>CM054814.1:27475103-28075103 GCA_028984105.1 Lavandula angustifolia | reverse complement strand
TTCTCGAATCTGAGGACACGTAAGGAGCCACAGGATCTAAGCTTAAAAGACAAATCAAAAAGATCCAACTATGTTGGGATGATGATTCGACGAAGAAACCGAAGACAAATCTATCGAATCTCAACCACCGAGCAAGTAGGCCGAGCGCATTGATTCTCCCGAACGTAATCAATCCCGTGTAACTCAGTCGATGAGGAAACCATGGAGGTAACCGAGACCACTACCGAGAATAACAACTCGTGGGGAACATCTAGTAATGTTCCCGAGCCGAATGCCCCCGAACCTCGCGACTCAAGCAGATCATACTCTTATCACCGAAATTCTTCAATCTCGTAATAATACAACCGAAATGCCTAACTCACCTACTATCTCGTGTTGAACAAATTTCGTATGAAGAGTTAAAACATCGTAGATCGTGGCTAGATGCTCACACCGCCGATCTTATAATCGGGAGATCCTTCAAAGACATGTCAAGACAAGATCCGGATTCTCACAAGGAGAAAGCGCATTATTTTCTTGCTTCTTGTCTACCGAAGAGCCTCGTAATATTGAGGATGCACTTAAAGATGCCGACCGGATTATTGCTATGCAGAGGAGCCGAATCGCCCACGAGAAACGAAGTATGGGAGCTTGTGGATGCACCCCGCATCAACATGTCATCGGAACCAAATGGGTCTTCAAAAACAAGCGAGATGAAAACAACGTTATAGTCGTGAACAAAGCAAGTGCTCGTGGCTAAAGGCTACCGTCAAGTCGAAGGAATAGATTTCGATGAAACTTTCGCTCCAAATTGCAAGATTGGAGGCAATTAGACTATTCCTAGCCTACGCAACACATCAACGATTCGTAGTTTATCAAATGGATGTGAAGTCTCGCTTTCTCGAATGGGCGTGCCGAAAGAAGAAGTCTATGTGGAACAACCGCCCGGCTTTCAAGCAGGGACATCAAGTATATGGACTCAGAAGCCTCTATACGGGTTAAAACAAGCACCCGTGGCTTGGTACGATACCCCTCGTCTCGAAGTTTCTTCTTCGTAAAGGTTTTCGTAAAGGCACAAGAGACCGCACTCTATTCAAAGATTCGACCGGAAGAAGACTTATTACTTGTGCAGATCTACGCGGATGACATTATATTCGGATCAAAGAATGTCATCACGTGTCAATTTGAAAAGATGATGAAGGATAAGTTCGAGATGTCGATGATGGGTGAAATGAACTACTTCCTTGGTTTTCAAGTCAAGCAATCCAAAAAAGGAACGCTCATCAACCAAGGCAAATACACTCGGGACCTCATCAACGCATTCGGCCGCACATCCAAAGAAATCAATCAAGATCCCGATGAACACGAATATGAAGAAAGATCTTGATAAAGAGGGAGTATCGTAGACCAAACTGAATACCGTGCTATAATTGGTTCTTTATTATATCTAACAACTACTCGTCCCGACATAACTTATGTTGTAGGTGTTCGTGCTCGATTTCAGTGCGAATCCCAAGCGTAGTCATATGGACTCAAAGAAAGAAGATTCTCCGCTATCTACGAGGAACACCCGATACGGGTTTGTGGTATCCAACGATGATAATATCGAACTAACCGGTTATTCCGATGCCGACTATGCAAGATGTAGAATAGACCGAAAATCAACTTCGTGAACATGTCGGTCCTCGGCAAGCAAGCCGATCTCATGGTTTTCAAAGAAACAAAGACTCGCGGCCACGCCGACTACCGAAGCCGAATACATGGCCGCCGGAAGTTGTTGCGCCTGCATCCTTTGGCCGAGACAAAGAATGAGAGACTATGATGTCATTCGTAATGAAGTGCCGATTTTCTCGCGACAAGCATCTGCTACTGCAATCACTGTAACCCCGTACTTCACACGAGATGCAAGCACGTGGACATCGACATCACTTCATTCGTGACCATGTCGAGAAAAAAGGATATCCGGATGGAGAAGATCCATACCGACAAGCAACGGGCCGATATACTGACCAAGCCTCTAGCCGAATCCGTATTCGCAGAACTTTCGCAGAGCTAGGTCCGTTGGACCCTACCGACCCCGGGCCAAGAAGAGGTTTCAGGAGAGAGACATTTCAGTAAGGGGGGAATGTTCACTCTCGCATCGATACACTCAAGCACGTAGAGACGTAAACCATCTAAACGAGGTATCACCGACTACTATGTTCAACGACGAAGCTTGCGTATCTCTACTCGCAGTAATTTAATACAACAAGACCTTGCATTTACGGCAAAGATTCAAGCATGACATTAATATCTTTTGGTTTGTCTTTATTTTTAACGGCTCACATTTAATGAACGACATTCCATACATAAGCTTGCCGAACTCCGCACGCATTTAACGCATGTCTTTTCACAAGCTACTACTTAGGCTATTTTACAACCGGCTTTGACTTAGGCGCCTTTTGTGATCATTGCCTATTTTTAACTTCTAATCTTAACCGTCCATATCATAAAGCAACTTTAAATTCAGCCTTCGATCGAAAACCGTTCACCTTTATAGTTGATATATATATTCGATCATATCTTTGAAACCGCCATTAGCATACTTCATAACTTTCAAATTCCGAAAATCCGAGATCCGCATTCGCAATCCTTACTTGCAACTTCACTCTCAATCTTATCTCGAATTTTATCTATTGGGTATGCTTATATCTCGTTAACGTATTTGTTATATGCTTCAAGATCGCATTGTACAACACCGTTCTATCCAAGAAAAGGTACCGATTCATTTCTTGTAACAGTACAATGGCGGAAACCAATATCTCTATGATATCTCCAAATGATATGCAGTAATATTCTCGAGAAGGATCGCGTGTGGTTTGAACCCACCACGGATTTCTATTCATGCGATCCGGAGTACATGGACGATATATTCTCGCCCGCGCGAGTCGTGGCCGGAGAAATTTCTCGTCTAGGAGGCCTTCGTTCTTCCTCCCGAGATAGGCTGCGTAGCCGTACTTGAATTCGACGCAGCTGTCCCGGAGACATAGTGGCGAGATTTGTTGCCCATTCTATCCAAAACGCCACTACGGAGCCGAAGCGTATGTCCATCAAGGACGCTTTGAAGCGGAGCTTTGATCTCGCCCTCCGAAGGGACCAAGATGCGGGTACGTAGACAACCGAGTTGATGAATATCTTACCGTCTTCTCGTGGAAAGCCCACTACTTTCGTAGCCGCTTTTCCGAAGAACAACATGTCGCCTCGCCTCGTGGTACTTGCTTATATAGCGACGCAGCCTACCGACAAGCCAAGGGGGTCGCTTTGACCGTGTGTCGGGGCCTAAGATTCGGATGATGATGGCCATATACGACCGAGCCTGCATTAACCGAACGGAGTTCTTTCTCCGAGAATTCACGGCTCAGCCGCTAAGTTCGACAAGGCATCGAACATGCCGAGCGCAAAGGGCAAATCGTCGTACGGACTCAAACCGTCCATCATGATCGAAGATTTATGTGGATCTCGAGCCTATCACCTACAAAGACAAGGAGTACTTCAATGTGAAGAAGGTCGATTTCACAACAAGACAAGAGTGGCCAGACAGATAGGTCGGACCTCGCCAGCCTTCTCCGCAATCAAAGTCTCAAAGAGCTACGCCTACAAAGAAAAGAACCCCTCCCGCTAAAACTCCTAAGGCACCGGCAAAGAAACCGAAGAAAGCCGTTGAGGTGCCAGCCATCGAGGAGGTTCCGTAGTGCCCGCCGAATGTGCCCCCGAGAAGACTACTCACCCTTGCAACTGGTTGATGAGTTCGAGTCTTCCGAGAAGACTCAACGCCCGGAGAAGATCGCTTTCCACCGAAAGGGACCAAGGGGATGCTTCGAAGCTCGTAGCGCAGATATTCGCCGCCTAGAAAGCCCCCCCTTTCTCGTCCCTCCACTCAAAGACACCCCCCTCCAACCGAAGAGCAGACTTCACACATGTACTTTGTAGTCCGAGACCGCATCCGAAGGTGAATCAATCGGATGGAAGCTTCAATGATCTTATCTCGAGCCTCCCGTGAGATCCTTCAACGCATTCCGCAGCTTGCCGACCATTCGTATTTGCTCGTCCTAGCCAAGTCGCGCAAGGCTCCATATGATCCTACGCTTTCAGGAGTGGCCTCGCCTTCAACGCCTTGTTCTACACTACCCCCGTCGCCAGCCTACACTTGGAAGAACCGAGATTACGTGAGGAAATAGGCTATTCGTAGCCCGAGAACCTCAACACGCTGGAGAATCTAAGGGCAGCCATGCTTGCAATTATTGGCCGATCGACGCTGGGCACCGGCTCGCGCCGCTCGACGGGTCCGACCACGACGGCCGAGTCCCACCCAATGATTCGTGCCCCGGAAAGCCCGATGAGGGACATCCACAGGACAAGGATACCCATACCGAAGCAAAGACCCACCACTCGCATCCTTGGTCCCGAGAAGTCCAAGGCCGGTGCTTCGTCCCCGCAGAGCCCGCTCACCTCTTGCCGCAGCCGACTTTCGGCAAGGCCACAACCTGCACCGCAAAGAGATCTCGATCAGCCGGCAAAAGCCTTAACCGCCCAAGGGATCAAAATCGAGATCTTGCGAAGGCTATCCATAGGACATGGAAGCAGCATCGCTCAAGCCACGACTAAAGAACTTTAGGGGCTGAAGTCTTCTCGTCTCTTCATCGCCCGCCCCCGATGTTTCCGCGCTTATTTCGTAGCGCGGCTCAAGCAAAGAAGTCAAATTCGAAGCTCACCAAGATCTTTCAGAGAGCCAAGCCAAGCTACTTGATGAATTTTTGGCTTCTAAACCGGCTCATACCGATGCTATCACCGAACAATCCGAGGCCACCGAACAAAGACTTGAGAATATCCAACCGGCCTTGGAAGACAAGATCACCGAGAAGCCGAAAGACTTCAAGGAAGCAAATGACCTCTCTCACAAGCAAGCATAAAGGAAGACCTTACCATGGAGAGGAACGAGCCGCATGAGGCTCGACTAAGCTCCACCATCGTCTTGACGAGCCGTCAACCTCCTACAAAAGTCCGAAGAAGTCAGCCCTAGTCCCTACCCCTGCTCATTGATGATGCCAAAAAGGGGAAAAGTGAAGGAAAAAGGGAAGGAAAGAAGAGTACCGAGAAGCCGACTCCCACCAAAAGTCCAAAATCTAAGGGGGAAGCTATACCGAAGTCATCCCGCACTCAAACTCGCCTCGTGAGGGTGAGGCCCAAGGTGTTTCGGCCGCGAGCACAACCGAAACCGGCCCAAGTGGCTCAAGACTCCCAGCAGACTACTCGTGCAACCCGCACTCCCAAAGACATTATTAAGGAGGTTGCCGAGTACGCCGAACAAAGCGGTGGAGGACTCGTAAGAAGAAGAGGCTCCTCTTCCACCACCGCCCAAGAAGGCAAGGGCAAACAAAAGCTTAAAATTCCAACCCCTCCAAAGAAAGCGACTAAGGTACATATCTCGCCGAGGAGGAAGCCCAAATAGCCGCGGATGAGAGATCGGCCGTAGAAATTGCAGAGGCCGGCAGCCTAACAAGCCAAAATCTAAGCCTCGCCAAAGGAAAGACTAAAGCCCCATCCAGAGGAGGAAAGAGAACCGCTAGATCGCTTCCCGAGAAAGCTCATCATAACGTATGAAGAGGACAGAGAAAAAGAAAAGGAGCAAAGCAGCAGAAGAGTACCGAAAGGCAGTGGTACATCTAAATCTAGATCTAGTACCCCCGCCGAATTAGAACAAGCTCCTCGAAGCCTCAAGAGCAAGATGCGTAAATTGAAGAAATCTTTGCTCGATGGATAGATATCTCTACGCAGGAGAGGAAGCTAGACGTGATAGAGGCCGCTGTATGCAGGATACATTTGGCGCACCTGGAGGCACTCGTGAAGCCGCATCGAACAAGAGGCCAGCCGAGAGTTCCTTCGAAAGCCGACATTCCTTATCGATACGTATGTTCAGGAAGCCAAACGATCCGAAAACACATAGATGGCCGAGATCGACGAATGGATGCCTATTCAGCCAATCGTAGATGGGAATCGGCCAAGATAGAGTTTATCAAGAGAAACTATTTCTCGGCGATTCTCGCCTCGAAATGTCCAAGGCCGATGCCTATGCCGAGCGGATGACCATTACCGAACCCGATCTTTACCCATATATGCACAGAGCAAGAATTCAAAGGGGTAGTAGTCGCATTCCCGAAGCAAGGATCATTCCTCCACCCATAAGACAAGACGACTCAAGATATCTCGAATGATTGAACAAGAAGTGAAGAATGCCGTGTTGAACGTAGGTCTAGAACAAGATGATCCAGCCAGACTTCGCCGAATACCCGAAGCCGAGGAAGAACACGTTCGTAATGTATGGAGTCCCACCGCCCGAAGATAAATCCCAAGGTTTCATGAATAGGATTCAGCAGCTTTAAGGGTTCTCCTTCTTAGTTCTCCTTTTAGCTTAGCAAGATTTGTAATGTACTGAATTTCTATTATATATATACAAATCTTCTTTTGGCTCTGACAACTACTTGTTGTCTAAATAGCCGTGTTTGGTTTATGCTTTAACACTCAGAATCACCGAAGTGATTACCGACACACACACACCGTGTTTATTTATTTGTCGGCTTTTGCTCTGCTAGATCTCCGATGGACTGACTTTCTGGAGAGTTATTATTTCTCTTAGGGGAAATTGTTGCATGTGGGAAATTATTGTAAAGGGGGGAAATTGTTCCGCCCCCGTCTCCCTCGCAGAGTCTAGCACTCTACTGCATAACCCACCGATCCAACTTGTAATATTTGTAAGGAGCTCGTTTCCGAGTAAGTTAGTGTTTAGCATAGTTGATAGGACATAGATGATAGGTTTTGGCATCATCAAATAGGGGAAATTGTCGGGTGATGATTCAATCCTCAAGCATGATCATACTTGTGGGAAATGACTCTATCTTCTATATCGAATCACGCCGCAGCCTCGTGCTCGAACCGTTGAGAAGATTTGAAGATCCCAAAACCCTATCTCGATCGGGTGAACCATTCCTTTGTATTCGTATTTGTCTCCCGAGGTTTCGCACTCGCAGACACTCGCTTTTGGTCAAGGCGCCGCAGCTCATCGCCCTCAGCACTGGGCAGAAGACTCAGCGAATACCGGACTCGCAGAGCAAGATATACCGAGAGAGTCGCTGAACCGAACTCGCCAGAGTAGTTCACCGAACTCGAGCCGATCTTCGCAGACTTATCTCGCCAGCCTATCTACCAATACAAGGTCGACTCAAAGAACGGCGCATAGTCTTCGTGGACCGCCGAATCTTTTGAAAGACCATCAACATTGCCATGTACGAGGAAGAGAGAAGTCGCCTTCACCGTCTCGAAGTCTCGTGCTATCTCAACCACTCCATCCACCTCGACGAACGACAAGCATACACGTGTCTTCTCACCGCTAAAGCCGCAGCCAACCTTTTACCTAAAAAAGGTGGGAAAGTACACCGTTACCTACACAAAAAGAGCCGTTTGCTACCAAAAAGAGAGAGAGAGAAGAAGATCGTCTCCAACGGATCTATTTTCAATCTCCCGCTCTATAAATGGAGGGATCATTCAAGATTTGAAGCACTCACTCAAGACGCCAAGAACAAGAGAGAGCGCGAAAAAGAGCGAATTCCAAAGAACAAAGTCTTAGCAAGAACTTGAAGAACAATCTCCGCGAAAGACTACATTCTAGCTCATAGGAATCAAGCTATACCGACATATAAAGCCTCTAGTATCCAAATCGACGTTACACGAACTCAAAGCTTACCTTCACTGCTCGTCGATCTAGAAGCTACTCTCATATTCCCTATCCCTCTAACCCTAAGCTCAACCGTTCTTATCTATAGCTTAGACAAAGGAGTTCACATTTGAACCCAATCCTTATCAGATAAGGACTCCTTCACCGTTGGAGAAGTTTGTCAAACACTTTAAGTTTGATAGTGTTGTAAACCGAGACTCGATCAATATAAAAACCAAGACGCGGCTTGCCTTCAAGCCAGTGCAAGCCGACCGAGACTAACTCAGATAATAAATAGCCTCCCCGATCATTCGGGACAGCCGACGTAGGATTTGAGCGATATCCGAACCACTTTAAAAATCCCGTGTCTCTTATCGCTTTAATCGCCGCATTGATTTTACTATTCATACCGA
This sequence comes from Lavandula angustifolia, assembly GCA_028984105.1. NCBI lineage: Eukaryota > Viridiplantae > Streptophyta > Magnoliopsida > Lamiales > Lamiaceae > Lavandula > Lavandula angustifolia. Next base: position 28,066,964 of record CM054814.1, on the reverse strand, counting down.
ACATCATATTTAAAATCAATCGACCGTCTCAAAGATTCCCGAACTTCTTATCTACCGAACCGAGACTTGCATAAAACGTTTTCCTCATTAAAACCGATTCGGGCCTACACAATTCCGCACACCGAACTCTCACCGATCGATACCGATCTCGACCTAGTCGGGCCAGCGCGTATCTCACCGAAGCCGGCACTTTTTTAGCCTTTTTAACACAATTCGTAATGCTTGTCTCTGTTCGCCGAACTATTTCAAGACGGCACCTTCCCCGAATAGGACCGCTTCGTGTTCGAAAGTTGAGAAATTCGGGGTTCAGTGTATTCACCCCCCCCCTCTACACCCGAACTCACTCACGGAACAACAGAGAATCACTAATGGAGAACCTATATCTCGACGACTAAGCCGATCTTAAGCTTCGTAAGACATCCGAGCGCATTTGGCTATCCATGACTTTGACCTACTATGGTGGACGCCATTGTGACCGGATCTATGTATCTTAGGTGTTAGTAGTTATTTGTGACTCGCTAATTGTCCGTATCTTACAACCGTATTCTTGTAAAACGGGTTGATAATATCCCCTATGGAACTCATAAGGATTAACATACTAAACCCGACCTGCTGATTAAACTCAAGAATGTTAATAAGGTCGAGTGGTACTACTCAGAATAAAATAAGATGTTAATTAATTTAAGCCGCCAATGACCTTAATTAATTAACGTATATTTCTATCTTAAATACGAGGATCGATTAAGTCTAAAATACAAGCCCATGCTCAAATTGAGATAAAGGGGTAAGTCAACATGAATTCTCTAGTGGAACGAATCTCGTGTTTATTAACCGATTTTGCTCCGGCCGAGCATAGATAACTAATTAATTTGAGGCCCGGCTTTATTTCTTGTATTAGGATCCCCCTATGACGGCCCAATTCGTTGTCCGGCTTATTTATTGTCTCTCTAAATAATTATTAATATATTAATATTTTTCGCATTATTTAATAATGTTAAATATCTAGAATAATCGGGCTTGATCAATTATTTGATAAATAAAAGTAGCACAAGAGATTAATATTTTATATTATAGGCTAATTAATGTGGAAGCCCATTAGGATTATAATTATATTAACGGGCTACAAATATTAAATATAATATAAGTTTTTGAAACCTATATATATTAGTATTTCGCTCATAATTTGAACATACATATACATACATAGAAACATGCACACGCATGTTTGTGAGAGAGCCAATTTATATATTTTCTTCGCTTCTTCCGACCACGCAGAGGAAGAAAAGGGTCTGAACGCAGATCGAAGGTCTCGAACAGGGGCATTAATCGTAGCTACAACAACATATGAAGGAGATAGGTAAATTCTATTCCTTCGCATTTCCTTAGATACCTCGTACACTTTACCGGAAGGTCCTCTACCGACATACTCAAACTTCAAGGATGTTGGCCAATGCTTCATACCGATTCACAACACTAGTTCGCAGATTCGGTTGAATCATACCGAGTCTTTAGACACCGAGTCCTAGTAACTCCGACCAAAAATAATCAATCGAGTCTAACAACAAACCTACCGAACTCTATCAGCCTCCACCGAGCTCCTAACAAGCCGAGCTCAACTAAGTTATACATCTATTTAATTATAATATGAGTTTTGAGATCTTCAAATCTTATAATAAATCATCACCCAACAAACTTAGTAATTATTCTTCAGTGTATATTGACTTCGTGTTCAAAGTAAGAAATTATTTTGACAAGGTATACTCCCCCCCTTGAACCCACACCCACATTTACTTCCCGTTTTAGGATTGTTGGTTAAGCTTCTTTATTTAGTGCGACAGAATTCGTGTGACTCCTGCTAATTGTAATAATCCTCATTTCTTTTCTTTTACGTATTAAAAAATGAATAGTATAGCTTTCATCTAGATTCGACACAACACCTCAAAGATAATAAACGATATTACTTTCATTAGGCCATAAGATATAGTCTATATTTTATGCAAAGAAACATTTCTATAATGGGCGCCCAGATATAAAGTGTTGGCTATGCCACTACATACTGATGCTAATGTACTCAATAGACTTAGCCATTTGAGAAAAGTTCTGAAAAAAAAAAATATATCTGAAAAATGAAATTATTGGTCCAGAGTCAAACATTCAGCTGTAGAGGGGGGGAGGGGGCGAATACACCTGGAAACCTTTTTCTCAAACTCAAACGCGAACAATCCGTCATACGGAGGTTGCCTACTAATAAATTCAGCAGACCAAGCAAGCTCGCTTCTTGATCGCATGGACGTAACGACCGAGAGTACGAGCTCGGCTAACCGACTTCATGTCGAACTCGTAGCGTTCAACAAGCTGTTCGCAGCGTGCGGAATGTGTAGGCCCGATTAAGTTTATTTCAAAACGTTTGTTTATCATATCATTTTTTGTATATTAGTGCGACGCTTTAAGCTTTTACCGAAATGTTGTTGTATGATTTTTTAAAGATATTTTTCACTATGAACAATTATCAAAGCAACAAGCTTAAACGACACAAAGAATTTAAAAGCGGTTCGTGTTGGGTGATGATTCAATCCTCAAGGATGATCATACTTGTGGGAAATGACTCTATCTTCTATATCGAATCACGCCGCAGCCTCGTGCTCCGAACCGTTGAGAAGATTTGAAGATCCCAAAACCCTATCTCGATTGGTGAACCATTCCTTTGTATTCGTATTTGCCTCTCGAGGTTTCGCACTCGCAGACACTCGCTCCGGCAAGGCGCCGCAGCTTATTTCGCCTCAAAGACTCGGCTTCGAAGACTCAAGCTGATACCGGACTCAAGCAGAGCAAAGATACCGAGAGAGTCGGGCTGAACCGAACTCAAGCAGAGTAGTTCACCGACTCGTAGCCGATCATCAGTAGACTTATCTCAGCAGCCTATCTACCGAATACAAGGTCGACTCAAAGAACGGCGGATAGTCTTCGGGGATCGCTGAATCTTTTGAAAGACAATCGCATTGTCATGTACGAGGAAGAGAGAAGTCAGCCTTCCCCGTCTCGAAGTTTGTGTTGTCTCAACCACTCCATCCATCTCGACGAACGACAAGCATACACGTGTCTTCTCACCTCGCTAAAGCCGCAGCCAACCTTTTACCTAAAAAGGTGGGAAAGTACACCGTTACCTACACCAAAAGAGCCGTTTGCTACCAAAAAAGAGAGAGAGAGAAGAAGATCGCCTCCAACGGATCTATTTTCATCCCTCGCTCTATAAATAGAGGGATCATTCAAGATTTGAATAACGGAAGAATGCGCGCACCTAGAACACGAGAGAGCATTCAAACAAGCGAAATTAACCACTAAGTCTTCCGCAAGAAACAACCGAGTTATCTCCGGCGAAAGACTACATCCAAACCTCAAAAGGAACCAAGCCGAACCGACATAAGCTTCTAGTATCCAAGCGACCGACACGAACCTATAGCTAAACCCTCACCGCTCGTCGCTCTAGATAGCTACATTCTCGTTCCTTATCCCTCTAACCCTAAGCTCACTTGTTATATCCATAGCTTAAACGGAGGAGTTCACATTTGAACCCAATCCTTATCGGAGAAGGACTCCTTCACCGTTGGAGAAGTTTGTCAAACACTTTAAGTTTGATAAGTGTTGTAACCGAGACTCGGATCGCATAAAAACCAAGACGCGGCTTCGCCCGGGCAGTGCAAGCCGACCGAGACTAACTCAGATAATAAATAGCCTCCCGATCATTCGGGACAGCTGGACGTAGGATTTGATCGATATCCGAACCACTTTTAAAATCCCGTATCTCTTACCGCTTTCTCAATCGCTGCATTGATTTTACTATTCATACCGAACATCGCATGAATAGTGTAGGCCCAAAACCGATTCGGGGCCTACACTATTCCGCGCACCGAACTCTTACCGAAGATACCGAATTCTCGACCTAGTCGCTAGCGCATCTCACCCGAGCCAAGGCATTCTTAGCCTTTAACTCGATTCGTAACGCTTGTCCGGGTCCGGCCGAATCAAGCTTGGGCCGACACCATCCCGGATAGGGACCGCTCAAGTTCGAAGTTGAGAAATCGAATCAGGTGTATTCACCCCCCCCCTCTACACCCGACCGTACACTCGGGACCAACAATTGGTATCGAGCAGGAGTTCTTTGACTCTAGTTATCTTTGAGACTCGGTCTATTCGAACGGATTCGAGGTAAAACGTTTTCACCGCATATCTCTCTACATTCATATCTATATTCTTCATGGCCGATATGTCGTGTATAAGGATGGTACCCATGTTCTCGGTGGAGAATTATAGAGTACGGCGAGTCGAATGGAAGCACATCCGACATCCCTCCATGACAAGATGATCAAGTGCTTGAAGACGGACCTATCGCTCCTATGATTGGATAGTGTCGCGACTCAGACCAAGCTCAAGGAGGAGGAATGGGCGACCGGGAAGAAGATCCCTAAAGACATAAGTCTCTTCACTCCGTAAGAGAAGAAGCTTCACAATCTAGATCGAGTCGCCAGAATGCTATACTAACCACCCTTAGTGATTCTTATCTTGGCAGGTTCAGAATGCAAGACCGCTAAAGAACTCGGGATGCTTCGCGCTACCGAGTCGAGGGACTCGTAAGATTAAAGCCAACAAATTAGCGCTAGAACTCCAAAAGCCGGAAAGCTTGTCTCTCATGCCCGGTGACAAAATCGAAGATCCGAACGCCGATTTACCAACTGATGAACTCTATCAACGGGCCGGGAAAGACATTCAAAGAACCGAGAGATGAATCTAAAGATTTTGAGGGCACCGCCGGACGGACACCGGACACCTTTTGCCACTCTATTGCGACATTCTCGACTTAGATGCCGTGTCTCCCCGACCATATCTTTTCGTAATTACAGTGCAGGAGTTTGAGTTCTACGCACCTCAAAGAAAGCAGAGAGCGAAGCCGACACAAAATCGACCATGCTTTCAAAGCATCACAAGACAAAGATCTCCAAAGAACGAGCAAAACGACGAGTAAGACCGAACCTTCACTCAATGATCTACAAGAAGGGAGGTCTCGCCGAAGTATGCGCCGCCGCCGTAAAGTATCGAAGGAGAAGGAGCGACGTGTAAAAGTAACTAAAGCCTATCGGGAAACGAAAGGTAAGTCAAATTATATGTCGAAACACACTCCCGACTCACAATCTTCTCGAATGCGTAAAAGAAAGACGACTCGTAACCATCAAAGAATAGCTAAGCAAAGAAGAAAGAGTCGGTTCTTGTTACAACCGCAAGAAGCCGTGACATTATCGCATGATTGTCCTAAGCTCAAGAAGGCCGAACGCGCAAAGACGTAAGGCAAGGAGAGAGAAATTCGCCCGTAAAAGACAATCCTACATAGCCGGCAAAATCTCGTACGACTCGTAAGAGGTCGACTCCTTTACGGATTCATCGGATGATGATGCAAACTTTCACGGCCTTAGAGCTTGAAGCCAAGAATCACCGAAAAGTGCATGATGGCAGCGAAGAGGATGAGGTAAATTCTCATGAGCCACTTAACTCCTCTTCACACCGCACACACGACACTATTTCAAAAAGTGCATGAGAATTCGGACGCCGCAACCTCATACGAAGAACTGCCGACGAACAAATTCGATGAGTCTCGCAGCCAAGCAAGACTCTTCAGGAGTCGGATACCCCGAAAGTAGAGAATCGTAGACTTTCTCAGAGAGTCGTTGCTACCGAGGCCGAAGGACTTGTGTTGAGACTCGTGGAGGACATAAACTCTCTCGATGGCCAAGTCTCAAGCATCAAGAAGATCGGATTTCGCTTTGACCAATGACTCGACTCGTAAAGATATCGAACTCGAGTCCGTCAAGCAAGAAATGTCGGACTTCGCACGAGCACGACACACCGAAGAAGAGTGATGATGTCTCGGAGGAGCCCCGATGACCGAGAGGTACATGGGTGCCGAGAAGAAATTAGAGGCTATGCTAGCAAGCAATAAGCCAAAGCACCGCAAGGAAGGACTTGATTCGGCCAGGGAGCTTCCTCATCTCGCCCCAAGACACTCGGCACGGCTTGCCGATAGGTTTGTTCAAGGGGAGACTATGAACGCAAATATAATGAACCCCCTAGCAAAGAACAAACATAAGATGAAAGCACCTCATCCCACACATCGCATTCTCGACAAGAAGATCGCGCCAAGAAACCCCGGGCCACCAAGGGGGAACCAAAGAAATCAAAATTGGCGATCAAGATGGACCTCCAAAGCCGACACATCCAACTCGCATGGGTCATACTATTATGAACCTATAGTCGAAGAGGCTCCAAAGGTCGAAGAAAAAGAAAGCCACACGTAAGGCAAAGGTCAAGCACCCACCAACTCGTAAGATCGTGACCTGTATCCTCGAAGCCTCGGGAGTCACCGTGACTCACCCAAAGGGTCGATATGCCGACTCCGCGAGGAAAGAAAATGCCTCGAAACCACCAGGTTGTTAGACAGATTTTGGTTACTAAAACTAACATCTAAGGACCCAAAATCAAAAATAAAGGGTACCCGAATATAATTCTATTTTGTAGGTGCGTAAAGACCTACGGTATGTGGACAATGGATGCTCAAGACACATGACATACCAAAGGAGTCTCACCGAAGAATTATATCACCGAAGAAGGACCCAGACCGAGTTTGGTGACAATGCAAAAGGCTACACCGTAGGATATGGAACACTCAAAGATTGAACCGCCAACGTTCCAAGAGTATCATATGTTGAAGGACTTCAAAGATAATCTTCTCTCTCTTAGTCAATTTTGTGATAACTCAAATAGAGTGATATTTGACGCCGGTTTCGTGATGTTATTGATAAATCCACTGGGGAAAACAAAGGTTATCGTGTTCGCGCAGAAAGAACATATATGTGGCCGATCGGAACTCACCAACCTCGAAGCTTGTTTGCCGGGCGAAGAATGACAACCGCACGGGGTGGCTATGGCACGTAAGACTCAGCCATCTCAACTTTAAGACGCTCAACAAGCTTGCAAGAAACACTCTAGCGAGGGGACCGCCGAACGAAGTATTCAAAGAAAGACACTCAAGCAGAAGCATGTCCGAAGGGAAAGCAAACAAGGAATCAAAATCCTCCGCCCATCGCCTTCCACGGATGGAATTCTTCACCGCTACATACGGATTTGTTTGGTCCAGCCTCCCCAGCCGACGATCGTAGGCGTAAAATACGCATTAGTGGTCATAGATGACTACTCGCGCTACACACGGGTCATATTCATCGCCAACAAGTCTCGACGTCAAACAGAGTTACCAACGCTTCGAGAAAGCTCGCTGCTGAGAAGAACACCAAGATCGAAAAATACGTTCGCATGCAGGAACCGAGTTCCTTAATTCCATGGTAAAGGAGTTCCCCGAAGCGTAAGGAATAGAGCATGAGACTTCACCGCACGCACACCTCGCCAGAACGGAGTTGCGAACGAAAGAACGTAACTCTAAAAGAGGCAAGACAAGGACTCTACTCGCAGCACTCAGACTCCCAACCAAATTCTCGGCGTAAGCTACCGATACCGCATGTTATACTCGTAATAGATCTCTACCGACAAACAAAGATAAGCTGACACCATATGAACTATGGAACGGCAGGAAGCCTTCTATCTTATTTCCATATTTTTTGGTTGTTCATGCTTTATCCACAATAACGGGAAAGATCACCGAAGACTTCCGATAGCAAGTCGATCGGGAGTATTCTTAGGATACTCTCTTGTCAAGAAAGCTTTGAGTATTCAACCATCGGACTCTTTGCGTGGAGGAAAGCCCTCATGTTGTTTTTAACGAGTTTGCTATCAAGACAGGAGCAATAACTCAAATTCTCAATCTCGAGGGACATCGCAAGAAGCGCCACAGGATCTAAGCTTAAAAGACAAATCAAAAGATCCAGCCTATGTTGGGATGATGATTCGTACGAAGAAACTCGAAGACAAATCTACCAATCTCAACCACCGAGCAAGTAGCCGAGCAGCATTGATTCTCCCGAACATAATCAATCCCTGTGTAACTCAGGTCGATGAGGAAACCGTAGAGGTAACTAAGACCACTACCGAGAATAACAACTCGTGGGAAACATCTAGTAATGTTCCCGAGCCGAACGCCCCCGAACCCGGTGACTCAAGATCATACTCTTGTTATCGAATTACTTCAATCTCGTAATAGTACAACCGAAATGCCTAACTCACCTACTATCTCGTGTTGAACAAATTTCGTATGAAGAGTTAAAACATCGTAGATCGTGGCTAGATGCTCACACCGCCGATCTTATAATCGGGAGATCCTTCAAAGACATGTCAAGACAAGATCCGGATTCTCACAAGGAGAAAGCGCATTATTTTCCCCGCTTCTTGTCTACCGAAGAGCCTCGTAATAATGAGGATGCACTTAAAGATGCCGACCGGATTATTGCTATAAAGGAAGAGCTGAATCGCCACGAGAAACGAAGTATGGGAGCTTGTGGACGCACCCCCGCATCAACATGTCATTGGAACCAAATGGGTCTTCAAAAACAAGCGAGATGAAAACAACGTTATAGTCAGAACAAAGCAAGTGCTCGTGGCTAAAGGCTACCGTCAAGCCGAAGGAATAGATTTCGATGAAACTTTCGCTCCAGCTTGCAAGATTGGAGGCAATTAGACTATTCCTAGCCTACGCAACACATCAAAGATTCGTAGTTTATCAAACGGATGTGAAGTCTCGCGTTCCCCGAACGGGCGTGCCGAAAGAAGAAGTCTATGTGGAACAACCGCCCGGCCAACAGGACATCAAGTATATGACTCGTAAAGGCTCGGACGGGTTAAAACAAGCACCTGTGGCTTGGTACGATACCCCTCGTCCGAGTTTCTTCTTCGTAAAGGTTTTCGTAAAGGCACAGAGACCGCACTCTATTCAAAGATTCGACCGGAAGAAGACTTATTACTTATGCAGATCTACGTGGATGACATTATCTTCGGTTCAAGAATGTCATCATGTGTCAAAATTTGAAAAGATGATGAAGGATAAGTTCGAGATGTCGATGATGGGAGAAATGAACTACTTCCTTGGTTTTCAAGTCAAGCAACTGAAAAGGGAACGCTCATCAACCAAGGCAAATACACTCGAGACCTCATCAAAAGATTCGGCCGCACATCCGCAAATCAATCAAGATCCCTATGAACACGAATATGAAGATAGATCTTGATAAAGAGGGAGTATCAAGAGACCAAACTGAATACCGTGCTATAATTGGTTCTTTATTATATCTAACACGCCTACTCGTCCCGACATAACTTATGCCGTAGGTGTTCCGTGCTCGATTTCGTGGGAATCCCAAGCGTAGTCATATGGACTCAAAGAAAGAAGATTCTCCGCTATCTACGAGGAACACCCGATACGGGTTTGTGGTATCCAAATGATGATAATATTGAACTAACTCGGTTATTCTCGATGCCGACTATGCAGATGTAGAATAGACCGAAAATCAACTTCGTGAACATGTCGGCTCCTCGCAAAGAGTCGATCTCATGGTTTTCAAAGAAACAAGCACTCGCGGCCACGCGACCACCGAAGCCGAATACATGGCCGCCGGAAGTTGTTGTGCCTGCATCCTTTGGCCGAGACAAAGAATGAGAGATTATGACGCCATTCGTAATGAAGTGCCGATTTTCTCGCGACATGCACTCAATGCTATCGCAATCACTGTAACCCCGTACTTCACACGAGATGCAAGCACGTGGACATCGACATCACTTCATTCGTGACCATGTCGAGAAAAAAGGATATCGGGATGGAGAAGATCCATACCGACAAGCAACGGGCCGATATACCGACCAAGCCTCTAGCCGAATCCGTATTCGCAGAACTTTCGCAGAGCTAGGTCTCTGTTGGACCCTACCGACCCCGGGCCAATGAGAGGTTTCAGGAGAGAGACATTTCAAGTAGGGGGGAATGTTCACTCTCGCACTAATACATTCAGCACGTAGAGACGTAAACCATCTACACGAGGTATCACCGACTACTATGTTCACCGACAGTTTGCGTATCTCTACTCGCAGTAATTTAATACAACAAGACCTTGCATTTATGGCAAAGATTCAACATGACATTAATATCTTTTGGTTTGTCTTTATTATTAACGACTCACATTTAATGCACGACATTCCATACATAAGCTTGCCGAACTCCCGCACGCATTTAATGCATGTCTTTTCACGCTTACTACTTAGGCTATTTTACAACCGGCTTTGACTTAGGGGCCTTTTGTGATCATCGCCTATTTTTAACTTCTAATCTTAACCGTCCGTATCATAAAGCAAGTTTACATTCAGCCTTCGATCGAAAACCGTTCACCTCATAGTTGATATATATATTCGATCATATCTTTTAAACCGCCATTAGCATACTTCATAACTTTCAAATTCCAAAAATCCGAGATCCGCATTCGCAATCCTTACTTGCAACTTCACTCTCAATCTTATCTCAAATTTTATCCATCGGGTATGCTTATATCTCGTTAACGTATTTGTTATATGTTTCAAGATCGCATCGCACAAAGACCGTTATATCCAAAAAACAAGATCGATTCATTCTTGTAACAGTACAATGGCGGAAACCAATATCTCTATGATATCTCCAAATGATATGCAATTCTCGAGAAGGATCGCGTGTGGTTTGAACCCACCACGGATTTCTATTCATGCGATCTCGGAGTACATGGACGATATATTCTCGCCCGCGCGAGTCGTGGCCGGAGAAATTTCTCGTCTATGAGGCCTTCGCTCTTCCTCCCGAGACAAAGCTGCGTAACCGTACTTGAATTCGTACGCAGCTGTCTCGGAGACATAGTGGTGAGATTCGTTGCCCATTCTATCTAAAACGCCACTACGGAGCCGGAGCGTATGTCCATCAAGGATGCTTTAAAGCGGAGTTTTGATCCGCCCTCCGAAGGGACCAAGCATGCCGGATACGTAGACGACCGAGTTGATGAATATCTTACCGTCTTCCGTGGAAAGCCAACTACTTTCGTAGCCGCTTCCCGAAGAACAAAGATGTTGCCTCGCCAGCGAGCAAGAAATAAGCTTTTCCGAAGAGAGCATTCAAACGAGCGAAATTAACGACTAAGTCTTTCGCAAGAAATAACCGAGTTATCTCCTGTGAAAGACTACATCCAAATTTCAAAAGGAACCAAGTCCGAACCGACATAAGCTTCTAGTATCCAAGCGACCGACACGAACCTATAGCTAAACCTCACTGCTCGTCGCGCTCTAGATAGCTACATTCTCGTTCCTTATCCCTCTAACCCTAAGCTCACTTGTTATATCCATAGCTTAGACGAAGGAGTTCACATTTGAACCCAATCCTTATCAGAGAAGGACTCCTTCACCGTAGGAGAAGTTTGTCAAACACTTTAAGTTTGATAAAGTGTTGTAAACCGAGACTCGGATCGCATAAAAACCAAGACGCGGCTTCGCCTCAACAGGCAAGCCGACCGAGACTAACTCAGATAATAAATAGCCTCCCCGATCATTCGGGACAGCTGGACGTAGGATATGAGCGATATCCGAACCACTTTAAAAGTCCCGTGTCTCTTATCGCTTTCTTAACCGCTGCATTGATTTTACTATTCATACCGAACATCATATTTAAAATCAATCAACCGTCTCAAAGATACCGAACTTTTAATCTACCGAACCGAGACTTAAAACGCTTTTCTCACAAAAACCGATTTCGGGGCCTACACTATTCCGCGCACCGAACTCTTACCGAAGATACCGAATTCCGACCTGGTCCGCTAGCGCATCTCACCCGAGCCAGCATTCTTAGCCTTTAACTCGATTCGTAACAGCTTGTCCGGTCCGCCGAATCAAGTTTGGGCCGACACCATCCCGAATAGGACTCGTTCAAGTTCGAAGTTGAGAAATCGAATCAAGTGTATTCACCCCCCCTCTACACCTCGACCGTACACTCGGGACCAACAGCTGGATATGCAAGATCCTACGTCCACCGATCCCGAACAAAGCAGACACTATAACTTGTGATTATACTCGAGCAAGTCTCAAGAACACTTAAGAACAAGCTTCAATAAATGAACTCCTTCTGGTTCTAAGCTATAGATATAACATTTGAGCTTAGGTTAGAGGGTGGGAACAAGAATGGCTTCTGGAGCGAAGAACAAAGGGGAATAATCACTCGATTCGTGTTCTTCACTTGAATATACGCTAAGTATTCTAGAGCTTTGAGTTCGCTGAATGCTTCGAGTTCCCTTAGGTCGCTTGTATGATCGTGTAGTGTGACTTGAATGACCACGACCTTCCCTCTATTTATAGACGCGAGTTGTGAATAGATCCATTGGAGACGAACCGTCCATGTGTCACTCTATATAGATAGCAAACGGCTCTTTTTAGAATTCTCGGAGAGTCCTCTTTCTTTGCAAGGGAAAGTGATCGACTTGTTGCTTTTATGTCGAAGACTTTGCAAACCGGCCGCTTGTCATTGATCGAGGTACGTAAAGTGGTAGAGACCTATTCACACTTCAAGGTTGATACTCAAGCTTACTTTTTCTTAGATGTACGACCCTGACAACTCTACCGAAATGACTTTGAAGTTTATTGTTAGTTAAATCAATTGATAGGCCGTTGCTGAGTCTGACCGAAAGGTTTAGTATGTCGCTCCTGCTAAATCAAACACTACCGAGGGCCAAGACTCTGAGTTCAGTAAACTGCTCCTGCTGAGTCCACTTCTACTAACCGCCGAACACCTTTCGCATGTTGCTCCCGCCGAGTCCAACCATGCCGAATCTTCACTCCATAAAGATCGCGGGCAAATGGTCTACCGAGAGACAGCAGACGGAACTTCTACGCCGACCATGCCGAACGCGAGTCTACCGAGTCTAAAACACTCAAAGACAAAGGTGTTAACTCTTACAAAGGAATGGTTCACCAATCGAATAGGGTTTTGGGATCATCTAAATCAACTACTAAATCATCTCCCAACAATTTCCCCAGATTTGATGATGCCAAAACCTATCACTATATCAAACTATATTAACACTCTATCAATCTAAGGAACTATCGATACAAACTCCTTACAATTATTACAATGAGAATCTACGGAGAGTATCTTCAAGTCTTCTAATCTAAGCAAGTACGTAACAAACGCATAATCGCCGAGTGTGTGAGTCAAGAATCACTTAGGTAATTCCGAAAGTGTTAAAATAAACATGAAGCGGGCCACGTAGACAATTGTCCGCCAAGTAACAACCGATGTATTAATGATAAGTATATGAGTACATGTACATCATTACTACACTAAGAAATGCCACCGACACAAACAAGCTGGACTACTTCCTAGAGATTTAAAGCGATGAATCCTCGCCTTGAAATCATTCGATTTGTCCTCTGGCAATGGAAGTCCGTAGAGCTTGAAGTTGTCTTTCCTCACCTGAAGAATCCTCGAAGTTCTTCTCGATATGTCGGCTCAAAATCAAGTATCTCGAAGCCGCATCTCTAGCTTTCTACTTCTACCACGACCGTGAAGAGTGATTCATCTAACTTTCGCGCATGGAGGCGTAATTCTAAAGGCTCTGAGTCATAATAGTGATGTTATCTTCAAGGATGGCCTTCTCCAACTATATTGTTGATTTCAGGATCGCACTTCTCTATCCATTCAAAGAAACTTCTCGCCTTTGTTGGAGTCACCCAAAACTCGCCATGCATAATATCTTTTGATGAATTCAGCCTTTGATCGTCTCCCCACGCTCGAGACCTCTCCCAGACATCCACTCATCTTCATGAGGCCATAAGTGAGTTTTCAGCTCATTAGGTTTGGGGCCTCGTCTCAAGAATTTGGAGGTCGTGGGGATGTCCATGTCCTGGGAGGAAGCGGCTTAGCTTCGCCTCTCGCTTCACGTGCCTCTTTAGCCGCCCTCTCCTCGGCTTCGCCTCTTTTCTTCTACCTTCGCAAGCCGATGCCACTCACTCCGGAATCGAGCCCTTATGCCGAGGTCGATCAACTCGCCGATTGGAGCTCGCCGGCTTCTTCGTTTGCTCCGGACGTGTCAACCTCGTTTCTTCTCGCCTTCTCTCTCTTTCTCTTTTTCTTTGTCGCATCGCCTCTCGAGAGTAAGCTTCCCCGGATACCCGCCCCCCGAATAGGCTTTCTCAGCAGTACCTTTGTTCCGCTTTCGTAGGGGCCTTCTCGGGCTTATTCGCCGTTTCACCTCAAAATTTCCCCTAGCAAGCTTCTCATCAAGCATAAACTGAGCTTGCTCGCTGGGCTTATGTATCTTCTGGGACGGGGAGGAATTTTCGTAACTTGTTTTCCCTTCCCAAATACAGTGGAGGTAGAGGAGCATCTTCAAAGATCAAACTCCTCTAGAAACGCGGTGTTCGGGCGCTTGTTTCCGCCTTCCCGGGTCCCGAGCTACTCGGGCCTATCTCACCGCTACATCTCCCCGCCGAGACACCCCGGGCAACAACCCTTGTTACTTCCCCCTTGGACTTAAAACTTTGAATCTTGCTCTTATCTGCCTTAGAGCTCTTAGTCTTTTCCCCATTTTTGGCATCATCGAATAAGGTCTGAGGGGTGGGAGGAGTAACTACCTTGGTACTGAGCTTTAATAAGATTTGGAGAGCTCATCCAAGGTCTTCTCGAGGACGGAACTTGAGATGTAGATCGTTCCTCTCCGTAACGCTCATCGCCGTACTTGCGCCGAGAGTGATCTAGAAGTTCTTCAATCTTTGTCAGCTTTGCGTTGATCTTCAGCTCACACTCATTTTGAAGTTTTGAGATCCTTTGCTCATGAGCTAGAGCGTGCTGATAGATCTCGGCTCAAACTCACCCGAGCCGCCTTGAAGGAATCAAGAATAGAAGATTAGGCATCCTTCGTAAGCTTTTGAACCGTTGCTTACCGATTGTCGAATTCAGCTTTTTGTGCGGATAAAGCATTCGTGAGAATTGAACCGAAGTCGTGACAGGAGGGGATGTTCTCAATGGAAGTCTTCATAGCCTCGACTTCCTCACACCGAGCCGCAGCCGATCGGCGCCATAACTTGTGAACATTCCCGGCTAGGGAGACGTTCGAGTCCCCTCGCTCAGGATTGCCTTTGCCACGCTTTGACTTTCGGCGCTCGTAACAAAGTCAATCTCATAAGCCGAACCCAAAGAATAGTTGCTTCGTGTCAAGCAAAGCAAGAAGTGCCCGTCGCCGCCGATCCGTATGAGGAGGGGAGTGAGTATGATCATCAAAAGGTCGTTCTCCCTCCTTCTCGTGTTGAAAACCCTCTACGTACTTCTCAATTCCTACATCTTCCCTTTGATAAAGATATCCGTATGCTTTGCCGTTGAATCCCGTGAGCCGAGATCGAAGCATCATAAGTTTTGTAGCCTAACCCCTTCCTTATGAAGTTACATGCCGTTAACTTGTAAGCATGGCTTCGAGCTTCTTCTCTCGCTCCAAGAAATTGCTTGGCCATCGAACCTTCCGCACGTCATCACTCTTCTTGGAGAGTTTCGTGATGTGTCGCAGTTTTGAATGCTCTTTCTTCGCAGACTTAGTTCAGCCGACTTTCGTAGCCAGTCTTTGGTCAAGTGCCGAGATCGCCCTTCTTGCCGCCGAGAATGCGCCATCGTGAGATTCATTCTCCTCTTTCGGTCTCTTGGCAAGCCGAGCCAACTCGTAACCATCCCGACTAGACTTAGAAAGTCTCTCATTTTCGCTCTCGTGAGATCCATCTCTTGTAGTGTCTAACTAAAGTCCAGAGTCATCTTAATCCGCTCATCTAATAGGGCTTCGAGCACGTGTAGATTCGTGGATGATCACCCGCAGAGATTGTGTATTGTGTGTGCATGGTGAAGATGGTACATAATTAACATAGGAGTTTACCTCATCTTCTTCTCCAAACCATGAGACACTTCTCATTTTCTTCGCCTTCTATTGCGATGAATGAGACTTCATCATCGATGAGTCCATGAAGTTCTCTCGCCTCTTCGTAATCATCTAAGAGCTCTCCAGCAATGAATGCTTTGCGCTTTTTGTCAAACTTCTCTCTTCGAGCTTGTTGCACAGCTCTCTCAGCTGCACTCAGCTCAGGACACTCATACTAGTAGTGCTCATCCTTCTTGCGCTTATAGCATGAAGAGGGTCTCGTTTGATTTGTTTTCTCGACTTTTTAGCTTGGATGCGCATTCTTCATTCCCGCATTCAAAGAGTTTCTAGTTATGATCTCCTTTTGAAGGTGAATCATACTTACCTCGGGATTTTTGGTAGGATTTCTTCAGCTTAATCCTCCTATCCTTCTCTCTCTGATATTTAAGGGCCAGCAGAGCATATCGTTAAACTAAGGTTCCTTCACTAGGAATCGAGACTGAGCTTGTCGATGTTGTCTGATTGCTTGCTATTGCTTGTACAAAGGCCGATCGATGCCTTTTAGAGCATGATCATGTGAGGTGTCGCTCCATCCCTTATCTTGTGAGGTAGACTCGAACTTTAACTCCTCTTCCTTTAATTCGAAAAAATATGATCGTAGAAATAGAATCAAGGTCGAGTGTCGAAGATAGGTGGCGAATGAACTCCACCGTCCTTCGTGCAACGCCCGCAGATCTTCGTGTTCATCTCACCGTTCGAGAGTCTCTTTCCTAGCCCGTTGATCGAGTTCATGATCTTCGTGAATCTGCCGCTTAGATCTTCAATCTTTTCATTCGGCATGAGGGTGAGTCTCTCAAGGTTCCGGAGCTCCAACGCTCGCTTGTTATTCTTGATCTTCTCGAGTCCCCCCGACTCGCAATGCTAGCGCATCCCGTAGTTCCTTCACTGAGTTGTAGTCCCGAACCCTACCTAGATAAGAATCACTTAGAGTTGTTAGAATAGCATTACGACCAACTTTATCTAGATTATGAAGCTTCTTCTCTTCAAGCGTGTATTCGCATTTGTCTTTGCGATCATATGCCCTATCTCGGCTCCACCTTCCTCTTTGTATTTGATAATATCTATCATAGGAATGATAGGACCGCTTTCTAGCACATCGACATGCCGTCGTGTAGTGAGGTCGATGCACCTCTATTCTCGACGCGCCATACTCCATAGTTCTCTACCGAGAACATGGGTACCATCCGATCCATGACATATCGACATAGCTATATTATAGGTTAAGGATGAATGAAGAGATGTTATGTCGTGAAAAAATGTTTTCAAAAAGATCATTTCTAGTGGACCGCCAGGAAACAAGAGTAAAAAAACTCCCGCTTCCGATACCAACTGTTGGTCCCAAGTCAAACGTTCGTGTATAGAGGAGGGGGTGAATACACCTAAAAACCTTTTTCTCAAACTCAAACGCGAACAAATCCGTTATACGGAGGTTTCCTACGAATAAATTCAACAGACCAAGCAAGCCGCTTCTTGATCGCGCGGGACGAGTGACCGACAAGGCAGCCGAAGCTCGCTAGCCGATTCTATGTCGAATTCGCAGCGTTCAACAGCTTGTTCAAGCAGCGGCGGAATGTGTAGGCTTGATTAAGTTTGTTTGAAACGTTTGTTTATCAAATCAGTTTTAGTATATTAGTGCGACGTTTTAAGCTTTTACTGAAATACTGTTATATGATTTTGTAAAGATATTTTTCAGTATAAATAGTTATCAATGCAACAGCTTAAACGACACAACAATTTTAAAGTGCTTCTGGATACGCAAGATTCTATGTCCACTAGTCCCGAACAAAGCAGACACTATTTTATTATACCGAATTAGTCTCGCTAGTTTGTGCAAAGCTGACAAACCAGAATTGTGATTATACCGAGCAAGTCTCGCTTACGTAGTCAAACAGCTTAAGTTTGAATGTATCTCTAACTATGAAGGAGTTCTTAACACTTAAGAACAAGCTTCAATAAATGAACTCCTTCGGTTCTAAGCTATAGATATAACAATTGAGCTTAAGTTAGAGGGTGGGAACGAGAACGGCTTCTGGACCAAAGAACAAAGAGGAATAATCACCCTAGATTCGTGTTCTTTACTTGAAGACACACTAAGTATTCTGGAGCTTTGAGTTCGTTGAATGCTTGAGTTCCGTTAGGTCGCTAGTATGATTGTGTAGTGTGACATGAATTACCACGACCTTCCCTCTATTTATGCACGCTGGAGTTGTGAATAGATCCGTTGGAGACGAACCGTCCACGTGTCAC
Organism: Lavandula angustifolia; assembly: GCA_028984105.1. Classification (NCBI taxonomy): domain Eukaryota; kingdom Viridiplantae; phylum Streptophyta; class Magnoliopsida; order Lamiales; family Lamiaceae; genus Lavandula; species Lavandula angustifolia. The sequence continues at coordinate 28,048,779 of CM054814.1, read as the reverse complement.
TCTATATAGGTAGCAAACGACTCTTTTTTTGAATTCTATGGAGTCCTCTTTCTTTGCGGGAAAGTGGTCGACTTGCAGCCTTTATGTTGGAGACTTTGCGAGTCGGCTACTTGTCATTAGTCGAGGTACGTAAAGTGGTCGAGACTTATTCGACTTCAAGGTTGATACCGAAACCGACTTTTCTCGCATGTACGACCTCTGACAACTCTTCTCGAAATGACTTTGAAGTCCACCGTCGCTAAAGCAACCGACAGCCGTTGTTGAGTCCGACCGAAAGATTCAATATGTTGCTCCTACCGAGTCCAACACTACCGAGGGCCAAGACTCGAGCCCAAGCAAACCGCTCCCGCCGAGTCCAGCTTCTACCGACTCCCGAACACCTTTCGCATGTTGCTCCCGCCGAGTCCAACCATACCGAATCTTCACCGATGGTCAAATGAGAGACAAAGCAGACGGAACTTCCGAGCCGGACCATGCCGAAGGCGAAGTCTACCGAGTGTAAAACACTCAAAGACAAAGGTGTTAACTTTTACAACTGAATGGTTCACCAATCGTAATGGAGTTTTGGGATCGCCCAAATCAACTACCGAATCATCTCCCAACGTAAATGTTCATATATATACTATACAATATAAAGTTTTAAAGAAAAACACATTTTATGTATATTAAAAAGTTTAATTATTTTTTTTTTTTTTGTTCTTTTTCAATTATTGGTGCGGTTTTTAATGGATCGCCGAAGAAACATATTTCCACGAATGATACTCTTTGTTATAGTTAGAATAACTAATTTACTTAACACTAAATCATTATGCTGACGCAACATAAGGTCTGATCCATTATATTTTTGTGGGGCCAATATTTATAACCATAAATATATGTAAATCTAACAATATTATAGCATGTTTCTAAGATAGATGTGTAATATTAGGGTGAACTACCGTGCACCAAGTTGCACATGCGATCGGGTTGCACGGGCCTGATTTTGACCACTTCCAAGTCATCCTAACCCGTTGATTTAGATTTTAAAAAAAAATCTTGCCTGTCTCTCATTCTCCGCTCTCTCATTCTCTGCTCTCTGCCTCCGCTCTCCCATTCTCTGCTCTCCACCTCCGCTCTCTTATATTTTTCTTACTAAAGTAATACGACAATATTAAAGTTCTTATCGGGCGTAAGCATCAAACCGAGAAGGAAAGAAACGAATCGCAACGGCGTGGATGATATTGATGGTAATGGTTTCGCATCCGTTCTTCTTTCTAAAATCGAATTTGAGATTGCAACCTAGCTTTATTGAAGTTCGGATTGATTCTCGATTGTAAGCATTGCAATTGTAGGAGATTCTAGAGCAATAGTCCCGCTTTGTATAATTTTTCATCTTTTGTTTGTAGAACTCGGTGATTAATTGTATGTCTTTTCGTTTCTAGGTCTAGTATCTTGTTATATATTCAAAATTTGATAATTTTTCGGAAATTAGAGTATTGTGAAACCGCCTCCATAAACTTTTGTTCGTTGTAATTGACATATTTATTCATTACAAATGACACTCGACATGTGACACCGTCCTCCAAGGTAATCGACGCTTTTGTTTATTACGATTGACAGCTTGAAGTAACCTTTCTGGGTTATTATGTTAATCATATTTTGTTGGCTAAATCACCGAACGGTGGTTTCGTATGTTTATCGGATTAAAGTGACACATTCGCAGTGACACTTTACTTCAGCCGTGATTGATACTTTAAGATAAATAACACTTTTTGTTCGTTGTAATTGACACATTTATTCATTACAAATGACACTATACGAGAATATGACACTCTCATTCGAAACGATTAACACTTTTGTTTATTACAATCGACACTTTCGAGTAACATTTATATTTATTATGTTGATCATATTTTTGTTGACTAAATCACTGAACGGTGGTTTTATGTGATTATTGGATTATAGTAACACTTTTTTAATTATGGTTGACACTTTACCTCAGTGTGATTGACACTCTGAGATAAATAACACATTTATTCATAACAAATGATTTTTTTTTTGTGAATATATGAAACTTTTTTATGAAAAATGACCGACATTTCTTTTCAAAATAAATGACACTTCCATCAATGATGGTAAGATGACGTTCTAAATGAAAATAACACTTTTTTTCAAAAAACATAAAACTCAACAAATGATACATTTGTTCATAACAAGTGGCACTATTATTCAGAACAAATGACACATCCGTATTTAGTAAAAATTGAGAAAAAATAAATTAAAAAAAATGTTAAAAAATCTAAATAAAATATAAATAAAAATAAAAATAATTTAAAAAGCGCAAAGTGCTTTTAAGTTTTAACAAAATAACAAAATGAAAAGAAAAAGTTAAAAAAAAAAATTAAAAAAATAAAAAAGTTAAATTAGAAAAAGCACACAGTAGTTTTGGCAAATAAAAATGATGACAAAAATTATTGAATATGAAATGTGAATAAGGGAATTCAAATCCAAGACCTCTTGATTAATTTTAAGTTTTAACAAAATAACAAAATGAAAAAAAAAAGTTAAAAAAAAAATTAAAAATTAAAAAGTTAAATTAGAAAAAGCACACAGTAGTTTTGGCAAATAAAAATGATGACAAAAATCATTGAATATGAAATGTGAATAAGGGAGCTCAAACCCAAGACCTATTGATTAATTTTAAATTTTAACAAAATAACAAAATGGAAAAAAAAAAGTTAAAAAAAATTAAAAAAAAAAAAGTTAAATTAGAAAAAGCACACGGTAGTTTTGGCAAATAAAAATGATGACAAAAATTATTGAATATGAAATGTGAATAAGGGAGCTCAAATCCAAAACCTCTTGATTAATTTTAAGTTTTAACAAATTAACAAAATGAAAAAAAGTTAAAAAAATTAAAAAGTTAAATTAGAAAAGCACACTACGAAATGTGAATAAGGGAGTTCAAACCCAAGACCTCTTGATTAAAGTAAAAGAAAATCTTACAGCTTAGCTAGGAGCCATTAATATAGAAATATTAGCACATAATATATGTATTATATCTTAAGAAGCTGGAAAACAAATTAAATAATTGGGTCGCAAATTGGATCATTTAAGATTTTGTGTTAATATTAATAAGAAATAGGAAAAGAAATTGAACTCCGCAATCTAATGACCTCAAACTTCTATTCTAAATCTAATTATCAATGTACTAATTAAATCCGCATTAATTTTATATGAAACAAAATGAAAATATAAGATAAAAATAAGTCAAGCTATATATATTTAATTACTGTCACCTCATCAAAAAATAAAAGGAATAATAATTTACACAGGAACCAAAAAAAAAAAAAACACCACCTCTACCACTATGATGCAATAGATTTTGTTACCACCTCGTCAAAAGAAATTTCTTGACTGAATAACCGCGAGCCTCCGGCTGCGGAACGGGGCTCAGCGCCGCAGCCTCCGGCGATGGTGCAGGCGTAGCAGCTCTCTGCGACACTGCCACAGGAGCTGTAGCCGGAGTCCTAGCTGCCGGACTCGGAGCAGTAGCTACTGTTCTCGGTTTAGTAGCTGCCGGTCTCGGAGCATTACCTATCGCACTCGGTTTAGTAGTTGCCGGACTCGGAGCAGTAGATACCGTATTCGGTTTAGTAGCTGCTCGACTCGGAGCAGTAGCTTCAGGACTCGGCTTAGTAGCTTTCGGACTCGGAGCAGTAGATACCATACTCGGTTTAGTAGCTGCCTGTCTCGGAGCAGTACCTACCACACTCGGTTTAGTAGTTGCCGGACTCGGGGCAGTAGATACCGTATTCGGTTTAGTAGCTGCCGGACTCGGAGCAGTAGATACCATACTCGGTTTGGTACCTGCTGGACTCGGAGCAGTTGCTGTCGCACTTGTAGCATTAGCTGTCGGACTCGGAGAAGGCGAATCGGAAGAAGCATCCTTCTTCTTTTTCTCCTTTTCTTTTTCCTCTTTCTCCTTTTTCTTCTTCTCTTTCTTTTTCTCCTTCTCGTCCTCGTCGTCCTCGTCCTTGTCTCTGTCTTTGTCTTTATCATTCTCTTTGTCCTTGTCGTCCTTGTCTCTGTCTTTGTCTTTATCATTATCTTTGTCCTTGTCGTTGTCCTTGTCCTTGTCCTTATCACGGCTGGTGGAATTATGAGGAGGACTCAAGATAAAACCCCTCTCGGCCATGTCCCCTTTATCTTTAACCTCGGACGGACACACCGGCGAGTACTCATTATCCGAATCTTCCTCCACCTCCTCCAACATAAACCCACCTTCATAAGGAACCCCTGTCGGCGGCACCCATTTCTTCCCTTCAACAAACTTATCCGCCGTGAACCGCTTCACCCTCTTTGGCGGCAGCTCCTTCACCCCCTCCCACTTCAACCTCTGCTTCTTCTCCGATCCCGGCCCTCTATTATTAAACTCCGTGTACATCAAAGTCTTCAACGCGAACTCCCCTTCCCACGGCAACCACCCCTCCGGTGCGATCAAGTCGTCAATGAAAGACTCCATAATGACTGTTCTGGAAAACTCTTTCCACGGGCGTCCGAGGAATGACTTGAGCTTGTTCCTTAAGGGGAAGTAGGCCGGATCCGCTACGAAGGAGCAGTTCTGCACCACGAATCCGGTGGGCTGGCGGATGTCTTTCCTCCCCTGAGCTGTGACGATGCATTGCTGATTCTCCATTGGCTTCCTCACTACTAATTTGCAGTTCTGGAATATTGCGGCGCTGTCTCCGAAGATGAAGTCGATGGTGCCGGAGATGACGCAGTCTCTGTAGAACTGGCGGTAAGTGTGGGCGTAGAGGGTGTCTTGGTACCCATCCATTTGGCAGTTGTAGAACACGGCCATGTCGGCCCCCACGCGCAGCGCCACGGCCTGGTGCTTCTCTGCCCCCGCCGAGTTCTCGAATCCTATGTCCACCGCCGTGAAATGGTCTGCTTGCACCGCTGCAACCACCCAAGATTCAGATACAATCCACTCTAGCATGTTAGCATACAAAATTATTTACCAACAGTTGCTGTCTGGTAGGTATTGGTTCCATCAACGAAGTTCAATTTTCCGGTGATCTTGGTCTTGGTGGGGCCATCGCCGATGATCATCAGATGTTTCATACTGCTATTGATCTGCACCTTCTCTTCATAAATCCCCTCTTTAATATACAACGTGAACGTCTTTTTGTTTTTCTTAGGTACGTGCAGCAGAGCTTCCATGATCATGGTGAAGTCCCCACTCCCGTCCTTGGCCACCACCAGGTTGGGCTTAATGCTCTTCCGATCAAATTCCGACGACTTGAGCAGCCTCCGCTTAGCCGAGTCAATCCAGTTGTGCAGATGGTCGTCACTCGGGTGAGCAAGAAGGCGACGGTTGTTTTGTCCGCCAATCATTGAGGCAACGATGGATGACAGGCCGGTGACCATAGCAAGAGCATTACTAGTCATGTGCATGGAGGTGGTGAGAAAGCCCCTCATCTTGGCGCCGGAGTCTCCTTCAACGCTCTGAAACCCATCCAAGCACGTCTCTTGGTACGTGACGGCGCCGCTCAGCCAGATCTGCAGGTCGTCCAGGAAGGCGTCGACGTGGACCAGATCAAACTCCTGCAGTTTCTCGAAGGATCTCTCGAAGTCGGAGGTGGCGCGTGAGGCGAGCTCGCGGCAGCTCTGGAGGGCGAGCTTCCCCCTGGGATGCTTCTCGAGCTTGTCGAGGACGACGGACTTCTTCATGGCCTTCGTGATCTCCTTGATGGCGGCGGAGAAGGTCGTCTGAATGAGCTGCTTGGGGTCGGTGCTGTTGCTGCCGGACTTCTCCAGGGTGTTGACGCAAGTGTGTTTGTAATCGGTGTTTGAACAAAGACTGCTTATGGCTTTTTGAGAAGGAGAGATTTTTACGTTGTCGCCGCCGTCGCCGTCCGATGATTTATTTACGTCGTCTTTGGTGTAGCCGAGAATAAGCACCACCATGACGAGGAGGAGTAAGGTGCACGCCGCCGCCACCGCCACCTTCATCTTCGAACCATCTGCCATTTTGATGTTCTTGGTTTAATGAATGAACTCCTTTCTCTATATATGTACGGCTAGCTCTACTCTATTTTATTTATTTATTCTTTTTGTGTGAATATTCTAATATCTGAGTAGGGACTAATTAAGAGGACAAAGCGCTAGATAGCCTAAACAGCAATGAGAGAAGAAAGGCTTCTCTAAGGCAGGATGGGGAAATTGGAAAATTGTTTTAAACGAAGAAATGTGAGGTTAGGGAGGACAAAATAGTCTGTTAACCGCTCATTTCACTACGGAGAAGCCATGCCGCTGACTTCTTACAACATATATACCATGTACTTCCAACCGCCGATATTTTCTAAATTTGGAAATCACACGACTATTTCACTTTGGAGTTTTTTGTTTGGGATAAACTAATTGTAATTACACGGGAACTGTTTCTCTCTTTAATCATGAATTAATTAATTATTTTTATTTTTCATAACATAATTAAATTTAGATATTTGGCAAGATTAATTTGATTCCCAAAATTAAAAATTCAATGTTAGATTTTTTTTCCTTACCCCCAACTTAGTTATTCTTGTTCCTTGGATTTGGAGATTTTAATAAATCAATCTTCACGTCACTCATCGAGTCGAATTTTTCTATCCTGCACGCCTACAAGACCTCGTGCCTGGGATGAGTTTCTGCGTTTTTTATTAATTTTTTTTTTTCACAAACATGCGATGCGTCATGGCTTTTTGACCACCGCGCCTACAACTTAAGTTGTAGACCCTGGCCTGGATAGAAAAAATTCCATCGAGTCTCAAGAACTCACGCCATCATCCAATTTTCACCAGAACTCACATCAATTTATCACAAGAACTAGACACGCCCCCGTCATCCCTTTCCGCAATTACGATTCATCTCATCTCAACTCTAAGCCAACATCGAATTGTTATTTGCGGCACTGTTCAAGTTTTCTATTTTGATTTGGATGTTAGGGATAATTTTGTGATTGAAACTTATTTTTTGACGATGCTAACTTTTGAATTCTTCAAAACAGTTTTAACATGTTCGATGTTGTGGATTTTGATAAAGCAAAGGAAATCGGATATCATCGGCTAAGTTTGGTGAGGTGATTTTCGAAATGGTTGATTTTCTTCATTGTGGGAAACTTAAGCTTTGGGATATTAAATGCTCTTTGAACAATAACTCCGCCGTCAAGTTTGATCAATAATAACAACCAAGTGCAAGAGATTTACCGAAATCTAGTTTAAGAAAAGAGCAATACATTTTTTCTCAATTTTTGTCATTGTGGATTTTGGCTAAGGATACGTGAATTATATTGCATCTGTTTATGAAGTTTATCTATATTTAATTTATTTGTTTCTCAAGTTTTATTGAGGGTGCGAAAGGTGAATTTGATGTCTTTGTATATGTTGGCCTAAATTCAGATCAATTAATTGAACAAAAAATTATGAGTTCTGAATGGCTTGTGTTGAGTGCATTACACAACAAATTGTCTTTAATCGATGGAAATATCCGTCAAGATAGCATGATTTTTTTGTCGGTAAATAAGTTATCGACGGATTGATTTCGCTCGCTATATCTCGTTGTCGGTAAAATTTACCAACGGAATTCAGTCCGTCGGGTGAGGAATATCGACGGATTGTCGACGGCGCACGCCTTCGTTGATTTTTCTCTCGGCGACAACCTCCGACGAGACGTACCGACGAAAATATCCGTCGTCAATCCTTCTGGTACATTCTCTCGTTTTTGTCTTGTTGATATGAGTCGCAGATGATACTCACTGCTCGTGGTTAAAAGAAAATTGGGGAAATCATAGTAGTACTATGGAATTGAAGATCCCAAAACCGAGCCGATATCGCAGTTTAGGGTGTCGTTAGGATTAGCCGATGTATAGGTTAGACTTGTTGTAATCGTTTTATATTTTGTCTAAGTCCTCGGACGGGGAATTGTTGAACCGATTTTCCGCCGAAGATACTTTTCGTAACCCCACGTCACGTCGTAACCGCTATGCTTCTTCGTCCATCACCGAGTAGACCTCGCAGAAGCCAACCCAAGAACTGATAAGTCATCGCCAGAAGAACTCTTGCAAGCCCAAGCACTTCGTTAGCCGCACCGACTTACTCGGGTTACATTCCTTGTCACCGACTCGGCCGAAGAAGACAGAGACTTAGCAAGCCATCAGATCCGACGTAAAGCGACCCAGCCTACTTAAGTCTTTTCGAAAGTTCAGCCAGGTAAGATCATACGAGGTTGTTTGAACGGTCAACTCGACATTCTCACCAACCACAAACCTCGACCAATGAGAAACCGACAACGCCTTACTTCGCTCCAAACAATAAAGTCGCTCTCATGTACAAGCAATTAACCGCACCGCCGCAACAAGTTCGAATTAATGGCCGTTTTCTTTGAAAGCTTGCGACACGTGGCATCGTCGTCTCCAACGGACATACGCCATAGCTCACAACTATAAATAGAGAAGATTTCGAAGCTCCAAAAGAAAGGAGAAGCACGAAATTAAAAAGGGAAATTGCTCAAGCTCTCAAACACTCTAAGCAAACTCATCGTAACATCCAAATAAGAATCTCGCATTTATTAGAATATTTTGTGATTCTTCTCTCGTAGTCTTTATATCCCTTTCTTCTCTACCTAAGCTCATTGTCGATTTATAGCTTAGATTCGAAGGAGTTCATTTTTAGTGACTATTTTTATCTGTAAGAACTCCTTCATTAGTTGGAGAACCGTTTCGCTCCCTTTTGAACTTAGGTTTGAATTGTAAAGTCGCTAAGGACTATAACTTAGAAGGATCTCGCCATGCGCACAGCTTCCTTTGCCGAGACTTGCTCGACTAATCAACAAGTTATCCCGCTCTGTTCAGACCGTGGACGTAGGATCTGCATATCCGAACCACGTTAAACCGCCCGTGTTCTTTACCGCTTTTAGTGCATACAAACCTTTGAAAATCATAAGTTTGCATAAAACGTATTTCTAAAGTCGCACACCAAAAGAATTTAATCCGCGAAAACACGTTTTCAAAAAAGAGACAAACTCCGGGCCCCACACTTATCCGCACACTTAAGTCTCCGACCGAGTTTCAAGTACCGACAAAAGTCGCAGGGAGAGCTCAATAGCCGATTCACTCGTCCCGTGATCGAAGGTTTATTTGGCATTGTTCATCGCTTGCAACCAACAACTTTAGCTCACCTTCACCGAGAAAAAGAAACGGTACTCACGTGTATTCACCCCCCCCCTCTACACCCCGATATTTGTGTCCGGACCAACAATTGGTATCGAGCACACGGTGTTCTACCGATCACCTGCTCAGATATCGGGTCTTTTCGAACGCATCCCGAAAACGTTTTCTCTCGCACAAGCATCTCTTCTTTCATCCTTATACTGCATACATAATGTCCAACATGTCAAGTATCGGGATGGTGTCGATGTTCTCGATAGAGAACTTCATAGTATGGCGTGTAAGAATGGAGGCACACCTTACGTCGCCGCATGACAACACGACTAACGTATCGAGACTGGACCCATCATTCCAATGATGGACAATGCTCGTCCGCCAAGTGGAAGGTGAAGGTGCTCGTGTCGGTCCGAAGATTCCCAAGGACAAATCGACTTCACGCCCGAAGAGAAAAAAGATGCATAACCTCGACCGAGTCGCACGAAATGCTATACCGACAACGCCGCCGACTCACACCTCGGGAGGGTGCAGGACCGCAAAACGGCGAAAGAACTCTAGGACGCCCGGCCGTACCGAGCCAAGGAACTCCTCGATAAAAGAAAACAAGCTCGAATTAGAGCTTCAAAAGTTCGAAGCCTTCTGCGATGGAGCCCAAGTGAAACCATTGACGAGCCGAGCGCCGATTTACGAATCAAGTCAATGTGATAAACGGGCCGGGAAAAGTGTTCTCAAACAAAGAGATGAACACAAAGATCATAAGAGCGCTACCTCGACGTAAGTGGCTTCCTTTGCCGCTTATTTACGTCGCTCCGATCTTAATACTCTAACTCCCGATGTTATATTTTCGTAATCAAAGACGGAGGAATTTGAGTATAGTCTACCTCAAAAGTGCTCCAAGGTCCACCGACACACGCTCCGATCATGCCTTCAAGGCAACTTTCAAAGAAACCGGAGGCAAAAATATTTCTTCCAAGAAGGCAAGAGTCGCCGCAGCATACAAAGACCTCTCAAATATCCGCTACCGACCAACTCGCACCGATGGCTCTCAAATACCAAAGAGAAAAGGAGAGAGTCGAAAGTCAAGAAATACCACGTAGATTCTCCCTCGTGTAAGAAAGATTATCGAGAAGGGAAGAGTCTAATCCTTCTACCGAATGCAGAAAACATAACTCCGCCGCTAGTACATCAAAAGACTCACGGAAAGCAAAGCAGCAGAGCATCAACATGATACAACCGCAAGAAGGAGGGACACTATCGCACGACCGTCTCGAACCTCACCGCTCAAAGAGCGTAACGGCAAGCCGTAAGAGACAAATTTGCCCGTGAGGAAGCGGACCTATATAGCCGGAGAGATATCCGACAACTCAATTGAAGAGTATACATTCATGTACTCTTCTCGAGGACGAAGCCGCATTCGTAGCCGTTGAAGTCGGAGAGACGGTTCCCGAAGAATCACCGAACACCGTCCGATGGCCGGAGAAGAGGTTGAGGTAAATTCTAAACTTAATATAACCTCCTCTTCACACAACACACACGATACTTGCTCGGTCTCTGATGATCCTCCGGACGTAGTACAAGCATATGAGGACCTCGCTAGAGGATCACCTTCACCGAGAGGCAGAGTTCAGCAGTAACCATCTAGGAACTTGAATAGTAAAGGCCGAGAATCGTAGACTTTCTTCTCGATTGTCAGTCTCTACTAAGTCGGCTGGATCTAGTTGCGAGACTCAAGGAAGAGATCGAATCTCTTGTGACTATGCCTCGCCTTCAAGAGACTCGCATCTCGCCTCCCGACCAAGGATAATTCGAGAAAAAGACCGAAATAGCCCAACTCGCCCGAAACTCTCGACGTACGTAAGGACTATGATTCTCTCGGGAGAAGTGATGAGGTCCGGAGAGGACCGATGACCGAACAATACGTGGGAGCTAAGGAGAAGCTCGAAAGCATGCTCGAGCACAACGGCCAACCGCCGTGAAAGAAGGCCTTGGCTATACCCACGAAGCTTCTACCTCCAAAAGCTCAAGCAACGCCGGCCGATAGGTTCGCCAAAGGAAAGGTGCAACCGCCGACACCACACCTCAGCGAAGAACAAATAGAAAGTAATCGCACCTCGCCCGAGCAAAGAACAAACAATCCGACCAAAGTGCTCCAAACCCCTGACACCGAGATCAAACTCGTGGGGAACCAAGAAGGTCGATGGGCGTAACAGCAAGACAAGGAGCCACCGTATGAGCACCCGGCCCGCACGGCTCGTACTATTATGAGCCCGTGGTCGAGAAGCGCAAAGCACTCGTAAAGAAGAAAGCGCCCGAACCCAAAATCATCGCCAGAAAGTCAGCATCTCCAAATCCCGTGGAGAAGAAAGCCGACAAGGTTCGAAGAAGAAGTCTCGTAACTTTAAGGTCCCGAGACAGATTTGGGTTCCGAAATCACCCACTAACCAAGAAGGACCCAACTAAACCAAAGGGTACCTAAAGATGCTTCTCGTTTTGCAGTGCATAAGGACCCACGGATAGTGGACAGCTGGCCGCCAAGACACATGACATATCGAAGAGTCTGGCCGACCAACTATGTACAAGAAGATGGTCCCGCAATCGAGTTTGGTGACAATTCAAAAGGCCGCACAAGGGGAAACGGAACGCCGAACATTGGGACCGCCTCGGCCAAGAGTAACATATGCTGAAGGACTTCAACATTATCTCCTTTCTCTCGCCAATTCTCGTGATAATCTTAACAGAGTTATCTTTGACGCCGGTTTCGTGATGTTGTTGATAAATCTACAGGAAAACAAGTTGTTATCGGGATCGCGAGGAAGAACATCTATGTTGCAAACCGGAAAACCGCAGAACATGAGGCTTGCTTACTTGCACGCACAAAATTCGGTGACAAGTCGGGACGGCTATGGCACAAAAGACTCAACCACCCGAACTTCAAGACCATGAATAAGCTAGCCAAGAACTCCAAAGTCAGAGGACTGCCCAACGAATCGTTCGTTAAATACAGAAATTGTGAAGCATGTCTAAAGGGAAAGCAAACAAAGAATAGCAATCCACCTATTCCGTCACCTTCCACCGATGGAATCCTTCACCGCCGCACACGGACCTATTCGGCCGCCTCTCCAAAGTGACTATAAGAGGCAAGAAGTATGCCCTCGTCGTTATCGACGACTACTCGAGATATACTGGGTCATCTTCATCGCCAATAAATCTGATGTTCAAACTGAGTTGCCCAATTTGCTGAAGAAGCTCAGTGTGGAAAAGGACATCAAGATTCAAAGAATTCGCTCGGATAGAGGAACAGAGTTTCTAAACTCAGTAGTTAAGACATACTGCCATAAAGAGGGAATTAAGCATGAGACATCAGCTGCACGCACCGCTCAGCAGAACGGACTTGCTGAACGAAAGAACAGAACACTCAAAGAAGCAAGAAGAACGCTCCTCGCAGCATTCCGGACTACCCTCGGAGTCCCGGGCCGATGCTACCGACACCGCCTCGCTACACTTAGGAATCGCTCACTACTCACTCAAAGAACACATGAAGACACCATATGAATTATGGAAAGTGTTGATATGAGTAAGTAGATGATACTCAGTTGTTCGTGGTTAAAAGAAAATTGGGAGAAATCATAATAGTACTATGGAATTGAAGATCCCAAAACCGAGCTGATATCAGTAGTTTAGTGTGTCGTTAGGATTAGCTGATGTATAGGTTAGACTTGTTGTAATCGTTTTTATATTTTGTCTAAGTCCCGTAAGGGGTAATTGTTGAACCGATCTTCCGCCGAAGATACTTTTCGTAACCCCACGTCATCGTTGTAATCGCTATGCTTCGCCATCACCGAGTAGACCCCGCAGAAGCCAACCCAAAGACTCGATAAGTCATCGCCAGAAGAACTCATGCAAGCCCAAGCATCTTCTCAAGTAGCCGCCAACGACTTACTCGTAGTTACATTCCTTGTCACCCGACTCGCCGAAGAAGACAGAGCTTAGCGCTCATCAGATCCGACGTAAAGCGACCCAGCCTACTTAAGTCTTTTCGAAAGTTCAACAGAAGATCATACGAGGTTGTTTGAACGGCCAACTCGACATTCTCACCAACCACAAACCTCGACCAATGAGAAGCCGACAACGCCTTACTCCGCTCCAAACAATACAAAGCTCTCATGTACATGTAATTAACCCCCCCGCCGCAACAAGTTTGAATTAATGGCCGTTTTCTTTGGAAGCTTGTGACACGTGGCATCGTCATCTCCAACGGACATACGCCATAGCTCACAACTATAAATAGAGAAGATTTCGAAGCTCCAAAAAGGAATCGAAGCACGAAATTAAAAAGGGAAATTGCTCAAGCTCTCAAACACTCTAGCAAACTCATCGAACATCCAAATAAGAATCTCGCATTTATTAGAATATTTTGTGATTCTTCTCTCTAGAGTCTTTAGATCCCTTTCTTCTCTACCTAAGCTCATTGTCAGATTTATAGCTTAGATTCGAAGGAGTTCATTTTTAGTGAACTGTTCTTATTGTAAGAACTTCTTCATTAGTTGGAGAACTGTTTCGCTCCCTTTCGAACTTAGGTTTGAATTGTAAAGTCGCTAAGGACTATAACTTATAAGGATCTGTCCTGTGCACAGTTTCCTTGCTGAGACTTGCTCAGACTAATCAACAAGTTATCTTGCTCTGTTTAGGACCGTGGATGTAGGATCTTGCGTATCCAAACCACGTTAAACTGCTTGTGTTCTTTACTGTTTTAGTGCATATAAACCTTTGAAAATTATAAGTTTGCATAAAACGTATTTCTAAAGTCGCACAGCCAAAAGAATTTAATCTGTGAAAACACGTTTTCAAAAAGAGACAAACTCCGGGCCCCATACTTATCCGCACACTTAAGTCTCCGACTGAGTTTCAAAGTACTGACAAAAGTCAGTAGGGAGAGCTCGCAGCCGACTCACTCGTCCCGTGATCGAAGGTTTATTTGGCACCGTTCATCATTGCAACCAACGGCTTCACCGACCTTCACCGAGAAAAAGAAATGGTACTCAGTGTATTCACCCCCCTCTACACCTGAAATTTGTCTCCGACCAACAATTGGTATCGGAGCACACGGTGTTCTACCGATCACCGTTCTCAGACATCGGGTCTTCTCGAACAGCATCCCGAAAACGTTTCTCCGCACAAGCATCTCTTCTTTCATCCTTATACTGCACACATATTGTCCGACATGTCAAGTATCGGGATGGTGCCGATGTTCTCGACGCAGAACTTCACGCAGATGGCGTGTAAGAATGGAGGCACACCTTACGTCGCCGCATGACAAAGCATGACCGACGTATCGGAGACCGGACCTATCATTCAAATGATGACAGCCGTCGATCGCCGGAGTGGAAGTTGAAGTTGCTCGTATCGGTCCGAAGATTCCCAAGGACAAATCAGCCTTCACGCCCCGAAGAGAAAAAGCCGCATAACCTCGACCGACTCGCACGAAATGCTATACCGACAACGCCGCCGACTCACACTCTGGAGGGTGCAGGACCGCAAAACGGCGAAAGAACTCGGGACGCCCCCGGCCGTACCGAGCCAAGGAACTCCTCGATAAAAGAAAACAAGCTCGAATTAGAGCTTCAAAAGTTCGAAGCCTTTGCGATGGAGCCTCAAAGGAAACCATCGACGAGCCGAGCATCGATTTACGAATCAAGTCAATGTGATAAACGGGCCGGGAAAAGTGTTCTCAAACAAAGAGATGAACACAAAGATCATAAGAGCGCTACCTCCGACGTAAGTGGCTTCCTTTTTGCTACTTATTTACGTCGCTTCCGATCTTAATACTCTAATCCCGATGTTATATTTTCGTAATCAAAGACGGAGGAATTTTAGTATAGTCTACCTCAAAAGTGCTCCAAAGTGCTCCACCGACACACGCTCGATCATGCCTTCAAGGCAACTTTCAAAGAAAACCGGAGGCAAAAATATTTCTTCCAAAGAAGGCAAAGAGCCGCCGCATACAAAGACCTCCGAAATATCTCGCTACCGACCAACTCGCACCGATGGCTCTCAAATACCAAAGAGAAAAGGAGAGAGTCGAAAGTCAAGAAATACCACGGAGATTCTCCCTCGTAAGAAAGATTATCGGAGAAGGGAAGAGTCTAATCCTTCTACCGAATGCAGAAAACGTAACTCCGCCGCTAGTACATCAAAAGACTCAACGAAAGCAAAGCAGCAGCAAGCATCAACATGATACAACCGCAAGAAGGAGGGACACTATCGCACGACCGTCTCGAACTCTCACCGCTCAAAGAGCGTAACGGCAGCCGAAGAGACAAATTTACCCGTGAGGAAGCAGCCTATATAGCCTGGAGAGATATCCGACAACTCAATTGAAGAGGATACATTCATGTACTCTTCTCGAGGATGAAGCCGCATTCGTAGCCGTTGAAGTCTGAGAGACGGTTCCCCGAAGAATCACCGAACACTCGTTTCTTATGGCCGGAGAAGAGGTTGAGGTAAATTCTAAACTTAATATAACCTCCTCTTCACACAACACACACGATACTTGCTCGGTCTCTGGATGATCCTCCGGACGTAGTACAAGCATATGAGGACCTCGCTAGAGGATCAAATTCACTCGAGCAGAGAGTTCAAGAGAAACCATCTAGGAACTTGAACAGTAAAGGCCGAGAATCGAGACTTTCTTCCGATTGTCAGTCTCTACTAAGCTCGGTGGATCTAGTTGCGAGACTCAAGGAAGAGATCGAATCTCTTATGACTATGTCTCGCCTTCAAGAGACTCGATCTCGCCCCCGACTCAAGGATAATTCGAGAAAAAGACCGAAATAGCCCAACTCGGCCGAAACTCTCGACGTACGTATGACTATGATTCTCTCAGGAGAAGTGATGAGGTCTCGGAGAGGACCGATGACCGAACAATACGTGGGAGCTAAGGGAGAAGCTCGAAAGCATGCTCGTAGCACAACGGCCAACCGCCGCGTGAAAGAAGGCCTTGGCTATACCCACGAAGCTTCTACCTCCAAAAGCTCAGCAACGCCGGCCGATAGGTTCGCCAAAGGAAAGGTGCAAACCGCCGACACCACACCTCAGCGAAGAACAAATAGAAAGTAATCGCACCTCGCCCGAGCAAAGAACAAACAACTCGACCAAAGGCTCCAGCCCCAGGACACCGAGATCAAACTCGGGGGGAACCAAGAAGGTCGATGGGCGTAACAGCATAAGGAGCCATCGGATGAGCACCCGGCCTCAAGACGGCTCGTACTATTATGAGCCCGTGGTCGGGAGAAGCGCAAAGACTCGTAAGAAGAAAGCGCCCCGAACCCAAAATCATCGCGCAGAAAGTCGCATCTCCAAATCCCGTGGAGAAGAAAGTCGACAAGGTTCAAGAAGAAGTCTCGTAATTTTAAGGTCCCGAGACGGATTTGGGGTTCCGAAATCACCCACTAACCAAGAAGGACCCAATCGAACCAAAGGGTACCTAAAGATGCTTCGCTTTTGCAGGTGCATAAGGACCTACGGATAGTGGACAGCGGCTGCTGAAGACACATGACATATCAGAAGAGTCTGCTGACCAACTATGTACAAGAAGATGGTCCCAGAATTGAGTTTGGTGACAATTCAAAAGGCTGCACAAGGGGAAACGGAACGCTGAACATTGGGACCGCCTCGGGCCCTAAGAGTAACATATGTTGAAGGACTTCAACATTATCTCCTTTCTCTCGCCAATTCTCGTGATAATCTTAACAGAGTTATCTTTGACGCCGGGTTTCTATGATGTTGTTGATAAATCTACAGGGAAAACAAGTGTTATCGGGATCGCGAGGAAGAACATCTATGTTGCAAACTGGAAAACCGCAGAACATGAGGCTTGCTTACTTGCACAGACAAAATCTGGTGACAAGTCAGGATGGCTATGGCACAAAAGACTCAACCACCTGAACTTCAAGACCATGAATAAGCTAGCCAAGAACTCCAAAGTCAGAGGACTGCCCAACGAATCGTTCGTTAAATACAGAAATTGTGAAGCATGTCTAAAGGGAAAGCAAACAAAGAATAGCAATCCACCTATTCCGTCACCTTCCACCGATGGAATCCTTCACCGCCGCACACGGACCTATTCGGGCCGCTCTCCAAAGGACTATAAGAGGCAAGAAGTATGCCCTCGTCGTTATTGACGACTACTCGAGATATACTTGGGTCATCTTCATCGCCAATAAATCTGATGTTCAAACTGAGTTGCCCAATTTGCTGAAGAAGCTCAGTGTGGAAAAGGACATCAAGATTCAAAGAATTCGCTCGGATAGAGGAACAGAGTTTCTAAACTCGCAGTTAAGACATACCGCCATAAAGAGGGAATTAAGCATGAGACATCAGCCGCACGCACCGCCGCCAGTAACGGACTTGCCGAACGAAAGAACAGTAACACTCAAAGAAGCAAAGCAAGAACGCTCCTCGCAGCATTCCTCGACTACCCTCGAAGTTCCGGGGCCGATGCTACCGACACCGCCTCGCTACACTTAGAATCGCTCACTACTCACTCAAAGAACACATGAAGACACCATATGAATTATGGAAAGTGTTGGATATGAGTAAGTAGATGATACTCGCTTGTTCGTGGTTAAAAGAAAATTGGGAGAAATCATAATAGTACTATGGAATTGAAGATCCCAAAACCGAGCCGATATCGTAGTTTAGCGTGTCGTTAGGGATTAGCCGATGTATAGGTTAGACTTGTTGTAATCGTTTTTATATTTTGTCTAAGTCCCGTAAGGGGTAATTGTTGAACCGATCTTCTCGCCGAAGATACTTTTCGTAACCCCACGTCATCGTGTAATCGCTATGCTTCTTCACCATCACCGAGTAGACCTCGCAGAAGCTAACCCAAGAACCGATAAGTCATCGCCAGAAGAACTCATGCAAGCCCAAGACCTTCGAGCCGCCACCGACTTACTCGTGGTTACATTCCTTGTCACCCGACTCAGGTCAAGAAGACAGAGACTTAGCAGCCATCATCAGATCCGACGTAAAGCGACCCAGCCTACTTAAGTCTTTTCGAAAGTTCAGCAGAAGATCATACGAGGTTGTTTGAACGGCCAACTCTGACATTCTCACCAACCACAAACCTCGACCAATGAGAAGCCGACAACGCCTTACCTGCTCCAAACAATACAGCTGCTCTCATGTACAGTAATTAACTGCCCTGCTGCAACAAGTTTGAATTAATGGCCGTTTTCTTTGGAAGCTTGTGACACGTGGCATCGTCATCTCCAACGGACATATGCCATAGCTCACAGCTATAAATAGAGAAGATTTCGAAGCTCCAAAAAGGAATCGAAGCACGAAATTAAAAAGGGAAATTGCTCAAGCTCTCAAACACTCTAGCAAACTCATCAGAACATCCAGCGAAGAATCTGCATTTATTAGAATATTTTGTGATTCTTCTCTCTAGAGTCTTTAGATCCCTTTCTTCTCTACCTAAGCTCATTGTCAGATTTATAGCTTAGATTCGAAGGAGTTCATTTTTAGTGAACTGTTCTTATTGTAAGAACTTCTTCATTAGTTGGAGAACTGTTTCGCTCCCTTTCGAACTTAGGTTTGAATTGTAAAGTCGCTAAGGACTATAACTTATAAGGATCCGTCCCCGCGCACAGCTTCCTTGCTGAGACTTGCTCAGACTAATCAACAAGTTATCTTGCTCTGTTTAGGACCGTGGATGTAGGATCTTGCGTATCCAAACCACGTTAAACTGCTTGTGTTCTTTACTGTTTTAGTGCATATAAACCTTTGAAAATTATAAGTTTGCATACAACGTATTTCTAAAGTCGCACGACCCAAAAGAATTTAATCCGTGAAAAACACGCTTTCAAAAAGAGACAAACTCCGGCCCCACACTTATCCGCACACTTAAGTCTCCGACCGAGTTTCAAAGTACCGACAAAAGTCCGCAGGAGAGCTCAAGAGCCGACTCACTCGTCCCGTGATCGAAGGTTTATTTGGCACTCGTTCATCATTGCAACCAACAACCTTACCGACCTTCACCGAGAAAAAGAAACGGTACTCAGTGTATTCACCCCCCCTCTACACCCGAAATTTGTCTCCCGACCAACAATTGGTATCGGAGCACACGGTGTTCTACCGATCACCCGTTCAGACATCGGGTCTTCTCGAACGTATCCCGAAAAACGCTTTCTCCGCACAAGCATCTCTTCTTTCATCCTTATACTCGCATACATATTGTCCGACATGTCAAGTATCGGATGGTGCCGATGTTCTCGACGGAGAACTTCACAAGATGGCGTGTAAGAATGGAGGCACACCTTACGTCGCCGCATGACAAAGCATGACCGACGTATCGAGACCGGACCTATCATTCAAATGATAGACAACGCTCGACGGGCCAAGTGGAAGTTGAAGTTGCTCGTATCGGTCCGAAGATTCCCAAGGACAAATCAGCCTTCACGCCCGAAGAGAAAAAAGCCGCATAACCTCGACCGACTCGCACGAAATGCTATACCGACAACGCTCGCCGACTCACACCTCGGGAGGGTGCGGGACCGCAAAACGGCGAAAGAACTCGGGGACGCCCGGCCGTACCGAGCCAAGGAACTCCTCGCATAAAAGAAAACAAGCTCGAATTAGAGCTTCAAAAGTTCGAAGCCTTTGCGATGGAGCCCAAGTGAAACCATTGACGAGCCGAGCATCGATTTACGAATCAAGTCAATGTGATAAACGGGCCGGGAAAAGTGTTCTCAAACAAAGAGATGAACACAAAGATCATAAGAGCGCTACCTCGACGTAAGTGGCTTCCTTTTGCTACTTATT
Organism: Lavandula angustifolia; assembly: GCA_028984105.1. Taxonomy (NCBI): domain Eukaryota; kingdom Viridiplantae; phylum Streptophyta; class Magnoliopsida; order Lamiales; family Lamiaceae; genus Lavandula; species Lavandula angustifolia. The sequence continues at coordinate 28,028,765 of CM054814.1, read as the reverse complement.
TACGTCGCTTCCGATCTTAGTACTCTAACTCCCGATGTTATATTTTCGTAATCAAAGACGGAGGAATTTTAGTATAGTCTACCTCAAAAGTGCTCCAATGGCTCCACCGACACACGCTTCGATCATGCCTTCAAGGCAACTTTCAAAGAAAACCGGAGGCAAAAATATTTCTTCCAAGAAGGCGCAAGGGGCCGCCGCGCATACAAAGACCTCTCGAAATATCTCGCTTACCGACCAACTCGCACCGATGGCTCTCAAATACCAAAGAGAAAAGGAGAGAGTCGAAAGTCAAGAAATACCACGTAGATTCTCCCTCGTAAGAAAGATTATCGTGAGAAGGGAAGAGTCTAATCCTTCTACCGAATGCAGGAAAATGTAACCCGCCGCTAGTACATCAAAAGACTCGGCGAAAGGAAAGCAGCAGAGCATCAACATGATACAACCGCAAGAAGGAGGGACACTATCGCACGACCGTCTCGAATCCTCACCGCTCAAAGAGCGTAACGAGGCAGCCAAAAGAGACAAATTTGCCCGTGAGGAAGCAGGCCTATATAGCCGGAGAGATATCCGACAACTCAATTGAAGAGAATACATTCATGTACTCTTCTCGAGGAGGAAGCCGCATTCGTAGGCCGTTGAAGCCTGAGAGACGGTTCCCCGAAGAATCACCGAACACCGTCTCCGATGGCCGGAGAAGAGGTTGAGGTAAATTCTAAACTTAATATAACCTCCTCTTCACACAACACACACGATACTTGCTCGGTCTCGGATGATCCTCTGGACGTAGTACAAGCATATGAGGACCTCGCTAGAGGATCAAATTCACTGAGCAGAGAGTTCAAAGCAGTAACCATCTAGGAACTTGAACAGTAAAGGCCGAGAATCGAGACTTTCTTCTCGATTGTCAAGTCTCTACTAAGTCGATGGATCTAGTTGCGAGACTCAAGGAAGAGATCGAATCTCTTGGCGACTATGTCTCGCCTTCAAGAGACTCGCATCTCGGCCCCGACCAAGGATAATTCGGAGAAAAAGACCGAAATAGCCCAACTCAGTCAGAAACTCTCAGACGTACAGAAGGACTATGATTCTCTCAGGAGAAGTGATGAGGTCTGGAGAGGACTGATGACTGAACAATACGTGGGAGCTAAGGAGAAGCTCGAAAGCATGCTCAGAGCACAACGGCCAACTGCTGTGAAAGAAGGCCTTGGCTATACCCACGAAGCTTCTACCTCCAAAAGCTCAGCAACGCTGGCTGATAGGTTCGTCAAAGGAAAGGTGCAAACTGCTGACACCACACCTCAGGCGAAGAACAAATAGAAAGTAATCGCACCTCAGCCGAGCAGCAACAAACAACTGACCAAAGGCTCCAGCCCCAGGACACCGAGATCAAACTCAGGGGGAACCAAGAAGGTCGGGATGGGCGTAACGGGCATAAGGAGCCATCGTATGAGCACCCGGCCCAGCACGGCTCGTACTATTATGAGCCCGGGTCGGGAGAAGCGCAAAGACTCGAAGAAGAAAGCGCCCGAACCCAAAATCATCGCCGGAAAAGTCAGCATCTCCAAATCCCGTGGAGAAGAAAGCCGACAAGGTTCGAAGAAGAAGTCTCGAATTTTAAGGTCCCGAGACAGATTTCGGGGTTCCGAAATCACCCACTAACCAAGAAGGACCCAACCGAACCAAAGGGTACCTAAAGATGCTTCGCTTTGCAGGTGCATAAGGACCTACGGATAGTGGACACTGTCGCCGAAGACACATGACATATCGAAGAGTCTCGCCGACCAACTATGTACAAGAAGATGGTACTGTACTGAGTTTGGTGACAATTCAAAAGGCCGCACAAGGGGATACGTAACGCCGAACATTGGGATCGCCTCGGCCTAAGAGTAACATATGTTGAAGGACTTCAACATAATCTCCTTTCTCTCGCCAATTTCGTGGAAAATCTTAACAGAGTTATCTTTGACGCCGGTTTCGTGATGTTGTTGATAAATCTACAAAGGGAAAACATTGTTATCGGGATCGCGGAGGAAGAACATCTATGTTGCAAACCGGAAAACCGCTTAACATGAGGCTTGCTTACTCGCACGCACAAAATTCGGTGACAAGTCAGGATGGCTATGGCACAAAAGACTCCGCCACCTGAACTTCAAGACCATGAATAAGCTAGCCAAGAACTCCAAAGTCAGAGGACTGCCCAACGAATCGTTCGTTAAATACAGAAATTGTGAAGCATGTCTAAAGGGAAAGCAAACAAAGAATAGCAATCCACCTATTCCGTCACCTTCCACCGATGGAATCCTTTAGCCGCCGCACATGGACCTATTCGCGCCTCTCCAATGACTATAAGAGGCAAGAAGTATGCCCTCGTCGTTATCGACGACTACTCGAGATATACTTCTGGTCATCTTCATCGCCAATAAATCCGATGTTCAAACCGAGTTGCCCAATTTGTCAAGAAGCTCAATGGTGGAAAAGGACATCAAGATTCAAAGAATTCGCTCCGACAGAGGAACGTAGTTTCTAAACTCGCAGTTAAGACATACCGCCATAAAGAGGGAATTAAGCACGAGACATCGCCGCACGCACCGCCGCCAGAACGGACTTGCCGAACGAAAGAACGTAACACTCAAAGAAGCAAAGAAGAACGCTCCTCGCAGCATTCTCGGACTACCCTCGAAGTTCCGGGCCGATACTACCGACACCGCCGCTACACTCGGGACCGCTCACTACTCACTCAAAGAACACATGAAGACACCATATGAATTATGGAAAGTGTTGGATATGAGTCGAGTAGATGATACTCGGATGTTCGTGGTTAAAAGAAAATTGGGATAAATCATAGTAGTACTATGGAATTGAAGATCCCAAAACCGAGCCGATATCGGTAGTTTAGTGTGTCGTTAGGATTAGCCGATGTATAGGTTAGACTTGTTGTAATCGTTTTTATATTTTGTCTAAGTCCCGTACGGGGTAATTGTTGAACCGATCTTCCGCCGAAGATACTTTTCGAACCCCACGTCATCGTTGTAATCGCTTGCGTTCTTCGCCATCACCGAGTAGACCTCGCAGAAGCCAACCCAAAGAACGATAAGTCACCAGCGGTAAGAACTCATGCAAGCCCAAGACCTTCGCGTTAGCCGCACCGACTTACTCGTGGTTACATTCCTTGTCACCGACTCGCCGAAGAAGATAGAGACTTAGCAGCCTCACCGTATCCGACGTAAAAGATACCCAGCTACTTACGTCTTTTCGAAAGTTCAGCAGAAGATCATACGAGGTTGTTTGAACTGGCCAACTCGACATTCTCACCAACCACAAACCTCGACCAATGAGAAACCGACAACGCCTTACCTCGCTCCAAACAATACAACGCTCTCATGTACGAATGAATTAACCGCCCCGCCGCAACAAGTTCGAATTAATGGCTGTTTTCTTTGGAAGCTTGTGACACGTGGCATCGTCGTCTCCAACGGACATATGCCATAGCTCACAGCTATAAATAGAGAAGATTTCGAAGCTCCAAAAAGGAAGCGAAGCACGAAATTAAAAAGGGAAATTGCTCAAGCTCTCAAACACTCTAGCAAACTCATCGTAACATCCAAGGAAGAATCTCGCATTTATTAGAATATTTTGTGATTCTTCTCTCTGTAGTCTTTAGATCCCTTTCTTCTCTACCTAAGCTCATTGTCGATTTATAGCTTAGATTCGAAGGAGTTCATTTTTAGTGAACTGTTCTTATTGTAAGAACTCCTTCATTAGTTGGAGAACTGCTTTCGCTCCCTTTCAAACTTAGGTTTGAATTGTAAAGTCGCTAAGGACTATAACTTACAAGGATCCGTCCCGTGCACAGCTTCCTTGCCGAGACTTGCTCGTACTAATCAACAAGTTATCCTCGCTCTGTCGGGACCGTGGACGTAGGATCTTGCGTATCCGAACCACGTTAAACCGCTTGTGTTCTTTATCGTTTTAGTGCATACAAACCTTTGAAAATCATAAGTTTGCATAAAACGTATTTCTAAAGTCGCACGCCCAAAAGAATTTAATGCGTGAAAACACGTTTTCAAAAAGAGACAAGCTCCGGCCCCACACTTATCCGCACACTTAAGTCTCCGACCGAGTTTCAAAGTACCGACAAAAGTCGGTAGGGAGAGCTCGCAGGCCGACTCACTCGTCCCGTGATCGAAGGTTTATTTCGCAATCGTTCATCGGCCAGCAACCAACGGCCTTCAACATGACCTTCACCGAGAAAAAGAAACGGTACTCAAGTGTATTCACCCCCCCTCTACACCCGAAATTTGTCTCCGGACCAACAATTGGAATCGAGCACACGGTGTTCTTCTCGATCACCGTTCCAGATATCGATCTTTTCGAACGCATCCCGAAACGCCTCGCTACCCTCGAATCGCTCACTACTCACTCAAAGAACACATGAAGACACCATATGAATTATGCAAAGGGAGAATTCCTTCTATTTCTCATTTTCATATTTTCTACCGTCCTTGCTTTATCCATAATAACGGAAAGATCACCAAGGTCTTTGATAGCAAATCTCGATCAAGGAGTTTTCTTCGGATACTCTCGAGTCAAGAAAGCCTTCGTAGTCTTTAACTATCGGACTCTTTGTGTGGAGGAAAGCCCTCATGTTGTTTTTGATGAATTTGTTACCGAGAACATGAAAGAAACAGAGTCAAATATCGATGATGTCACAGCAGCTACAGGATCTCTGGACTTACCGATAAAGCCGAAAAGATCCAAAGATTGTTGGGATGATGAGTCGATGATGAACAAACTCGACTCAACCAACAAGCCGACGTAGCCGACCTAGTTGATTCTCCCGAACGTAATCAACAACAGTAACATCGGTCGATTAGGAAGCCCCAAAGGGTAACCGAGACCTCTACCGAGAATATAAACTCGTGGGGAACGATTAATGTTCCCGAGCTAAATGCCCCCGAACCCGGAAACTCAAGTAGATCCTAACCTTCTTACCGAAATATTGCAATCTCGAACAAGACTACCGAAATGCCTAACACTCCTACCGATTCTCGCGAAGTTGTATCGAAGAAGAAGCCGCACTGCACGATCATGGCTAGATGCTCATTCTTCGTATCTTATCATTGGAGATCCATCAAGCAAACGATAAGAACAAGATCTAGATTTAATCAAGGCGAAAGCTCACTATATTCTTGTTTCTTGTCTACGTAAGAACCTCGCCGATGGAGGACGCACTTAATGATTCTAACTTGATCATCGCCATGCAAGAAGAGCTGAACCAGTTCATTCGAAACGAAGTTTGGGAGCTTGTAGACGTACCTAGACATCAGCATGTCATTGGTACTAAGTGGGTCTTCAAAAACAAGCGAGATGAAAACAACGTCATTGTCGAAATAAAGCACGACTAGTTGCAAAGGGAGTACTGTTTCGCTCCCTTTCGAACTTAAGTTGGAATTGTAAAGTCGCTAAGGACTATAACTTAGAAGGATCTGCCCCGCGCACAGCTTCCTTGCCGAGACTTGCTCGACTAATCAACAAGTTATCCCGCTCTCGTTCGGGACCGTGGACGTAGGATCTTGCGTATCCGAACCACGTTAAACCGCTTGTGTTCTTTACTCGTTTTAGTGCATACAAACCTTTGAAAATCATAAGTTTGCATAAAACGTATTTCTAAAGTCGCACGACCCAAAAAAATTTAATCCCGAAAAACACATTTTCAAAAAGAGACAAACTCCGGCCCCACACTTATCCGCACACTTAAGTCTCCGACCGAGCTTCAAGTACCGACAAAAGTCGGTAGGGAGAGCTTAGTAGCCGACTCACTCGTCCCGTGATCGAAGGTTTATTTGGCACCGTTCATCGCTTGCAACCAACAACTTCGATGACCTTCACCGAGAAAAAGAAATGGTACTCAGTGTATTCACCCCCCCCTCTCGCACTCGATATTTGTCTCCTGACCAACATGTCTATTGAATATTAACTAGATATCGACGAAATTATCCGCCGATATATACTATTACATATATATCGATGTGTAATAACCCTCATTAACTTTTCTTAATTATCTAAGGTTAATTGCACGAAATGAATGAAGTACACGATTAAAGATGTATGCATGCATACGTATGTGGGTTCAATATCTTAAGATTATTTTAATGAAGAGGCAAAAGTCAAATTGAAGACTTAAGTGAGAAAGATAAACAAACAATAACCTTCTAGAAGAGAAGGAGCCGAATAGGTGTTATTTTGCCACATGGAGTCGGCAGGAAGGTATAGCTAATACCATGCAAAGCTATACCTATAACTAGCCTAGTGACTCGGCAGCCTTAAAGCGTTCTATAAATAGTAGTCATCTCTCGCCGAATTATTTACACAGCTTTTATACGAAAATTTAGCAGAGTAAAGTAGACGATTCACCGAAAGACCGAAGAAAGACTCAAACAATTCAACGTAGTAAAACAAGGTGGGTTTTTACTATCTTAAACTATTTTGAAGTTACTAAGCTCTATGAAATGTTATGTTTATCCATGAAAATATATTTTTGTGCGTTCTACTTGTTTAATGCTCTGACTTAATCGATCGAGATTCTCGTCTAGCCTAACACGCTAGCGAAATTATGTACACCATTGTTAGTAGTGCAATGGGCTGATCTCCATTGTGTGCTAACTAAGGGAGAGGACCTATGGGCTTCGGCTTTAAGTCTAACGGTTGGGATCTCTGGGTGAAGACCCGAGATCAAATGATTATGGGACTCACTGGGTTGTAACCCAAAGTCCGAAAGGAAGGAAGGGGTAAAGTGAGAGTAACAGTAGAACGTGACAGCACGCGCACAAGATGATAAATGTTGGTATGATTGAGAGTGATTTTTATTTTCAAAACCTTCCAAGTCATATGGTTTCTGATTGGATAAACTTGTTGTGAAATGCTTATAAATTGCCTTATCCACTGAGTACAATAGTGCTCAGCCCAAATATTTTCAAAATGATTTTCAAACTGAAGCTGGAAGCGTGGAAGTGAGGTGCTGAGTCGGTCTATAATGAAGTACTGAGTGGGTCTACTATTTTGTTGTTCAAATATCCGTCTATTTGAGACGTTTCCGTTGTATCATTATGTATATTACACACTACCTCTCTTGTTTCTACTGAGGTAGTTGATCTTGATTATATAAATATAAGTTTACTGAATTCCAAGTCTACTGAATACGGATTTCTCGGTCGTTTCTTTGTGGAGCTCTAGAGAGTAGTGCTACCGAGTTCGCTAAGTTTTTCCCCCTTTTCTTTCCCCGCTTCTTTCACCCCTCCCCGCCGCGCCCCGCCCATTTGCCTTCCCTCGGGAATTGGGGGCGTGACACGATGGATTTTTCTGTTGGTAATTGTGATTTTTTGAAAAAAGAAAAATTAATTTTTTCGCTACCCAATTACGACGTCCTATAACATTTATCCAAAATAATCCAAACCAATATTTAACACAATAAACAATTAACAGAAAGATCATAATTACTACTTAAACTAATAACTTACGAAATGTTCAAGTTACAAAACATATATAGTATCATAATGTGTGTGTGCAAGTACATTTAACAACTAACATGAAAAAAAAAAAGACATGGCTAACTGCGAAGAGCTGAGGACGGCTGTAGTGTTACAAAATGTAGAATCCGAACAATTTCTTATATTTTCCAAACAAAGTGTAAGTTATTATACATAATTATATTCCATGACAACTTTACTTTTTTGAATAATTTTCAGTAGAATTCTAACTTTACTTTCTCAATAACCAAACGGGCTCCACAATGTGGTCATGACATACTTGCATACTTTGTGTTCTCCGTGTCTTCAACGCTTGAAGATCAATTTCTATTTATAGTCTTAACTCATGAAAAGATCCGTTGAAGGGGACCTAGCCACGTGTAAAAAACGACAAGAAAAACGATCATCTTAAATTTTGACTGACACTATAGATATTCTCTCTTTTTCGCCTTGAAGGCACATATATGTCGCTGCAAGTACAATGCGGCACTCCTCAATTGTTGAGGTTGAATGGTAAGTGAGGCTTGTTCAAACTCCAAGATTGATGCCGAGTTAACTTCCTCTCGATACATCGGACACCTTAACCGAGTTGTCATCTACCGATATTGTTCTCGAGAGATTCAAATTTGTAGGCCGATCTTAGCAAGTGAACTCAATCCAGCCTACTGAATTCCTAACATGCTGAACTCAACTAAGCTATTATATTATATTGGTTTATCACTCAGCTAGAGATTTTGGGGATCTTCAAATTTTATACTAAATCATCACCCAACAAGCAAGCCCTAAGTTTACACATAAAGTAGCTAGAAAACTTCTTTTCTAATGCTTCGTAACTATTTTGAGATAATACCCTCAAAATAGGCAGCCAATGCGAATAATGTACAAATATGAAGTTAGCAACAAGTTACAAAGTTTGTGATGGTTAGATATCAGTATTCATCATAGCTTGAAATCCAACGCCACAGCAAACTATATATTCCTACGTTTGTGTATGATTTCATGCAATCTGGGATGCAACTAATTAATCCCATCTGATCTTGCAGCCCTTGGCTTCTAAGGTATGTATAATCTCAGCAGAAAGCAGCGGCCTAAGAGATGCAGGGAGCTTCACTTTTTTTAGGCATGAGCCGCATGCTCTGAGTGCGAGTTCAAAACCATTCACCGATACGTTAGCAAGGTTTACCAGCTTTGCATCCTGCAGCCGAGTTAAGTTCCCCATCACCATGCACAGCCCCACGTCTGAGATCGCCGTGCCACTCAAATTGATCTGCAAATGCTTAATATGTTTGATGAAAATACTTCTTAAGATATCAACCATGAAAATATTCACGACTAAAATTATGTTCCCACCAAACCTATAACTCTAATATCAAATACTCTCAAAAACCAGAATTGCAAATTCTACGACTGCTTAGACATGATTCTTTTACTTTAGCATCTTCCCATCAATATAGTACCTGTTGTAAGTTCCTGGAGTAGTAAGCCAGGGCCCAAAACCCAGAGTCATCAATCTCCTCACAGCTTTTTAGATCCAATTCGGCCAATCTCCGGCATCCAGCAGCAAGTTTCGTCAAGCCAGTAGCTGCAATGTTTTGAAGACCTCGTAATTCAAGGTCCGAGAGTTCTTCTAGCAAGCTCAAATACTCAATTCCCCGGTTAGTCACACCATCACAGTATGACAAAATCAGCTTCTTCAGCTTTTTGCAGCCGTGTGATAGAGCTACTAAGCCTTCATCGCCTATTCCTGCACATCTGTATCGAAGATGGAAATATTATATAGCACGACCAGGTAACTAGAATATTTTTAATATAATTGTAATTCCGTACCTGTATAAATCAAGTTCTCGAATCTTTAAGCAATTCAACGCCACATAGGACAATCCTTTGTCTGAAATATTAGGACATAGTCCAAGTTTCAAGGATACAAGTGCTGAACATCTTGATAAATATTCCAAGCCTGCAAAATTCATACATAAATAATGAACATGGTAATAACTAGCTTAAATCATATATCGAGCACAAAACACTACAGAGATCCTAATCAACAATTTAGGTTTCTTGAATGATGCCTGCATTATAAAACTTTAATCAAATAACAAAGTAAAAAGCCTTTCATTCATAGAAATGAAGTTTTACCAATGTCATTAATTCCAGAACAATCCGTAAGATCAATCTCTTCAAGAAAGATGCAGTGAGACCCAAGATAGTTGAGACTCCACTCAGTAACCAAGTTGCAGCACTCCAACTTAAGGCACAAGAGATCGCGACAAGAATGTGCAATAGCTAGTATTGCTGAATCTGTGAGCTCGCTGCAACATGTCAAATCAAGTACCTTTAGACTACCACAGCCAGATACAAGACTCCAGATGCCTGTGTCTGTCACCCTGCATTTTCCAAGTCCAATTTTGGCCAAAAACCTGCAATTCTCGCCGATGATCTTTAACATAGAATCAGAAACTCGGGCCCCATAAATACTGAGCACTTTCAGGTTATTTAGGTCCTTGACCTGGTAGATAAAGGGCATCGAAAGCTCCTGGTAGTTCAAACACACATTTGCATCAGGTTAGTGGCGGAAAAAACTTCTCAAAACTCATAGACGGAAGAAGACAGTTCTTACCGAGAAACAGTAGCTTGCATGAAGCTGTAACAAACAATTATGTCCCTTGATAACTGAACTTAGTGCAGACATGCTCAATCTGTCGCATCTTGATATATCCAGTCCCTGGACACCATGCATGATATCAATTTTACAAGTCACCATAAGGTTGAATGAAAGTATAACGGTATAGATCGCCAAATTAAAACAACAAAAAGAAAAAGTTAATGTCTTAGATATATGAATCAGGTAACTTTCCACAAAAAGAATGAGGCAGCTACCCATAATAAGAAAGCACTTTCAAAAAACAATGAATTAATAGTTTGTCTAAGGTCATAAATATTTGAAGCACCGAGCACGTATGTACTAAACTGGAAGAATAGCGTCCAAAACCGAAGCTTAACATCATTGAAGATGAATATCTCACATGATTATTGACTACTTTAGAAAAGCAACAACTAAGTAAAATGTAGAGAGAAGGTAATAGTTAAAGTTCTTGATGGTAAAAGAGACAAAGATAAACAAATGACACAAAAGCTTAAAGAAAGATTACCATTTTACACATCAGACTTATAACCATATTAGGTTATTGGTAATAAGCCAAGAGCCCGACATAGGACATTATGTTCAAACATTTTAGTACAAAAAAATTTAACACGTGAAAACCATAATATATTTAAGTTAACAATACAAAACCAGGGAAGAGTTAGTCAGCCGTGTATAGATACTGATGGCATTTAGTTGTTTCTTCCCAAAATATAGCAAGTTAGGATTATTCTTTAATTTGTTGACTATTTGTACTAGAACTGTGAGTTTATAACGTATTTAAAGAAGTTATGAGAAGATGAAACCACGATAAGATACCATGCAGCTTAAGGTTGGACTAGGATTGAAGGTCAGAGAATGAATATTAAATTCACTGATATCATTTGGATGCATTTATTTGTTAAAAGCATAGCATTCCATTTCAACTATCTCTTCGTCGTGTTGCAGAAATTTTGAATTCAAATCATCTCCTCAAATCCAAACTTTTAATAAAGATACAGCCAAAACCACATGCTGAATTAGACAAAGTCATTTCATGCTCTTCACATACCTTTGACATAAATATGAAGGTTAAGTTAAACAACTTATTCGTGAGTAATCAAGAATTTAGTAAATGTATAATGCAATATGATATGAATAGCTGACCAAGAAGGCACCATTAAATTACATGTATACACAACCATTTCAATCACATACTTTCCAAAGTCCTAGCATACTGAAAATAGGTAGGGACAAATCATCCTCTAGTCCACTTCAAAAGTAACTTGAGATTCCCAAGATTAAAGAAGAGCAGAGAACTCAAGTGGCATGTAATCAAGAAAGTTAAATAAAAACTAAGATCATATGAGGGATTCTTTCACCTATTAAGAATTTCAGCTTCATAAATATAACTCCCATAAGTTGAAGCATGTTTATGTGCTAGATGTAAAACTTGCAAAACAAAATGATTATACAAAGAAGTTAACAAACTAACCTTAAGTGAAGCACATCCTTTTGCAATATAAAGCAACCCCGTATCATCCACCAACCCACACCCCACCATCTGCAGTATCTCCAGCCTCTCCATTCCACTAATCCAACGTAACGATTCGCTCGAAACCTTTAACAAAATGGATAATATTTAGGACCAATTAAATTGCATTATTCATCTGAAATTGAAGAATATGGATCAAAGAGCGCAAGATCGACATATTGATAGAGTTGATAGTAACACACATAAAAAATACCTTCAAATAGGAAATATCAAGGTGCTTCAATTGAAGACATTTCTTGGACAGAAGTTCAATCGCGATATCGGTTACATCGAAGCACCATTTGAGGGAGAGCTTCTCGAGCTTGGGACATCCCACCGCAATCTTGGCTAATCCCACATCGCTGATACTCAAACACTTGTCCAAGTTCAGTTCCCTCAGCCCCACCGCCGGCGACAGCGCCGCCGCCTCCAGATCACCGAACCCGGAACAGTATGATACGTCCACGCTTTCCAGCCTCACGCAGCTCCTAGCCAGTGCTTCCAGCCCTTCGAATCTTAGCCCGGTGCAGCGGCTGAGCTTCAGCCGGTTTATCCGCCGCGTCATAGCCGGGGCGGCGGAGAGGGTGAGGGAGACGGCGGCGGCGTCGATGCGGGGGGCATACGGAGAGGTCGAGGGATGTGATTCCGGGTAGTTTGGAGAGGAGGGAAGGCAGGAACTCGGGGCGGAGGATCCGGAGGTGAGTACGGTGAAGCGAGTCGACCCGGTAGAAAGTCTTGCATGTGGAGCGGAACGATTTGCGGTCGGAGTCGTAGGCAAGAAGAGAGAGGATTTTCAAGAGGAGATCGTCTGTGAGAAGGGTGAGCAGTGGAGATGAGTTCATGTTTTGGGGGAAGGGGATGATTCAGGTGCGGACGGATCACGGACGAATAGGAAGAGGAGGCCGGAGATCCGCGGAGGAGGAGAAGCGGCGGAGGAAGGTCCGTCGTGTGGCCGTGGAGTTAATGGCCGCAGCTGGGGTTCCGTTGGATGCTGCTGATACGGCGCGACATTAACATGAGAAAATCAACAGTCGGGATCTCGCGCGCGCGTGTGAGAGTGAGAGAGAGAGAGAGAGAGATAAGTCATTGTGATGTGAGAGGAGATGAGAATTGAGTGATAAGTTATCTACAGAGTAATTCGTTTTATTATATAGTATTTCATCAAGTACGAAAGGAACTTTGACAAATCAAATATTTTCTAAATTTTGGGTAAAAAGTTTACTACTACTTGACGCATTTTTATTTCATGAAGTATTGGAAAAGAGAAGGAATATATTCTCCTCACACTTGTGTTTTTCAAAGTGTAAATGTACAAGAATCCATAATCCATTTTTGAACTTCAATCTTGCTCGGCCAGTTGAATCGTGATCTCATAGTAGATTTGGATTGGGTCGAATTTAAAAACGATCTACTTTTAAACTTTTTTTTTTATTCGTGGAACCCGTAGCCGCTACTTTCTGGTGCGCATCGGGTAAACCCCGCTCTTTGTGCAGAGCTTGCAAAACCACACCTGAGAATTCAACCACCCTGTGCTAACCATGGATTTACGTACAACACATAGTGGCTCCAAGAAGATTTAACCCGCGACCTATGGGCCCCGGGCCACCCACGATCTACTTTTAAACTTGATTCATTGTGATTGTGATTTGGATAGGTTAATTGGTTTAGTCGGGACATGATTGATCCGGTTTAATTTCTTTTAATTGTTTTTATTATTATTACTTTTTCATTTATTCAATAAATTCAATAAATTAAAGTTTTTTAAATTAGATAATAGTTCAATTTCCCGTCACGCGAAACTTCAAAAGTTAAACTAATGGAACCCTAAAACCCCAAATTCCCTATTCTTAATTCTTTTCTTTCCACATTGGTTCAACTGATTGAACTATTGAATGAGTTTTTCGAATTAATCTTTGGGCAGGGAATCGGTTGAACCACTGAATTCAAATTTCTCGGATCAACCTTCAAGACAAGTTTGAAAATATCGATCTAGATCAAGTCTATCACATATTTTTATTGAATACTCCCTCCGTCCCATTATTAATGTCCCACTTACCTTTTTTAGTTGTCCCATTATTTATGTCCCATGCCAAATAAGGAAATAAATGAGTGGACCACAATCAATCTAAACAAGTGGACCCCACCCCTTTATACTTTTACACCACAACTTTACACCTTTACCTCCACTATCTTAATTACCGTGCCCAGTCCCAATGGGACATAAATAATAGGGCGGAGGGAGTATTATAGAGAAAAAAATTACAAAAAAGCCCTCAAAAATTAAAGGAGCAAAGGGGGACAAAACTGTCTATTTGAAAAAAAAAGGTTTGGATCTTGTAAACCTCCTTTTAAAACAACAAATATAGTACTCCTCAATCCCGTTTAAAGCGATCTGTTTTCTTTTTCGAGACGTTCAATTTGAAGCGATCTATTTCTAAAAAAGGAAATAACTTTCTAAAAATAATTACTACGTATATCATCTCTTAATCTATTATTTATCTCTCATACTTTGTTGGGTGATGATTCAATCCTCAAGCATGATCATACTTGTGGGAAATGATTCTATCTTCTATACCGAATCACGCCGCAGCCTCGTGCTCGACCGTTGAGAAGATTTGAAGATCCCAAAACCCTATCTCGATTGATGAACCATTCCTTTGTATTCGTATTTGTCTCCGAGGTTTCGCACTCGGTGACACTCGCTCCGGTCAAGGCGCCGCAGCTCATCGCCCAAAGCACTGGTGTAGAAGACTCAATGAATACTGGACTCAAGCAGAGCAAAGATAATCGAGAGAGTCGCTGAACCGAACTCAGCAGAGTAGTTCACTGGACTCGTAGCCGATTTTCGTAGACCCTTCTCACTGTCTATCTACCGAATACAAAATCGACTCAGGATCGGGCCGACGCCTTCCGAACTATCTCGAATCTTTTGATAAGCTATCGTGTTGTCAAGTACGAGGAAGAGAGAAGTCAACTTCGCTTCCTCGAAGTTTGTTCCGTCTCAACCACCACATCCACCTCGACAAATGACAAGCATACACGTGTCGCCTCACCTACTAAAGCTATAGTCAACATATTTTCGTAAAAGGAGGGAAAGGACACCGTACCTACTACACAAAAAAAGAGCCGTTTGCTACCACAAAAGAGGGAAAAAGAAGAAGATCGTCTCCAACGGATCTATTCTTCTTTCCACTCTATAAATAGAGGGATCATTCAAGATTTGAAACACACAAAAATGACCAACAACGCACGCAGCATTCAAACGAGCGAAATTAACGACTAAGTCTTCCGCAAGAATCAACCGAGTTATCTCCGGCGAAAGACTACATCCAACTCAAAAGGAACCAAGCTCGAACCGACATAAGCTTCTAGTATCCAAGCGACCGACACGAACCTATAGCTAAACCCTCACCGTTCGTCGCTCTGGATAGCTACATTCTCGTTCCTTATCCCTCTAACCCTAAGCTCACTTGTTATATCCATAGCTTAGACGAAGGAGTTCGCATTTGAACCCAATCCTTATCAGTATAAGGACTCCTTCATTGTTGGAGAAGTTTGTCAAACACTTAAAGTTTGATAGAATTGTAAACCGGGACTTGCTCGCATAATCCCCAAGTCACGGCTTTGTCCAACAGATAAGCCGACCGAGACTAACTCAAGATAATAAATAGCCTCCCGATCTATCTGGACAAGGGACGTGGGATTGTTGATATCCGAACCACTTTAAAAATATCTCGTGTCGTTTACTTACTGTTTCATTGGTTTTACTCGTGCATACCGAACATCATATTTAAAATCGATTTAACCGTCTCTCGTATTCCCGAACTTCTTATCTACCGAACCGAGACTTGCATAAAACGTTTTCCTCATTAAAACCGATTTGGGGCCTACACAATTCCGCACACCGAACTCTCACCGATCGATACCGAATTCCGACCTAGTAAGTTAGCGGATCTCACTGAGTCAGGACTCTTTTAGCCTTTAACACGATTCGTAACGCTTGTCCGGTCCGCCGAACTATTTCAGGACGACACCTTCCCCGAATAGGACTGTTCGTGTTCGAAAGTTGAGAAATTTGGATTCAGTGTATTCACCCCCCCTCTACACCCGAACTCACTCACGGACCAACAATTGGTATCGAGCAGGATTTCTTTGACTCTTGTTATCTTTGAAACTGGTCTATTCAAACGGATCCGAGGGAAAGCGTTTTTCACTGCATATCACTCTACATTCATATCATTATTCTTCATGGCTGATATGTCGGTATAAGGATGGTACCTATGTTCTCGGTGGAGAACTACGGAGTATAGCGAGTCGGATGGAAGCTCATCCGACATCCCTCCATGACAAGATGATCGAAGTGCTTGAAGATGGACCTATCGTTTCTATGATTGATAGTGTCGTGACTCAGGACCAAGCTCAAGGAGGAGGAATGGTGACTGGGAAGAAGATCCCCAAAGACAGAAGTCTTTTCACTCCCGAAGAGAAGAAGCTTCACAATCTAGACCGAGTCGCCAGAATGCTATACTAACCACCCTTAGTGATTCTTATCTTGGCAGGGTTCGGGAATGCAAGACTCGCTAAAGAACTCGGGATGCTTCTTGCGCTACCGAGTCGAGGGACTCGAAGATTAAAGCCAACAAATTAGCGCCGGAACTCCAAAAGCCGGAAAGCTTGTCTCTCATGCCCGGGACAAAATCGAAGATCTAAACGCCGATTTACCAATCTGATGAATTCTATCAATGGGCCGGGAAAGACATTCGAAGAATCGAGAGATGAATCAAGATTCTCGAGGGCACCGCCGGACGGACACCGGACACCTTTTGCCACTTTATTGCGACATTCCCGATTTAGATGCTCGTGTCTCCCGACCATATCTTTTCGTAATTACAGGCAGGAGTATGAGTTTGACATACCTCAAAGAAAGGTGAGAGCCGAAGCCGATACGAAGATTGACCATGCTTTCAAAGCTACAAGTAAGCACAAAGCATCTCCCGCTACGAGCAAGACGACGAGTAAGACCGAGCCTTCACTCACCGACCTACAAGAAGGAAGTCTAGCTCGGGTACGTGCCGCTCGCAGTGAAGTATCGAAGGAGAAAGAAAGGCCTAGAAAACTCGACCAAAGCATACCGAGATACAAAAGGTAAGTCGAATATACACCTAAACGCGCTCCCGATACTCAATCTTCTCGAATGCGTAAAGAAAGATGACTCAGCACCCTCAAGGGATAGTGCAACCAAAGAAGAAAAAGTCATCACTTGCTACAACCGCAAGAAGCCGGGACATTATCGCATGATTGTCCCGAGGTCAAGAAGGCTTGAACGCGCAAAGACGCAAGGCAAGGAGAGAGAAATTCGCCCGTAAAAGACAATCCTACATAGCCGGCAAAATCTCGGACGACTCGAAGAGATCGACTCCTTTATGGATTCATCTCGACGATGAAGCAGCTTTTCATGGCCTTAGAGCATGAAGCGATGTAATCAACCGAAATGTGCATGATGGCAAGCGAAGAGGATGAGGTAAATTCCCATGAACCGCTTAACTTCTCTTCACACCGCACACACGACACTATTTCAGTGCGTGATGGAAATTTGGACATCTCGACCGCATATGAAGATCTACTAGATGAACAAATTCGGATGAGTCTCGGCTCGGTAAGACTCTTCAGGAGTTGGATACCCCGAAAGTGGAGAATCGTAGACTTTCTCAGGAGAGTCGGTTGTTACCGAGGCCGAAGGACTTGTGTTGAGACTCGTGGAGGAGATAAACTCTCCGATGGCCAAGTCTCAGGCATCAAGAAGATCGATTTCGTCTTGACCAATGACTTGACTCGTAAAGATACTCGAACCGAGCTCCATCAAGCAAGAACCGTCGGGACTTCGGACCGAGCACGACGCACCGAAGAAAAGTGATGATGTCCGGAGGAACCCGATGACCGAGAGGTATATGGGCGCAGAGAAGAAATTGGAGGCTATGCTAGCAAGCAATAAGCCAAAGAACTGCAAGGAAGGACTTGGATTCGCCTAGGAGCTTCCTCATCCGCCCCCAAGACACTCGGAAGTACGGCTTGCCGATAGATTTGTTCGAGGGGAGACTATCAACGCAGATATACCGAACCCCTAGCAAAGAACAAACAGAAGATGAAAGCACCTCATCCCACACATCAGCATTCCGACAAGAAGATCAATGCCAAGAAACCCTGGGCCTTCGGTCAAGGGGGAACCAAAGAAATCAAACTTGGCGTATCGAGATGGACCTCCGAAGCCGACGCATCTCGCTCGCATGGATCATATTACTATGAACCTATAGTCCGAAGAGGCTCCAAAGGTCGAAGAAGAAAAAGGTCGCACGTAAGGCAAAGGTCGCAGCCCACCAACTCAAAAGATCGGGACTCCCGAACCTCGGAAGCCTCGAAGTCACCGCGACTGTCCCAAAGTGGTCGATATGTTGACTCCAATGGAAAGAAAATGTCCGAAACCACCGGGGTTGTTAGGACAGATTTGGGGTTACTAAAACTAACATCTAAGGACCCAAAATCAAAAATAAAGGGTACCCGAATATAATTCCGCTTTTGCGGGTGCGTAAAGACCCGTGGTATGTGGACAAATGGATGCTCAAGACACATGACATACCAAAGGAGTCTACCAAGAATTATATCACCTGAGACAATGCAAAAGGCTATACCGGAGGATATGGAACACTCAAGCATTGGAACCGCCAACGTTCCAAGAGTATCATATGTTGAAGGACTTCAAAGATAATCTTCTCTCCGTTAGTCAATTTTGTGATAACTCAAATAGAGTGATATTTGACGCCGGTTTCGTGATGTTATTGATAAATCCACAGGGAAAACAGTGTTATCGGGTTCGCGCAGAAAGAACATATATGTGGCCGACCGGAACTCACCCGAACCCGAAGCTTGCTTATTGGGCGAAGAATGACAACCGCACGGGGTGGCTATGGCACGTAAGACTCAGCCATCTCAACTTTAAGACGCTCAACAAGCTTGCAAGAGACACTCTAGCAAGGGGACCGCCGAATGAAGTATTCAAGCAAAGACACTCAAGGTGAAGCATGTCCGAAGGGAAAGCAAACAAGGAATCAAAATCCTCCGGGTCCCATCGCCTTCCACGTATGGAATCCTTCAACGCTACATATGGATTTGTTCGGTCCAGCCTCCCCAATGGACGATCGGAGGCGTAAAATATGCATTAGTGGTCATAGATGACTACTCGCGCTACACATGGGTCATATTCATTGCCAACAAGTCTCGACGTCAAAACAGAGTTACCAACGCTTCGAAAAAGCTCATGTCGAGAAGAACACCAAGATCGAAAAATACGTTCGCATGCAGGAACCGAGTTCCTTAATTCCATGGTAAAGGAGTTCTCGCAGCGTAAGGAATAGAGCATGAGACTTCACCGCACGCACACCTCGCAGTAATGGAGTTGCCGAACGAAAGAACGTAACTCTAAAAGAGGCGCCTAGGACTCTACTCGCAGACTCGGGACTCTCAACCAAATTCCAAGGCGTAAGTAATGGATACCGCATGCTATACTCGAATAGATCTCTACCGACAAAGCAAAGATAAGCGGACACCATATGAACTATGGAACGGCAGGAAGCCTTCTCTATCTTATTTCCATATTTTTGGTTGTTCATGCTTTATTCACAATAATGGGAAAGATCAGTGAAGACTTTTGATAGCAAGTCGATCGTGGAGTATTCTTAGGATACTCTCGGGTCAAGAAAGCTTTCGTAGTATTCAACTATCGGACTCTTTGCGTGGAGGAAAGCCCTCATGTTGTTTTTAACGAGTTTGCTACGAAGACAGGAGCAATAACTCAAATTCCGAATCCGAGGACATCGAAGCGCCTACAGGATCTAAGCTTAAAAGACAAACTGAAAGATCCAACTATGTTGGGATGATGATTCGACGAAGAAACTAAAGACAAAACTACCGAATCTCAACCCGCCGAGCAAGTAGCCGAACGCATTGATTCTCCCGAACGTAATCAATCCCGTGTAACTCAGGTCGATGAAGAAACCGTTGAGGTAACCGAGACCAACACTACCGAGAGCAACACCTCGGGGGAACGTCTAGTAATGTTCCCGAGCCGAATGCCCCCGAACCCGGTGACTCAAGAGACCATACTCTTATTACCGAATTACTTCAATCTCGTAATAGTACAACCGAAATGCCTAACTCACCTACTATCTCGTGTTGAACAAGTTTCGGATGAAGAGTTGAAACATCGTAGATCGTGGCTCGATGCTCACAATGCCGATTTAATCATTGGAGATCCTTCAAAAAATGTCAAGACAAGATCCGGATTCGTCAAGGAGAAAGCGCATTATTTTCCCCGCTTCTTGCCTACCGAAGAGCCTCGCACCATTGAGGATGCACCGAAAGATGCCGACCGGATCATTGCTATGCGGAGGAGCCGAATCGGTTCACGAGAAACGAAGTATGGGAGCTTGTAGACGCACTCCCGGCATCAACATGTTATTGGAACTAAATTGGTCTTCAAAAACAAGCGAGATGAAAACAACGTTATAGTAAGGAACAAAGCAAGACTCGTGGCTAAAGGCTACTGTCAGCCGAAGGGATAGATTTCGATGAGACGTTCGCTCCAGCTGCAAGATTGGAGGCAATCGACTATTCCCCGGCCTACGCAACACATCAACGATTCGTAGTTTATCAAATGGATGTGAAGTCTGCGTTCCCGAATGGCGTGCTGAAAGAAGAAGTCTATGTGGAACAACCGCCCGGCTTTCAGGGGACATCAAGTATATAGACTCGAAAAGGCTCTATACGGGTTAAAACAAGCACCCGTGGCTTGGTACGATACCCTGTCTCGAGTTTCTTCTTCGTAAAGGTTTTCGTAAAGGCACAAGAGACCGCACTCTATTCAGCATTCGACCGGAAGAAGACTTATTACTTGTGCGGATCTACGTGGATGACATTATATTCGGATCAAAGAATGTCATCATGTGTCGCAATTTGAAAAGATGATGAAGGATAAGTTCGAGATGTCGATGATGGGTGAAATGAACTACTTCCTTGGTTTTCAAGTCAAGCAATCGAAAAGGGAACGTTCATCAACCAAGGCAAATACACTCGAGACCTCATCAAAAGATTCGGCCGCACATCCGGCAAATCAATCAAGATCCCGATGAACACGAATATGAAGATAGATCTTGATAAAGAGGGAGTATCGTAGACCAAACCGAATACCGTGCTATAATTGGTTCTTTATTATATCTAACAGCCTACTCGTCCCGACATAACTTATGTTGTAGGTGTTCCGTGCTCGATTTCGGGCGAATCCCAAGCGCAGTCATATGGACTCAAAGAAAGAAGATTCTCCGCTATCTACGAGGAACACCCCGACACGGGTTTGTGGTATCCAACTGATGATAATATTGAACTAACCGAGTTATTCCGATGCCGACTATGCAGGATGTAGAATAGACCGAAAATCAACTTCGGGAACATGTCGGTTCCTTGGCGGCAAGCCGATCTCATGGTTTTCAAAGAAACAAAGACTCAGGGGCCACGTCAACTACCGAAGCCGAATACATGGCCGCCGGAAGTTGTTGCGCCTGCATCCTTTGGCCGAGACAACGAAGTGAGAGATTATGACGTCATTCGTAATGAAGTGCCGATTTTCTCGCGACGATACCGGTCTATTGCAATCACTCGTAACCCCCGTACTTCACACGAGATGCAAGCACGTGGACATCGACATCACTTCATTCGTGACCATGTCGAGAAAAAGGATATCGGGATGGAGAAGATCCATACTGACAAGCAACGGGCCGATATACCGACCAAGCCTCTAGTTGAATCCGTATTCGTGAGAACTTTCGAAGAGCTAGGTCTCTGTTGGACCCTACCGACCCCAATCCGTAAGAGGTTTCGTGGAGAAAGACATTTCAAGAAGGGGGAATGTTCACTCTCGCATCGATACATTCGCACGTAGAGACGAAAACCATCTACACGAGGTATCACCGACTACTATGTTCAGCGACAGGTTTGCGTATCTCTACTCGTAGTAATTTAATACAACAAGACTTTGCATTTATGACAAAGATTCAAGCATGACATTAATATCTTTTGGTTTGTCTTTATTATTAACGGCTCACATTTAATGCACGACATTCCATACATAAGCGTGCTGAACTCTGCAGCATTTAATGCATGTCTTTTCACAGTTACTACTTAGGCTATTTTACAACTGGCTTTGACTTAGGCGACTTTTGTGATCATTGCCTATTTTATAACTTCTAATCTTAACCGTCCATATCATAAAGCAAGTTTAAATTCAGCCTTCGATCGAAAACCGTTCATCTTCCTATTTGATATATATATTCGATCATATCTTTGAAACCGCCATTAGCATACTTCATAACTTTCAAATTCCGAAAAATCCGAGATCTGCATACGCAATCCTTACTTGCAACTTCATTCTCAATCTTATCTCGAATTTTATCTATTGGTATGCTTATATCTCGTTAATGTATTTATTATATTTTTCGAATCGCATTGTAAAGCACTCGATCTATCCAAGAAACGATGCGATTCATTTCTTGTAACAGTACTATGGCCGGTCTATCCGTCGGCTTCTCCCGACAAGATAGAGGAAATCGTCGCAAGGGGCCGCATCTGGTGCAAACCAGTCATGGAGTTCAACGCGTGCGAGCTCGAGTACATGGACGAGATCTTCACATATCTGAGGAAATCCAGACTTGAGGAGTTTCCATCGAGGAAGCCGACCTTCTTCCTTCCTCGACAAGTGGCGGAACTGTATCTCGAACTCCGACTCGCTTGGAGGAGATATTCCCGGCGAGGTTCGTTGTTAACACCATTGACGACGCATCGAAGATACTGAAGCAGATGTCTATTAAACAAGCGCTGAAGAAGAGCTTCAACCTCCCGTCTGAAGGTGTCAGCACCTTGGGGTACAATGACGACGCTGTCGACACATACCTCTCCGTTTTCTGTAGCAAGCCCACAACCTTCGTAGCAAGCATTTCCGAAGAATGCAATGCTACCGCAGCTCGTAGCACCGGCGTACATCGTCACTCACTGCTGGACGAGCCAGGCTGGCTCTTTCGATCAGGTCTCCCGACCCAAGATCCATATGATGATGGCGATTTATGACTGCGTGAAAGTCAACTAGACCAACTTCTTTGTTCGCGAATTTATGGCTCAGGCAGCCAAGTTCGACAAAGCTACGCGAACACTGACCGCAAAAGGAAAGCTTCTCTACGGACTAAAATTGTCAGTCATGATCGAGGATTTCTGCGAGGCTGAGCAGATCACATATGACGGCAAGGAATATTTTAATGTGAAGAAAATCCGCTTTCAACAAGTCTGCGGCCCCGCAAATGATTGGTTCAGACCGGCCGCGAAGCTCGCCCATCTAAGCCTCAGCAGGCGACTCATAAGAAAAGGACACCTCCGGCAAAATCACCTAAGGCACCAGCCAAGAGGCTGAGGAAGGCCATACCGGATACACCTGCTGAACCAGAGACTACTACTGAAGTGGCTACTGAACCAACTCCTAGTCAGCCACTACAGTTGGTAGATGAGTCTTCCTCATCTGAGAAGACCAAGTCAGTAGAGAAAGCCGTCTCCACTGAGGAACAAGTTCAAGAGGAACAGGGAAAGGCTACTGAAGCCCAAAGCGAAGAAGTCCAACGTTTGGATAGCCCTCTCTCTGTGCCTCCGCTCAGCAGTCGCCCACCTGCTGACTCTGAGACTGACTTCGTTGATATCGAGTCGATTCTGCGTCTCGAAGAGACTCTCGTGATGGAAGCATCGCTATTGTCTCTAGAGCTTCCCCGAGAGATCATCCAGCTTCATTCCGCAGCTTGCCGACCATTCAGATTTGCTCGTCCTAGCCAAGTCAGCAAGGCTCCATATGATCCTACGCTTTCAGGAGTGGCCTCAGCTTCAACGCCTTGTTCTACACTACTCCTGTTAGCAGCTACACTTGGAAGAATTGAGATTGCGTGAGGAAATAGGCTATTCAGAGCCTGAGAACCTCAATACGATGGAGAATCTAAGGGCAGTCATGCTTGCAATCATTGCTGATTGACGCCAAGCAGCTGGCTCGCCGCCCTCATATGGGTCTGACCACGACGGTCAGGACCCACCCAGTGATTCAGGCCCTGGAAAGCCTGATGAGGGACATCCACAGGACAAGGATACCCATACCGAAGAAGCAAGCACCACTCGGATCCTTGGGCCCGAGAAGCCTTCGGCCGGTGTCTCATCCTCGCAGAGCTCGCTCAACTCCCCGCTCAAGTCGACATACGAGGCAGCGCCCGGCCCCATCTCGCCAAGAGATCCCGTTCAATTGCCAAAGCTCTAACCGTACAAGGAGTTAAAAATCGGGAATTGGCGAAGGCGACCCACAAGGTGTGGAAGAAGTCCGCATTGGCCACCAACTCGAGCTTCGTGGGCCGAAATCCAAAGATCTCTACATCGCCGCCCCCGATGTCTCCGCTCTCATATCGAAGCAATGGCCCAAAGAAGAATGCGAGCTGTGACTCGCCTAAGGACAATTCAGAGGGACGAAGCCAAGCTCCTTGAACAATTTCAGAACGCCTCGTCCGCTCATACTGAGTCATTCACCGAGCAAGCCCAGGGCCACGGAGAACAGACTAGACCTCATTCAACTGGTCGTGGAGGACAAGATCGGTGAGAAACTAGCTGAACTGAAGTCAGAAGCCGTTCTCTCTCATACAGCATACAAGGACGCACTCATATCTAAGAGGAACGAGCTGCATCTAGCATTGGAGAAAGTGCATAACAGACTGGACGACTTGTCCACTGTTTATCAGAAGATAGAGAAGAAGGTACTCATCCCAACCCCGGCTGTACTTGATGATGCCAAAAAGGGGGAAGGAAAGAAGAAGGGTACTAAGAAAGAAAGTGAAGGAAGTGAAGGAAAGAAAAAGAGTACTGAGAAGCTGACTCCCACTAAACCTTCTAGACTACTGAAGGGGACAGCTACTGAAGAAAAGAAGGGGACTGAGAAGAAGAAATCTATTGCTGACATTAGCAAAACTCGGTCCCGTAAAACTCGACTCGGACTCAGGTACGGCCCGTGGTGTTTCGGCCGCGAGCACGCCTAAAACCGGCCCAAGTGGCTCAGACCCCAAGCAGACCCAAAGACATTATTAAGGAGGTTGCTTGAGTACGCCGAACGAAGCGGTGGAGGACTCGAAGAAGAAGAGGCTCCTCTTCTACCACCACCAAGAAGGCAAGGGCAAACAAAAGCTTAAAATTCCAACCCCTCCAAAGAAAGCGATTAAGGTACATATCTCGCGAGGAGGAAGCCCAAATAGCTGCGGATGAGAGGCCGGCCGTAGAAATTCCAGTAGGCCGAGGCGGCCTAACAAGCCAAAGTCTAAGCTCGCTAAAGGAAAGACTAAAGCCCCATCCAGAGGAGGAAAGAAAACGCTAGACGCTGCTCCGAGAAAGCTCATCATAACGGATGAAGAGGACAGAGAAAAGGAAAAGGAGCAAAGAAGTAAGAGTACCGAAAGGCGTGGTACGTCCAAATCTAGATCTAGTACCCCTGCCGAATCGAAGAAGCCCCTCAAAGAAGCCACCGATACACAAGGAGATGAAAACGAAGCCATATTTGATCTCGATGAACGGATATCTATACGCAGGCGAGGAGGCAAGACAGATTCAGCCGCCGGAGACAGAATTTGGAAGCGCACCTTGAAGCTCGATGAAAAGGATCAAGAGGAGGCCAGCCGAGAGTGCCTTCTAAAGCCGATATTCCATACGGATACAGGAAATTCGGGAAGCCACTGACTCGAAATTTCAAAGATGGCCAAGAACAGATGAATGGATACCAGCTCAGCTCAATCAAAGATGGGAAAATGCGAAAATTGAGTTCATCAAGAGGAACTATTTCTGGAGGTTCTGGTCCACAGGACAAGGATTGAAGCTTACATGGAATGGATGTTCGCTACTGAACCTGAACTCTACCCATACCTCGACAAAGCCATATCTGAAGGTATAGAAGTCAGTGTTCCGGGACCCAGAATCATACCTCCACTGAGAAGACAGGATGACTCAGTACACTTTGGTACGATTGAAGCTGAAGTGAAGCATGCCGCAGCGAAGAAAGAACTTGCTGAAGATGAGCCTGCTGATTTTGCAGAATTTCTGAAGCTAAGGAAGATCACATACAGGATGTATGGAGTGCCGCTCCCTGAAGATCAGACTCAAGAGTTCATGGACAGAATCAAGAAGTTCAGTGGCCCTCCCCCTTAGATCTTTAGCTCATTCTCTTAGCATAGCAAGATTGTATCTGTACTGAATTTCTCTTATATTTATACAATCTGCTTTTGGCTCTGACAACTACTTGTTGTTTATACAGCCGTGTTTGTTTTATGCTTTAACACTCGTAATCACCGAAGTGATTGCCGGCTCACACTCTCTTTATTACATGTCACCGATTGCTTTGATAGATTCTCGCTAGCCTCGTTTTGTTTGCAATGGGGGAAATTGTTCTGCGTTTACCCCCGTTTGCTTTATAGTCTAGAACCGATGGAACATCTCCATCGATCCTACTTGTAATATTTGTAAGGAGTTTTGTTTCTATCTCGTTTAGTGTTAGCATAGATGATAGGTTTTGGCATCATCAAATAGGGGGAAATTGTTGGGTGATGATTCAATCCTCGAGCATGATCATACTTGTGGGAAATGATTCTATCTTCTATACTCGAATCACGCCGCAGCCTCGTGCTCCGATCGTTGAGAAGATTTGAAGATCCCAAAACCCTATCTCGATTGGTGAACCATTCCTTTGTATTCGTATTTGTCTCCGAGGTTTCGGACTCGTAGACACTCTGCTCCGGTCAAGGCGCTCGTAGCTCATCGCCCTCGGCACCTGTAGAAGACTCGGTGAATACTGGACTCGCAGGAGCAAGATATCGAGAGAGTCGGTTGAACCGAACTCGCAGAGTAGTTCACTGGACTCGTAGCTGATTTTCGGAGACCCTTCTCATTGTCTATCTACCGATTACAAAATCGACTCATCATCGGGCCGACGCCTTCCTCGAACCGTCCCGAATCTTTTGATAAGCTATCGGTGTTGTCAAGTACGAGGAAGAGAGAAGTCAACTTCAGTTGCCTCGAAGTTTGTTCTGTCTCAACCACCACATCCACCTCGACAAATGACAAGCATACACGTGTCGTCTCACCTACTAAAGCTATAGTCAACATATTTCCGTAAAAGAAGGGAAAGGACACTGTATCTACTACACAAAAGAGCCGTTTGCTACCACAAAAGAGGGAAAAAGAAGAAGATCGTCTCCAACGGATCTATTCTTCTTTCCACTCTATAAATAGAGGGATCATTCAAGATTTGAAACACACAAAAACGACCAACAACGCACAGAGCATTCAAACGAGCGAAATTAACGACTAAGTCTTCCGCAAGAATCAACCGAGTTATCTCCGGCGAAAGACTACATCCAGCTCAAAAGGAACCAAGCTGAACCGACATAAGCTTCTAGTATCCAAGCGACTGACACGAACCTATAGCTAAACCCTCAGCTGTTCGTCGCTCTAGATAGCTACATTCTCGTTCCTTATCCCTCTAACCCTAAGCTCACTTGTTATATCCATAGCTTAGACGAAGGAGTTCGCATTTGAACCCAATCCTTATTGTATAAGGACTCCTTCATTGTTGGAGAAGTTTGTCAAACACTTAAAGTTTGATAGAATTGTAAACTGGGACTTGCTCAAGATAATCCCCAAGCCACGGCTTTGTCCAATGGACAAGCCGATCGAGACTAACTCAAGATAATAAATAGCCGCCCGATCTATCGGGACAAATGGACGTAGGATTGTTGATATCCGAACCACTTTAAATATATCTGTGTCGTTTACTTACTGTTTCATTGGTTTTACTGTGCATACTGTACATCATATTTAAAATCGATTTAACTGTCTCCGTATTGTGAACTTCTTATCTACTGAACTGAGACTTGCATAAAACGTTTTCCTCATTAAAACTGATTTGGGCCTACACAATTCCGCACACTGAACTCTCACTGATCGATACTGAATTCTGACCTAGTCGGTTAGCGCATCTCAACGAGCCAGATTCTCTTTAGCCTTTAACACAATTCGGTAACGGTTTGCTGGTCTCTCGAACTATTTCAGTACGGCACCTTCCTGAATAGGACTGTTCGTGTTCGAAAGTTGAGAAATTTGGATTCAGGTGTATTCACCCCCCCCCCCCCCCCCTCTACACCTGAACTCACTCACGGGACCAACATACTTTATCATATACTCTCATTATATGACTCATTTTTCTCTCTACTTTCTCATCTACTATCTCACTTATCTTTTCTCTCTCATACTTTATCATCTACCTTTTTAATTTTCGTACCGAAAAGAAATAAATCGCTACAAATGACACAGAGAAAGAATTATTTAACTATATGATTTATTTACAAACTAGTCATTATTCTCAAAGGATTATTAAATAGTCATTATTACATCTTGATATTGAGTGAATTTAAAAAATAACGCTATTCAAAAAATTTATTCCTGAAATAGCATTCTTTAAAAGTTATACTCCGTACTTCTTAATCTAGTCTTAATTTTGCCACCTAATCACTTTTTTGCTACATAAGGTGGCAGATAACCTTTTTTATTTATTCCAAATTTAGTATATTTTAGCTTATAAAAAAAATAAAATTTGACGATTTATTAAGAAATTATATAATTTATATACCAAAAATAAACTAGCTATCAATTTTCTTATAATTATTTATTATTTGTAAATTCTTCAAACTTAATAAAGATTTTTTTTATTAAATTATAAATAATAAATATAAAATTAATTGAAGTAATGGATTTTGGGAATCTCGATTTTTAAATTAATATTTATATTTTCAAGTTATGACAATTATTAGTTTTTTCTTACGTAATCAATAAAGTAAATATTATTAGTTCAGATAATAAATCCTATAAATTCATAGATCAATTTTTCTTTTGACTATAATAAGATATCAGAAGTATACACTTTTTGTGATATACATAAATGGATTAGATGGCACTTACAGGATTTTATAGGATCAGACGTATACAAAATGTGGCAATAAGCAATAAGTGAAAGAAATAAAAAAAAATCAGCATTTTCCACTAGGCAACCTATGTATTAATTTGGAAAAAGAATATTCAGTTGGAAATTAATTTTTAAAGAGTATTATTTTGAGAATTAATTTTTAAATAGTATTATATAGGAAATTATTTGTTTTAAATAGTATTATTTTAGAAATTCACTCCTTGATATTTTATATAAACTAATTTCAGTATTTATAGGATATCAATAATTCTTCAAATTGTATTCTCAATTATTTCAGCTTTATTTTTCTTTACTTTTGTCAACTTTGATAATATAAAAACGCTTCAAAAAGAGAATGAGATGTGAATTTCTTTTATTTATTTAACAACTATTTTTGTTAATTGTATTTTCTTCCTTTATTTTCTTGCTTTTTATCATCAACATTTGTTTGCACTGTGTAAAGATTCAAACGTTATACCTACTAGTTGATATTTAGATTAAGTTTGATGATCATGAATTTGTTAATAATTGAGTTTAAAAGAATTAAATGAAATGCAACATAATACAATCTCACTATCAATGTAACAATCATTGTTCATGATAGACTTTCAAAATCGCATAGCTGGTTATTTGGGTTAAAAGTCTAACTATGCCACTATCTGAGGGATAGCACTAGCTACTTGGACGTAGGAGAGGGTACACAAAAAGTTCTTTACTCGGTTGAATCGAATATGGATATTAATATATGGTGTGGATCTAGTAGAAACCCACATTTACGTAGGAATTATATATAAATTATTCATAATTCTTATATGTTTTAAAAATAATCCCTATTTTTTATGCATATGTTGGTTCGGAGACGAGTATCAGGTGTAGAGGGGAGGGGGGTTAATACATCTGAGTCCAAGTTTTTTTCTCAAACGCGAAGGTCAGTCTTGTACTGAGTTTGCTACTAAACAGATTCAGTTGTCAGTTAAGCCTTCTGATCGCAAGGCAGAGTAATTTAACGACTGAACTCGTTCTACTGACTGATGTCAGTACGGAGTAATTCAGTAGATGAATATTGTGCGGAATAGTGTAGGCCCGGTTTTAGTTCGTTTCTTTGAAAAATGTTTTATGCAAACCAAATCAGTTTTGCCTAGTGCACTTTTAAAGCTGTTTTACTGAAATAATGATTGTGCAAGCAGTTTAAACACAGATGCAATAAAATAGTAAATAACACAAGTAATTTTTAACGTGGTTTGGATACGAAAGATCCTACATCCACGGTCCAGTTGAACAGGAGGTCTTGTTGATTAATCTGAGCAAGCATGTTGGTCCAGAGACGTGGTTCAGGTTTGGGGGGGGAGGGTGAATACACCTGAATGCAATTTCAAACTCAGAACGCGAAAGTCAGTTTTAGCTGAAGATTGCTACTGAACTAGTTAGTTGGCCATATATGCTTTCTCAATCGCGTGGGCTAAAAGATCTCCTACTGAGTACGGTCCTACTGACTTATGTCAGTGAACATTAGTTCAATACAAGAATTGTGTGTGGAAGTGTAAGCCCTTTTAAAATATGCGTCTCAGTTGAAAACCCATTTTATGCAAGTCGATTAAAACTCAGTTGGATGCTGAATGAACAGTTAAAACACACATGGTCCTACGTCCACTGTCCTGAACTAAGCAAGAGAACTTTTATTATTTACACTAAGCAAGTCTCAGTGATCTGTTCACCGGACAGATTCAAAACTTGTTTGCTTATATTGAGCAAGTCTTAATTATCAGTGCATAGTACAAATTCTAGTTATAGTCGTAGTGACTTTACACCTCTTAACCTTTAAGGTTAGAAATTCTCCAACTGTGAAGGAGTTCTTACTAGAAAGAACAGTTCAAAAATATGAACTTCTTCGAGGTTCTAAGCTATTGATTTTACAATACACACGCTTAGATAGAGAAAGAGAACAATAATTCTCTAGAAAGAAGAACTAATAAGATATCTAATATATAAGCAAGTTCTTCATTTGTATGTTGCTTGAAAGTTCGCTAGAGTTCTTGAGCTTTGTTCGCTTTGGTTCCCGGTGTTTTTTCTTTCTGCATGAAGACACTTCTCTATTTATAGTCTTTGATTTGTGAATAGATCCATTGGAGAGGGTGTAGCCACGTGTCAAATAAGACAAGAAAAACGACCATATGTAATTTGAACATTGAGTAGAGGCACTGTTGAGATTTCCTCTTTTTTCGGCTAGGAGCAGCTCTATGGCAGAGCAGGTAAGGCCCTGTCAGTTCCTTATTGGTCGAGCTACAAGAGAGTTGTTGAGGCTTGTTCAAACTTAAAGTACACTGAGTTGAATTCCTCTGAATCCTCGGACCGTCGCCTGATTTTCCTCAATCGACATTCATCTGAACACTTTAGTCACTGATACGATTTCCTTTGCAAATTCAATTAGTGATAGACACACCAACTGACTTCCTCGATACTGAGTTCTTCAGCTGAGTGCAGAGTCTTCTACTGAATCCACAACTACTAAACTCTAGCCTACTGAGTTCTAACAACTGAACTCAAACTAAGCTATTACAATGTTCATCATTCAGCTAGGGGTTTTGGGATCTTAAAATCTTATCATAAAAACTCATCCTAACAATTTATGTTCATCCCAACAAAGCCTCAACAAGCTTTTTGTGCACTGGACAGAAGCTTCTAAGTTATAGTCCTTAGCGACTTTACAAACTCAAACCGAAGTTTGAAGGAGTTTTGTCTCCAACAATGAAGTAGTTCTTACAAAAAAATGATTCACTAAAAGTGAACTCCTTCGAAAGTTCTAATCTTAAGATCTAACAATGATGGCTTAGAAAAGAGATCGAGAAACAACTCTAGAGAGAAGAACTATAGGGATATCTCTGGGATTTCTAGTTTTTCACTGGATGTAACAGTGAGTTTGCTAGAGTGCTTGAGAAAGTATTTCTGAGCTTCAAAGCGTTTCTGTTCCCGTTGGTTTGTGTTATGAACATTGGTCTCTTGTGGACAATCTCTTTATATAGTTGTGACCCATGCATAGATTCATTGAAGAGGACCATGCCATGTGTCACAAGACTTCAAGAAAAAAAGCTATATAATTTTGAATGTCGCCGCAGAGTGGTTGGCTTTGTGTGCGTGAGAGCAGCTTTTGTGTCAGAGCAGATATGCTTCGCTTGCTTCTCATTAGTCGAGGTGTGGCGGTAGGTGAGGTTTGTCAGACAACAGTCTTCTAGCTGAGTTGACTTCCTCTAAACCTCGGACATAAGTAACCTCTGCTGACATCTGACTGATAAAGGTCAGACTATCGATTTTCCTCATACTGTCTGCAACTGAGTTGCAACTCCTTCAGTAGATCAAGGCTGATCGTACTGAGTCTTCTATTTGAGTCAACTGAAGAATGATCTTCTATTGAGTGCTTTCAGCTTCTGACTCGAAGACAATCAACTGAGCTATTCTCTGATTCAGTAGATCAAAGATGATCGTACTGAGTCTTCTGTCTGAGTCGGCTGAAGAATGATCTTCTATTGAGTGCTTCCAGTGACTGACTCTGAAGACTACTGAGCTAAACTGAGCCGATGACTTGGGGTTATGGAACTTTAACTTCTCTACTGAAGTTCAGTCCAACAATGTTGGGTTATGAGTCAGTGGTTGATCTTAATAACCACGTAGAGGGTACTTATTATTATCTGTTGGGTTATGAGTCAGTAGATGGTATTCAGCTGTCTACTGGTTAAAAGAATATTGGGGGAAATCATAGTAGTACTATGGAATTGAAGATCCCAAAACCCAGCTGATATCAGTAGTATAGTGTGCCGATAGGATTAGATGATGTATAGGTTAGACTTATTTTGTTTTGATTATCTTTTTGTCTAAGTCCTGTACGGGGTAAATTGTTGGACTGATCTTCTGACGAAGTTACTCTCCAGAACCCCACGTCATCAATGTAAGAGCTTGCGTTCTTCACCAAAGAATCGATCTTCACCTCAGTAGGAGACAACCCATCAGCTGATAAGATATCACCAGAAGAACATAATGCAAAGCTCGCTACCTTCGCAGCCATCGGTGACCCACTGTGAGCCTTATCGCCTTGTCGGCCGACTCACCGAAGAAGACAGAGACTGTCTTGAGTCTATCAGTATCCGACGTAAAACCGACCCAGGCCGTAAACATCTTTTCGAAGTTCAACGAAGATCATACGAGGATGTGGAATAGTCAACTCTATCTCTGACACATTCTCACCTACCACAAACCTCGACCAATGAGACGCCGACAACGCTCGACTCGCTCCGACCAACTAAAGCCTCGCTCTCATGTACGTATTAACCGCCCTGCTGCAACAATTCGAATTTATGGCCGTTTTCTTTGGAAGCTTGTGACACGTGGCATCGTCTTCTCTAACGGACATATGCCTGCTCACAACTATAAATAGAGAAGAAATCTGAGCTCCACGCACGGGACTCATAAGAGAAAAAGCTCAAGCTCAAGAACACTCTAGCGAACTCAACAGATTATACAGAGAAGAACTTGCTTTCATAGAATATTTGTAGTTCTTCTCTCTAGAGTATTTAGATCCCTTTCTTCTCTAGACTAAGCTCATTGCCAAATTTATAGCTTAGAATTTCGAAGGAGTTCACTTTTTGTGAATTGTTCTTGTTGTAAGAACTCCTTCTTAGTTGGAGATTATCCCCTCCCTTTCTAACTTAGGTTTGAATTGTAAAGTCGCTAAGGACTATAACTAAGAAGGATCCGTCCAAAGGCACATATACCTTGGCCGAGACTTGCTCGTAATAATCAACAAGTTCTCCTGCCAAGTCAGGACCGTTGACGTAGGATCTTGCGTATTCGAACCACGTTATATCGCTTGTGTTATTTACTGTTTTATTGCATATCATACAACCGCTCAAAATCATATGTTTGCATAAAACGTATTTTAAAAGCGCACAGCTAAAAGAATTTATCTTGCGAAAACACGTTTTCAACTGAGATGAATCTCCGGCCCCTACACACTTATCCGCACAACTTCTCCGACCGAGTTTCAACAACCGACTTAGGTCGGTAGGAGAGCTCGCATGGGCCGACACACTCTGACCCCGTGATCGAAGGTTACTATTTGGCACTATTCATCAGTTGCACCAAACAACTCAGTTGTCCTTCGGTTTGAGAAAAAAAACTGTGATCAGGTGTATTCACCCCCCCCTCTACACCTGACTATCGTCTCCGGACCAACAATTGGTATCAAAGCCTCGGTGTTCTTCTGATCGCCGGTTCTGTACTACTGGTCCTCTCGAACAGATCCTTGAAAACGTTTTCACTGCACAAGCATCTCTTCATTCATCCTTATACTCGTTCACATAATGTCTAACATGTCAGGTATTCGGATGGTGCCGATGTTCTCGATAGAGAACTTCACGGTATGTCTCGTGAGAATGGAGGCACACCTCACATCGCTGCACGACAGCATGACGGACGTCCTTGAGACAGGACCCATCATTCCCATGATTGACAGCGTTCAGTTCGCTGCTGCGGGAGGTGTAGGAGCACAGACTGGTGCTAAGATCCCTAAAGAAAAAACAGCCTTCACGCCAGAAGAGAAAAAGCTACACAACCTCGATCGAGTTGCGCGAAATGCTTTACTGACTACGCTCAGTGACTCTCATCTCGGGAGAGTGCAAGACTGCAAAACGGCTAAAGAGCTTTGGGATGCCCTGGCTGTACTGAGCCAAGGAACCCCGCAGATCAAAGAGAACAAGCTCGAATTAGAGCTTCAGAAGTTCGATGCCTTTGGAATGGAGCCCAGTGAGACCATTGACGAGCTTAGTATCAGATTTACAAATCAAGTCAACGTCATCAACGGGCTGGGGAAGATGTTCACCAACAAGGAGATGAACACCAAGATCCTGAGAGCGCTACCTCGACAGAAGTGGCTTCCTTTTGCTACTTATTTACGTCGCTCTTATCTTAATGCTCTAACTCTTGATGTTATATTTTCAGAACTAAAAATGGAAGAATTTGAGCATAGTCTACCCCAAAGGTGTTCCAAAGTGCTCACCGACACACGATCGACCATGCCTTCAAGGCAATAGTCGGCAAGACTGGACCCAAACCAGTTTCCTCAAGCAAGGCAGTGGCCACAATCGAAGCAAAGTCTTCCGAGACTTCAGGCACTGACCAGCTAGCTTTGATGGCTCTCAAATATCAGAGAGAAAAAGAGAGAGTCAGAAAGGTGAGGAAATACCACCGAGATTCTCCCTCAGGTAAGAAAGAATATCTAAAAATGGAAGAATCTAAACCTTCTACTGAATGCAGGAATGCAGAGCCTACTGCTAGTCTATCCAAAGACTCAACCGAAAAAAAGCAGCAGAACATCCACCTGCTACAACTGTAAGAAGGAGGGACACTACCAGTACGACTGTCCCGAACTCTCAGTTGCTCAACGAGCAGAACGGCAGGCCAAACGAGAAAAATTTGCCCAAAGAAGGCAGGCCTACATAGCCGGAGAGATATCCGACAACTCACTTGAGGA
Organism: Lavandula angustifolia; assembly: GCA_028984105.1. Lineage (NCBI taxonomy): Eukaryota > Viridiplantae > Streptophyta > Magnoliopsida > Lamiales > Lamiaceae > Lavandula > Lavandula angustifolia. Next base: position 27,993,449 of record CM054814.1, on the reverse strand, counting down.
GGATACATTCATGTATTCCTCTGAGGACGAAGCTGCATTTGTAGCAGTTGAGGTCGGAGAAACGGTTCCTGAAGGAACATCTGAATACTGTCTGATGGCCGGAGAAGAGCCTGAGGTAAATTCCAAACTTAATACAACCTCTTCTTCACACAGCACACACGAGACGTGCTCAGTCACAGATGATCCTATGGACGTAGTACAAGCCTACGACGATCTGCTAGAGGAGCAGCATTCAACGAGCGCAGAGTTCAAGAAACGATTCGAGAACCGGAACAGTAAAGGCCGAGAATCAGAGACTTTCTTTTGATTGTCAGGTCTCTACTAAGTCAGAGAATCTAGTTTGCGAGACTCAAGGAAGAGATTGAATCTCTTATGACTAAGTCTCAGCTTCAAGAGACTCAGATCTCAGTTCTGACTAAGGATAATTTTGAGAAAGAGACTGAAATAGCCCAACTCAGTCGGAAGCTCACAGACGTGCAAAAAGATTATGACTCACTCAGGAGGAGTGACGAGGTCTGGCGATGACTGATGACTGAACAGTACCTAGGAGCTAAGGAGAAGCTGGAAAGTATGCTTAGAGCGCAACGGCCAACAGTCCTGAGAGAAGGTCTTGGCTATACTCACGAAGCTTCTACCTCAAAAAGCTCAGAAGCGCTGGCTGATAGGTTTGTCAGAGGAAAGGTGCAAACTGCTGACACCACACCTCAGGCAAAGAATAAGCAGAAAATCGTTGCACCTCGGCCCGAGCAAAGAAAAAGCAACTGACCAAAGGTTCCAGCCCCAGGACATTGCGATCGAACTCAGGGGGAACCAAGAAGGTCAGGTGGGCAGAACAGTACAAGGAGCCACTGTATGAGCACCCGGCTCAGTATGGCTCATACTACTATGAGCCTAGGGTCAGGAGGAGCACGAAAACTCAGAAGAAGAAAGCTCCTAAACCCAAAATCATCAGAAAGTCAGTATCTCCGAGTCTTGTGGAGAAGAAAACTGTAAAGGTTCAGAAGAAGAAGTCTCAAACTTCTAAGGTTCCTAGACAGATTTGGGTTCCGAAATCACCCACTAACATGTAAGGACCCAACTGAACCAAAGGGTACCTAAAGATACTTCTGTTTTGCAGGTGCATAAGGACCCATGGATAGTGGACAGCGGCTGCTCAAGACACATGACATATCAGAAGAGCCTGCTGACCAACTATGTACAAGAAGATGGTCCCAGAATTGAGTTTGGTGACAATTCAAAAGGCTACACAAGGGGATACGGAACGCTGAACATTGGGACCGCCTCAGTTCCAAGAGTAACATATGTTGAAGGACTTCAACATAATCTCCTTTCTGTCAGTCAATTCTGTGATAATCTTAACAGAGTTATCTTTGACGTTGGTTTCTGTGATGTTGTTGATAAATCTACAGGGAAAACAGTGTTATCAGGATCGCGGAGGAAGAACATCTATGTTGCAAATTGGAAAACCGCAAAACCTGAGGCTTGCTTACTCGCACAGACAAAATCTGGTGACAAGTCAGGATGGCTATAGCACAAAAGACTCAGCCACATGAACTTCAAGACCATGAACAAGCTAGCCAAGAACTCCAAAGTCAGAGGACTGCCCAACGAATCGTTCGTTAAAGACAGAAATTGTGAAGCATGTCTGAAGGGAAAGCAAACAAAGAATAGCAATCCACCTATTCCGTCACCTTCCACTGATGGAATCCTTCAGCTGCTGCACATGAACTTATTGACGACTACTCGAGATATACTTGGGTTATCTTCATCGCCAACAAATCTGATGTTCAAACTGAGCTACCCAATCTACTGAAGAAACTCAGTGTGGAAAAGGACATCAAGATTCAAAGAATTCGCTCAGACAGAGGAACATAATTTCTCAACTCAGTAGTTAAGGAGTACTGCGATAAAGAGGGAATTCAGCACGAGACATCAGCTGCTCGCACCCCTCAGCAGAACGGACTTGCTGAACGCAAAAACAGAACACTAATAGAAGCAGCAAGAACGCTCCTAGCAGACTCTGGACTACCCTCAAAGTTCTGGGCTGATGCTACTGACACCGCCTGCTATACTCAGAATCGCTCTTTACTTACACAAAAACACATGAAGACACCATACGAATCATGGAAAGGGAGAATTCCTTCTATCTCTCATTTTCATATTTTTGGCTGTCCTTGCTTTATTCACAATAATGGGAAAGATCAGCTGAAGGTCTTTGATAGCAAATCTGATCAAGGAGTATTCTTAGGATACTCTCGAGTCAGTAAAGCCTTCAGAGTCTTTAACTATCGAACCCTTTGCGTGGAGGAAAGCCCTCATGTTGTTTTTGATGAGTTTGTTACTGAGAACAGGAAAAATACAGAGACAAACACTGAAGATGTCAGCAGCAAGCTACAGGATCTCGGACTAACTGATAATACTGAAAAGATCCAGCATTGTTGGGATGATGAGTCAGACGATGAAGAAATTCAGACTTAGCCAACAAGCGATGTAGCCGACCCGGTTGATTCTACCGAACGTAATCAACAACAGGTAACAACGGTCGATGAGGAAGCCCCGAGTGGTAACCGAGACCTCTACTGAGAATATAAACTCGGGGGAAAGGTTAATGTTCCCGAGCTAAATGCCCCAAAACCCGGAAACTCAGTAGATCTTAACCTTCTTACCGAACTACTGCAATCTCAAGAATAGTACTACGGAAATGCCTAACACACCTACGGACGGTGCGAAAGTAGTATCGAAGAAGAAGCCAGACTCAGACGTTCATGGCTTGACGCTCATTCTTCAGATCTCATTATAGGAGATCCATCAGCAACGATAAGAACTAGATCTCGATTGAGTCAAGGAGAAAGCTCACTCTATTCTTGTTTCTTGTCTACAGAAGAACCTCAGTCGATAGAGGACGCACTAAATGATGCTAACTGGATCATTGCCATGCAAGAAGAGCTGAACCAGTTCGTTAGAAATGAAGTTTGGGAGCTTGTGGACAGACCTAGACATCAACATGTGATCGGTACTAAGTGGGTCTTCAAAAACAAGCGTGATGAAAACAACGTCATCGTCAGAAATAAAGCTCGACTAGTTGCCAAGGGATACAGTCAAGCAGAAGGAATCGACTTTGATGAAACTTTCGCTCCAGCGTAAGATTGGAAGCCATTTGTCTTTTCCTAGCATACGCAACGCATCAAGGATTCAAAGTATATCAGATGGATGTAAAGTCAGCTTTTTTGAATGGTGTACTGAAGGAAGAAGTCTACGTGGAACAACCGCCCGGCTTTCAGCAGGGACATCAGGTGTACAGACTTCGGAAAGCTCTGTATAGGTTAAAACAAGCACCCAGGGCTTGGTACAATACCCTATCAAACTTTCTACTTCAGAAAGGTTTTCAGAAGGGGACAGTAGATCGCACCCTGTTCAACATAAAGTCAGGAGATGACATCCTACTGGTGCAAATCTACGTGGACGACATCATTTTCGGCTGCAGAAACGAGACCATATGCCAGCAGTTCGAGAAGATGATGAAAGAGAAATTCGAGATGTCCATGATGTGAGAGATGAATTATTTCCTTGGATTTCAAGTGAAGCAATCACCTGAAGGAATCTTCATCAATCAAGCCAAATACACTCGCGATCTTCTCAAAAGATTCGGCTGCAACTCGAGCAAACCAGTCAAGATCCCGAGGGAGCTTCTGTTAACTCTACTGATTATAGAGTTATTATTGGTTCTTTATTATATTTAACAGCTAGCCGACCTGACATAACTTATGCTGTAGGTGTATGTGCAAGATTTCAAGCGGATCCCAAGCGAAGTCATCTAGACTCAGCAAAGAAGATTATGCGCTATCTAAGAGGAACACCTGACGCTGGGTTATGGTATCCTGCTGACGATAATCTTATACTGACAGGTTATTCTGATGCTGATTATGCAGGATGCAGGATAGATCGAAAATCAACTTCTGGAACATGTCAGTTCCTAGCAGCAAGCTGAGATCTTGGTTTTCAAAGAAACAGCATTCAGTAGCAACGTCCACTACTGAAGCTGAGTATATGATCGCTTGGAAGTTGCTTGTGCCTGCATCCTTTGGCTTCGATAACAATTGAGAGACTATGGTATAAGTCAGGATGAAGTGCCCATCTACTGTGACTCCACAAGTGCTATTGCAATCACTAAGAATCCAGTTCTCCATACGAGATGCAAGCACGTGGATATTCGACACCATTTCATCAGAGACCATGTCGAGAAGAAGGATATTAGAATGGAGAAAATCCATACTGACAAGCAAAGGGCGGACATACTGACCAAACCACTAGCTGAGAACAGATTCAGAGAACTATCAGTTGAGCTAGGTCTACTGGATCCTACTGAATCATATCAGTAGAAGACAACTACTGACAAGTGCCATCAATTGGTATCAAGTGTAGGAACCAAGATGACAAGTCGGATGATCGCATGCTGATTCAGTCGGGAGAATCATACTGTACACAGTAAGGAGGAACGTGGTCATCAGCACGTCAACCATCCTCCTTAACCTTAACGGTAACCAGCTGATCGTAAAAGTTCAGCTGAAGAGGTTTGCGTATTATTTACTTAAAGTTCATCAGAAGCATGCTCGCATTTATTATATCAGTCGCTTAGCACTCAGTAGTTAATGACCATTCATTTCCCGCCATTAATCTTTAAGGATGATTCACTAGGAAACCGTTCTTATTTAAAGTAACTCGTCTTTAATGCTGTCTGCAGCGCATTTAATGCATGTCTTCTCACTTACCTTTATTACGCATCATCCTACGTGGGTCTATGGTAGAGGCGGCTAAGTAATCATTCCTTTTATAACATCTAATCTGAGCCATCGATAAAAATGATAGATTAAAACCCAGCCGTCCGATCTAAATGGCTAATCACGCATATCTTACAAAATCTTTCATCTTCTACCATTTCCTCACTTTTCGCCATTTCCGAACTTAGAGCTCTTTTTCTGCGATTCAGTTTTCTCCCCAAATCTTAAAACAGCTTTGCATCTGCGTATTTCAAGCTCTATACCTTTCGGTAATGTATTAAATCGTGTTTAAAACTCATACTGACTAATTCTATTTTCAAGTGCTAATGAGTTTTGTTGTAGATACTCATGGCGACTATACAGACCCCGTCGAATATCGAAGAGATCATTACTTCGCGCATTCAGTTCGAACCCACCATGGCCTTCCGGCAAGTAGATATTCCTTATATGGAGGAGGTTTTTGATGCTCAGGAAGAATCGGGCCTAGACGCTCTTGTTACAAAGCAACCGAGAGCCTATCTTCCCAGGCAAGTTACAGAGGTCTTCTACAACTGGAGGACTCTAGACTCAGGAGCCGAAGTCTCCAGCTTTTCATACATGAAAGAGATCGATTACCTCTCATGGGACGCCAGTGTTCACGAGTTCAACATTCGAGATGCTCTCGAATTGGCTTTCGATCTGACAGACGAAGGTATTTCTCCGGTTGGTTACAAGGAGAAGGAGATCAATGCCTATGTGCAGAAGTTTTGCGGTAGGAAGGACATAGCCTTCAAGACCGCTCTGCCGAAGAATTTGTTGCTACCGAGATACCGGGTGCTCGCTTATATCGTTTCTCATATTCTCACGAGCTCAGCCAGTTCGTATGATCATCTTTCTAAGCCGAAAATCCAGCTGATGATGATTATTAACGATAGAGTCCGCGTCAACTGGACTGACTACTACTTAGCCGAGCTGAGGGCTCAGGCTCAGAAGTTTACCGCTCTACCCACTGGAGAGAGAAGGCTCGCCAGTGTGGGTAAACTACTATATGGGATGAAGATGTCCATCATGATCGAGCAGAGAGTCTCGAGGAGCTCAGCTTTTGCTGACTCCAGGTACTTCGATAGCAAGCTCATCAAGTTCAAAACTAGAGCCGCTACTGAGAAGTCAGTCGGACGAGGGCCACCTGAGCCGAAGAGGGTCGTATCAGACCTGCCCCCTCGCGCTGACCCGCCGAAAAGGAAGAGGCTGACAAAGACTGGACCTTCTGAGGTCCCAGTGGAACAAGCTAAACAAGCCTCTCCCCTCCTCCTCAGGAAGAACAAATTCTTGACTCGGACATCGGCATTGAGGGTGCCATGTTGAAGGACAAAGTCCAAGTCATCAGTTCTGAGGAAACTCAGTCGGACATTCCAGTACCGACTGAGGAGACATCCTCTGAGTGGACCACCTTCCACTCCACTCGTCTTCGTGCTACAGCTGAAGTCCATGATCAGATTCTAGAAATCGCTGAGCACTCAGACCTAGTGAGGATGGCCATAAGGGCTAGGATACAGATGCTACTGAGGTTCCTAAGTTGGGACATTCTCGAGGACATGATCAAATCTCAGTCAGCTCTATCCCTACTCGCCGAAGAGCAAGATTTGCAGTCAGCCATTGGTTTTGGGGAACCAGCTGACCTTGCCTACTTTGAGGACCTGAGGGCTGCGATGCTATACCTTCTCAGTCTGCGCACCTCAGTTCCTGGCGACAGCCCTTCGCCTCCATCTCATCCTGACAACGATGATGACAAGGATGATGATGAGATGGATCAGGCACCACCCAAGGATGCAGAATTGGGAGGTTCTGCTGAGGGTTCTACTCCCCGCGAAAAGGGCCAATCACCACCACCTGCTACATCTGGTGAAGCCCAGGTTGCCTCGAAGCCAAGTCGAGCGCAACAACTCGCGTCATCTGAGCAGAGGCTCGGAACCAGTTCTTATCAGATACAACCTATAGGTTCCGTGTCCTCGAAGTCGGTCAATAGAGCTATTAGACGCCAAGGCGAAAAGAACCGTCTTCTCTCGAAAGACGTTCACATTAAGTGGGCTCAATACATAAAAGTTCAGACGGAGAGCATCAACCAACTTGCAGCAGGGGTCGAGAAAGTCTCAAAAGCTCCTACTCCACAAATTAATATTCAGGAGATAGTTGAGACAGCCCTCGCAGCTCAGAAGGCGGACTTAGCTGCCCAGAGTCAGCAGCTCTTGATCACTCAGCAGAATATCTTCGCTGAGCAGCTGACTAAGGGGCTAGCGGCTGTCCAAGCCACAATGGATGAGAGGAATAAAGTTGCCACCACCAGTCTCCAATCTGCCATTACTCAGCAGGCTGCGGCACTTAAACTCATCCAGAAGGAGATCACAGACTCCCACGATCAATCTCTGCCGAAACTCGGACAGAGTCGCCCGCACAACTCGATTATTCAGAGAAGATCAGGAGCACGACTGGGATAAATACTGTGATCTGGTCAAGGACTTCGAAGCCACTGCCACTGAAATCAAAGACCTCGTCTACAACTTGGAGAAAGACGTTAAAGTCATCCACACTCACCTCTCCCAGGCTGATGATGCCAAAAAGGGGGAAGGAGAAGTTAAGATTGAAGATCTTGAGGCGGAACAGGCTGAGGTCCAGAAGAGCCCAGAAGTCCAAGAAAATAATAAGGGGGAAGGTACTTCTACTCAGGTGGAAGGAACCAGCACTGTACCTCAAGCAGAAGGTTCAGCCACCCAGGCAGGACCCAGTTCAGCTGTGCTCCTCCTGTAGTATGCCCCACTCCCCCAATCGACTGTGACTGAGCCAACACCTATCTCATCCGCTCAGCATATCGAGGAAATTGCTCAATTTCTTGATGAACAAGAAGATGAAGAAGAGCCACAGAGGATGTCTGTGCTCCTCCGGGGAAGGAGATTACTACTGAAGCCACTCCATCTTCCCCGATGCCTAAATTCAAAACCAATGCGGAGCAGGAAGCCTATGAACTGAGAGTTGCTCAACAACTGCAAGACAAGCTGGATCATGAGCATCAGATGAAAGAGGCAAAGAAAGGCAAGAAGCGTAAGAAATTGATGGGCAAAATTGCCAAATGCAAAGCTAAGCAGCTGGTGGATGAACAGAAAAAGAAAGCTCAGGAAGAGCTATCCAAAGCCCCCACCACTGCAGTCCAGCCGACAGCTCAGGGTCACTACACGCCTTATCTTACCCCTGAGCAGGAGGCTGAGGACAAAGCCACCTGGGAGGCGACGCTGAAGGGACTAAGTCTCCGGAGAGGAGATGCAAGGACAGCGGCCCTCAGAGAGAAGAAGAGATTAGCTGACTTGGCTAAAATGATTAGCCTATCTCAGAAGACATCAGCTGATCCAAGGAAGCAGATTCAACGGGGTTCCAAGTTCAGCAGGGCACCTTATATCAAGAAGGACCCAATCCCTCATGTGGACAAGTGGGTGCCAGCCGAGCTTAATGAGCAGTGGGAGGAACTTAAAGAAGATTTAATCAAGGGATACTATGTGTGGGGTATCTATCCTACTGACAGACCAGCTGACCAACTCTTTGATGAGCTTATTTGTCGATTTCATATGGAACTCAGAGATCAGCTTCGTCAGATCATGGAAAGAGAGAAGATACCTTTCAAAGCTCCAGTGTTCAGAAGAATCCCTCCTCCCCAGACTACTCGCGGCATGCTGTGCACAAAAGAGATTAAGAGAGAAGTCGAAGAAGCTGCTTATCACCTCTGCCTGAACTTTGACCATCCTGCTGATCATGAGGAAATCCATGTCCTGAGAGCCAGAATCTACAAGTATTATTACCTGGACCCTCCGGCTGATAAGTCTGAAGACTTCAAGAAGCGTACTCAGAGATTCAGACGTCAGCAGTGATCTTGCTTTCCTTGTCTTCCTTTTGTAAGAGTGATAGAAACTTGTACTCTCTTGATCATATTTATAACAGTTTCTATTGCTTGCCAGACAATTACTCATTGTCTCATGGCTTTTGTTTGTGTTTTTCACAACTGATCACTAAGTGATTTGACACACACTCACATAACCGTTTCTCTGATTTTGCCTATCTCTCGCCTACTGACTTGATGTTTAACTGATCACCTTGATTGTATTTTTAGATATATTAGGGGGATATTATTGTCAGTAGATTAGCTTTCCTTTCCTTATTGTTTTAGAGTGGAGGTTTTGGCATCATCAATTAGGGGGAAATTGTTGAGTTATGAGTCAGTAGATGGTACTCAGCTGTCTAATGGTTAAAAGAATATTGGGGGAAATCATAGTAGTACTATGGAATTGAAGATCCCAAAACCCAGCTGATATCAGTAGTATAGTGTGTCGATAGGATTAGATGATGTATAGGTTAGACTTATTTTATTTTGATTATCTTTTTGTCTAAGTCCTGTACGGGGTAAACTTTTGGACTGATCTTTTGACGAAGTTACTCTCCAGAACCCCACGTCTTCAATGTAAGAGCTTGCGTTCTTTAGCCAGCAGCTGATCTTCACCTCAGTAGGAGAAAGCCCATCAGCTGATAAGATATCAGCAGAAGAACATAATGCAAAGCTCAGTACCTTCGCAGTCATCAGCTGACCCACCAGAGCCTTATCAGCTTGTCAGCCGACTCAGCCGAAGAAGACAGAGACTGTCTTGAGTCTACTGTATCCGACAGAAAGCGACCCAGTCGTAAACATCTTTTCGAAGTTCAGCAGAAGATCATACGAGGATGTGGAATAGTCAACTCTATCTCTGACACATTCTCACCTACCACAAACCTCGACCAATGAGACGCCGACAATGCTTTGACCTGCTCTAACCAACTAAAGCCTGCTCTCATGTACAATATTAACTGCCCTGCTGCAATAATTCGAATTTATGGCCGTTTTCTTTGGAAGCTTGTGACACGTGGCATCGTCTTCTCCAACGGACATATGCCTGCTCACAACTATAAATAGAGAAGAAATCTGAGCTCCACGCACGGGACTCATAAGGGAAAAAGCTCAAGCTCAAGAACACTCTAGCGAACTCAACAGATTATACAGAGAAGAACTTGCTTTCATAGAATATTTGTAGTTCTTCTCTCTAGAGTATTTAGATCCCTTTCTTCTCTAGACTAAGCTCATTGCCAAATTTATAGCTTAGAATTTCGAAGGAGTTCACTTTTTGTGAATTGTTCTTATTGTAAGAACTCCTTCTTAGTTGGAGATTATCCCCTCCCTTTCGAACTTAAGTTTGAATTGTAAAGTCGCTAAGGACTATAACTTAGAAGGATCTGTCCAGTGCATAGATACCTTGCTGAGACTTGCTCAGAATAATCAACAAGTTCTCATGCCAAGTCAAGACCGTGGACATAGGATCTTGCGTATCCAAACCACGTTATATCGCTTGTGTTATTAACTGTTTTATTGCAAATCATACAACCGCTCAAAATCATATGTTTGCATAAAACGTATTTTAAAAGCGCACAGCCAAAAGAATTTATCTTGCGAAAACACATTTTCAAATGAGACGAATCTTCGGGCCCTACACACTTATCCGCGCAACGTCTCTGACTGAGTTTCAACGACTGACTTAGGTCAGTAGGAGAGCTCAGTAGCTGACACACTCTGACCCCGTGATCGAAGGTTACTATTTAGCGCTATTCATCAGTTGCACCAAACAGCTCAGCTGTCCTTCGGTTTGAGAAAAAGAAACTGTGATCAGGTGTATTCACCCCCCCCCTCTACACCTGACTATCGTCTCCGGACCAACGTTATCTTATCAATAGTTCTTGTAATAGGACTTATCGATTTATCGATAATGGGGGAAATCATAGTGATTTAATGCTATGGAATTGAAGATCCCAAAACCCGTCTTGTATCCTTTGTGTAGTGTCTAGATGATGTAATAGGCTAGACTGATTATATTTTCTATTATCATTTTCGTCTAAGTCCTGTAAGGGGTAAGTGTTGGACTGATTTTCATTAGGAAGTTACTTTCCAGAACCCCACATCATCTTTATAAGAGCTTGTGTTTAAGGTCATCAGCTGTTTTCAATCAGTAGAAGATTTCCCTTCAACTGACCCATATCAGTAGAAGAACACAGTATCAAAGCTCAGTACCTTCAGAGTTATCAGCTGACTTCGCTCAACAGAAGATCCGTTACCAGCAGACTCAGATGAAGAAGACAGAGATCTTATTAGGTCTACTGTATCCGACAGGAAACGACCCATCTTTTAACATCATTCGAAAGTCAGCAGAAGATCATACGAGGATGAGTGAGTGTCAACTCTGATGAAGACCGATGTCTGACAAGTCTTACCTACCACAAACCTCGACCAATGAGAAGCAGTCTAAGCTCTACCTACTCTGACCAACTAAAGCTGCTCTCATGCACAGTAACCAACTACTCTGCGACAACATTTCGAACATATGGCCGTTTTCCTTGGACGTTTGTGACGCGTGGCTTTGTCCTCTCCCACGGACAAATGCATGGGTCACAACTATAAATAGAGAAGCCTTTCCGAGCTCCACGCACAGGATATCAATGGGATTACACGCTCAAGATTTCAAAACACTCTAGCGCCTTTCACGAAGATCCACCGAAGAACTTGCTTCATTAGAATAATTCTAGTTCTTCTCTCTAGAGTTTTCTTCTTTAGATCCCTCTTCTCTATCTAAGCTCCATTGTTATATCTATAGCTTAGAACCTTCGAAGGAGTTTACATTTCGTGACTGTTCTTATTGTAAGAACTCCTTCATAGTTGGAGAACATCCCCTCCCCTTCAAACTTCGGTTTGATTTGTAAAGTCGCTAAGGACTATAACTTAGAAGGGTCTGTCCAGTGCACAGATAGCTTGTTGAGGCTTGCTCAGATTAATCAACAAGACCTCCTGATCAGCAGGACCGTGGACGTAGGATCTTGCGTATCCGAACCATGTTAAAAATCGCTTGTGTCATTTACTGTTTTATTGCACTGCATTCAAAATCATCTTACTAACTCTACTTTGCATAAAATGTATTTGAAAGTGCACTAGCCAAAATTATTTGGTTTGCGAAAAATACGTTTTCAAATCAAGACGAAGTCAATCGGGCCCTACCCACTTATCCGCACTAAGTCTCCGACTGAGAATCAAATACTGACAAAAGTCAGTAGGAGAAACACAGTAGTTGACTCACTCTGACCCGCGATCAGAAGTTTACTATTTGGCACTGTTCATCAGTTGCAATCTACAGCTCAGCTATCCTTCGCGTTTGAGAAAAAGAAACTTGTACTTAGGTGTATTCACCCCCCCTCTACACCTGACACTTGTCTCCGGACCAACAATTGGTATCAGAGCCTCGGTGTTCTTCTGATCATCGGTTCTTGTTGGTTGATGATTCAATCCTCAGCATGATCATACTTGTGGGAAATGACTCTATCTTCTATACTGAATCACGCTCAGTAGCCTCGTGCTCTGAACTGTTGAGAAGATTTGAAGATCCCAAAACCCTATCTGATTGATGAACCATTCCTTTGTATTCGTATTTGTCTCTGAGGTTTCAGACTCAGTAGACACTCTACTCTGGTCAAGGCGCTCAGTAGCTTATTTGCCTCAGCACCGGTAGCGTAAGACTCGGTGATACTTGGACTCGCAGAGCAAGCGATATCGAGAGAGTCGGTTGAACCGAACTCGGCAGGAGTAGTTCACCGGACTCGTAGCTGATCATCGATAGACTTATCTCGGCAGCCTATCTACCGAATACAAGGTCGACTCAAGAACGGCAGATAGTCTTCGTGGATCGTCGAATCTTTTGAAAGACCATCGGCATTGTCATGTACGAGGAAGAGAGAAGTCGGCTTGATGCGTCTCGAAGTTTGTGCTGTCTCAACCACTCCATCCACCTTAACGAATGACAAGCATACACGTGTCTTCTCGCCTGCTAAAGCTGCAGTCAACCTTTTACCTAAAAAGGTGGGAAAGTACACTGTTACCTACACCAAAAGAGCCGTTTGCTACCAAAAAGGAGAGAGAGAGAGAAGAAGATCGTCTCCAACGGATCTATTTTCAATCTCTGCTCTATAAATAGAGGGATCATTCAAGATTTGAAGCACTCAAGAACCAAGAACTAGAGAGAGCGCGAAAAAGAGCGAATTCCAAAGAACAAAGTCTTAGCAAGAACTCGAAGAACAATCTCCGGCGAAAGACTACATTCTAGCTCATAGGGAATCAAGCTAAACCAACATATAAAGCCTCTAGTATCCAATCGACGTTACACGAACTTATAGCTTACCTTCAGCTGTTCGTCGATCTAGAAGCTACTCTCTCGTATTCCCTATCCCTCTAACCCTAAGCTCAACCGTTCTTATCTATAGCTTAGACGAAGGAGTTCACATTTGAACCCAATCCTTATTGTATAAGGACTCCTTCACGGTTGGAGAAGTTTGTCAAACACTTTAAGTTTGATAGTGTTGTAAACTGAGACTTGGATCAGTATAAAAACCAAGACGCGGCTTTGCCCAGTGTGCAAGCTGGCTGAGACTAACTCAGGATAATAAATAGCCTCCTGATCATTCGGGACAGTGGACGTAGGATTTGAGCGATATCCGAACCACTTTAAAAATCATGTGTCTCTTACTGCTTTCTTAACTGTTGCATTGATTTTACTATTCATACTGAACATCATATTTAAAATCAATCAATTGTCTCAGCATACTGAACTTTTAAATCTACTGAACTGAGACTTAAAACGTTTTCTCACAAAAACTGATTTGGGCCTACACTATTCCGCGTACTGAACTCTTACTGTAGATACTGAATTCTGACCTAGTCAGTTAGCAGATCTCAGCTGATTCAGTACTCTTAGCCTTTAACTCGATTCAGAACAGTTGTCTGGTCTACTGAACTGTTTCAGTCAGACACCATCCTGAATAGGACTGTTCGAGTTTGAAGTTGAGAAATCGAATCAGGTGTATTCACCCCCCCCCTCTACACCTGACCGTACTCTCGGGACCAACAGTTCTGAAATTCTGGTCTACTCGAACAGATCCTGAAAACGTTTTTCTCTGCACAAGCATCTCTTCATACATCCTTAAACTTTCACCCATAATGCCTGATATGTCAGGTATTCGGATGGTACCGATGTTCTCTGTGGAGAACTATACGGTATGGCGCGTGAGAATGGAGGCACACCTTACATCGTTGTACGACAGCATGACTGACGTCCTAGAAACAGGACCTATCATTCCCATGATCGACATCATTCAATATGCAGTTGTGGGAAGTGTAGGAGCACAAACTGGTGCTAAAGTTGCAAAAGATAAATCAACCTTTACGCCTGAAGAGAAAAAGTTACACAACCTCAACCGAGTTGCGCGGAATGCAATCCTGACTACGCTCAGCGATTCACACCTCGGGAGGGTGCAAGACTGTAAGACGGCAAATGAACTTTGGGATGCCCTGGCTGTACTGAGCCAAGGAACCCCGCAGATCAAAGAGAACAAGCTCGAGCTAGAGCTACAAAAGTTCGACACTTTTTCTATGGAGCCCAACGAGACCATTAACGAGCTTAACGTCAGATTTACAAACCAGATCAATGTGATCAACGGGCTAGGTAGGACGTTCACCAACAAAGAGATGAACACCAAGATCTTGAGAGCATTGCCCCGACTGAAGTGGCTTCCTTTTGCTACTTACTTACATCGCTCAAATCTAAATGCTCTAACTCCTGATGTTATATTTTCATAATTAAAGACGGAGGAATTCGAGCACAGCCTACCCCAACGATGTTCCAGTGCTCCAGCTGACACCCAGATAGATCACGCTTACAAAGCAACAGTCAGCAAAACTGGAGTCAACCCCATTTCTTCCAGCAAGACAACAACTGCGTTAGATGCTAAGTCCTCAGAGACTCCCGCTATTGATCAGCTTGCACTCATGGCTCTCAAATATCAAAGAGAAAAGGAAAGAGTCAGGAAGCTGAAGAAATATCACAGAGATTCTCCCTCAGGTAAAAAGAATTATCGAAAAAGGGATGAATCTAAAACTTCTACTAATTGCAGGAACGCAGAACCTGCTGCTAGTCCATCCAACGACTCAGCTGGAAAAGGCGGCAGAACCTCTATGTGCTACAACTGCAAGAAGGAGGGACATTATCAGTACGACTGTCCTGAACTCTCAGCTGCTCAATGAGCAGAACGGCAGGCTAGACGCGAAAAATTAGCCCGAAGAAGGCAGGCCTATATCGCCGGAGAGATATCCGATGACTCAATCAAGGAAGATACATTTATGTATTCTTCTGAAGATGAAGCTGCATTTGTCGCCGTTGAGGTCGAAGAAACAGATCCTGAATCAACAGCTGAATATTGTCTGATGGCCGGAGAAGAGGCTGAGGTAAACTCGAAACTTAATGTAACCTCCTCTTCAGAAAGCACACACGATACATGCTCGGTCACAGATGAACCTCTAGACGTGGTACAAGCATATGATGATCTACTAGAGCAGCAGATTCAGCTAAACAGAGAGTTCAGCTGAACTATTCAGGAATTGGAACAGGTAAAGGCTGAGAATCAGAGACTTTCTTCTGATTGTCAGGTCTCTACTGATTCAGAGAATCTGGCTGATAGGTTCGTCAGAGGGAAAGTTCAGATTGTTGAACCAACAACTTAGGCGAAAAACAAACAGAAGATGATTGCACATCAGCCGAGCAACAAGAATCAAATGACCAAAGGTTCTAGCCCCATGACACCATGATCAAATTCAGGGGGAACCAAGAAGGTCAGGTGGGCAGAGCAGTACAACGAACCACTGTATGAGCATCCAACACAGTATGGTTCGTACTTCTACGAGCCCAGGGTCAAGAGGAGCACAAAGCCTCAGAAGAAGAAAGCTCTTGAACCCAAAACCGCCAGAAAGTCAGTATCTCCCAGTCCAGTGGAGAAGAAAACTGACAAGGTTCAGAAGGAGAAGTCTCAGACTCCTAAGGTCCCGAGCCAAATCTGGGTCCTGAAATCACCCCCTAACGCTTAAGGACCCAAACTAAACCAAAGGGTACCTAAAAATGTTTATGTTTTGCAGGTGCATAAGGACCCTTGGATTGTGCACAATGGCTGCTCGAGACACATGACATATCAAAAGAGCCTACTAACCAATTACGTACAAGAAGATGGTCCCATAATTGAGTTTGGTGACAACTCTAAAGGCTATACAAGGGGATATGGAACACTGAACATTGGGACTGCTTCAGTTCCAAGAGTAACATGTGTTGAAGAACTTCAACACAATCTCCTTTCTGTCAGTCAATTCTGTGATAATCTGAATAGAGTTATCTTTGACGCTGGTTTCTATGATATTGTTGACAAATCTATAGGGAAAACAGTGTTATCAGGTTCGCGGAGGAAGAATATCTATGTTACAAACTGGAAAACTGCAGAACTTGAGGCTTGCTTACTTGCTCAGACGAAATCCAGTGATAAAACAGGATGGTTGTGGCATAAGAGACTCAGTCACCTGAATTTCAAGACTATGAACAAGCTAGCCAAGAACTCTAGAGTCAGAGGGCTGCCCAATGAAGCGTTTATCAAAGACAGAAATTGTGAAGCGTGCTTGAAGGGAAAGCAGACAAAGAAAAGCAATCCACCAATTCCGTCACCTTCCACTGATGGAATCCTTCAACTGCTACACATGGATTTGTTTGGGCCAGTTTCTCCAGTAACTATAAGAGGCAAGAAGTATGCCCTCGTCGTTGTTGATGATTATTCTCGATGTACGTGGGTCATCTTCATAGCCAACAAATCAAATGTCAAGACTGAGTTGCCAAAACTGCTGAAGAAACTCAGTGTGGAGAAAAACATCAAGATACGGAGAATACGCTCAAACCGAGGAACAAAATTTCTCAACTTAGTAGTTAAAGAGTACTGCGATAAAGAGGGAATCAAGCACGAGACATCAGCAGCTCGCACCCCTCAGCAGAACGGACTTGCTGATCGTAAGAACAGAACACTCAAAGAAGCAGCAAGAACGCTCCTAGCTAGAGGTGGCAAAATGGGCGGGCGGGCCGGCCCAGCCCCGGGCCTATCGGGCCAACTTAATTTTTGGGCCCGCCCGGTACTTTACCGGGTCATGATTTATGAAGCCCAACCCGACCCCAGGCTTTCGGGCGGGCGAGCTTAGCCCACTAATTTATTTAATATTTTTTATAATTTTATAATTATATATTTATTGCATAAAAATAAAATCAATATGTAAAATTTAAATTAAATATATTAATTTTGAATAAAGTATAAATTATGAAGTGATTAAATAGACTAAATAAATCATATTATAGATAGAAGTACAAATAAATATCAAAATTCAAAGCCGTATACAAGTAAACATTACAAAAATTCAAACTAAGACAATAAACAATTTAAAATCGTCAAGTTTCAACATATATTAATTGCATTTTGAATCTTTCTTTGAGAATTTTTTCTCTCCCATCTTTTTTTATTTATATTTATGTATTAATATTAATATTATCTAATAATTATGCATTTTTTTCGGGCGGGCTTTTTAGCCCAAAAACCCCGGGCTTTTTTAGCCCAAAGCCCATAGAGCCCGTGGTTTTTTTGGGCGGGCTTTTTAAGCCCAGCACACCTTCGGGCTTCTATTTTCAGAGCCCAACCTAACCCTTTTTTCGGGTACCCCGGGCCGGCCCATCGGGTCGGGCCTATTTTGCCGGCTCTACTCCTAGCATTCTCTGGACTACCCTCAAAGTTCTGGGCTGATGCTACTGACACCGTCTGTTACACTCTGAATCGCTCACTGCTTACACAACAACACATGAAAGACACCTTACGAAATGTGGAAAGGGAGAATTCCTTCTATTTCTCATTTCCATATTTTTGACTGTCCTTGCTTTATTCACAAAATGGGAAAGATCAGTTGAAGGTCTTTGATAGCAAATCTGATCAAGGAGTATTCTTAGGTTACTCTCGAGTCAGTAAAGCTTTCAGAGTCTTTAACTATCAGACTCTTTGCATGGAAGAAAGCCCTCATGTTGTCTTTGATGAGTTAGTTACTGAGAACATGAAATCGAAGAAGACAAATACTAAAAATGTCAGTAGCAAGCTACAGGATTTCGCACTGAACGACAAAGCCGAAAAGATCCAGCATTGTTGGGATGATGAGTCAGACGATGAAGAAATCCAGACCCATCCCGCAGGTACTGTAGCTAACCTAGTTGATTCTACCGAACAGAATCAACATCAGGTAACGGTCGATGAGGAAGCCCCAGTGGTAACTGAGACCTCTACTGAGAATATAAACTCAGGGGGAACAACTAACGTTCCTGAGCTAAATGCCCCTGAACCTGGAAACTCAGTAGATCCTAACCTTCTTACTGAATTGCTTTAGTCACAGAATAGCACTACTGAAATGCCTAACACTCCTGTTGACTGTACATAAGTAATCTCAGAAGAAGAAGCTAAACTCAAACGTTCGTGGCTTGATACTCACTCTTCTGATCTTATCATAGGAGATTCATCAGCAGCAATAAGGACAAGATCCAGATTAAGCAAAGGAGAACGTTCTTTCTACTCCTGCTTCTTGTCTACTGAAGAACCTCAAATGATAGAGGATGCTCTTAACGACGCTGACTGGATTATTGCCATGCAAGAGGAGATAAACCAGTTTGTCCGAAACGAAGTTTGGGAACTTGTTGACAGACCTAGACATCAGCACGTGATCGGCACTAAGTGGGTCTTCAAAAACAAGCGAGATAAAAACAACGTCATTGTCAGAAACAAAGCTCGACTTGTTGCCAAGGGATACTGTCAAGCAGAAGGAATAGACTTTGATGAAACATTCGCTCCAGTCGCCAGATTGGAAGCTATTCCTCTGTTCCTAGCCTATGCAACGCATCAAAGATTTAAAGTTTATCAAATGGATGTAAAGTCAGCGTTTCTGAACGGCGTACTGAAGGAAGAAGTCTATGTGGAACAAACGCCCGACTTACAGCAGGGTCATCAGGTGTAGAGACTTCTGAAAGCTCTGTATGGGTTAAAACAAGCACCCAGGGCTTGGTACGATACCCTATCAGATTTTCTGCTTCAGAAAGGTTTTCAGAAGGGGACAGTAGATCGCACCCTGTTCAACATCAAGTCAGGAGATGACATCCTACTGGTGCAAATCTACGAGGACGACATCATTTTCGGTTGTAGGAATGTGACTATATGTCAACAATTCAAGAAAATGATGAAGGAGAAGTTAGAGATGTCCATGATAGGGGAGATGAACTATTTCCTTGGATTCCAAGTAAACCAATCAACTGAAGGAATATTCATCAACCAGGCTAAATACACTCGAGATCTCCTGAAAAGATTCGGCTACGACTCAAGCAAGCCAGTCAAGATCCCCATGAACACAAATTTTAAAATAAATCTAACAACGAGGGAGCTTCTGTTAACTCTACTGATTATAGAGGTATTATTAGTTCTTTACTATATTTAAAAGCAAACAGACCTGACATAACTTATGTTGTAGGTGTATGTGCAAGATTTCAGGCGAATCCCAAGCGAAGTCATCTGGACTCAGCGAAAAAGATTCTGCGATACCTGAAGGGAACACCTGATGCAGGGCTATGGTATCCTGCTGATGACAATCTGATATTAACAGGTTATTCTGATCCTGATTATGCAGGATGCAGGATAGATCGAAAGTCAACTTCTGGAACTTGTCAGTTCCTAGGCAGCAAGTTGATATCATGGTTTTCAAAGAAACAACATTCAGTAGCGACGTCCACTACTTAAGCTGAGTATATGGCTGCTGGAAGTTGTTGTGCCCAGATCCTTTGGCTTCGACAACAACTGTGAGACTATGGAATTACTCAAGGTGAAGTGCCCATCTACTGCGACTCCACCAGTGCGATTGCTATAATTCAGAACCTAGTTCTTCATACGATATGCAAGCACGTGGACATTCGACACCACTTCATCAGAGACCATGTCGAGAAGAAGGATATCAGGATGGAAAAGATCCATACTAACAAACAAAGGGCAGACATACTGACCAAACCACTAGCTGAGAACAGATTCAGAGAATTATCAGTTGAGCTAAGTCTACTGAATCCTACTAACTCGTGTCAGTAAGAGGAGTCAGTACGACAGGTCAGAAGACTCAGTACTTTGATTCAGTCGGGTGAATCATACAGTACACAGTAAGGGGGAACATGGTTATCAGTACCACAAAGATCCTCCTGAGTCATTACGTTAACCAGCTGATCGTAAAAGTTCAGCTGAAGAGGTTTGCGTAGTTTAAATACTTAATATTCTCAGAAGCATGCTCGCATTTATTAAATCAGTCATTTGCATTCAGTAGCATAATGAGCATTTATTTCCCGCCATTAATTTTTAAGGTTTAAGTTAGTAGAAACTATTTTCATTTAAAAAGCTTAGCCTTTAATGCTGCCTGCAACGCATTTAATGCATGTCTTCTCACCTTACTTTATCTGCGCATATCTTACGTAGGTCTAGGTTAGAGGCGGCTAATGTAATCATTCCGTTTATAACATCAGATCACAGTCGTCATTAAAAAGCGAGTTTTTATCCCAGCCGTCCGATTTAAACCGTTTGATATTCAAAACTTATAAAATCTCTCTTTTTAACTCTAATCCTATCTATTTTCGCCATTATCGCACTTAGAGCTTTCTCCAAGCATTCAGTTTTCCTCTCGCTTTCTACCTGAACTGTCTCTGTTTTTCAACTCAAGCTCCTTGTCTACGGTAATTTCTTAAACTTCTGCATAACTCGAATCTAACTTACTCTATTTTCAAGTGCTAACGAGTTTCTTGCAGATAACTCTGGCGATTGTTCAGACCCCACCCAACATTGAGGAGATCATCAAGTCAAGGGTTCTTTTCGAACCGACGATGGTCCTCCATATCTTGAGCATATATTCTCGGCTCTTGAGGAATCTGGCCTAATGCCTCTTGTGACGAAGCATCCCTGCTCTTATCTTCCCAGCCAGGTGGCAGAGCTGTATTATAACTGGCGCTCCGTAGAAGATACCGATGGAGAGATGTCGCAGATCTCCTACATGAGGGAAGTGGCCGCTTAGTAAGTGGGAATCCAGCCATGCCGATATCAACATCAGGGCAGCGCTGAAATCATCTTTTGATCTTCCAGCTTACGGGATTTCTCCAGTGGGCTACAAGGAGAAGGAACTGAACGCCTATGTCCACCGCTTCGGTGGAAGGGATGATATCTCCTTCAAGTCCGCGCTGCCGAAGAACTGACTACTACTGGAGTACAGAGGCCTCGCGTACGTAGTTATACATATCCTGACGAGCACCGCAGGTTCTTTTGACCAGCTGTCCAAGCCCAGACTCCAGCTGATGATGGCTATTATTGACGGAGTCCAGGTGAACTGGACGGAATTCTTTGTGACCGAGCTGAAGGCTCAGGCGTAAAAGTTTGTCGCCACACAGTCAGGAGAGAGGAGACTAATTAGTATGGGCAAACTGTTGTATGGGACCAAGGCGTCCATACTGATCGAAGACTCCGTCACGAATCATGCATCATTCGCTGATTCGAAGTACTTTGATAAGAAGCTCATTAAATTCAAGACAAGAGCAGCGGCTGAGAAGTCAGTCGGACGTGGAGCCTCTGAGTTCAAGAGGCCTTCTACTGATCTGCCTCCACGGGCCGACCCGCCGAAGCGGAAGAAGCTCTCCAAGGCTTGGAGCTTCTGAGGTTCCCACAAAGCCTATTTCTCCTCCACCACCTCAGGAGGAGGACATACTGGACACTGATACTGGGATAGAGGGTGCCACCCTCAAGGATAAGGTACAGCGGATCAATTCGGAAGAGACTCAGCTTGAGGAGGTTGAGGAACAGGCTGGTGAAGTCTCCTCCGAGTGGTCGATGTTGCAGATGACTCGTCTCCGAGCCACAGGAGAAGTCGCTGCACAGATCCCTGAAATTTCATCTCATCAGGATCTGGTCGACATCGCGATCAGGGCAAGGACTCAGATGCTGCTGAGATTCCTGAATTGGGATATTCTTACAGAGCTGATTCAGCAGCACTCTGCACTGTCCCTTCTGGCAGAGGAGCAACGTCTGCAGTCAGAGATTGGGTTTGGGGAACCCGCTCACATTGCATCCTTCGTGGAATTAAGGTCAGCCATGCTATATCTTCTGAACCTGAGGTCCTCCCAGCAGACCGCTAGTAGCCCATCGCAGCCTTCCCATCATGATGACAATGATGATGATAATAACGATGAGGATCAGACACCATCCAAGGACGCAGATCAGGGAGACTCTTCTGAGGGTAAATCTCCCAGCGAGAAGGGCGAGTCACCACCTCCACCTCCCACATCAGGTGACGCCCCTGTTGCTTCGAAGCCTAGTCGAAAGCAACAGCTCGCAGCCTCAGAGCAGAGGCTCAAAACCTCATCCTATCAGGCCAAACCTATAGGTTCCGTATCCTCAAAGTCTGTCAACCGAGCTATCAGGAAGCAAGGAGATAAAAACCGTTTCCTAGCTAAGGATGTCCATCTGAAGTGGACGCAGTATACAAAGTCTCAGACGGAGATTGTTGACAGACTGGCAAGCGTACTCAAGAAGGTCTCGGACACTCCAACTCCACCTCCCACATCAGGTGACGCCCCTGTTGCTTCGAAGCCTAGTCGAAAGCAATAGCTCGCAGCCTCACAGCAGAGGCTCGAAACCTCATCCTATCAGGCCAAAACTATAGGTTCCGTATCCTCAAAGTCTGTCAACCGCGCTATCAGGAAGCAAGGAGATAAAAACCGTCTCCTAGCTAAGGACGTCCATTTGAAGTGGACGCAGTATACAAAGTCTCAGACGGAGATTGTTGACAGACTGGCAAGCGCAGTCTAGAAGGTCTCGGACACTCCAACTCCAAATATTCAGGAGATCGTCCAGATTGCGCTGGCCGCTCAGAAGGCGGACTAGGCTGCTCAAAGTCAGCAGCTGCTCGAAGCCCAGCAAAAATCATTTTCTGAGCAGCTGACGAAGAGCTTAGCCACAGTCCAGAAGACTATGGATGAGCGAAATAAGATGGCCACCTCTAGCATGCAGAAGGCATTGGAGAATTAGGCGGCCGCCTTAAAGCTCATCCAGTCTGAGATGACTGCCTCACTCGACGCATCGCTCCTGAAGAACGACAAGAAACAGCAGCCCAAATTCGCCAAATCCGCAAGGATGGGAGCACTATTGCGATGCAGTCGAAGACTTCAACACCACCACCACTTCTATCAAGGATGCTATCTTCAAACTCGAGAAGGAAGTTGTAGCAATCTGTACTCTTCTTACCCCGGCTGCTGATGATGCCAAAAAGGGGGAAGATAGGGAAGAAGGACGGAAACAGCTCAGGTGGGTGTGGAGGCTGAGGCAAGGGAAGTTTTCAAGAGGGAAGGTTCAGCTACTCAGGCTGGAACCAGTTCAGTACCCTCTCCCGTAGTCCAAATTCCAGCAGTCCAAACAACTCAGCTGCCCGAGCCAGTTGGAGGATCAGGAGAAGGATCCTCGGCTCAGGCGTAGCACATAGAAGAGATCGCACGGTTTGTGGACCAAGAGGACCAAGAAGAAGAGCCCCTGCCACCTCAAAGGCCCGGGAAGGAGAAAGCGACAAAATCTACTCCACCTCCTTCCCCGACGTCTTAAGTTCAAAACCCGAGCAGAGCAGGAGGAGTTCGATAAAAAGGTTGCTCAGAAACTATAGGATGAGCTGGACTATGAGAGACAACTTGAAGAAGAAGTACAGAAGGCCAAGAAGAAGAGAAAGCCAATGGCCAAGATGTACAAGAGCCAAGCCAAGAAACTCTTGGAAGAGCAGAAGAGAAAGAAAGCTCAGCAAACTGCTGATGAGCAGGCTGGCTCTGACACTGACAATCTGCCCCTCGCCCAGAGAATGAAGAAGGTATATACTCTAACACCTGAGTACTAGGGAGAGGATAAGGCGACCTGAGAGGCAACGCAGCAAGGGCTGAATCTCCGGAGAGGAGATAGAAGAGCTGCGGCCTTTAGGGACAAGAAGAGGTTGGAAGACTTGACGGAAATAATAGAGCTGACTGACAAAATCACCAAGGAGCCAATCCTCGACAGAAGTAAACAGGTGCCCAGGACTTCCAAGTTCTTCAGGCGAGGTGCACAGAAAGCTGCTTATCTGAAGAAATCTCCGCATCGCCATGTTAACAAGTGGATTCCCTGGAACCTGAACGAGGAATAGGAGGAGCTGAAGATTGATTTCATTAAGGCATACTACGTATGGTAGTGCTATCTTGCTGAGGTACCGGCGACTGATCTCTTCAACGAGTTCATTCATCAGTACAATGCCAACCTCAGAGCACATATTCAGCTTATTTTATTCAAGGAAAAGCTGCCACTCGTTGCCCCTGCATACAGACAGCTGACTCCACCCATGACCTCTCGAGGATTTTATGCACCAAAGAGATTGAAGATGAGGTCGACGCTGCTGCACGCCATCATGATCTTGATCCTCTGCAGCCAAGTGATCTCAAGGATATCAAAACCCTCCAAGCCAGAATCTATAGATCTTATGGATTGGATCCTCCTGCTGTCAAGTCTGCTGAATTCAAAGACAAGATTAAGAAGTTCAGACGATAGCAGTAGATTGTCTCTTTTTTATAGAAGTTAGGGCTGATTGTAATCATCTCTCATATATATATCAGTACCTTTCTTCTGGCCAGACAACTACTCATTGTCTTACGGCTATGTTTATTTACTTTATCACAACTGATCACTAAAGTGATCTGACACAAACACACTTAACCTATTTCTCTAATATGCCTATCTTTTAGCTACTGACTAACTAGTGTTATTTGCTCAGTTGTTATTGAAGTCTTCTGGGTCAGGAGTTTGGGACTTAATGTTCGCAGAATTTATAACGGTTTTGGCATCATCAATTAGGGGGAAATTATTGGGTTATGAGTCAGTGGTTGATCTTAATAACTACATAGAGGGTACTTAGTATTATCTTATCAGTAGTTCTTATAATAGGACTTATCGGTTTATCGGTAATGGGGGAAATCATAGTGATTTAATGCTATGGAATTGAAGATCCCAAAACACGTCTTGTATCCTTTGTGTAGTGTCTAGATGATGTAATAGGCTAGACTGATTGTATTTTCTATTATCGTTTTCGTCTATGCCCTGTAAGCGGTAGGTGTTGGACTGATCTTCAGTAGGAAGTTACTTTCCAGAACCCCACGTCATCTTTGTAAGAGCTTGTATTCAAGGTCATCAGTTGTTTTCAATCAGTAGAAGATTTCTCTTCAGCTGACCCATATCAGTAGAAGAACACAGTATCAAAGCTCAGTACCTTCAGAGTCATCAGCTGACTTCGCTCAGCAGAAGATCCGTTATCAGCAGACTCAGACGAAGAAGACAGAGATCTTATCAGGTCTACTGTATCCGACAGGAAACTACCCATCTTTTAACACCATTCGAAAGTCAGCAGAAGATCATACGAGGATGAGTGAGAGTCAACTCTGATGAAGACCGATGTCTGACAAGTCTTACCTACCACAAACCTCGACCAATGAGAAGCAGTCTAAGCTCTACGTACTCTGACCAACTAAAGCTGCTCTCATGCACAGTAACCAACTACTCTGCGACAACATTTCGAATATATGGCCGTTTTCCTTAGACGTTTGTGACACGTGGCTTCGTCCTCTCCAACGGATAAATGCCTCGGTCACAACTATAAATTGAGAAGCCTTTCCGAGCTCCACGCACGGGATATCAAAGGGATTACACACTCAAGATTTCGAAACACTCTAGCGCCTTTCACGAAGATCCAGCGAAGAACTTGCTTCATTAGAATATTTCTAGTTCTTCTCTCTAGAGTTTTCTTCTTTAGATCCCTCTTCTCTATCTAAGCTCCATTGTTATATCTATAGCTTAGAACCTTCGAAGGAGTTCACATTTCGTGAATGTTCTTATTGTAAGAACTCCTTCATAGTTGGAGAACATCCCCTCCCCTTCAAACTTCGGTTTGATTTGTAAAGTCGCTAAGGACTATAACTTAGAAGGGTCTGTCCAGTGCACAGATACCTTACTGAGGCTTGCTCAGATTAATCAACAAGACCTCCTGTTCAGCAGAACCATGGACGTAGGATCTTCCATACCCGAACCACGTTAAGAATCACTTGTGTCATTTACTGTTTTATTGCACTGCATTCAAAATCATCTTACTAACTCTACTTTGCATAAAACGTATTTGAAAGTGCACTAGCCAAAATTATTTGGTTTGCGAAAAACACGTTTTCAAATCGAGACGAAGTCAATCGGGTCCTACACACTTATCCGCACTAAGTCTCCGACTGAGAATCAAATACTGACAAAAGTCAGTAGGAGAAACACAGTAGTTGACTCACTCTGACCCGTGATCAGAAGGTTACTATTTAGCACTGTTTATCAGTTGCAATCTACAACTCAGCTGTCCTTTGCGTTTGAGAAAAAGAAACTTGTACTCAGGTGTATTCACCCCCCCCCCCTACACCTGACACTCGTCTCTGGACCAACAAACAATTTACCACTTACCGGACTAAGATAAAATAATATATGAAGATCAACATAGGTATAAACTCTAGCCTATTACATCATGTAGGTTCATCACACTCAGGGTTAGGACAGGGGTTTTGGGATATTCAATTCCTCATAACAATGCAAATTAGTATCCCTACAATTTCCGGCAAAAATGACAGACTCATACTTACAATCTCTTCTGTCAGTAGTCTCTACATATATTACAATTTTTCTTATTATATTAGCTATGCAGAAACATCTACTGACTCATATACTATGTATCCCCCTAACAATGGTCTCCTGACCACCGACTCATATCCTTACAACATAAAATCCTATAATTTTACACTTTTGTCTTCTACATAAGACATCTAAGAAGCAATCTTCACCCTTCATATTAATATACATATATATATATATGGTGTGGATCTGGTGAAACCCACATTTAACGTGAGACCTGCGAACCATACATAATTCTTATATAATTTATGCATAATCGTTATATATTTTATGCAAAAAATCTATAATTTTACCCTTTTACCCTTCTACATAAAAATATGTATAATGTAAAATTATATGTTTTTTGCATAATATATATAACTATTATGCATAGATTATATAAGGATTATGCATGGTTCGCAGTTCTCATATTAACTGCAGGTTCTCACATGATCCACTCCCTATATATATATATATGGAGTGGTTACTGTGTGAACAGTCTTTATCGTGTGAACGTGTGAACACTGCACTTTCAAGGCAATGATACTACACTTTATTTATCAGATTACAAAGTGCCCCTTAAGTGCAATATGATCGTTTTGAAAGAACAATACTTAAAGTGCAGTATATATGCCTTGAAAGTGCAGTACATTTGTTTTTAAAGTTCAGTGTTCACACGTTCACACGATAAGAGCATGCTCACATCTGAAACTCCTCTTATATATATATATATATATTCATATATATATATATATAGAGAGGGTAGGGTTCCCATGAGAACCAACTCCCATGTGAGAACTAAGAACTAATCAGGATCATATATTATAATTAGATTAACGGTCAGATTTTCCTATATATTATTAATATTTTCCTAATCTATATTAATGTAAGGGTATATTTGTAATATAAATAACATATAATATCTCTTTTTTAGGAAATATTAAATTCAATCTTATCAAAATATTGGAATGAATCAATAAGCAAATAGTATGTAATACAATTTGCAAAAATATTGGAACATTTCCATAAACAAATACTCCATAAATAAATATTGGAGATATTTCCGCAATATTGGAACATTTCCGCAAATATTGGAACATTTCCATAATCAATAAACAAAAAGTAATATGCAATACTATTTAGAGAATATTAAAATGAATCAATGCATTATTTTTTTTTTCTTGTGCATAAATTTATTCAGTTTGATGCATATGTATAAAGTGTTTGATGCATATGTTTATTTAGTTTGATGGATAAGTTTTAAAAATATATCTTCTTCTCCGCCAACAATGAAAATAATGCATAGATAGTAATTGTTTAATGCATATGTATAAAATGTTTGATGCATATGTTCTTTTAGTTTGATGCATAAGTTTTAAAAATATATCTTCTTCTCCGCCAACAATGAAAATAATGCATAGATAATAATTTTTTAATGCATATGTATAAAATGTTTGATGCATAAATTCGAATATTTTGATGCATTCATATAAATGAATATGTACCTACTTTTTTTTTCATAAATTTATCAAACTTGATGCATATGTATGAAGAGTTTGATGCATAAGTTTATTAAGGTTGATATATATGTTTAAAACAAACATTCTTATAACATCTCTATTTTTTAATGAAGAATTCTACTTCTTAGATGCTACTAAACACGGAATGATGAATTAGTAATTACATTTTGTTTCATCTATTATATTTAATGTATATTGTCATTTCCTAAAATTAATTGATTAGTTCTTTTACGAATAGTTATATAAGGTAATAAATTAAAGTATTAATGTATTTGATGATATAAAAACATTAATGATCACATTAAAGGTATTGATAAATACATGAGATCATGGAACAAAATATGTCAATCTTCTTGAATTGAGTAATTATGATATTAATTAATGGAAAAGTTTCGAACCGTCCAATTTTAGTTAATCAAAATTAATAATGTGAAATGGAAACATAAGGAAACGAATATAGAATATGAGAAAAATGAAATATTTCCATGTATAGAAAACACATTAATTATGAAATGTAAAACAAATTACAACAATAACCTTCTCCTATTGTTTAATAAATAAAAAAAGCATTGAATGATAGCTTTAAAAATAACCATAGATCAAAGAATATAAATGGTTAAGATTGGTTCTTAGTTCTCATATAGGAATTGGTTCTCATTTGATCATTCCCCTATATATATATATATATATATATATATAGGGAAGAGTTCTATTGAGAACACCCCTTACATAGAGAAATAAGAACACTCATAGGTCATTGATTAACAAGCATGGATGGTTGAGATCATTTCATAAATTCATTTCTTTTTCCATTTTTTTTGCAAATTTTCGCCTCATTAAGGGCATAAATGGAAGAAATGTAGCAAATGTTGTAGAAAAGAAATTGGGGGGTGGGAGATGCCATTTTCAGAAGAGTGCATTACTTCCACAGCCATTTTCGCCTCATTTCTCCTCATTTCTCTTCAATCGCTCTGAAAATCGATGCTGCTCGATTCTCCTTCCACAGCCGACGCGACGCAAGCGAGGGGACACGACCTTGTAACCGGCGTGTATAAGATTTATGGATGCAGTCCGTCGTCGACTTTAAGGGTTGTTTGTAGTTGCGACCAAGAGCACATAACGTGTAAGATTAATTCTATCCATTTAATTGATTTTGAAAGCGAATCTGTGTGATTGTTATTGTTTTTATAAGTTAATTTTTGAATTGAGATAGTGGGTACATCATTTGCAATTGGAATCAAGTTCTAGGGTTTAAATTCACACTATAATTTGAGTAATTGGGGGGTATATGTTTCGAATTAATTGTTGTTTTTGGAATAGTTGTCGTGGGTAACGAATTTCCTAACATTTGTGTTTTTAGGGTTCATTCATATTCCTTGAATTTCGATTCTGATGGATTGGACGATTTTAGTCTCTGAATTTGTGATATTGTTTGGACGTTTATTACATTCATAAGGTGTGGTTCACGCACTTCATATTTGTGTGCACATTTAGACTAAAATTTGTGCACATATCTATTTCAGAATATGTGATGCTTTTCTGGAAGTTTTGTATACAAATTTAGAGTCAAGTTCATGCACATTTTTGTTAATTTATATGCACTTTGTAATATTTTTTTTAATGAATCATGTATCACTACATTAGAGACCTTGAAGGTTTTGATAAATGAATTTGAAGTTGCAAGAGTGTGAAAATAAGCTACATATATATAAGGTCACTTGTCCCTCATCTAATAACTTGTTGAGAGGACATTGTTGGTTCGTCAAAGGTACGGGTTTTTCACAAATCAAAGGTAAGTGACCGAATTTGTTCTGCACATTTACTCAGGAGCCTTGTTATTCTTTGAATCGAAGTTATTGACCCACAAAATCTAGAATGTGAGTAATTGGGGGTATATGTTTCGAATTAATTATTGATTTTGGAATAGCTATCGTGGGTAACGAATTTCCCAGCATTTGTGTTTTTCGGGTTCATTCATATGCCTTGAATTTCGATTCTTTGATGGACTGGACGATTTTAGTCTCTGAATTTGTGATATTGTTTGAACATGTGTTACATTCATAAGGTGTGGTTCACGCACTTCAGATTTGTATGTACATTTAGACTAAAGTTTCTGCACATATCTATTTCAGAATCTGTGATGCTTTTCTGGAAGCTTTGTATGCACATTTAGAGTCAAGTTTATGCATATTTTTGTTAATTTATATGCACATTGTAATATATTTTTATTAATGAATCAGGTATCACTACATTATTTTTATTAATGCAGTCAATAATGATGACTTTAAAGATGGAAGCTCTTGAGAGATGAACAAGTGATTCATTCAATACAAGAAATAGAAGAGTCAATTAATAAAAGAGAGCACAGAGAACATGTTGGACTGAGCTTCAGTGTTGGATGATCTCAAATGACTCGGCCAAGGATATACACATCAAAAAGACATTGCTCGATTGATGTTTCTTTAGTTTAGAAGGCTTTTATCTTTATGCTAATAATCTGAATGTTACAAATGATACTGAAAGACATGTTCTTTGTGTGCACATTTTTTTTTGACATGGCCCCATAACCGGATAAGTGAGCAGACTGTTCAAGCGGCAGAAGAACACTATGAGAAGATGATCGTCAGAAGAAATATAGATGTGCTGAAAAAATTACTTGGTTGATGTTTTTGAATATCATATTATTTTGTTGTGATGGTGGTTGCAGATGTTGTTTTGAAATTCAGTTGAATTCATAGTAGAAGTACAAGTTAGGACATATTCAGATGTGATTTTACAGACTTGGAAAAACGAATGGTTTTGTTATGCACATTTTCAGCAATTGTTATGCACATGCATCACATTTGTTATGCACATTCCCTGAATTTTTAGTCTACAATACTGTATTTGTTATGCACATGTAAGGTATTTCTTATGCACATTTGCTGAATTTGTTATGCACATTAACCAAAATAACAATATTATCTGTATGTTTTGCAACAACAAATTCATAAACAAGGATCCAACACAAATAATTTCAAATGCGATACAAATTCGCCACAAAAACATTTAAAGATGTCATATTGCAGAATTAGAATTGTTCATTCATCTTCAATGGTAGTTTGATCACAATTACGAGCGTCGTGATTGGTCAATTGTTTGCATTTACTGCATTTCCTCTTTGGTTTGTTTGCTTTACGAATAGCAGCTTCTTTCCTCGACGTTTTTGCAGAAATGGGAAGTTCCATGACGAATTGAAGAGGCATCCTTATTCATTTCGAGGTAAGGTTGATCACAACTACGTATTCGAGAAATGTCCTGTTCGTTCACCTTCCCGAAAATATGACTCTCGGCTAATACAAAACGAAAAGCACAAATTAATAAGTCAACCCATAATCAAAAGCTTGCCAACAAAAATGTAAATCGAACAAATGTTCAAAAGAGCATATCAAAATCCCAACACATTCTCATAATTTATATCAACGACTGACAAGAACATAAAATATCGACCACATTTACACTATATATGCACACACAGTGTAAATCTTATGCACATTTGCAATGTTTATATGCATACACAGTGAATGTTGAGTTTTCAGGTTTCCAGAGTTGATTAAGGCACGAAAATCAGGGACATGAGATTCAACCCACTACTACAATGGCAGAAAACGATAAGGAGAAGCTCATAGCTGTCACCCGCTACATCGCAAAGACTATCAGCAATTCCGATATCATGACCAACAAAACAACAATCTTGAGAACCACAACGTTTTAAGTTTCGCAAACAAATTACCAAACAAAACTAGTTAATTATAATCGCACCAAAATAATGCGAAAAAGAAGCAAATCAACCCATCAAAACGATATTGGAGACGCGAGAACGAATACACAACTTCGTTCGATCAACAATTGGTGAAACCCAGTATGATTAATTCGACGGTAATTGATGAAACCCAGTAAATCCAATATTCCAAAAACACAATTAACATGGTCCATGGCTCATAATCAGTATAAAGTAAAGAAAAAATGAATCAAAAACATGAATTACAGTATGATTATTGAAATGAGAAATTACCCATATCTTTTTTAAGGAGAATTGCAAAATCGTTGGGCGATGGAGATGAGGGATCGACGAATGCAAATCTAGGCACCAAACTAACAATGAACAAACGATTGCGAATCATGAGCGAAAATCGCTTGCTTGATGCTACAAGTGCTGAGCGTATTTCCATTGCCCAACATAAGAGAGAGAAAGATTTCTTAGGTGTTCTATTTTTTGAAAACAAAAGAGAGATAAATACCAATTTACCCTTAATGACAACTTTTTCCTTAAAAAATTGATGAGTCAGCACCCAATCTAAGCCACATATCACAAAAATGAAGGGCACAAGTTTGTTCTTATTTCTCTCATTAGGCATGTGTTCTCAAAAGATCTCACCTCTATATATATATATATATATATATATATATATATATATATATATATATATATATATTGTAGGAACCTACATTTAACGTGAGAACTGCGAACCATGCATAATCCTTATATATTTTATGCATAATCGTTATATATTTTATGCAAAAAATCTAAAATTTTATATTACACATAATTCTTACATGTTTTATGTTGAAGGAAAAAAGTATAAAATTACAAATTTTTTACATAAATATATAACGATTATGCATAATTCGCAATTCTCACATTAAGTGTTGGATCTCACCAGATCCATACATATATATATATATATATATATATATATATATATATATATATATATATATATATATATATATATATATATATATATATATATATTTGACAAAAATACTAGCAAAAAAGTTTCAAAGTCGTTCAAAAGAAACTCTTGGTTACACCCAAACCTCTTGGTGACATCCCAACTTAATTGTAAAGTAGAAATGAAAAGTTTGAATTATTCCGTTCTATCGACTATCATCTTCATACGCGATCCCTTTCAAATTCGACTGGTTTGCATGTAGGCAATAATGACACTAAAAGAGACATAGAATTCGAAATAAAATTAAAGAACTTCCACATACTTGTATAATAAGTTTATATCTTAGATATATAATATATATAAAAAATCTGAATAAATTATTAGGGTGTTTTGTGTAATACCTAAATGGATAAAGTAAACAACAAATATATTCATCTTTCATAATTGACTTCATTAACTACCAAAGATTGTCCAAATATATACCCTTGCTTTATAGAAATGTCATCCTCTCTCCAATTAATTTCAAAAATACAAAATACAAAAAAATGTTGATCACGTGCTGACCAATCGATACACTTTTTAATTAAAAACTGTCAAGAAAAAAATATGTCTATCATGTATCAACCGGTAGGCACGTGATCGGCAATCATTTGCAAGAGATGAAAACATTCTCAAAATTGATAATATCGGATGATTAACATAATTTCATATGTGATTAATGAAAAAGCAAACAATTAAGACAAAATAATTTTTAGTCACCAAACAATTTATGTTTGTTATATTAGTCCTTCCGTTAGTTTTTCAGTTAGATTGATTGTTAGTCAAATGAGCATAATGGCTAAGTATTAACAAAATCATGCACTAATATACTAACTATAACATTAAAACCCACCATATGGAAATCATATTGGTCATAATTGGTTTTGTCAATATGAAGCAATTAAATTAACTAATTAGACTAAAACTAGTGCAATCAGTCAATCTTTTTTGTTTTACTAAATAGGTCACCAAATGTGTCTTTTATTGGCAGTATTGGTTGTTAGGAGATGATTCAGTAGTATAGTGTAGAAGATTTGAATGATCCCAAACCATAATTTGATTGGTGAACCATTGAGTTGTAATTGTTGTGCCTTTGTTTCTAAGGTTTCAGACTCAGTAGACATTCTTTCAGTATGGTTCAGGCACTCAGTTCTGTCTGCTGACCCTTCAGTAGACTATCAGCCTCAGTACCATAGAGTGAAGACTCAGTAGTGCTGGACTCAACAGGAGCAACATACTGAGAGGTATTCATGCTCAGTAGTGCTGGACTCAGTAGGAGCAGCATACTGAAAGGAGTCAGTAGAACTGGACTCAACAGAAGCAGTTCACTGAATTTAGAGTTGACTTTCAGTAGAGTTGGACTCAGCAGGAGTATACTACTGAACCAAGGTCAGACTCAGCAACGGCCAGACAGTCTCCTTGACTGTCAGTGATCTTACTTGTTAAATAAGTAGAGTCATACGAGGTACAAAGAAGTCAGCTTCAGATCTGCCTTGAAGTCTGTGTGTCTCAACTGCTTTCTACACCTCGACCAATGACGAGCAGCCAGCTGCCCAAGTTCTTATTAAAGCTGCAAGTCAACTTATTTCCAGAAATGGAGGGAAAAGACTCTGCCAGATTTCTTTGAAAAAGCCGTTAGCTACCCAAAAGAGAGTGACACATGGATCGTCGTCTCCAACGGATCTTTCCATGCCTCACCTCTATAAATAGAGGGAAGAATTCAAATCGAAGCTCAAAAAGAAATCAACGACACACGAGCGATTACGAGCAAAAACTTACCGACCCAAGCTTTCCGCAAGATCTTCAAAGAAA
Organism: Lavandula angustifolia; assembly: GCA_028984105.1. Taxonomy (NCBI): domain Eukaryota; kingdom Viridiplantae; phylum Streptophyta; class Magnoliopsida; order Lamiales; family Lamiaceae; genus Lavandula; species Lavandula angustifolia. Next base: position 27,958,847 of record CM054814.1, on the reverse strand, counting down.
TACTTCAAGCGAAAGGGGACATACTTGCTCAAAGAGAACCAAGCTGAATTAGAATCAATAGCCTCTAGTATCCAAGTGATTGAACACAAACCCAGAGAGCTTATTCCTCACTGTTCGTCACTCTAGAAGCCACTTTCTTGTTCCCTTCCCTCTAACCTAAGCTCAGTTGAATACATCCATAGCTTAGATCGAAAGAGTTCATCCCCGAACTATTCTTACTTGTAAAGAACTCCTTCATAGTTGGAGAGTTTGTCAAACACTTCAGTTTGATACTTGTAAACTAAGACTTGCTCTGTATAATCCTCAAGACCAGTGTATATCCAGTGCACAAACCGACTGAGACTAACTCAGTATAATAAAATAGCCTCCTGATCTTTTCGGGACGTTGACGCAAGATTGTTGATATCCGAACCACTTTAAAATCGCTATGTTATGTGTTCTGTTTTTACTGTTGCATTGATTTTTGTTCATACTGAAAATATCTTTCAACATCATTCAACTGAGTTTCAGCAAAGCTTAAAAGATTGCACTAATATACTGAAACCGTTTTAATAAAAATGTTTTCTAACTCAACTGAATTGAGCCTACACATTTTCGCACTCTACTGAACTCTTACTGAACGGTACTGAATTCTGACATTCGTCAGCTAGCAGGCCTCAGTATAGTCAGTCACGCTGTCCACGCGATTCAGAACAACTTATTTGGTCTACTGAACTTGTTCAGCAAGACACTCTCAAAAAAAGGACTGTTCGCGTTTTAAGTTGAGAAAGTTTTCAGGTGTATTCACACCCCTCCCCCCTCTAGACCTGAACGTTTATCTCGGGCCAACATTGCTCCTTATATTTTTTAATTCCTAAATTACCCTTCGTATTTTATTATTTTTTCAAAAAAATTATTGACTAGCGGTCAACTTAACAAAAACTAAAGGAAGGATTAATCTCACAAACATAAATTATTTGGTGATAAAAATATAAAGTTTGGGGACCAATACTAAAAAATGAAAAGTTCGAGAACCAAATTTCCCAATTTGCCTATAACAAATAAGTAGTTTTGTTTGCAATTTAAAAGAAATGGTTATAATTGAATAATACTAGTAAATTATTCATCATGTGAAGTATATGAATTCATAGTCAAATGTTGAGTTAAAATTCTAGTAATTTCACCTAAGTAGAATTCACCAAACATGCATTTTCTAGTAATGGATTCTTAAGTTGACTATTGATGTGTTTATTATATGATGAAGAACAGTATCTAATAAACTACATTAAATTAATCATTAATACGTGCTTGATCTATAAACGTGTTGCTAGAAATATAGGGAAAGAAAGAGTATTAGGCATAAAAGGAAAATATTTGTTTGAGTTTGAATTTTTTTTTATTTTTTATAACAAAAAAAAATGGCAATCGTTATTCGAACCATAATGGCATGTGCATGGATGATATTTTATCTAGTAATTGAAGAATACAATATAACCTCTATAATTTAATGCTAATTAAATGAATAACGTCTCTAAGATCATATGTTTCTCTGATCTCGACTTGGGTCAGTGTAAAAAATCATCAAATCCGATAAGATATTCAGAAAACACCAATGTAAATTTATGGTCCCGTCAATATTATAAATTAATAATCATTTAAGATTATCAATAACACTAAGACAATTTTGTGAAATATGATTCTAATGTTCTTTTTTTTTTCTAAACTTAAACCTAATTGAATCTATCTTTAACTTTTCTCGGATAATGTTTTCTCGAATCACATTATAAAATTTTGAAGAGTCCTAAATGCAATAAGTACTTCCTTGCGCGTAAATGTTAGGTATGATATTATGAAGTTTTTGTCTGGCTAAAATTGTGAAGAGTCCTTAAAATTATCAATAATACATAGTGTAAGCTAGTACTCCCTCCGTCCCATACAAAGTGTCTTGTTTTTCTTTTTGGGTTATCCCATAGAAAGTGTACTCTTTCTAAAAAAAGCAAACAATGTGTGGACCAAAATAAACAACTCAAAAGTCAAACAACACACACCACACAATACAAGTTTCTTAATCTTCGTGCCCATAGAAAGAGGACACTTTCTATGGAACTGAGGGTTTATTTATTATTACCAATAGTCAAATGCAATTAATGTATTTTTAGTGTTCATTTTAATTGTATTCATTGTATTTGTTTCTTAAATTAATAAATTTAATTATTTCTAAAGAGCTCTTCTACTGACATGCTGATGGACTCGAGTTTAGCTGCATCATCTTCAGTTGCATCAGTGTAAGCGGTCCATCGCTTGTCATGCTCAATATTGACGGCTTTGAGAACTTCAGATTTGGAAGTCAATCCGTCGAAGGTATGCCTCTACTAAATCTGTGGCATCCTTCTTAATGAGCGTGCAGGTCTCATGTTGTTCCACTAAAGGCTTGGCGACACTCTCAGTGGTGAGCTTATTGCGTTCTTCAACGGCCTTTAGGACTCGATCTACTGCAGTGGCCATATCTTCAGAAAATCTCTTGGCCTGAGACAGCAGGATAGTTTGGAACTGATTATTCAGATCGGTCCTCTGCTCTTGAAGTGCTTTTTGGAGGATCTCTTAAGCATGAAGATTTGAAGGCATGCTTATCCTCTTCACTTTAGTAGATAAAGTGCCCAGCGTCTGAGTCTGAGCCTCAGTGAATTCGCTCCATTTGGAATTCACGTCCATGGCTAGGAGACGGTTTTTGTGCGCTTGATGCTTGATGCACTTGTTGATCGACGTCGTGTTGAAGTCTGAAATCTCAGCAGCTTGATATCTCGAGTGCTTCTTTGGCCGAGATTTCGACGGCGTAGGGATGATAACGCCTGAAGAGGGAGGAGGTGGTGATGGCGAATTATCCTTGGGAGATTTTCACTCAGCAGAGCCTCCCTAGTCTGCATCCTCGGGTGGTAAGTCAAGACGACAGTCAGACTGAGTCGGAGGCTGAGTCGGCTATTCAGGTTGCCCCTTCTGACTCAGGAGCATAAGCATGGCGACTCTAAGATCATCCATTGATGCTGTGTCATTAGGTTCGCCATAACCTATCTCCTCTCTCAAAGTCTGCTCTTCGTGGACAAGTTCGGGAACTGTCCGGGGGGTGATTGTCTCAGCAAGGAGATCCCATTCCAGGAATCTCAGACGAATCTGAACCCTTGCCCTGACGACAATATCCATGAGATCTGAATGGTCGAGGATCTTGGGAATCTCATCCGCAATTTCTTCAGTAGCTCGGGTCTGATCTAGCAGGACTGAAGTACGGATGGGCGTGGAGACCTCAGGCTGAGGTAAGTCAGCATGAATATCTGACTGGGTCTCCTCGGAGTGAATCCTCTTGACCTTGTCCATCAGAGTCACGATCTCCTGACCAGACTCTGAGTCCTGAATAGAAACGGTCTCTGGGATCACTACTGAAGGTTCTGCTTTCTTTTGTACCTTCCGCTTTTTCTGTTGAGTCGGGTGGGGATCCTGAGAGATCGTAAGAGGATGCTTGTCATGCAGTCATTGCCCTAGTGACTTCTCAGCAGCTGTTGCATTTGAGAACTTGGCATTCTTTCTATCGAACAACAGAGCGTCGGCGAATACAACTCTTACCTGGCAGAAATCTTCAATGATGATGGATACCTTGCTGCTATATAGCAGCTTGCCCTTGGGAGTGAGGTGACGTCATCATTGGAAATGAATTTCTGGAGCTGAGCCTTAAATTTAGATCTGAAGAATGCGTTCCAGTTGATCTGCGAACCATCTAGAATAGCCATCATTATCTGAATCCTGACCCGGGATAGCTGATCGAATGATCCCGCTGAGCTGGTCAGTATATGATTCACGATATAGGCTAGCCCTCTGTATTCGTGGAGCAACTGATTTTTCAGAAATGCTGCTTCGAATACCACATTCTCCTAACCACTGAATTGGCACAGGGACTGATTAATGGTAGACTCCTTGTAGCCGATCGGAGAAATCCCTTCACCAGGAAGACTGAAACTCTGACAGAGACACTCATCTACGTTGAGGTCTGCAATCTTTTCAGTCCAGCGGTTGGAGTAAGTTTCTTGCAGATATTTGACGCAAGAAATATCCTTGGCATCATTGTCCTGTCGAAGATTCAGGAAGGATTCGACGACTTGCCTCGGAAGGCAGTGGGACGGAGCACTAGACAGAAGCGGCTTAAGACCTGAAGCCTCAAGAGCGCCAAAGATGTTGTCCATGCAATCCACATCGCAGGATCTGAATGCGAGAACTAGTTCGAACCAGACTCTCTTGTTGTCCGAGATCTCCAGCATGCCGGAGGGAATGAGGACTTCGTTGCTGGGAATCGCCATCGTTGAATAAGGACTGAATCTGTAAAAAGAATGTTAGCACTCGAAAATAGAGTAAGTTCGTAATTGGCAGAAGCCGTTAAAAAAATTTACCGAAGGATTAGTGCTAGAAGATGATTGATTTCTTAAGCAGAAAGTATGCAGAGCACTCAATCATTCGTAAATGGTAAAAAGTGTTTTAGATGAGAGATACAGTAGATAGATATGCTATTTGAATATGAACGGTTTATTAAGCGTGTGGTTGAGATTAATCTGATTTTGAAATGTGGATAGCTCAGATTGAATGTTATAAGAGGTTTACTTGCCCCCTATAATTTCGACCTACTTATCTCTATCATATAAGAGGTAAGGTGAAATGACATGCATTTAATGCGCCGCAATCAGTTTTATGGAATGTTGTGCGTTTAATGAAAATAATATACTTAATGACACATGATGAACATTAAAGGTGGGAAATAAATGCTATGACATGCAGATCACCAAATGTTGAATAAATACTCATAACCTGTCAGATGAACATAGTAGTCAGCTGATACCACTGTGAAGACGCTGAGTATTTCAGCACTACTGAGAGTAAGTTCCCCCTTACTTAGTATCCTCTGGATCGTCTTACTGAATTGAGTCAGTAGGATCCAGTAGACCTAGTTCTACTGAGAGTTCGTTGAATCTGGTCTCAGATAGAGGTTTGGTCATAATATCAGCCCTTTTATCAATGTGGATTTTCTCCATCCTGACATCCTTCTTATCGACATTTTCTCCATCATGATATCCTTCTTCTCGACATGATCTTCTCGACATTAGTAGCCCAATGGATTAATTAATTATGATATAGGCTAATTATGTGGAAGTCCATTAGGAATATAATTAAATTAATGGGCTACAAATATTAATATTATATTGGCTTTTGAAGCCTATATATATTAGTATTCTGTTCATAAATAGAATATACACACACATTAACGCACGCCGTTTGTGGGAGAGATAATATTCTTATTTTCTTCTGTTCTCTGACCACCCAGAGGGAGAAAAAGGCTGGGACACAGATTAGAAGATCTGACACACGAGCAACAATAAGAGCCGCAACAACATACGTAGGAGGAAGGTAATCGGTTTTTTACCTCCTATTTCCTTCAAAGTCAGTAGGACTGTACTCAGTAGATGAATCTCTGCCCACGCGATCGAAAAAGCATTTCTGGCTAACAGACAAGTTCAGTAATAATCTTCAGCTAAAGCTGACTTTCGCGTTCTGAGTTTGAAATTTGCATTCAGGTATATTCACCCCCCCTCTACACCCAAAGCTCGTCTTTGGACCAATAATTGGTATCAGAGCGGTGTTCTTCTTGATGATCGTTATCTGAATAGTGATCTAACTTAAACAGATCATGAAAACCATTTTCTGTGCACTTGCATCTCTTCATAGCATCCTATACCATATTCTTTCGACATGTCTGGCCTTTCAGGTATAAGGATGGTAACCTTGTTTTTAGCCGAAAACTATGCGGTATAGCGGGTGAGGATGAAGGCTCATGTAACATCGCTGCATGACAACATGGCTGATGTTTTGGAGAATGGACCTATTGTTCCTATGATCGACAGTGTCGAGATTGTAGTAGAAGGCGCAGCAGGTGCCAGAACCGGTCCAAAGGTTCCAAAAGACAAGAGCCTCTTCACACCTGAAGAGTGCAAGCTGTACAACCTTGACCGAGTCAAACGGAATGCGATAATGACAACTCTCAGTGACTCGTATCTAGGAAGGGTGCACGAATGCAAGACAACAAAGGAGCTATGAGATGCTCTCGTTGTACTAAGCCTAGGAACTCCAAAAATAAAAGAGAACAAATTGGAGTTAGAGCTACAGAAACTCGAACATTTAGCATGCTTTCAGGGGAGTCTATTGATGATTTCAGCGTCAGATTCACGAATCAAATCAATATCATCAACGGACTGGGGAGAACATTCAGTAACAAGAAGACCAACACAAAGATATTAAGGGCACTTAGCAGGCCCAAGTGGTACTCTTTTGCTACATGTTTAAGAAGAACTAACTTAAACTCTGTTACTCCTGATTACATATTTTCAGAACTTAGGGCAGAGGAGTTTGAGTTTAATCTCCCACACACCCCAATGCTGAAGCTGAAGTGCTAATGGGTCATGCTTACAAGGCATCAGTCAGCACACCAAGAGCAAGTCCCTCAACCACAAGTCAGTCAGCCGGAAGCTCAGTAATAATACCATCCGCTGACAACTTGGCTGAGAACTACGCTCTCCTTGAGGTAAAATACGGGAAGGAGAAGGACATGTTCCGAAGAATGAAGATGAAAAAGGCTTTCAAACGCTAGCAAGGTAAGAGAGAGAATGCTCAATCGAAAAATGATTCTAAATCTCTACCTGAATGCAGGAATACTGAAGCTGCCCCCGCTGGACATAACGAGACACCTAAAAGGGAAGGCAGGAGCTCAGTATGCTATAACTGTAAGAATCCAGGACATTTTCAGTACGAATGTCCAGAACCCTCTGCTGCTGAAAGAGCTGAATGGCAAGCCAGGCGCAACAAATTTGTCAGAAAAAGGTATGCCTACATTGCCAAAGAGTTATCTGACTGCTCAAGCGATGCAGAACTATTCATAGAATCATCTGATGATGATGCTGCGTTCGTCGCGATTGACATTTGGCATGGCCCAGACGTCACCCAGACGTCTGGAGAGAAGAGCGACGGTGAGGAGCGCTGGGGGTGGGCGGAGTGAAGCTAGGCGGCACGGTGGCGCACGATCTGCTGTGTGCAGACGCGGCGGCGCGACTTCAGCTTCCAGGCGACGCGGCGGTCGCTGTTTCATGGCGGGCGGTCAGCAGGCGTCCTCCAAGCGTCGAGACGACCTAGAACAGGCGGTCATATGGCCGCCTTGGGCGGCGGCGACGTGCGGCAGCAGCTGCCGCTGCTGTTCGTGAGAGAGAAAGAGCCACGCGGTGCTGACGCAGCGACATGTGTTCTGATGATGTGGCATGGGCAGTTTTTCGAGACAATTTTACAATTCGATGTTTTCGAGATTTTGAAGATCTGTATTTTGTTTGGGCAATGTAATAGATAGGATTTATCTGTGTTTTTGCCCGATAACGACGTTTTAAATTTCCTATTTGCGTATTTATTTATTTTTATGCTTTAGCATGTGATTATGTGAGTAATTACGCTAAGAAAAGCATGTAAATTTGATTTACGTCGTATTAAAGCATGTTTTATTTTTTGCGAACACGTTTTATTATGTGCGCTTAGAAATTGCATGTTTTAGGAATTATGTGGCTATGCATGATTCAAAACGAACCTTTTGAAGAAAAAGACTAAGCAAATAATAAATTAAATATTTAATTGGATTCCATTTAAATTGGAAATTAAATATTTAACCGGACCTCCATTAATTGGACCCTACACAAAAGTGGAACAATTATATAAGTAAACGTCCACCTGAGTGGCTTGCTTGTATTTTCGCACCACGAGTTTTGTGAGATGAGTTTTCTAATGTAATATTTAATTATTATTGAGTAGTGGGAGCAAAGCCATAAACGTCCACCTAAGTGGCTTGCGTGCTTAGTAAACATGAGTACTCTAGCAGATAATAATTAAATTAGATGGCCAATTAAATCAAATTGAATATGCCAATTTCGAGAATTTGATATTAATTCGATCAAATTAATGGTCAAAGCTTAGATGTCACTGCGGGTACAACTTCCTGAGAAGTCCCTTCCCGCATTTTAATATTAATAGTAACATGGTCCAGAGATATCGAATTATTAATTCCATTCGTCTTAAGATCATAGACGTGGATTGGAATTAAAGAGCTAGGTATATAGCTTGGTCTAGGGGTACACGAGTAAACGTCCACCTGAGTGGCTTGCAAGTGTGATCTCTAGGGCTACTCGAGTATTTAACATCATTGGTTTTTCAAAAGGTTACAATGATGGTTAATTACGAATTATGTGCAAATATAACTTTCTTACATGCTTAAATTATATTTTTCAGATATTTCTGTTCAAATATTTTTCAAGTTCCTAAACAGTCTCACCAACCAAACCCTAACGGGTTTAACAATTTTAAATAATTTCATAAAGTGGAAGAGATATCTTACCTCTCCAATAAATGCTCTGTGTTGGTCCCGAGAGTAACGTTCAAGTGTAGAAGGGGCGAGGGGGGGTGAATACACCAGAAAACCGATTTCTCAACTTAAAATCTGAACAGTCCTTTTCAGGAGAGTGCCGTACTGAACGAGTTCAGCAGACCAAATAAGTTGTTCTGAAACGCTTGGCAGAGTGACTGACTTTACTGAGGCCTGCTAGCTGACTGGAGTCAGAATTCTATAGCGTTCAGATAAAGTTCAGTAGTGCGGAAATGTGTAGGCCCAAATTCAGTTGAGTTAAGAAAACGTTTTCATCGAAACAGTTTGAGTACATTAGTGCAGTCAATTAAGCTTGCTGAAACTCAGTTGAATTATTTTAAAGATATTTTCAGTATGCACAGTAACCAATGCAACGGTAAATAATGAACGCAGAACACATGCGATTTTTAAAGTGGTTCGGATCCAACAATCCTACGTCCACTGTCTCGAAAGATCAGGAGGCTTTGTATTATACTGAGATAGTCTCAGTCGGTTTGTGAACTGGACAAACACTGGTCTTGAGATTTATACTGAGCAAGTCTCAGTTTACAAGGTATCAAACTAAGTGTTTGAAAAACTCTCCAACTATGTAGGAGTCCTTTACAATAAGGATCACTTCGACTATGAACTCCTTCGTCTAAGCTATAGATATGATCGACTGAGCTTAGGTTAGAGGGATAGGAAACAAGAATGTGGCTTCTAGAGCGACGAACAACTAAGTATAGACTTGGGTTCGTGTTCAGTCGTTTGGATACTAGAGACTATATGATTCTGGTTAAGCTTGGTTCCCTATGAGCAGGTATGTAGTATTTCGCCGGAGATTACTTCTTCGAATTACTTGTGGAAGACTTATGACGTTTATGAGTTGCTCTCTTGAATGCTTTGTGTGTTCTTTGATTTCTAGGTGAGCTTCAATTTAATTTTATCCCTTTATTTATAGAGCAGAGACAAGGATAGATCCGTTGGAGACAACGATCCTTTGTCTCTCTCTTTTGGGTAGCTAACGGCTCTTTCAAAGTATGGTTGCAGTGTCCTTTCCCTCCATTTTTGGAAAGTTGTTGACTTGCAGCTTTAACAGATATAGGATAGGTGGTTGCTCGTCATTGGTCGAGGTTGATGAAAGTAGGTGAGATAGAACGGACTTCAAGGAGATCTAAAGCTGACTTCTCTCTTCCTCGTATTGACTCTGCTGATTTGACTTTAGAGAATCTGACAGTCAGAAGACTGTCCAGCCGTTGCTGAGTCTGATCTCTATTCAGTAGTATGCTCCTACTGAGTCGGCTCTACTGAAGATCAACTCTGAGTTCAGTGAACTACTCTCGCCGAGTTCGGCTTCATCGACTCCTTTCGATATCTTTGCTCTTGCTGAGTCCAGTATAACTGAGTCTTCTACTTCTGGTACTGAGGCAGGTAATCTACTGAGCGCCTGAACCAGATGCAGAGTGTCTACTGAGTCTGAAGTCTCAGAGACAAAACAGAACATGTTATAACTGAATGGTTCATCAGCCAAGATAGGGTTTTGGGATTTTCAAATCTTCAGTAAATATTCAGAGCACATGGCTACTGAGTTATGTCTCAACTGATTGTGAGAAGACTGAATCATCTCTTAACATTTTCCCCCTATTTGATGATGCCAAAACCTAATACTATGACTTATCAGAAACAGAGCTCCTTACAGGTATTACAAGTAGAATCAGTGGAGTTGTTCTTCAAGTCCTAGACTACTGAGGGAATCAGGGCAGAAATATCAGAACCTATACAGAAGCTAATCAGCAATTTCCCCCTTTCTAACAACATTTTCCCCCAACTATACAATCTATCAGAATCTGACCAAGTAAAAACTGACAGAATATATAAGAACAGTGAGTGTGTGAGTCAGTAATCACTTGAGTGATTCTGTGTGTTAAGCATAAAAGCAAACAAGGCCATATAGACAATAAGGAATTGTCAGGGCCAATAGCAGTGATGTTTTATAGATCTGAAGAGGTTCAGTACATGTACATCAACTGCTATACTAAGAAGAACATAAAAGAAGTTACAAGAGAAACAAAAGCTAATAATCATTTGAACTGCTTAATCCTGTCTTTGAAGTCCTTTGATTTAGATTCAGGAAGGGGCAGTCCATACATCCTGTATGTGATCTTCCTCAGCTTCTGTATCTCTGCAAAGTCAGCTGGATCATCTTCCTCTAAGCACTTGGCTTTAGCAGCATCCTTGATCTCCTACTCACTAACTCCATAGTGTACAGAGCCATCTAGTTTCAGTGGGGGCAGCATGATTCTTGGAGCTGGTACTCTGACATCTATCTTGTCTTTTAAAGCCTTTTGAACAGTTGCAAATATTTCAGGATCTGTCCTCATAAGCCATTCAGCAAAGGCTATAGACTTGTGCTTTTCAGACTAGCTAGTACCTCCAGAAATAATTTCTCTTTATGAAATCAGCCTTCAGTGACTCCCACCTTTGAGTTCTTTCCCAAGGCATCCATTCATCAACTCTTGGCCATCAGTGGATTTTGAGATCAGTAGGTTTCCTGAACCTTCTATATCTGTAGGGAATGTCTGCTTTTTCAGGAATCCTCTGACTCGCTTCTTTTTCAGCTTTCAGCTTCAGAGCTTCCAAGTCTGCTAGTCTGAGCCTTTCTCGAGCTGCTTCTATCTGTCTTGCTTCTTCTCCTCTATACAGATACCTCTCCATCTGAGCCTATATTTCTTGCATCTCAAGATCTTGTTCCTTAGAAGGGACATAGGAGGGTACATGAGGTTCTTCTTCTGAATCAGCAGGTGTTGTTGATTTTTCTTTCGAAGTACCCTGCTGACCAGTTGTCTGCTGCTGCTGCTGTTCCTTCTCTTTTTCCTTATATGCCTCATCCCTCAGCTTCAGCGTCCTGGGAGGCAGTCTAGGTCCAGTTTTCTTTCCACCTGCTGGAGCCTTGGTCTTGCCTTTGGCTGGCTTCTTCTTTGCCTTATTAGCAGCCTCAGCCTCAGCAATCTCTCTTGCCAGTTTCTCATCAGCAGCGATCTGAGCTTCTTCCTCCGGAGTAACATACCTCTTGGGTCCTTTCTCCTTAGAGGGAGGGGTAGGAAGCGTTAGAATTTTCTTGCCTTTGCCGGCAACTGGAGGAGGCAGAGGAACCTCTTCCTCTTCAGACTCCTCGTCTGCATACTCAGCAACCTCCTTGATTATATCAGATGGAGTTTGGGTTACCTGAGTAGCCATGTCCTTTGGTCCTGAGCCACTTGGGCCGGTCTCAACAGACACTACATCGCCTGCTGCTGAGACACCCTGAGCCTCACCAGTCTGAGTGGAGGTACCAGTGGGAGCTGGGAGCTGAATCTGAGATGCTCCTGCCACTGACCTCACTCCTTTCGGTACTCTCAGTACCTTCCCTTTACCTTCCTGTATCTTCCCTTTCCTTTCCCCTTTTTGGCATCAGCAAATACGCCAAGGGTGGGAATAGATACCTTCTTGTCCAGACTTTTGTAGGCTTCTGATAGGTCATCCAAAGCATACTGAAGTTTAGTCAGCCTTTCATGCAGCTCGTTCCTCTCCCCAGTTAGTTGAGCACTGTATTTCTTGTGGGAGGCGTCTGCTGCTGTCGGAACTCCTGCAACTGTTTGTCCACGCTCTCTTCGATAGCCTTCTGAATGGTTTGGAGCCTGAGGTCTGAGGCTTGAGAGATGGAGGAAACTGATTCAGTATGTGCTTTCTGAGCGGCCTTATAATCTTCAAGAAGTTGAGCTTGGCCAGCCTGAATCAGCTTCATTTGCTCAACGAAGTCGGCTCTTTGTGCGGCGAGTGCGTTGTTCAGGATATTGGAGAAATTAGGGACATGTGTAGTTTGAATTGATGTCCTGAGTCCCTTGATTTCAGCACTATGAGCTTGTGTGGTCTGCCTCCACGTCTTGTGGACGGCGTGGGCGAGGAGTCGGTTCTGAGTTCCTTGACTCCTCAGTGCCCTAGCTACTGACTTCGAATGTCGGGTTTTTGGGCTGGGCGCTACTTCGAATGCAGATTCAAGTAGCAGCTGAGATGGCTCTGCTGACTTCGAAGTACCAGCCGCCGACGGACCTGGACCAAGGATGCTGAGTGGTGGTTCAATAGTTGATGTGGGAGCATCCTTGTCCAGTTGAGTTCCCTCATCAGGCTTCTCAGGGCCTGAATGACGGGGTGGGTCCTGACCATCGGGGTCAGACCCATCTGAGGGTGCGGATGCTGAAACAGGTTGTCTGTCGTTCAACATGGCTAGCATCGCAACCCTCAAATCTTCTAGGGAGTAAACGTCAGATGGCTCTGAGTAGCCAATCTTGTCCCTTATGATCAGCTCCTCCTCATGGAGCTGTTCGCATGAGTGGTGTTTGATGAGACGGTTCAGATTGTGCCACTCCTAGAACCGGATTAGCATGTGGAGCCTGGTTTGGCTTGCCAAGGTGACTAAATCATTGGGGCTGGCGATCTCCGGGATCCATTTAGCAATCTCTTGAGAGGCTCTTGATTGGAGAACTGAGGCCTCAATCCCGATCGATTCTGACTCAGAAGCTGTCTCCGAATCTTCGACATCTATTGGAGACGGCTGCTTCTCAACAGAGGGTATGTTGCTTAGTGGAGGGACGTCCAAGGGGCTGTCGAGTGTATGCACTGATTCAGCTTGGACCCCTTGGTCCACTGTTTCATCACGCTTAGTGGAGACGACCTTATCCAATGACGGAGTCTTCTCAGATGACTCAGACTCATCCCTCAGTTGCAGAGGTGGTTCAGCAACCACTGTCTCTGTCACTATCTCCGGCACGACCTCACTGACTTTCTTCAATCTCTTGGTCGGGGTTTTCGGAGTAGACTTCGGAGAGGACCGCTTCTTGGTGGGTGTGGAGGTCTTCTGAGCTCCGGACTTGGGATCAGCAGGCCCTGATCCTATCTACTGAAGGGCCGCTGCCATGTTCTGGAAGCGGACTTTCTTCGGATTAAAATATTACTTGTCAGCAAACGTGATGTTGTCCGCTCCGCCGAAATCTTCAATCATGACTGACAGCTCTAGTCTATACAATAATTTTCTTTTGACGCTCAAACGTTTGGTTGTCTTGTCGAACTTTGTTGATTGTGCAATGAATTCCTTGAGGAAGTATTCGGTCCAATTGATTTTTGCTCGGTCGTGTATAGCCATCATAAGCTGAATCTTTAGCCTGGACACTTGATCAAAGGACCCGGCCTGACTCGTTAGTAGCTGAGTCACTACGTAGGCCAATGCTCTGTATTGGGGAAGCATGGCATTCTTTGGGAATGCAGCTCTGAAGCTTCCCACAGAACTCACTCAGGTACTCATCCATCAGATCATCTTTGTATGCCACGGTGCTGAATCCTTCGCTAGGTAGTTGGAAGCTTCTCTGGAGGGCTTCTCTGATCGACATTTGCTTGATCACAGTAACAGCACTAGAGGGATCGCCAACTGAATGAACTACGAATCGGCTACGATTGTCTCCCTCTACTGATTCAGAATTTAGATAGAGCTCAGCTATCTAACGTGGGAGGAAGAACGATGGCTTCCTTGTCAGAAAACCTTCGAGGCCTGTTTCTCTGAGGGCATATAAGATCTCCTCCATGTATTCAAGTTCACAGACGTCGAACTCCATCATGGGTTCGCACCATACCCGATCCTTCTCGAGGATCTCTTGCATATCGCAGGAATGACTACGTGAGTTCCTATTATATTCTTTAATATGCAAAAACAATAGGTCAGTATCCAATACAATAGAGAAATATTAGCATATGCGATACTGAATGATCATTGAAATTTACCAAAGATTTTTCTGAGAGGTTTTGGAAAAATGAGTTTTGTAAAGAGGCAGGGATTATCTCAGAAAAACTAAGGTTCGAAATTTTTGTTGAGTAGAAATGGCGGTTTCAAACTTTTGAACGTATATATATATGTTAAAGAAGATGAACAGTTAATTATCCACGGTTTAGTTTGAATACGATTTTTTGAGATGGACGGCCATGATTGGATTTTATAAAATAGGCAATAATCATATTAGCCGCCTAAGTTAAAATATTGTTGTATATAGCCAACGAAGTAACTTGATACGACATGCATTTAATGCGTTGCAGAGTTCAGCATGCTTTTACATAGAATGTCATGTATTTAATGTAAACCGTTATATTAAATGACATTTTCTAAGGCATTGAATACGAAGCTGAATCTGAGTCATAAATGCACAGAAATATTTATTTGGCTACTGAGTAGAGATATGCAAACCTGTCAGCTGAACATCGTAGTCAGCTGATACCTCGTGTAGATGGTTGCTGAGTCTCTACGTACTGAATTTACTCAGTACTGAGAGTGAACATTCCCCCTTGCTGAATGCTCCTCTCCTGAATCCATTTACTGACTAGAGTCAGTAGGGTCCAGCAGACCTAGCTCTAATGAAAGTTCTCTGAATCTGGCTTTATCTAGAGGCTTGGTCAGTATATCAGCCCTTTGATTGTCAGTATGGATCTTTTCCATCCTGATATCCTTCTTTTCGACATGATCACGAATGAAGTGGTGTCTGATGTCCACGTGCTTGCATCTCATATAAAGTACAGGGTTCTGAGTGATTGCAATACCACTGGTACTGTCGCAGAAGATCGGCACGTCATTCTGAATGACGTCATAGTCGCGTAGCTGCTGTCTCAGCCAAAGGATTTGGGCGCAGCAACTTGCGGCAGTCACATATTCAGCTTCAGTAGTTGACGTCGCTACTGAGTGCTGTTTCTTTGAAAACCATGAGATCAGCTTACTGCCAAGGAACTGACACGTTCCAGAAGTTGACTTTCGGTCAATTCTACATCCTGTATATTCAGCATCAGAATAACCAGTTAGTTCAATATTATCATCACTTGGATACCATAAACCCATGTTAGGTGTTCCTCTGAGATAGCGGAGAATCTTCTTTACTGAGTCCATATGACTCTGCTTAGGATTCGCCTGAAATCGAGCACAGATACCTACATCATAAGTTATGTCAGGACGAGTAGCTGTTAAGTATAATAAAGAACCAATAATAACACGAAATTTAGTATGGGATACTCCCTCTTTATCAAGATCTATTTTCATGTTCGTGTTCATCGGGATCTTGATTGGTTTGCCGGATGTGCAACCAAATTTCTTGATGAGGTCTCGAGTGTATTTGCCTTGATTGATGAACGTTCCTTTTTCAGATTGTTTGACTTGAAAACCGAGGAAATAATTCATCTCTCCCATCATTGACATCTTGAACTTGTCCTTCATCATTTTCTCAAACTGCTGACACATGATGACGTTCTTCGAACTGAAGATGATGTCATCTACGTAGATCTGCACAAGTAAAATGTTGTCTTCCATTCGAATGTTGAATAATGTGCAGTCTACTGTGCCCTTTTGAAAACCTTTCTGAAGAAGAAATTCAGACTGGGTATCGTATCAAGCCTTGGGTGCTTGTTTTAACTCATACAGAGTCTTTCTGAGTCTGTAAACCTGATGTCCATGCTGAAAGCCGGGAGGCTGTTCTACATAGACTTCTTCTTTCAGTACGCCGTTCAGGAACGCAGACTTCACATCCTTTTGATAGACTCTGAACCTCTGATGTGTTGCGTAGGCTAGAAATAGTCTGATTGCCTCCAATCTTGCAACTGGAGCGAACGTTTCGTCGAAATCTATCCCTTCAGCTTGACAGTAGCCTTTTGCCACGAGCCTTGCTTTGTTCCTTACTATAACGTTATTTTCATCTCGCTTGTTCTTGAAGACCCATTTAGTTCCAATCACATGTTGATGTCGGGGTCTGTCAACAAGCACCCAAACTTCGTTTCTCGTGAACTGATTCAGCTCCTCCTGCATGGCTATGATCCAATCAGCGTCCTTAAGTGCATCCTCAACTGACTGAGGTTCTTCAGTAGACAAGAAGCAGGAGTATAAAGCGCTTTCTCCCTGACAGAATCTGGATCTTGTCTTTACGCTTGCTGAAGGATCTCCAATAATCAAATCAGAAGTGTGAGCATCAAGCCACGATCTACGATGTTTCAACTCTTCATCTGAAATTTGTTGAACATAGATAGTAGGTGAGTTAGGCATTTTAGTTGTACTATTCTGAGATTGAAGCAATTCAGTTACAAGAGTATGATCTACTGAGTCACCAGGTTCAGGGGAATTGAGCTCAGGAACATCATTAGTTCCCCTTGAATTATTATCCTCAGTAGAGGTCTTAGTTATCACTTAAGTTTCTTCATCGACCTGAGTTACCTGGGATTGACTCTGTTCAGTAGAGTCAACTGCTTCGCTCTACTTGCGCCGGGCCGAGATTTAGTAGACTTGTCTTCAGTTTCTTCATCTGAATCATCATCCCAACATAGTTGGATCTTTTCAACTTTATCTTTTAAGCTTAGATCCTGTAGCTGCATACTGATGTCCTCAGATTCAGGTTTAGAGTTCCTGCTTCTGTCTTCAGTAGTAAACTCATTGAAAACAACATGAGGGTTTTCCTCCACACAAAGAGTCCAATAGTTAAAGACTCTGATGGCTTTGTTGACCCGGGAGTATCCTAAGAAGACTCCCTGGTCTGACTTGCTATCAAAAGTCTTCAACTGATCCTTCCCATTATTTTGGATAAAGCACGAACACCAAAAAATAGGGAAGTAAGATAAAGAAGGCTTCCTGCCGTTCCATAATTCATATGGTATCTTCTTATGCTGCTTTGTCAGTAGAGATCTATTCTGAGTATAACATGCAGTATCAGTAGCTTCTGCCCAGAATTTGGTTGGGAGTCCTGAGTCTGCGAGCAGGGTTCTTGCTGCTTCTTTGAGTGTTCGATTCTTCCTTTCAGCAACCCCATTTTGTTGATGCGTGCGCACGGCAGACGTCTCATGCTCTATCCCCTCTGCTTTGCAGAACTCCTCTACCATAGAATTCAGGAACTCAGTTCCTCTGTCTGAACGTATCTTGATGATCTTAGTGTTCTACTCGACACTGAGCTTCTTCAGAAGCGTTGGTAACTCTGTTTTGACGTCAGACTTGTTGGCAATAAATATGACCCATGTGTAGCGCGAGTAGTCATCAATGACCACTAATGCATACTTCTTGCCTCTGATCGTCACCGGAGAGACTGGACCGAACAAATCCATATGTAGCAGCTGAAGGATTCCATCAGTGGAAGGAGATGGAACAGGAGGATTTTGATTTCTTGTTTGCTTTCCCTTCGGACATGCTTCACACTGAGTGTCTTTGCTGAATACTTCATTCGGCAGTTCTCTTGCTAGAGTGTTTCTTGCTAATTTGTTGAGCGTCTTGAAATTGAGATGGCTGAGTCTTCTGTGCCAGAGCCACCCCGTTCTGTTGTCGTTCTTTGCCAACAAACAAGCTTCAGGTTCAGCTGAGTTCCAATCAGCTACATATATATTCTTTTTGCGCGAACCTGACAACACTATTTTCCCTGTAGATTTATCAATGACATCACAGAAACCAGCGTAAAAAATCACTCTATTCGAGTTATCACAAAATTGACTAACAGAGAGAAGATTATGCTGAAGTCCTTCAACATATGATACTCTTGGAACTGTTGCTGTTCCAATGCTGAGTGTTTCATAGCCTCTAGTATAGCCTTTTACGTTGTCTGCAAACTCGATTCTGGGTCCTTCTTCAGTAGTAAAATTCTTCAGTAGGTCCTTTTGGTATGTCATATGTCTAGAGCATCCGCTGTCCACATACCAAGGGTCCTTGTGCACCTCATCCTCCTCTCCTGCCATGAGACACTTTTCAGCGTCTTCTTCAGCTTCAAGCTCTATGGCCATGAATGCTGCTTCATCATCTAATGAATCCATGAAGGAGTCGACTTCATCTGAGTCGTCTGAGACTTCTTCAGCAATATATGCTTGTCGCTTGTTGATGAACTTCTCCCTTCGAGCTTTGCGTGCTGCTCTTTCAGTAGTGCTGAGCTCAGGACAGTCATACTGATAGTGTCCTGGCTTCTTGCAGTTATAGCAGGTTGTGACTCTTTCTTCTTTGCTCTCGCTGTCTTTCGACTGAGCTGAGTCCTCCTATTTTCTGCATTCAGCAGTATGCGAGTCAGGAGTGCACTTAGGTGTATATTCAGTCTTACCCTTAGAGTCTCTGACAACTCTTGAGAGCTTCCTGTTCCTCTCCTTCTCCTTCTGATACTTCACAGCAAGCAGTGCGTACTTCTTGGCTAAGTTTCCTTCTTGTATGTCATTGAGTGAAGGTTCAGCCTTGCTAGACGTCGGAGCTGCTGTGCTGACTGATGCTTTAAAGGCATAGTCGACTTGGGTGTCAGCTTCAACTCGCTGCTTCCTTTGAGGTAGGCTAAACTCGAACTCCTCAGCTTTAAGTTCTGAAAAGATATGGTCAGGGGTACCAATATCTAAGTCAGAATGATGCAATAAAGTAGCAAAGGGAGTCCAGTGACAGTCTGGCAATGCCCTCAAAATTTTGAGATTCATCTCTCGGTTGGAGAATGTCTTTCCCAACCCGTTGATAGAGTTCATCAGATCCGTAAATCCGACGTTGAGATCTTCAATGGAGTCACCGGGCATGAGAGACAGTCTCTCCAGCTTCTGAAGTTCCAGCGCGAGTTTGTTCGCTTTGATCTTCTGAGTTCCCCGACTCAGTAATGCTAGAGCATCCCAGAGTTCTTTCGCGGACTTGCAGTCCTGAACTCTACCGAGATAAGAATCGCTCAGAGTGGTCAGTATGGCGTTTCTGGCGACTTGGTCTAAGTTGTGAAGCTTCTTCTCCTCAGGGGTGAAGAGACTTCTATCTTTGGGGATTTTCTTCCAAGTCACCATTCCTCCTCCTTGTGCTGGGTCCGGAGCTACTACGCTATCTACCATTGGAACGATAGGTCCGTCCTCTAGAACCTCTGTCATGTTGTCGTGGAGGGAGGTCAGATGTGCCTCCATTCTGACCGGCCATAATCCATAGTTCTCTACTGAGAACATGGGTACCATTCTGATTCCTGATATATCAGACATAGTGAATAATGATATGAATGAAGAATGATATGCAGTGAAAACATTTTCCGGATCCGTTCAAGTAGATTACTTTCAGAATAACAAGAGTCTTAGAGAACTCCTGCTCTGATACCAATTGTTGGTCCCGAGAGTAACGTTCAGGTGTAGAAGGGGGGGGTGAATACACCTGAAAACCGATTTCTCAACTTAAAACGCGAACAGTCCTTTTAGGAGAGTGCCGTACTGAACGAGTTCAGCAGACCAAATAAGCTGTTCTGAATCGCGTGGCGAGTGGACCGACTTTGCGAGGCCTCGCTAGGCGACCGGGAGTCGAATTCGCACCGTTCGAGATAAAGTTCAGTAGTGCGGAAATGTGTAGGCCCAAATTCAGTTGAGTTAAGAAAACGTTTTTATCGAAACAATTTCAGTATATTAGTGCAATCAATTAAGCTTGCTGAAACTCAGTTGAATGATTTTAAAGATATTTTCAGTATGCACAGTAATCAATGCAATAGTAAATAATGAACGCAGAACACAGGCGATTTTTAAAGTGGTTCGGATCCAACAATCCTACGTCCACTGTCTCGAAAGATCAGGAGGCTATGTATTATACTGAGATAGTCTCAGTCGGTTCATACACTGGACGAACACTGGTCTTGAGATTTATACTGAGCAAGTCTCAGTTTACAGGGTATCAAACTAAGTGTTTGAAAAACTCTCCAACTATGTAGGAGTCCTTTACAATAAGGATCACTTCGACTATGAACTCCTTCATCTAAGCTATAGATATGATCGACTGAGCTTAGGTTAAAGGGATAGGGAACGAGAATGTGGCTTCTAGAGCAACGAACAGCTTAGTATAGACTTGGGTTCATGTTCAGTCGTTTGGATACTAGAGGCTATATGATTCTGGATAAACTTGGTTCCCTATGAGCAGGTATGTAGTCTTTCGCCGGAGATTACTCCTTCGAATTACTTGCAGAAGACTTAGGACGTTTATGAGTTGCTCTCTTGAATGCTCTGTGTGTTCTTCGATTTCTAGGTAATCTTCAATTTGATTTTATCCCTCTATTTATAGAGCAGAGATAAGGATAGATCCGTTGGAGACGACGATCCTTTGTCTCTCTCTTTTGGGTAGCTAACGGCTCTTTCAAAGTATGGTTGCAGTGTCCTTTCCCTCCATTTCTGGAAAGTTGTTAACTTGCAGCTTTAACAGATATAGGATAGGTGGCTGCTCGTCATTGATCGAGGTTCAGGAAAGTAGGTGAGATAGAACAGACTTCAAGGAGATCAGAAGCTGACTTCTCTCTTCCTCGTATTGACTCTGCTGATTTGACTTTAGAGAATCTGACAGTCAGAAGACTGTCCTGCCGTTGCTGAGTCTGAACTTTATTCAGTAGCATGCTTCTGCTGAGTCGGCTCTACTAAAGATCAACTATGAGTTTAGTGAACTACTCCTGCTGAGTTCAGTTCCACTGACTCCTTTCAGTATACTTCTCCTGCTGAGTCCAATATCACTGAGTCTTCTACTTCTGGTACTGAGGCAGGTAATCTACTGAGCACCTGAACCAGATGCAGAGTGTCTACTGACTCTGAAGTCTCAGAGACAAAATAGAACCGGTTATAACTGAATGGTTCATCAGCCCAGATAGGGTTTTGGGATCTTCATATCTTCAGTAAATATTCAGAGCACATGGCTACTGAGTTATGTCTCAACTGATTGTGAGAAGACTGAATCATCTCCCAACACTATGCAAAGGTCTTATAAGAACTTCTGTTTTAGGACCGCTATGTCTAAGAACGAGTTTACTATGAGTAAGTTTACTTCTATTTTCAGTTATGTCTCAACTGAGTGCTCAAGTCTTGAATATCCCTAGTAGCTCAAGGAATCCTCCGAAAGGCGGAAATCAGAAAAAGAACAGAAAGGGTGGTCAATTCAAGAAGAGCAGTGGGAGTAAGAAGACGGTCCTTACCGGCGACATGCAAATCTCAAAGGATAAAGAAAGGTTCTTCAATTATGGTAAGAAAGCACACTGGAAGAGTTATAATACAGATGTCAAGGCAAAACAGAAAGAGACGTGACTCGCTCTTGTTACTGAAACTGTTCTAGTTTCCTCTTCTACCCACGAATGGGTAGTGGATTCGGGGGAAGCTAATCATGTTTGTTACACCTTGCAAGGTTTCTTGCAGAAAAGGCAATTGAGCAATGGCGAGGTGGTAGTCTCAATGGGCAATGGATCGAAAGTTACTGCAATTGCCATTGGAGATTTACATCTATCTTTTGATAGTTCTGTTTTAGTACTTAAAGATGTTTTACATGTGCCCGAGTTTAGGCGAAACATAATTTCTTTTTCAAAACTCTACACCTTGGATGGCTATAAATCATGTTTTGATAGTGAAGTTTCTATCATGAAAGACGATGATTTTATCTGTGGTGGACCATTAAACGGATCTTTATATACTATTACTTGTAAACTGCGTAGTTATGTTAATATTGCTTTCTCATCATCAAATCCTAAGAAGAGGAAAGAGTCTTCTAAGGTAAACCAAAGTTATCTGTGACACTTAAAACTAGGTCGCGTCAATCTTAACAGGACTCAAAGGCTGGTGGAATATGGATCATTGGAGTCTCTCCAAGTTGAACCATTTCCAACTTGCGAAACCTGTTTGGAAGGAAAGATGATGACTAGGCCTTTCAAGGCAAAGGGTTATAGAACCACAGAAGTATTAAGTTTGATACATTCTGACTTGTGTGGGCCTATGTCTACACAAGCTCGTGGAGGGTATGAGACATTTACTGACGATTATTCGAGATATGGATATGTTTACCTTCTTCGCCACAAGTTGGATTGCTTTGAAATATTTAAGGAATTCAAGGCAGAAGTTGAGAAGAAGCTAGGTAAAGAAATCAAAACACTCTGATCTGATCATGGTAGGGAATACCCAACAAGTTCAAGGACGACTTGACAGAATGTGGGATTACATCCCAGCTGACAGCACCAGGCACGCCTCAGCAGAATGGTGTGTCAGAGAGAAGGAACCAAAGTCTCTTAGAGATGGTTCAATCGATGATGAGTTATGCAACTTTGCCAGTTTCCTTTTCCTAGAGACTGCAGCATACTTGTTGAACCGTGTGCCTTCCAAGTCGGTAAAAAAGACCTCTTTCGAGTTGTGGAGCGGGCACAAACCCAGTACGCACTACTTAAGGATTTAGGGTTATCCTGCTTATGTGTTAAATAGGCAGGCTGACAAATTGGAATCACGTTCAGATGTGATGCTGTTCATAGGGTATCCGAAAGAAACGAAGGGTGGATACTTTTATGACCCTAAAGAACAGAAGATCGTTGTTAGCACTAACGCTCAGTTCTTAGAAGAGGATTATATTAGTAACCATAAATCTCGAGTCGCGATCATCCTTGAGGAATTACAAGGTGATCGAGATCCACTCAAAGAGCCAGTTGTGCAAGATAGTGCTCCACGAGCAACTGCACAATCTGTTAACACAGCGCCTGACACTCTTCGACGTAGTGGGAGGGTGATATTTACACCTGATCGGCATATGTTCATTGGGGAGACGTCTGATCATCTCCCGGCAGATGAACAAGATACAGTGGATCCTTGGACTTACAACGAAGCAGTGGGAGATGTAGATGCAGATTCCTAGCGAATCGCTATGGACTCAAAATTTAAGTCCATAATTGATATGGATGTATACGAGATCACTGAACTACCTGAGGGCTGCAAGGCTATTGGTAGTAAGTGGGTATACAAGAGAAAGAGAGGACGGAATGGAGAGATCATGGCGTTTAAGGCTAGGCTAGTGGCGAAGGGTTTTACCTAGAAAGAAGGTATCGATTACGAAGAGACCTTCTTGCCTATAGCAATGATCAAGTCCATTCGGATTCTCCTTGCCATAGCAGATCACATGAACCTAGAGATCTGGCAAATGGATTTCAAAACCGTATTCCTAAACAGTCACCTTGAAAAAGGTAGAGACATCTACATGAAATAGCCAGATGGTTATGTGAAGAAGGGCGAAGAGCATCTAGTTTGGAAGCTTAGGAAGTCCATTTATGGACTTAAACAAGCTTCTCAATTATGGCACTAGCGTTTTGACGAGGTAGTCAAATCCTATGATTTTATATCCTATCCTAACGAGGTGTGCGTGTACTGTATCTGTGTTAACGAATCAATGGTGTTTCTTGCACTTTACGTAGATGACATCCTTCTCATTGGCAACAATGTTGAAGTGTTATCAGATGTAAAGACGTGGTTATCCGAGCAGTTTCAAATGAAGGACTTAGGTGAAGCTGCTTATATGCTTGGGATCAAGGTTGTCCGAGATCGCCAGAAAAAGATGTTAAGCTTGTCACATGCATCCTACATAGACACTGTTATTGCTCGTTTCAGCATGCAAAATGCCAAGAGAGGTTCAGTACCTTTCAGACATGGCATTTTTCTATCTAAGAATCAGTGCCCTAAAACGCCTGAAGAGATAGTAAGTATGAGGCTAGTATTATATGCTTCCGCTGTCCGTAGCCTCATGTATGCGATGCTGTATACGAGACCCGATATCTCATATGCTGTAGGCATGGTTTCAAGATATCAGTCTAACCCTAGAAAGGAACACTGGACTGCGGTCATGCATATTCTCAAGTACCTTAAACGGACTAGAGATTATAGGCTTGTTTACCAGTCAGACAGTCTAGTGTATTTGGGTTATACAGACTCAGATTTCCAGGCTAACAGAGACGAGAAGAAGTCTACCTCGGGTTATGTGTTTACCTTAGGAGATGGAGCCATTTCATGGAGGAGTGCAATACAGAAATGCATTGCGGACTCAACCATGGAAGCAGAGTATTGTTCAGAATTTTCCTAAACCGATCACGATTCATTGTGATTATGCGGGTGCAGTGACAAATTCTATGGAACCTAGATCTCACAAGGCATCTAAACACATAGATAGGAAGTACCACATTATACGAGTATTCGTAAATCGAGGAGACGTGGTGATTTATAAAATTAGGAACTGAAGACAACCTAGCTAATCCTTTCACGAAGAGCTTATCACTCCCGTCTTACGAGAAGCATGTTCGTGGCTTAGGGGTGGTAGGGATGCCCCCCACTTAAGACTACAGAAACTTTTGTAAAAGTGGGAGAAGATGCAGTGATAGATAGGATAGATAGCTGAGTACTAGTTTGTACCTAGAACTGAGACATTGTATAGTAAAAGTTTACTTTAGTATAAGTGGGAGAATTGTTGGGATTTTGTATACTGGAAGCAGTTTTTATGCTTGTATACAATGTGTTTTTGTCCTTACCACTATTTTATTCTCCTATCTGATAAATATATATATATTTGCACATGTTATCCTTTATCTTGTATAAAAGTTAGATTTGTGTAGTGTGTCGGGTATCACAGAAGACAACACAAATTGGTTGAACTGACAAGATATAAACAGTTATCACAGCTGAGACAACTTAAGGATAAGTTGTCGGTTTAAGCTGCAGTCTAGATAAGAAGTGGCTTGTCTTGGCTGCTTGTTTTTACTGGTACACTTATGGTGGTGTATTGATGGATCATAGTGAGATGTGTTCTCCTAACAGACCTTAGTGGAGAACCAAGATCTCGGTGACTTAGCTGGTCTTAAGCATGGTAAGACTTTAGCTGAGTGCATTTGGCTATCTATCACTTTGACCTACTATGGTGAACGTCATCGCGACCGGATCTACGTATCTTGGGTGTTAGTAGTTATTTGTGGCTCAGGCTGGCTGTCTGTATCTTGCAACCGTATGCTAGTAAAATGGGTTGATAAGGACGATATAAGGACATGTCTGGCCTTTCAGGTATAAGGACGGTAACCATGTTCTTTCTACATGTCTGGACTTTCAGGTATAAGGACGGTAACCATGTTTTCAGCCGAAAACTATGCGGTATAGCGGGTGAGGATGAAGGCTCATGTAACATCGCTGCATGACAGCATGGCTGATGTTTTGGAGAATGGACCTATTGTTCCTATGATCGACAGTGTCGAGATTGTAGTAGAAGGAGCAGCAGGTGCCAAAACCGGTCCAAAGGTTCCAAAAGACAAGAGCCTCTTCACACCTGAAGAGAGAAAGCTGCACTACCTTAACCGAGTCACACAGAATGCGATATTGACAACTCTCAGTGACTCGTATCTAGGAAGGGTGCACGAATGTGATGAACAAATTAAAATTCTCGCAAGTGCACGAATCGGTATAGTACCTAATCTAGCAACTCCCGAGGTCGATCTCACAAGGACTCGGTTGGGTTCTAATTACTCTAATTATTTAACTATCTACTTGGTCCTAAACTGGGTTTGATTATTTAAAACTACGGAATTAAAATAGCAAGAAAGTAAGAAAACAAATAAAAACGAAGCAAAGTGATAATGGGTGTGGTTTCAAGATTGATGAAGAGTGCGGAGGTTTAACAATCACTATGTCTAAGATGATCGATTCATTTCCATTCTCTAGCTAACATTTATGAATTTATTTTGTTGGTTCATCCACTAAGGCTCTAGGGATTCCGTATGATGGCGGGAGATCTCTAATTTATAATCCTAAGAGTCAATCAAGTGATCATATCATGAACCTAAGGATAGTATCATGCTCAAGGATTTAAGGAACCATCTAAACTATCCCAACCCAATGGTGACAATCTAGACACTTAATTGCAAGTCTAAATAAATAATCGGGTATGATGCGCCGTATTATCTATTACCTATATTCTCTATAATTATCTAAGATGATGGCCAATCATATTATGACCGGGTATGAGGTTCCTCTGCCTCCTCCAGTTGCCGGAAAAGGCAAGAAGATACTGAAGCTTCCAACTCCTCCTTCCAAAAAGAAAGGACCTAAAAGATACATCACTCCGGAGGAAGAAGCTCAGATTGTTGCGGATGAGAAACTAGCAAGAGAAATTGCCGAGGCTGAGGCTGCCAATAAGCCAAAGAAAAAGGCAGCCAAAGGCAAGACCAAAGCCCCAGCAGGTGGTAGAGAATCTGGTTCAAGGCTGCCTCCAAGAACATTAAAGCTGAGTGACGAGGCAGACAAAGAAAAAGAAAAGGAGCAGCAGCAGCAGACAGCTGGTCAACAAGGTACTTCAAAGGAAAAATCATCTACCCCTGCTGATTCAGAACAAGAAGTTCATGTACCCTCCAATGTCCCCTCGAAGAGTCAAGAGCTTGAAATGCAAGAAATTTGGGATCAGATGTAGAGGTATCTCTACAGAGGAGCAGAAGCAAGGCAAATAGAAGCAGCTAGAGAAAGGCTCAAATTAGCAGATCTAGAAGCTCTGAGGCTAAAGGCTGAGAAGGAAGCAAGCCAAAGGATTCCTGAGAAGGCAGATATTCCATATAAGTACATAAGACTCAAGAAGCCTACTGACCTGAAAATTCACAGATAGCCCAGAGTGGATGAATGGATACCATGGGAAAGAACTCAAAGGTGGGAGTCACTGAAGGCAGATTATATCAAGAGATACCATTTTTGGAGATATTGGCCTGAGATGCACAAGTCTATCGCATTTTCTGAATGGCTTCTGAAGACCGACACAGAGATATTTGCTAGAGTTCAGAAGGCCATAGCAGATAAAATTGATGTCAGAGTCCCAGCTCCAAGGATCATGCCTCCCCCACTGAAACTAGGTGGCTCTGTTCACTATGGAGTAATTGAGAAGGAGATTAAAGATGTTGCTCAAGCAAGGCACTTGGATGAAGATGAGCCTGCTGACTTGCCGGAGATACTGAAGCTGTGGAAGATCACTTACAAAATGTATGGATTGCCACTTCCTGAATCAAAATCAAAGGACCTCAAAGATAGGATTCAGTAGTTCAGATGATAGTTAGCTTCTGTATTCCTTGTATTTTCTGTTTTCCTAGAATAGCAGTTGATGTATCTGTACTGACATTCATTATATATAAAACATCACTGTTGTTCGGCCCTGATAATTCCTTATTGTCTATATGGCCTTGTTTGTCTTTATGCTTGACACACAGAATCACTCAAGTGATTACTGACTCACACACTCACTGAATATTTATATTTATCCTGTTAGTTTTTACCTTGTTAGATTCTGATCTGTTAGATTGCTTTTAGATTGGGGAAAATGTTGTTAGAAAGGGAGAAATTGCTGATTAATTTTATGTATAAGTTCTGATATTTCTTCCCAAATTCCCTCAGTAGTCTACGACTTGAAGAACAACTCCACTGATTCTACTTGTAATACTTGTAAGGAGCTCTGTTTCTGATAAGTCAAAGTGTTAGGTTTTGGCATCATCAAATAGGGGGAAAATGTTGGGAGATGATTCAGTCTTCTCACAATCGGTTGAGAGATAACTCAGTAGCCTAGTGCTCTGAATATTTGCTGAAGATTTGAAGATCCCAAAACCCCACTTTGAGTGATGAACCATTCAGTTGTAATATGTTCTGTTTTGTCTATGAGGTTTCTGACTCAGTAGACACTCTTCATCTGGCTAGAGCGCTCAGTAGATTACCTGGCTTAAAACCAGAAGAAGAAGACTCAGTGATACTGGACTCAGCAGGAGCAGTATACTGAAAGGAGTCAGTAGAACTGAACTCAGCAGGAGTAGTTCACTGAACTCGGAGCTGATTTTCAGTAAAGACGACTCAGTAGGAGTATGCCACTGAATAGAGATCAGACTCAGCAACGGCTAGACAATCTTCTGAAATGTCATAATTTACTAAGTCTAAATCAGCAGAGTCAATACGAGGAAGAGAGAAGTCAGCTTCAGATCTACCTTGAAGTCTGTTCTGTCTCACCTACTTTCCTGAACCTCGACCAATAACAAGTAGCCATATGTCCGTATTCTGGTTAAAGCTGCAAGTCAATAACTTTCCAGAAATGGAGGGAAAGGACACTGCAACCATACTTTGAAAGAGCCGTTAGCTACCCAAAAGAGAGAGACACAAGGATCGTCGTCTCCAACGGATCTATCCTTGCCTCTACTCTATAAATAGAGGGATACAATTCAAATTGATGTTCATGACTAACACGAGCGAACCATACCGAACACACAAGCATTCACGAGCAACTCAAAATGTTCTAAGTCTTCCGCAAGCAGTTCGAAGAGTAATCTCCGGTGAAAGACTACATACTCGCTCATAGGGAACCAAGCTGAACCAGAAATATAAAGTCTCTAGTATCCAAGCGACTGAACACGAACCTAAGTCTTTACTTAACCGTTCGTCGCTCTAGAAGCCACCTTCTCATCCCTATCCCTCTAACCTAAGCTCAGCTGATCATATCCATAGCTTAGACGAAGGAGTTCATATCTGAACTGATCCTTATTGTAAAGGACTCCTTCATAGTTGGAGAGTTTTTGAAACACTTAGTTTGATACCCTGTAAACTGAGACTTGCTCAGTATAAATCTCAAGACCAGTGTTTGTCCAGCGTACAAACCAACTGAGACTATCTCAGTATAATACATAGCCTCTTGATTATTCGGGACAGTGGACGTAGGATTGTTGGATCCGAACCACTTTAAAAATTGCATGTGTTCTGTGTTCATTTTTATGTTTTAACTGTTGCATTGATTACTGTTCATACTGAAAGTATTTTCAAAAATCATTCAACTGAGTTCCAGCAAGCTTAATCGATCGCACTAACATATTGAAACTGTTTTATTAAAAACATTTTCTAAACTCAACTGAATTTGGGCTTACACATTTCCGCACTACTGAACTTCAGCTGAACGGTTCTGAATTTTTACTCTAGTCAGCTAGCAAGCCTCAGTGAAGTCAGTCACTCTGCCACGCGATCCAGTTCAGCTTATTTGGTCTACTAAACTTGTTCAATACGGCACTCTCCTGAAAAGGATTGTTCGCGTTTATAGTTGAGAAATCGGTTTTTAGGTGTATTCACCCCCCCCCCTCTACACCTGAACGTTTATTCTCGGGACCAACAATCCCGGAGATAGCCAGCCATGCTGACTTGATAATACTGGCGAGGCAGGCTATGCTCTACACTCTGATTCGATTCCATGAGTGGTCAACACTGAACAAGTTGATCCAGCACCACTCCTGCGAACAACTCCATGAGGAGGAGTTGATGATTAGGGAGAAGATAGGCTACTCAGAGCCTGTAGACATATGCTCCCTAGAGGATCTGAGGGCGGCCATGCTCGCTATTTTGAACGACCGTCAACCTACTTCAGCGACGGCTCCCTCAGATGGGTCTGATCCTGACGATCAGGACCCACCCCGTGATTCAGGCCCTGAGAAGCCTAATGAGGGAACTCAACTGGAGAAGGATGCTCCTATTACATCTGCTCAACCACCTCTCAGCATCCTTCCTCCAGGCCAATCGGCGGATGGTACCTCTAAGTCAGCGGACCCTGTATAGCTGTTGTTGGGGTCTGCGTTCGAGGTGGCGCCCAGCCCGAAGAGCCGACGATCGAAGACCGCGACCAGGGCACTGAGGAGTCAAGGCACTCATAACAGACTCCTTGCCCGCGCCGTCCACAAGACGTGGAGGCAGTCCACACAGGCTCAGAGTGCTGAGATGAAGGGGCTCAGAACGACCATTCAAAATACGCCTGCCCCTGACTTCTCAACTATACTAACAAATGCACTTGCCATTTGGAGAGCCAACTTCGAAGAGCAACAGAAGCTGATGGAAGCTGCCCAAGCTAAACTTCTTGAAGAATTTAAGGCAGCCCAGACAACTCATACTGAATCTGTATCTTCTCAATCTCAGGCCTCTGAGCTCAGACTCCAGACCATTCAGAAGGCCATGGAAGATAAAGTGGATCAGAAGTTGCTAGCTATCCAGACTGTGGTGGAGACCTTTCAGAAGAAGTACAACGAAGAACTCACTGATGAGAGGAATGAACTCCTTGAGAGGCTTGTCAAACTGCTAGATGCCTTAGACAAACTTGCTTCCCCTTACACCAGTCTAGATAAGAAGGTACAAATTCCAACACTTGGCTTATTTGCTGATGCCAAAAAGGGGGAAGGAAAGGAAAAGGTACCCAGAGCACCAAGGGGAGTAAGGACAGTGGCGGGAGCATCTCAGACTCAGCAATCAGCTCCCACTGCTCCCACTACTCAGACAGAACAGGGTAAGGCCCAGGGTGTCTCAGCAGCAGGGGTTGTAGTGCCTGCTGCGACTGGCCCAAGTGGCTCAGGACCCAAAGAATCTGCTACTCAGGCAACTCAGACTCCGAGTGATATTATTAAAGAAATTGCTGAGTATGCAGAGGAGGACTCAAAAGAGGAAGAAGTCCCTCTTCCTTCTCCAGTTCAGGGAAAGGGAAAGAAGATTCTGAAGCTTCCTACTCCACCTAAAAAGAAAGGAACTAAGAGGTTCATATCTCCTGAGGAAGAAGCTCAGATTGCCGCAGATGAGAAGCTGGCAAGGGAGATAGTCGAGGCAGATGCTGCTAATAAGCCAAAGAAACAGTCTGCCAAATGCAGAACTAAAGTTCAAAGGGGCAAGAAGCCTGGGACAAGGATACCCCCAAGGAATTTGAAGCTCAGCGACGAAGCTGGCAAAGAAAAAGAAAGAGAACAGTAGCAGCAGCCGCAAACTGATCAGCAGGGTACTTCTAAAGAGAAATCTTCAACACCTGCTGACTCAGAAGAAGATCAAGAGCACGTGCCATCCTATGTTCCCTCTAAAGCTCCAGAGCAAGAGATGCAAGAAATCTGGCATCAGATGGAAAGGTACTTAGAAAGAGGAGCTGAAGCCAGGCAAATTAGTACAGCAAGAGAAAGGCTCCGACTCGCTGATCTAGAGGCTCTGAGGACCAAGGCTGAGAAGGAAGCTAGTCAGAGGGTTCCTGAGAAAGATTATATTCCATACAAGTATAGAAGACTCAGGAAGTCCACAGACCTCAAAATCCATAGATGGCCCAGAGTTGATACTTGGATATCATGGGAACGGACTCAGAGGTGGGAGACGCTGAAGGCTGACTACATTAAGAGATTCTACTTCTGGAGGTATTGGCCTGACATGCACAAGTCCATTGCCTTTGCTGAATGGCTTCTGAAGAGTGATCCAAAGATTTATGCAAGAGTTCAGAATGCCTTTGCTGAAAAGGTTGATGTCAGGGTTCCAGCTCCAAGACTTATGCCTCCCCCACTGAAGCTTGATGGTTCTCTACACTTTGGGGTGATTGAAAGAGAAATCAAGGATGCTGCTCAAGCCAAGAATCTAGATGAGGCTGATCCTGCTGACATGGCTGAGATACTGAAGCTGAGAAGAGTTACTTACTGGATGTATGGACTGCCGCTTCCTGCAGAGAAATCTAAAGACTTCAAAGATCGGATTCAGTAGTTCAGGAGATGATAGTTGTTAGCTTTTGTGTATCTTCGTCTTTCTTTCTTAGAATAGCAAGCCTGATGTACTGTACTGATATTTCTTCATATATATAACATCATTGTTGTTCGGCCCTGACAATATCTTATTGTCTACATGGCCTTGTTTCTTTTATGCTTAACACTCAGAATCACCCAAGTGATTACTGACTCACACACTCACTGAATATTTATATTTATACCTGTCATTTTTTACTTAGCTTGTTAGATTCTGATCTTATAGATGCTTTTAGGGGGAAATTGTTGTTAGAAAGGGGGAAATTGCTGTTAGTTTTCTGTATAGGATCTGATATTTCTTCCTTGATTCCCTCAATAGTCTAGAACTTGAAGAACAACTCCCTGATTATACTTGTAATATTTGTAAGGAGCTATGTTTCTAATAGTTTATAGTGTAAGGTTTTGGCATCATCAAATAGGGGGAAATTGTTAGGAGATGATTCAATAGCTCCACAAACCATTGGGAGACAACTCAGTAGCCTAGTGCTCAGTAGATTTGAAGATCCCAAAACCCTACTTTGACTGATGAACCATTCTGTTGCAATTTGTTGTTCTATCTCTGAGAGTTTCAGACTCAGTAGACACTCTTCTATATGGTTCATGTGCTCAGTTCTGTCCGTTGGTTCTTTAGCAGACTATCAGCCTCAGTACCAGAAGAAGAAGACTCAGTAGTACTGGACTCAGCAGGAGTAGTATACTGAAAGGAGTCAGTGGAACTGAACTCAGCAGGAGTAGTTCACTGAACTCAGAGTTGATCTTCGATGGAGCCGACTCGACGGGAGTATGCTATCGAACATAGATCGACTCGAACGGCTAGACATTCTTCTGACTGTCAGGATATCTTAAGTCAAATCAGCAGAGTCATACGAGGTATAGCGAAGTCAGCTTCAGATCCACCTTGAAGTCTGTTTATCTCACCTACTTTCTTCAGCCTCGACCAATGACGAGCGGCCAGCTGTCTACTTTCTGATTAAAGCTGCAAGTCAACAACTTTCCAGAAATGGAGGGAAAGGACTCTGCCACCATACTTTGAAAGAGCCATTAGCTACCCAAAAGAGAGAGACACATGGATCGTCGTCTCCAACGGATCTATCCATGTCTTTGCTCTATAAATAGAGAGAAGATTTCAAATTGAAGCTCACCGAACAACACAAACAAGAACACAAGAGCATTCACGAGCAAACTCTGAAACGACTCAAGCTTTCCGCAAGAACTTCATATAGTAATCTCTAGTGAAAGGCGACATACTTGCTCGTAGGGAACCGAGCTGAATCAGATCATAAAGCCTCTAGTATCCAAGCGACTGAATACGAACCCAAGTCCATACTTAACCGTTCGTCACTCTAGAAGCCACCTTCTTGTTCCCTATCCCTCTAACCTAAGCTCAGCAGTCTATATCTATAGCTTAGAACGAAGGAGTTCATCTTTGAACGGATCCTTATTGTAAAGGACTCCTTCATAGTTGGAGAGTTTGTCAAACACTTTAGTTTGATATCTTGTAAACTGAGACTTACTCAATATAAATCTCAAGACCAGTGTTTGTCCAGTGCACAAACCGATTGAGACTAACTCAGTATAATAAAATAGCCTCCTGATCTTTTCGGGACAGTGGACGTAGGATTGTCGGATCCGAACCACTTTAAAATTGTTTGTGTTCTGTGTTTTTACTGTTGCATTGATTACTGTTCATATTGAAAATATATTTCTAAAATCATTCAACTGAGTTTCAGCAAAGCTTAACAGATCGCACTAATATACTGAAACTATTTTCTTAAAAATGTTTTCTAACTCAACTGAATTTGGGCCTACACATTTCCGCACCATACTGGACTTCAGTTGAATGGTACTGAATTCTGACTAAAGTCAGCTAGCAGGCCTCAGTGAAGTCAGTTACTCTGCCACGCGATTCAGAACAACTTATTTGGTCTACTGAACCTGTTCAGTACGGCATTCTCCTGAAAAAGACTATTCACGTTTTAAGTTGAAAAATTGTTTTCAAGTGTATTCACCCCCCCCCCCTCTACACCTGAACGTTTAATCTCGGGACCAACAATGTTATTCGTAGCAAATCAGTTGATGGCGGCTTTGGTAAGCGATACAGGTGGAAGCGTCTCGGAAACCCTTCATCTTTCCATGGTGTGGTAGGACTGAAGCCAACAACATATGGGTCTATATCAAGATAGGGTGTTGTCGCTTATGCATCCTCCTTGGGTGTTATTGATGCTTTGGTTCATTAGTTTTGTTGATACAAGTTTTCTCTTTCATGCAATTTCCGGGTTTGATAACTTTGATGCTACAAGTACGCAACAAGTATGTTCATATATCCATAATGTTGCATCCAAATTAATCTCACTATTATATTTTGCTTCAATCTCACATGTCTTAAGTCTTGTTCATATCATTGTACTAAAAACAACTTATCTAATTTGATCGGTTTTGATATTTGTATATTTTGAGGAAGTCCCGGACTATGCTTCATAGTTTGTTGGTCTAGATTACTCGGAATTTAACCCTTAAAAGGATTGAAGGTTGATATTATTCATGAAATACTTGGAAATGGAGTTGATACAAAAGTAGTATCAGAGGTGTCTAATTTTAGTTTTATTATTCCCTCCACATTTTGTTATTTTATTAATCTATGTTCCTTTATCGCTACTGCTAACTAGGTGGATTTTTATTATCTTATTTATGTTTATATTTTAGGTATCATTCTCATCATTTTCCCTTGGATTGCTGGCATACTACACTCTCGCTTTGTCTGAATCATCATCGGATTTATCACGCTACAACGGTGGCAGACTATAGTGTAATCCTTTGTCTATTTCAAAAAAATATAACATATACATATCTAGGACTACAAAAAGATGGAGAAGATATTCGTATGGATATTACGGGCAGGTTTCTTCTTGTTGGCATATATAGTGGGGAACTTAGGAAACTTGGAATACTTTTGGAGCTGATAATTTTACTCTCTAATGAAATTTCATCGTACTTCTCGTTAACTCCATGCAGTATTTATGGATAACAAGAAGTTATTTTATTTTAACTTGATAACTTATACTTCATTGTTACAGGTTAAACCGAGAATTTTAATGGGTACATATGCTCTCTCTGCTGCAAAAAAGGATGCATATTACCGAAGCTTAGGGTGAAAGAGTTTCATTATGCTCAGATCGGATAAGATGGTTAGTATAAACCGTATATTATTAATTCACTAAATCCTTGTTCTCCAATGAAGTGTAGTCCTGGGATCTCATTGCATGAAAGGTTGTTCAAAATATGCCACATCTTCAAGCAAATGCTTCGGGGATGCTCGTTCGTCCACCAACTGGTAGCTGATGAGTCCCCATGGGATGGCGTAGCGGTTAAGGTGGGTGGCTCGGGACCGATAGATACTTGGTTCAATTCCCACCAAGACCGCTATGTGATTTATCTGTTGAACCCTCCTGTTTGGTTTGCAGGCTAGTGCACAAGGAGTGTCTCATTAATGGCGGTTGAACCCTCCTGAGTGGTTTGCAAGCTACTGCACAAGGAGTGTCTCATTAAGGGTGGTTGAACGTGTCTCATTTCTTTTTGGCACGATTATTAAGGAAATGATGTTTTATACTGTGTATTGTTTGACTTTTTGAATGATTTATTATTGTCCACATATTTTTTGCCGTTTTTAAAATTGAGATATTTCTAATGGGACAATCAAAAGAGATATAATTAATATTGTTCGTAAACTTATGTATGCTATAATATGCTCCCATTTATGTCAACGACATAACAGTTAAAGTGTTTGGCTTGTGGTCGAAGGTCATGAGTTTAAATCTCACAGATTGCCATGTGTAAATCAAAAATAAAAGTGTGGTGGAAAATCTCTAATTAAATAATGTTAATGAGTTCAAACTTTGATTTTTTATAACAGTTAAAATAATAATTCACATTATTGATCCAAAAAGTCAATAATAGGAGCTAAAGAAACCCAAATAATTTATTATAAAAAAAGAGAAAATTGTGGTTAAAACTTATAAATAAAAATTAATGTAATGAGAATGCTGCTAATAGTGTCGATCACTATTGAAGCTCTCAATCTTTTTCTTGGACAAATTCTTGATAACCATTAAACTTTCAATTATTTTATTAGTTTGAGACATTGAAAATTTGAACCTTTAATTTGACTAGGCACCGTGCACTGACACGGTGCTAAAATATCTATTTTAATATAGTCTTTAATGAGTAGTAGGACATGTGCATAGTGATGTCATGGATGATGATAATTCCGGATATATTTGGAATGGCAACATAAAAAACAATATATCCCGAGGATATAGTAATTAACAGGTGAGGTGATTGATCATTGCCGTCCATTGACCCACTCAAACATGGACTAACGGTAGGATATGGAGGCAGAAAGAAGACTTGCACCATGTTTCCACGTGGGAAGCGCGTGGATTCTATGTGTCGTACGGTTGGGCGTACGATAGTCGTAAGGACAATTACTAAACAATTCTCTTGGGGCCAACTGACGTCGATGGACCGTACCTATCTATTTGATCTTGCGGTTAGATGGAGGAGAGACAAAATGGTCATGCTGATTCATCATTTAATACTCCCATACCTCATTTTTACTACTCCCTCCGTCTCGTTATTTGTGGTTCAATTGATTTCGACACGGAAATTAAGAGAGTAGATGATAAAGTATGAGAGAGAGTAGATGATAAAATATGAGAGAGAAGATTAGTAAAATAATGAGAGATTATGAGAGAAAGGATGATAAAGTAGGAGAGAGAATGTAATAAAGTAGTAGAGAGAATATAATAAAGTAGGAGAGAGAAGATGATAGAGTAGAAGATATGAAAATAATTTCTTACCAAATTAGGAAAGTGGCCACAAATAACGGGACACCCCTTTCGGGAAAGTGATTCACAAATAGCGGGACAGAGGAAGTATCATTTACATATGATATCGATTGCCCGATTAATTCTATCTTTTTTTCCGTAAAAGAAAATACAATAATACTAAAAATTAAAAAAGTCATATGAACCTGCATTATTTGCTTACAAAAATCATATTTTTTAATTTTCACGTTGAAATCTTATAAGATAATATGAATGGAATAGAGGAAATAGAACAAATGTTACCTTGCTCTTAATTGCAAGGCAAATTAACGCTAGATGTCTTTGAAATATTTATTTTTGTTGGACATTGTGTGTAAACTTGTTTTACTTACCAAGTCTTCAAACAATTTAGATGGAATTGGGTAGTGACGGAATCTATCCAGTC
Source organism: Lavandula angustifolia (assembly GCA_028984105.1). Taxonomy (NCBI): domain Eukaryota; kingdom Viridiplantae; phylum Streptophyta; class Magnoliopsida; order Lamiales; family Lamiaceae; genus Lavandula; species Lavandula angustifolia. The sequence continues at coordinate 27,921,782 of CM054814.1, read as the reverse complement.
TGGACTTTTTAACTACAGTAACAATTTCTTAAAATTTGAAATATAAGTTTTTGCTTTTTTAGAGTTTAAAATAAATTAAAATAAACAGAAGCTCATAAAACTGGTCATGAGTGTTTTTCAAAAGCATAAGCAAAAAAACCCCTAAAAAATAGATTATGAGAGTATTTGGAATACAGTTTTTATTTGATTTGATTTTTTATTTTTTATATGAAGCTCTTGTTTTTATAATATTATAAATACTAACAACTTTTACTTATAAATAATTTTAAGCATAAATAGCTAAAAACTACTCATAAAAACTATTTCAAATACTATCTTAGTAGTCCTAAATAAGTAATACGTCACTAGCTGTTAGTCAAGTTTTTTTAAGATTTTTTTTTTAAAATAGACGAACACTTAACACATTTCAATTTCATAGAGAATCAAATACACCAATTATAAAAAAGTTTTAGTAACAATTCCACTAACTATAAAATATTAGAGATCATATTGCCAATTTGCGTTAGTTAATTATGTAATCAATTTATTTCATTCATCGTGCAGATAGATTTTTTTAAATAATTTTCTTTCGTTTTAGTTTCGTAATTCAGTTCAACTTAAAGGTCACACTTTTTTTTTTAATAGATCATACAAGATAATCTCATGTCCTATGAAAAATAAATAAATTTTTATTACTATTACAAGAAAACATGATTAGTTATCGTAGACACAAAATGACAAAATTTAAGAAATTGGATTATTTACCTACTTTGTCTATTTTGGAGGTCTCACTTCACTTTGCCTTTTTCAAATGCCATACAAAGTTGGGTAAGCAACTTTGAAACATGAAAATTAATTTGGTTATCAGCACAATTTTTTTTATATAGTAAATTTATTTTAATTAAAATATTTGATTAAACTCTGTTATATTGGCAGGTGAATTTGTCCGGGTGTATGATGTCCAGTGACCAAATTGGATAAATGGTTCAAATTTTTCTCATCACCCAAAAGATTAATAATAGGAGTATGTTTCATTGAAGAAAGATATTTTGGTGTAAAATATTACAATAGTTAAGCCAAATTATTTTCTTGTTTTGGTGTTGCCATAACAGTCGGCCCCAACAGTCCAGCCCAAGTATTTCTCCAAGACAAGGTGGACAAATACTCTGGGTCTTTAACACAAAAATCTTTCAGCTTGTTTCTCTTGAGGTCGATTTTAAATAATGTTAGGCAAAGCCGGCCTTGAACAGGTGCATACGGCCAACCGCTCAAGGTCCTAAACCATAAGGGACACTAGCTCAAGAGTATTATATACATGTGCAACCTTGCAAAAAAATAAATAAATTAGCCCATATAGAATAAATTATAATTTAAGATGCAGCCCAATTCAAAAAATTCAACACACAACTAAATTCATTTTTTTTCATTTCATTAATGACAAATTTATATTCGTTTGTTTTTAAATATCTCTTTTTCTTTTATTTTTTTATTATTTTATTGTAAAGATACAACAAAATAAATTCTAGATTTTTACTTTTAAATTTTATTGTATTCAAATTTTACTAAATTATGCAGCTCGAGACTAGAAAAAATCTTCGTTATGAAAAACGTAAGAAAAACGTAAGAAATGACAAAAAATGTGATGTCCGACTTTGATATTACCTTCAATATATTTTTTTACATTGACAAAATTTAGTTTTTCTGTGTATTACATGGGCCTTTGCTTTGAACAGGGCATCCGAAATGTCAGGACCGGCCTAATGTTGTCTTAAGGGTTTTTTAGCAAGAGCTTATCTTAAGCATTTATCTTCTTTAAGTTAACTTCTCTAAAATTAAGCAAGTAGAACATCAATTGAGATACTTTTGGTGCTTAAAGTACCATAATTTTAAGAACTACAAAAAATATATGTTTTTTAATATTGACACCAAAAGCCCATACATTAAAACCTCTTTATAGTAATACTCTATATAGTAATATCCCTATAGTAATAAAAAATCGTGGTCCCAACTCGGGACCAGTTATAATCAGTAATAACATCCACATTGTAATATTACATATTTTTTGCAAGTACATCCTTAGTAAACTTACCTCGACAATAATAAAAATGCATAAAATTTAAAATAATATCGCTATCAAATATCCAGAAATACATAACAATGTTACATAAACTCAAGATGATATGAAATATTTATCTAAAGTAGTTTGTGACAATGACTTAATTTTTTGAGTTAACACCGCATATTTTAACTTGCGTGTTTTAAGTAACTTGTTAGCACAATCACTTTCTTGTTGGATCAAAAATATTTCGAGTTCGTTTTTTTATGTGCCATGGCTTGCTTGAAATAGAAATTGTATGGTTTGGTATGGTAATGAAATCCATATTATGCTAGAATTTATATATGCATAACAAAAAGGAAAGAAAAAAAAGACACTTGAATGTACACATATACAATGAATACTTTAAATGCATACATGTATATACATTTTTAAGGTTATTTACTTTAAATGCACACATGTACTACATACATTTTCCAAGTTATATTTGTTAATATTAATCTTCTACATTTTAGATGTACATTGTGGTTTTATAATATGAAGGGACACATTTTCAAATACCAAACAATATGTATAAGCTATATTTAAAAATTTGCAATTTTTGTATGTAAACCACTACTTAGTAATAACCTCCCTATAGTAATATTTTTGTCTGATCTCGAGGATATTACTGTATAGAGTTTTTATTGTACTTCTACTTAAAAACAATTAAATTCAACTTTAAGCAAAAGTTAATAATAAGTACTGATAATAAGCACTTGCAAATACACCCTAACACTTTGACCAAATCCACATATCAGGACCAGCTGCCCATTAATCCAACTAATGCCAATTTCTAATCTAAAAAACATCCGACCTTAAGTGAGAATGACCTTACTTAAAGTTTTTGTGAACACTTTTACTCACAATGTTGGTCCAGATACGAGTCTTCAGGTGTGTGTGTGGGGGGGAGGGGGGAGTGAATACACCTGAGTCCAAGTTTCAACTCAAGCGAGAAAGTAAGTCTTCGACTAAGTCTGCTACTAAGCGAGTCAACAAGCTAGATAACCTTTCAGATCGCGTGGGCAAAGTGATTCGAAATACCGAACACTGTTTACTGACTTCAGTCAGCTTATAGTAGACTCAGTAGATGAATAAGTGCGGAATGTGTAGGCCCGATTTTATTTCGTCTCTTGTTGAAAAATGTTATTACTGAAAATGGTTTCATTTATGCTTGTGTGTAAATTCAGTTTTATTGAAAATCTGACTTACGCGTTTTAGCATATCAGTTTTATGCAGTGTGAACAATAAACCAATGAAACAATACGTGCATCTGTAGTTGTCAAAGTTGTTCGGATACTCAAGATCCTATCTCCACTGTCCTAAACACAGCAGGAGTTATTGAATTTATTATACTGAGCAACTCTCAGTCGATCTGTTCGCAGGTGGATACTCTAGTTATAGTCTTAGTGACTTTACACAGCTTCAAACACAGGTTTAAGTTTCTCCAACTGAGAAGAAGTTTTTACAATACGAACAATTCAATCTATATGAACTCCTTCATTTTCTAAGCTTATGATCTAATAATGGTAGCTTAAAATAGAGTTTGAGAACAATGTATCTCTAATGAGAAGAACTATAATAGATGTTATAAGAGGTGAGTTCTTCGTTGAGTGAGCTTTAAGCTCGCTAGAGGTTGTATGCTTGAATGCTTGGTGTTCCCGGTCGTTGGTTGTCTTAATCATTTGAAACTCGATCCCTATTTATAGTCTTAACTTGTGAATAAATCCGTTGGAGGGAACCTAGACACGTGTCAAAAATAACAAGGAAAACGACCATCTATAAGTTTGAACGTTACTGTAGAGATTCTCTCTTTTTCAGGCTTGAGGACAAATTTTGTCAGAGCAAGGTATAGTGCTGGCAGCTCCTCATTGGCCGAGGCAGAATGTTAGGTGAGACTTGTTCAAACTCTAAAGCATATGCTGAGTTGACTTCCTTTGATTCCTCGGACTGAGTTATCTTCTACTGACATTCCTCTAAAAAGTTCAACTTCATGCATTTTTCTGTCCACGAATTAAGTAGGTTCTGACTAACCATACTGAGTTTCCAATGCTGAGTCTGTCCGCCTGACAAAGATTTACTCTACTGAGTCTATCAGCTACTGAACTCTAGCTAGTCTACTGAGTTCCTAACATGTTGAACTCAACTAACCTATTACATAAAATGTTCATTATTCAACTAGGATTTTGGGATATTCAAATCTTATCATACTAAATCTCATCCCAACACACAATTATTATTTAGTTTTAATAGTTAGGAATGCATAAGAATTCATGGTTAATACGATAATTTAAGCAGTAATATATATTCTCTGAAGATATATTTATGCACATATAGATATGTTTCTCTTCAGCTTCCTCAAACAACATTCTCAGATGTACAGTGATCGACTGATCATTGTATTGCTGGCATGAGTTGCATGTCATTAAGATATTTGTAACTGTAATCTTAGCAATTTATATGTAAATCCTTGATAGAAGGATTTCACATGATTCTTGCCATGAATCATGTGTCTTAATTAGGTTGATAGGATAGTTGATGTGTATAAATACTACTCATATCTGTAGAAGTGGGATAAGATAGAAAATGATTTATATTCTTAAATTTGTCATGGTATCTGAGAAAGGTTTTAGATTTATTCATTCTTCTTCCTTAATTTCAGTTTCTTTTTCTTCTCTATTATCGTTCATCCATGGAAGAGGCTACAAATAATGTAGAAAAACCCGTTTCGATTTGTATTAGACTAAATGGTATCAATTATGCTATTTGATCCCAAGTTGTTGATGTATATCTCAGGAAAATACAAGTTGGGATATATCAATGGTGATCTTGCTAAACCATCATCAAAAGATGAATCCTTCCGCAAATGGTGTTCAGAAAATGCTATTGTAAAAGGATGGCTGATTAATTCAATAGAACCTGCACTGGTCAGTAATTTTATTTGGTTTCCGACGGCAAAATCAATCTGGGATGCCATTGCTACTACTTATTTTGACGGCAATGATACTTCTCAAGTATATGCTCTTCGAGGTCAAGTGACTAGATTAAAACAAAATGGAGGCTCTTTGGAGAAACATTACAATGATCTCCAAGGTATTTGGCGTGAAATAGATTTTCGTTAACCTAATCCCATGACATGTCCTGATGATATACAGAAGTATAATACTCTACTTCAAGAGGATAGAGTATATGTGTTTCTTGATGGACTTAATGATTGGTTCGATATATTTCGTAGTGATGTCTCACAAATAAAGCCATTTCCTATGGTAGAACAAACTTATGCCCATGTTCTCCAAGCTACACACCAAATAGTCATAAACAAGGATGGAGCTAATGAAATTCTAGGAGCAGTTTTGGCTTCTAAAAGTCTGCAACTTGGACAATATTCATTCACAAAATCATTTACAAAATAAGAGTAAAACATTCTCTGATGGAAGTAAGTGTTCTCATTGAGGTAGCTTGAAACATACTCATGAAACTTGCTTCAAGCTGCACAAATATCCAGATTGGTGGGCGGAATACCAGGCGAAGAAAAAACAAGATGTTGTTGGTGGAACAATGGGCAAGGAAGCAATTGCTGAAGGAATGATACGTCTTTCTCTTATTTCATCTACAACATCTCATGAATCATCATGCACAAATGATTCAGGTACTGCATTTTCTTAATTCAACTCAGAATGAAAAAACAATGCGTGGATTCATAATTTTGGAGCCACAGATTACATGACATTTGATTATGCTAATTTCACAAAAAAATCTCTACCACGCCGTGTTGGTCCCGAGAGTATGTTCAGGTGTAGAGGGGGGGGGGGTGAATACACCTGAAAACCGATTTCTCAACTTAAACACGAACAATCATTTTTAGGAGGGTGTCGTACTGAACGAGTTCAACAGACCAGATAAGCTGTTCTGAATCATGTGGCAGAGTGACTGACTCTACTGAGGCCTGCTAACTGATTTGGAGTCAGAATTCAGTACCGTTCAGATTAGAGTTCAGTGGTGCGGAATAGTGTAGGCCCAAATTCAGTTGAGTTAGGAAAACGTTTATATCAAAACAGTTTCAGTAGATTAGTGCAGTCTGTTAAGTTTGCTGAAACTCAGTTGAATGATTTAAAAGATATTTTCAGTATGAAAACTTACTGAAGATTTGAAGATCTATGATTCAATCCCCAACAACAACACTAAATCATTGGGAAATGATTCAGTCTTCTCAGTTGATAACTAACTCAGTAGCCCTGTGCTCTGAAAACTTACTCAAGATTTGAAGATCCCAAAACCCTATGATTCTATGTAATCTGTTTTTGTCTCTAAGGTTTCAGACTCAGCAGACACTCTGCTCTGGTTCAGGCACTCAGTAGATTATCTGCCTCAGCACCAGAAGTAGAAGACTCAGTGATACTTGGACTCGGCGGGAGCGAAGATATGCGAAAGGAGTCAGTGGAACTGAACTCAGCAGGAGTAGTTCACTGAACTCAGAGCTGATCCTCAGTAGAGCCGACTCAGCAGGAGCATGCTACTGAATCAGAGATCAGACTCAGCAACGGCTAGACAGTCTTCTGACTGTCAGGATCTTTAAAGTCAAATCAGCAGAGTCAATACGAGGAAGAGAGAAGTCAACTTCAGATCTCTTTGAAGTCTGTTCTGTCTTAACCACTTTCTGAACCTCGACCAATGACAAACAGCCACCTGCCCTATATCTGTTATCTTATGATGTGGCTCAAATCCTAATCCTTGAAGGAAATTGACTCTTATCCCACATCGAATAATTAATGAAGTTTATCATTAATTTCACCTATAAATAGATAGGTTCTCTAATTGTTTGGAGTGTGCTTCTACGCATCATAGCCCACATGTTATGGGATTAGTTAGTTGGACTAATTGACCATGTTTTTGTGGGTATGTGCTTTTGAGCCTAGGACCATATTCCGGAGGCCCATTTTGTATTATCCTCTTTAATAGTGGATTGTTTCTCTGCCGCCCGTGGATGTAGGTCGATTGACCGAACCACGTTAAATTCCTTGTGCCTATTTCTTTTTCTCTTTGTGTTATTCTTTGTTATTATCTCCGTTGGGTTTCCAAGAACCCGTTCGTCACATTTTGAGGGTCCGAAGATCCTAACAAGTGGTATCAGAGCCGAGGTTTGGCTCGTGTTGTGACAATGGCAATAACAAAGATTGTGGTCAAGAAATTTGAAGGCTTTTGAAGAAGGTGAAGCATGTTTGAGGAGGAAGCACCATGACGTGAAGTTTCACACTATCGGGATACCGTTTTGCCGAGGAAAATTCCAGTTCTGAAGATTTAAATGATGGATGATCCTTGTTCGAGGGACGTTGCGACTTTGCTAGTATTCTGATTTGAATTAAGCCCATTGAGGCTTTTACGGAGGCGGTGGAGCAAGATCGTTTTGTGTTTGCGATTAGAGTTTTGCTCGATGTGAAGATTTGTTATGTTGGATTGGATATTGGAGTTTTCGCCACGGTGGAGATTGTTATGATGTGGCTCAAATCCTAATCCTTGAAGGAAATTGACTCTTATCCCACATCGAATAATTAATGAAGTTTATCATTAATTTCACCTATAAATATATAGGTTCTCTAATTGTTTGGAGTGTGCTTCTACGCATCATAGCCCACATGTTATGGGATTAGTTAGTTGGACTAATTGACCATGTTTTTGTGGTTATATGCTTTTGGGCCTAGGACCATATTCCGGAGGCCCATTTTGTATTATCCTCTTTATTAGTGGATTGTTTCTCCGCCGCCCGTGGATGTAGGTCGATTGACCGAACCACGTTAAATTCCTTGTGCCTATTTCTATTTCTCTTTGTGTTATTCTTTGTTATTGTCTCCGTTGGGTTTCCAAGAACCCGTTCGTCACATTTTGAGGGTCCGAAGATCCTAACATGTTAAAGCTTCAAGTCAACAACTTTCTAGAAATGGAGGGAAAGGACACTGCTACCATACTTCGAAAGAGCCGTTAGCTACCCAAAAGAGAGAGACAAAGGATCGTCGTCTCCAACGGATCTATCTTAATCTCTTCTCTATAAATAGAGGGATAAATCAAATCGAAGCTCACCTAGAACTCACGAGAAACCTTCGCATACACGAGGACACACAGAGCATTCAACGAGCAATTCGAAAAAGCCTAAGTCTTCCGCAAGAAGTTCGAAGAAATAATCTTCGGCGAAAGACTACATTTCTGCTCATAGGGAACCAAGCTGAATTAGAATCATACAGCCTTCAGTATCCAAGTGACGATACACGAACCCAAAGCTTATACTCAACTGTTCGTCATTTTAGAAGCCACCTTCTTGTTCCCTATCCCTCTAACCTAAGCTCAACCGTTTAAATCTATAGCTTAGACGAAGGAGTTCACTTCCGAACTGATTCTTATTGTAAAGGACTCCTTCACTGTTGGAGAGTTTTTCAAACACTTAGTTTGATAACCTTGTAAACTGAGACTTGTTCAGTATAAATCTCAAGACCAGTGTTGTTCTAGCGTACAAACCGACTGAGACTATCTCAGTATAATACATAGCCTCCTGATCTTTCCGGACAGTGGACGTAGGATTGTTGGATCCGAACCACTTTACAAATCTTTGTGTTCAGTGTTCTTTATGTTACTGTTGCATTGATTTACAGAAAATATCTTTTAAATCATTCAACCGAGTTTCAACAAACTTAACAAACTGCACTAATCTACTGAAACTGTTTTGATATAAACGTCTTCCTAACTCAACTGAATTTAGGCCTACACTATTCCGCACCACTGAACTCTAATCTGAACGGTACTGAATTCTGACTCCAAGTCAGCTAGCAGGCCTCAGTAGAGTCAGTCACTCTGCCACACGATTCAGAACAACTTATCTGGTCTGCTGAACTCGTTCAGTACGACACCCTCCTGAAAAGGACTATTCGTGTTTAAGTTGAGAAATCGGTTTTCAGGTGTATTCACCCCCCCCCCTCTACACCTGAACGTACTCTCGGGACCAACACTGGTTCTCGCATATGAAGATCTGCTTAAGGAACAGATCCAGATGAGCCAGCAATTCAGCAGAACACTTCAGGAGGTGGAACTCCTAAGAGCTGAGAATCAGAGAATTTTGATGAGGAGTCAGGACTCTACTGAGTTTGAAGGACTTGTTCTGAGACAGAAGGAAGAGAAAGAGATTTGTGATTCTTGTTGTTGAGATCTATGATTCTTGTTGAGACTTGCAATTATGTGATAACTCCAATAAAGTGACTTTTTTTACGCAGGTTTTTGTGATGTTCTTGACAAATCTACAAGAAAAACTGTGTTATCATGCTCACGGAGAAGAAATATCTATTATGAAGATTGGAATACCGCTGAACCTGAAGCCTAGTTGCTAACACATACAAAGTTAGATGACAAAACAGCATGACTGTGGCACAGAAGATTAAGCCATCTGAACTTTAAACGATGACCAAGCTAGCAAGAGATGCTAAAGTCTGAGGACTGCCCAACGAAGTGTTCAAGAAATATAAGAATTGTGAAGCATGCCAGAAGCGAAAGCAAACCAAATCAAGCAATCTGCAAATTTTGTCACCTTCTACTGATGGGATCCTTCAACTGCTGCACATGGATCTATTTGGGCCAGTCTCTACAGTAAGGATCAGAGGAAAGAAGTATGCTTTTGTAGTCATTGATGACTATTCAAGATACACATGGGTGATTTTCATCGCCAACAAATCTGACCTCAAATCTGAACTGATAAAGCTACTTAAATGATTGAGTGTCGAGAAGGATATCAAGATTCAAAGAATATGCCCAGATCAAGGACAGAGTTTTTGAACTCAATAATGAAAGACTACTACGAAGCTGAAGGAACCCAACACGAAACCTCAGCGGTACGTATGCCTCAACAAAACGGTCTTGCTGAAAGAAAGAACAAAACACTCAAAAAGCAGCAAGAACGTTGCTCGCAGACTCAGGTCTACCATCAAAGTTTGAGGCAGAAGCTACTGACACAACCTGCTACACTCAGAATCGGTCTTTACTGACTCAGATTCACGAATCAGATCAACATCATCAATGGTCTGGGGAAAATATTCAGCAACAAGGAGACCAACACTAAAATTCTAAGGGTTCTCACTAGGCCTAAATGGTACTCTTTTGCTACTTGCTTGCGAAGAACTGACTTAAGCTCTGTTACTCCTGATTACATATTTTCAGAACTGAAAGCAGAGGAGTTTGAGTTCAATCTTCCACATACCCCAAGTATTGATACTAAAATGCCAATGTATCATGCATATAAGGCAACAGTCAGGACATCTGGAGCAAGTCTTCAGTAACAAGTCATTCAGCCGGAAGTTCAATGACGATCCTAACCGCTGACAACTTGGCTGAGAAATACGCTCTCCTTGCAGTGAAATATCAAAAGGAGAAGCACAAGCTCAGAAAGATGAATAAAGCTTCAAAAAGCTATCACGGTAAAAGAGAAAATGCTCATCCAAAATGTGAATCTAAATCTCTACCTGAATGCAGGAACACGGAGACTATCTCCACTAGACAGAATGAGAAACCAAGGAAAGAAGGCAGAAGCTCAACGTGTTATAACTGCAAAAAGACTGGGTATTACCAGTATGAATGTCCAGAACTCATGGCTGCTAAAAGAGCTGGAAGGCAAGCCAGGCGAGATAAGTTCATCAGAAAAAAGGCAAGCCTACATAGCCGGAGAACTATCCGATTACACGAGAGATGAAGAGTTGTTCATGTAATCATACGATGATGAAGCAGCATTCATGGCAATCAAAGCAGAAGGTACTTAACTGTGTCTTATGGCTGGAGAAGAGGCTGAGGTAAATTTTAATTCTAATATATGCCCCTCTTCACCATGCAACACGACACAAGCTCTGTTGCAGGTGAACCTCTGTATGTGGTTCTTGCATATAAAGATCTGTGGGAAGAATAGATTCAGATGAGCAATCAGGTCAGTAGGACACTTCTGGAGCTGGAACTCTTGAGAGCTGAAAATCAGATACTTTCGATGAAGAGTCGGGACTCTACCGAGTCTGAAGGACTTGTTTTGAGATAAAAGGAAGAGATAAATTCTCTAATAACTAAGTCTCAACAACAAGAATCACATATCTCAATTCTGATCAATGACAACTCTGAGAAAGAGACTAAAATTGTCAGTCTAAAAGACAAGCTAACACAGTCTGTAACGCCCCGAAATTTTCAATATAAAACACATTTCATATCGATTCATGCATGTTATCAAGTGTTTTAGTTCTGTAAGTTGCGCCTTATAAATTAAAATGAAAATTAAAGCATTTATCTTATTTGTTATTAAATCATTTTTGAACTTTGAATATGTTTATTTATATCATATTATGATTATATTATTTTGTTGAGATAGATATGATATTAGAATTATTAGGCAAGAGTAATATTTATTTTGGATTTCCTTAACTAACTAGGATTCATAAAAGGATATAATATTTATTATTGTACTAAGTTATTAGAAGATAATTTTATATTATATTTTATGATTAAAATAGATATTTTATGTGTGATATAAATTTTTTAGGATAAAATCTAGTTGTGGTTATCCATATCCTAATTTATCTAAGATTGAATCTCTTATATGGTAAGTGATAGAATAAATTCTATATAAAATATATATGGACGCAAATAATTATGGATAATATATATTTGATACCTTATTTGATTATGGATGTTTGGATAATGATTTTTAGGCTTATAAATACCCCTTAGTCGCTCATAATATAGAATCCCATAAAATTTTCGAAAATCTGTCAGCATATCTGCGAATTGTTTAAAGAATTATTTACCCATCTTCCCATTGTCATCTCATAGTGAACATTTAGGATTGTCTTCCTCGGTATGTCTAGTATACTATATTATATTTGTAGAATTTTACAAGCAAGATAAGTATTTGTTTAAAATTGTTCTTCGTAACCTGCCAGTTTCTGACAGCTTGTTCATTATCTTGAAAGGAAAATTATTTTTCATGTTTTCTTTACATTTTTTTAGACCAGGTTTAATTTTAATAGAATATACTACATGTTAGGTCAATCATGTTCAGAATATAGATTTTTTAGGATACATTTTCTATTTATTTATTAATTTGTTTCTTGATGTGCCAGTTTTTTTTTCAACATGCATGTAGATTGAAAAACAAAAGTTTTCACATTTAATATACTTAAGTTTATTACCATGGGAAAAAGTTAAAATTTCATGTTAGTAAATAGATTATGTATAATACACGTTTGATTATTATGATTAGGGGTGTAACGATTCGGTTTGATTCAGTTTTTTATGTATTTTAGGAACTGAACCGAACACATAAAAATGGTTCGGTTTGGTTCGGTTCGATGTGTTTCAAAATATCAGAACCGAACCAAACCGAACCGCTTATAAATGGTTTGGTTCGATTCGGTTCATCGGTTCATCTTTTAATTTATTTTTTTTGTTTTTTAAATCCTAAATAATGCAAAAATAATACTCCCTTCGTCCCGCTATTACTGTCCTACTTGCCTAATCGGGCTGTCCCGCTATTACTGTCCTCTTTCCTAAAATAATAAAAATTACTCTTAAACATAAAATGAAGTGGGTCCCCCTTACTCACTACTCAACCCCCACATTCTTATACTCTCTCTCTTCAAAAATCTATCTCCCATTTGATTATGTTCCGCTCCGAACTCAGAAAATTATGATTTTGATCTTTTTGAAAATTTTGGATTATTTCTTCAAATACAATATAAAAAAAATATAAAAAATAAAAATCGATTGCCTTTTACTAGCCTTGCAAAAATTTGGATAATTCTCATTTCTTTCCACCAACCACTCCTCGAAAACTGTGTCATTTTATTTATACAATTAAAACTCATAAAATACACACTAAACTAAAGTTTCTTAATCTCCGTGCCGAAGTCAACTGGGACATTATTAGCGGGACGGAGGGAGTAGTTTATAGGATGTCACTCATTCCGAACTCATAAGTATAGAGTTGTTACTCATTTATCTTCCTTTGTATAGATTAGAATTGATCTTAACTTATATCTAATATCTAAATCCAACGATATTCTCATATAAGAAAGACAAATATTAAATAAAAAAAATTAAAAAATAGGACATTGGTTCGGTTCGGTTCGAACCGTTCAAAAATTCTTGAAATCACGAACCGAACCGAATGTAAACGGTTCCTAAAAAAATAAACCGAACCAAACCGCGAAACCAAACCAAACCACATTTTTCGGTTTGGTTCGGTTCGGTCCGATCGGTTTCGCGGTTCGGAGCGGAACCACTTACACCCCTAATTATGATCTATGTGTAATTATGGATTATTTGAATTGTTGATGCACGCATGACATTCTATGTAGAGTCATTAAGATAAATTTCCATGTATAGGATCGGCGCGCAGGACTTAAACACTGATATCCCTTATTTTTCATCAAGTCAAGGTTAAGGTGGGAAATGTTACCGTTTATCTTTATTATACATTGTGCTCGATATTTCTTGTGATTATGACAGACATGAAAGGAAGGGTCGAAATCGGGCCCTAGGATCGAAATCGGATCCTGAAAGGAAAGGCAAGGGTCGAAATCGGGCCATAGATTCGAAATCGGATCCTCTATGAAAAATCGGTTAAAATCCGATCGTCAGTCGAAATCGGACTGTTTGAAAAGTTCATGTGGTCTGTGTGGCCAATTACAAGTTCATGTGGTCTGTGTGGCCGAGTATCTCTTTGCATGATCTAATTTTACATGTGTTATCGGTGTGATATATAATTTTGGTAAATATGTACATATCCCACTGAGTAGTTGTACCATCCCTATTATTTTAATATTTTTCAGGAAATGGTTCGGCCGATGCATAGAGGTGTTGGTGGTGATGGTCACACGGAAAAAGGAATTATGAAACTTTTTGCATTATTAATTTAGTTTTATCATGAACTAAGCACTTTCGTTCTCTTGCATTTTCCGAAAACTAGTAGTTACATGTGCTTTTATTTTAAGACTTTCGCTGTTATGATATGCACTAAAGCCTATTTTTTTTATAAATCCATTTTTCTTAAAATTTAATTGAGAAGATTTAAAATTTATGCACGAAGTGACGTCCCTAGTTAAGTTTTTGAAAATTGGGGCGTTACAGAGCACTCTATAACGCCCCAATTTTCATAACTTAACAAGGGACGCTACTTCATACTTAACATGCATATCTTAATTCTTTCAAAACATTTTCATGGAAACGGATCATTGAAAAACACAATTTATTTTCATACTCAGCGGAAGTCTTAAATAAAAATTTACTAAGTCTAACATTTTAAAAGAAATAATGTAAAGTTCATAAACTAAAAACAATAATTTAAATACAATAATTCCTCCTCGTGACCATCACCACCAACACCTCTATGTATCGGCCGAGCCATTTTCTGAAAAATATTAAAATAGTGGGTTGAGTACGACTACTCAGTGGGAGATGTACACATTTACCAGAATTATAAATCACACCAATAAAACATGGAAAATTAGATCATGCAAAGAGATACTCGGTCACACAGACCACATGAACTTGTAATTTGGCCACACAGACCACATGAACTTGTGATTTGGCCACACAGACCACATGAACTTTTCAAACAGTCCGATTTCGACTGACGGCCTGATTTTGACCGATTTTTCATAGAGGATCCGAATTCGAACCTATGGCCCAATTTCGACCCTTGCCTTTCCTTTCAGGACTCGATTTCGATCCAAGGGCCCAATTTCGACCCTTCCTTTCATGCCTGTCGTAATCACATGAAATATCGAGCACAATGTATAATAAAGATAAACGGTAACATTCCCCACCTTGACCTTGACTTGATGAAAAATAATGGATATCAATGTTTAAGTCCTGCGCGCTGATCCTGTACATGGAAATTTATCTTAATGACTTTACATGGAATGTCATGCATGCATTTATAATTCAAATAATTCATAAATACACATAGATCAAAATAATCAAACAAATGTATATTATACATAATCAACTTATTAACATGCAACTTTAATGGTTTCATCTAGTAATAAAATTTGGTATATTAAACATACTCTTATTTCGTGGATTAAGTATGAAATAAATTAATAAAATCATAAAAGTATTGTCCTAAAAATTATAGACCCCTAACATGAACAACATATTACATGTACCATCACAAGAAAACGTACCATAATCAAGAATTCATTTAATAGTAACATTAAAACTTTTGTTTTCAATCTACATGCATGTTGACAAAATACTCTGCCACATCAAGAAAAAAATTAACAAATAAATAGTAAACGTATCCTAAAAATTTTATATTTTTAACATGAATGACCTAACATGTATTATATTCTCTTAATATTCAACTTGGTCGAAAATAACATAATTAAACATGAAAAATAATTTTGCTATCAAGTTTATGAACATGCTGTCAAAAACTGGCAGGTTACGAATAACAATTTTAAACAAATACTTATTATGCTTGAAAAATTATTCAAAAATAATTGAGTATATTATACCTACCGAGGAAGACGAACCTAAATTTTCACGATGCGAGGACGATGGGAAGATGTGTAAATAATTCTTGAAAAAGTTCGCAGATATGCTTGCAGATTTTCGAAAACCTAAGGTGAAACTAAATTATGGACGAATAAGGCTATATTTATAGGCCTAGAAATCATTATCTAAAGATTCCTAATCATATAAGGTATCAAATATATTTTATCTATAATTATTTTCGTACTTATATAATTTATATATAATTTAGTCTATCACTTACCATATAAATAGATTCAATCATGGATAAATTAGGATATGGATAAACATAAATAGATTTTATCTAAAAACATGAATATCACAAATATAATATATATTTTAATCATTAAACATAATATTAAATTTTCTCCTAGTAACTTAATAAAATATAAAATAGTATATGCTTTAATGAATCCTAGTAGGTTTAGGAAATCCAAAATAAATAAATATTTTTCTTTCCTTATAATTCTAACATGATTTCTAAATAAATAAACACATTCAAAATCCAAAATATATTTACATAACAAAAATGATTTAATGAAAAATAACATAGATGCTTTAATTTTCATATTAATTTCTAAGGCGCGACTTACATAACTAAAACACTTGATAACATGCATGAATAGATTTGCAATGCATTTATATTGAAAATTTCGGGGCGTTACACAGTCTAGAGCTGAGTATGAAGCTCTGTGAAAAAGCGATGAGGTTTGGAGAACCTTGATGACTGAGCAATACATAGGAGCTAAAGAAAATCTTGAGAAGTTGTTGAGATCACAATGACCATCTTCCACGAAGGAAGGACTTGGTTACACATATGAAGCAACTACTTCAGAACAGAAAAGCTCAGATCAGTTGGCTGACAGATTTGTCCAAGGGGGAGCTCAATATGCTGAATCCTTAACCCCTCAAACAAAGAGCAAACAAAAGATGAAAGCACCTCAGCCCAGCTACCAAAAGATGACCCAAGGTTCAAGCCCAGGACACCCAAATCCAACTTAGGGGCGACCAAGAAGGTCAGATAGGCAGAATAGTATGGCCACCCACAGTGGACACATCCAGCTCAGTATGGATCATACTATTATGAGCCCAGAAACAGAAGCCCTAAGGTTTAGCAGAAGAAGAAGAAATATGAACCTCAGAAGTAAAAGGAGTTAGCATCTCCCAGTTCAGCAGAGAGATCAGCTGACAACAGGAGCTAGAGGATATCAGAAACCACCAAGGTTATCAGACATATTTAGTTCCCAAAATCCACTAACCTCTAAGGACCCAACCTGAACCCAAAGGGTACCTGAATATGCTTTTATTTTGCAGGTGTTAAAGGACCCTTAGATCATGGACAGTGGATGCTCAAGATACATGATGCATCAAAAGAATCTGTTGACCAACTACGTTCAGCAAGAAGGAGCCAGAATTGAATTTGGAAAAACTGTGTGATCAGTATGGGTGTAACGGTTCGATTCGGTTCGGTTTTTTATGTATTTTAGTAATCGAACCGAATACATATAAATGGTTCGGTTCGGTTCGATGAGTTTTTCAATGTTGGAACCGAACCGAACCGAACCGCTTATAAATAGTTTGGTTCGGTTCGGTTCCTCGGTTCACCTTTTTATTTTTTTTATTTATTTTTTAAATCCTAAATAATGCAAGAATAATAGTTTGTAGGATGTCACTCATTCCGAACTCATAAGTATAGAGTTGTTACTCATTTCTCTTCATTTATATAGATTAGAATCGATCTTAACTTAAATCTAAAATTCAATAATATTCTCATATAAGGACAAATATTAAATAAAAAAATTAAAAAATATGATATTAAAAATAAACCGAACCAAACCGCGAACCGAACCGAATGTAAACGGTTTCTAAGAAAATAAACCGAACCAAACCGCGAAACCGAACCGAACCGCATTTTTCGGTTTGGTTCGGTTCGGTCCGATCGGTTTCGCGGTTTGGAGCAGAACCACTTACACCCTTAGTTATCAGGCTCGCGGAGAAAAAATATCTACTATGCTGATTGGAATACCGCTGAACCTGAAGCTTACTTGGTAGCACATACAAAGTCAGATGACAGAACTACATGGTTGTGGCATAAAAGATTAAGTCATCTGAACTTCAAAACAATGAACAAGCTAGCGAGAGATGCTAAAGTCCGAGGACTGCCCAATGAAATAGTCAAGAGACACTAGAATTGTGAAGTATGCATGAAGGGAAAGCAAACCAGATCAAGCAATCCATCAATTCCGTCAGCTGCTCTACATGGAGTTATTCGGGTCAGTCTCTCCAGTGACGATTAGAGGAAAGAAATATGCTCTTGTAGTCATTGATGACTATTCAAGATATACTTAGATGATTTTCATCGCCAACATATCTGACATCAAAACTGAACTGACGAAACTACTCAAACGACTGAGCATCGAAAAGGATATCAAGATTCATAAAATACACTCAGACCGGGGAACAGAGTTTTTAAACTCGATGATGAAAGAATACTGCGAAGCTGAAAGGATTCAGCATGAAACCTCAACAACACGTACACTTCAACAGAACGGTCTTGTTGAAAGAAAGAACAGAACACTCAAAGAAGCAGCAAGAACGTTACTCGCAGACTCAGGTCTACCATCAAAGTTTTGGGCAGAAGCTACTGACACAGCCTGCTACACTACAAAGTGGTCTTTATTGACTCAGATGCACACGAAGACACCATATGAATTGTGGAAAGGGAGAACGCATTCAATTTCACATTTCCATATCTTTGGTTGTTCGTGCTTTATCCACAATAATGGAAATGATCAATTAAAGGTCTTCGATAGGAAGTTAGACCAATGAGTATTCTTAGGCTACTCTAGGGGTCAACAAAGCTTTCAGGATCTTTAACTATCGAACACTTTGCATGGAGGAAAGCCCTCATGTTGTATTTAACGAATTTACTTCTGAGAATAGGAAACAAAACTCTCAGTAAGATGCTGAAGAAGTCAACAACAAGCTATAGGATCTAAGCTTAAAAAGGAAACAGAAAAGATCCAGCATTGTTGGGATGATGATTCAGATGATGAAATTTAGAACCAACCAACAGGTGATGTAGCTGAATCGATTGATTCTTCTGAACATAATCAATCCCAGGTAACTCATGTCGATGAAGAAACCCCAGTGTTAACTGAAACCTCTACTGAGAATAACAACTCAGGGGGACTACAAATGTTCCAGACCTGAATTCCCCTGAACCTGGTGACTCAGTAGATCTTGATCTTTTTACTGAATTGCTTCGATAAAAAAATAGTACTACTGAAATTCCTCATAATCTGACTATTAATGCATAATCAGTTTCAAAATAAGTAACAAGACGTCATCATTCATGGTTAGATGCTCATACTTCAGATCTTATAATCGGAGATCCATTAGCAAGTGTCAAGACAAGATCCAGATTCTGTCAAGGAGAATGCGCTTTATTCTCATGCTTCTTGTCTACTGAAGAACCTCAGTCAATTTAGGATGCACTGAATGATGCTGACTCGATCACTGCTAGGTAAGAAGAGCTCAACCAATTCACCAGAAACAATATTTGGGAGCTTGTAGAAAGACCCAGGCAGCAACATGTGATAGGAACTAAGTGGGTCTTCAAGAACATGGGAAATGAAAACAACGTCATCGTCAGGAATAACACCCGACTAAATGCAAAGGATATTAGCAATCTGAAGGAATAGATTTTGATGAAACGTCGCTCCAGTTGCAAGATTGGAAGCCATTCAATTGTTCCTATCTTATGCAACTCATCAAGAGTTCACTGTTTATCAGATGGATGTTGAATCAGCTTTCCTAAACGACGTACTGAAGGAAGAAGTCCATGTAGAACAACCGCCCAATTTTCAGCAGGGACATCAAGTATACATACTTAAGAAAGCTCTGTATGGGTTAAAACAAGAACTCAGGGCTTGATTTGATACCCTTTCAGACTTTCTACTTCAGAAAGGTTTTCAGAAAGGAACTGTAGATCACACCATATTAAGTATCAAGTCAGAAAATGACATATTACTGGCGCAGAGCTATGTGGACGACATCACATTTGGATCTAAAAATTTGACCATGTGTCCGAAATTCGAACAGATGATGAAAGATAAGTTCGAGATGTCGATGATGGGAGTTATGAATTATTTTCTTAGACTTCAGATGAAGCAAACTAAGAAGGGAATATTCATTAACCAAGAAATTCGGCTGCGAATCCAGCAAATCAGTAAAGATACCCATTAGTACAAATCTCAAGATTGATCTTGATAAAGAGGGAGTATCTGTTAACTCAACTGATTATCATGCTATTATTGGCTCATTATTATATTTAACTGCTAGCAGACCTGATAAACCCTATGTTGTAGGTGTATGCGCGAGATTTCAGGCGAACCCCAAGCGAAGTCATATCGATTCAGCAAAGAAGATTTTCCGATATCTAAAAGGAACACCTGATGTTGGGTTATGGTATCCTGCTGATGATAATCTTGAACAAACTGGTTATTCTGCTGCTGATTATACCAGATGTCGAATCGATAGGAAATCAACTTCATGAATATGTCAGTTCCTCGATAGTAAGCTAATATCGTGGTTTTCAAAGAAACATCATTCAGTCGCAACGTCCACTACTGAAGTTGAATATATGTCTATCAGAAGCTGTTGCGCCCTGATACTATGGCTGCGACAACAACAACGAGATTATGATATTTATCAAGATGAAGTGCCGATCTACTGCGACAGTACCAATACTATTGCCATTACTCAGAATCCAGTTCTTCATACAAGATGCAAGCACGAGGACATAAGACACCACTTCATCAGAGATCATGTTGAAAAGAAAGATATCAGAATGGAGAAAATCCATGCTGATAAGCAAAGGGCCAACATACTGACCAAACCTCTAGCTGAGACCATATTCAACGAACTCTCAATAGAACTAGGTCTACTGGACCCTACTGACTCAGCTCAGTAAGACGATCCCGGAAGTACTGAGTAAGGGGGAACTTACTCTCAGTACTGCTGAACTACTCAATGTCTACACAGTGGTATCAACTGACTACTATGTTCAGCTGACTATTATGTTCAGCTGACTACATAGGTTATGAGTATTTATTCAGCCGAATCCTTTGATCAGCTTTTTAGGATCCGCATTCAGATTATGATGGTCATAATGGGTGGCGTCCAGGTCAACTGGACTGAGTTCTTCTTGATGGAATTCAAGACTCAGTTCCACAAGTTTGTGTTGAATGAGGACAGGACCTCACTACAACTGATTCCGAAAGGAAAACTACTCTATGGCAGCAAAATTTCAATCCTGATCGAGGATTACTGCCAAGGAAGAATTGCCTTCCCTGATGCGTACTTATATGACAAAATGAACATGAAGTTTGACAAAATGAACATGAAGTTCCTCAATGCGGCAGCTATTGAGAAATCAATAGGGCGCGGACTTCACGACAAGCGTCCACTTTGTCCATCAGGACCCCCGCCTAACTCAGCAGAAGAATAGGAAATTGCAAAAGAAACTTGAGCCTTCTGTTACTATTTCTAAGCATGTATCTGTTCAGGATTCAGACTCTGGTAAAGAGGATGTGACGCTGATTGATAAAGTCAAAATGATACACTCAGAGGATACTTAGTTGGACATACCTGGTGACTTACCTCAGGCTGAGGTCTCCACTTCTATTCCGACTTCAGTACTGACAGCTTAGATCAAAGCTACTGAAGAGATCGCAGAATAGATACCAGAAATCCTAGATCATTCTGATCTAATGGATATTGCAGTCAGTGCTAGGGTCTATATGCGTCTCAGATTCCTCGAGTGGAATATTATGGATGAGACCATCAACCTGAGGACTGTCCCTGCACTGATCCAGGAGGAGCAGACGTTGACATAAGAGATTGGTTATGGAGAGCCAACAGATATAGAGTCTGTGGACGATCTATGCTCAGCGATGCTCATGCTCCTGAGTCTGAAGAACACTGCTGAACCATCTACTCAGCCCTAGACTCAAAAGACTCAGATCACGAAGAGTCACCTTAGGATGCAGATCAGGGAGGATCTACTGAGGGAAAATCTCCCAGAGATGATGACTCACCACCTCTACCGCCTTCATCAGGTGCCATCATCTCAGCACCGCCTACGTCTCAAACGCAACCAAAATAATCTAGTTATCAGGCTGCTGAGATCAAAGATATATCTATAGCGTCAATAAATACATGCTTAAGGCGTCAGGGTTACAAAAACCGTCTTCTTGCCAAAGATGTGAACTCAAACTGGAGCCAATTTTTTTAAGGCTCAAACCCAGAAGCTGGGTGACCTGACTACTGAAGTGCAGAGGATCAATACTCCTAGAAGTTTTGATACAGATGAGATCCTCCACCGCACACTTGAAGCTCAGAGGATTGATCTGAACACTTATTTTCAACAAATCCTGCAGACTAAGGCCGATATATTTTCCGATAAAATGGCCACTGCATTGGATCAAGCCCTCAAGGCCGTAGAAGAACGCAATAAGCTATCAACTGAGAGTATCTCTAAAGCACTCGTGGAACAACACAATGCCGGCCAAGCTATCAAGAAGGAAGAAACTGAGATGGTTGAATCATACCTTCAATGGCTTGAAGCTACAAAATCTAAAGTACTCAAATTAGCTCAGTCGGAGCATGAGAAACACTGGAGTGAGTACACTGATGTCGTTACGGATGTTGAGGCCAAAATGGACACTTCAGCCTCTCAATCTCTGTCCTTACTGAAAATGTCACTACCTTGGCAAGTCAGTTTGATGATGCCAAAAAGGGGGAAGGAAGTACAAGGAAACAACTACTGACCCTCATTAAGGCTGAGGAGATTGCTGAGAAGAGCAAAGAAGTGGAAAAGGGGGAAGGGTCAGGAGAACCCATAGAGGCAGCAATAACTGACTGAACAAGAGCTTACTCGATCAGCTACTAAAGGAGAACCCTACCTCCTCCTTGCATACTAGAAGGAAATATATGCATTAAGGAGATTGAGGATGAGATCAGATTTTGTAATATCAGAAGGGGACTAAATATGAATTCCAGAGAAGAAATCTACTGACTTCAAGGTGCAATTGCAACAATTCAGGAAGTCAAGTTGATTCCTCTTATGCTCTGATAGTCTTTATTTGTGATAGAATAGAATTTCTTATGCATGTAATATCTCTGATCATCTATGAAATTCTCTCTTTTGGCCTTCGACAACTAGTCATTGTAAGCTGGGTATGTCTTTATCTTAACACTACTGATCACCTTAGTGAGCATAACACACACTCACATGTTTTCTCTTGTGTGTTCTCTCCCTTTGTGCTTAGTTGATTTTTCTCTTTTAATTTAGTTTGTGTGATAGAGAGGATAC
The DNA here is from genome assembly GCA_028984105.1 of Lavandula angustifolia. NCBI lineage: Eukaryota > Viridiplantae > Streptophyta > Magnoliopsida > Lamiales > Lamiaceae > Lavandula > Lavandula angustifolia. The sequence continues at coordinate 27,898,785 of CM054814.1, read as the reverse complement.
TATTTTAGATAGAGGGAAATTGTGTGTGATAGATAGAATTGATGTAAAAGGTTTTGGCATCATCAAATAGGGGGAAATTGTTTGGATGAGATTCAGTATGATAAGATTTGAAGATCCCAAAACCTTAGCTGAATGATGAGCCTGATATAATGAAATAGCTTAGTTGAGTTCAGAATGTTAGGAACTCAGTAGGCTAGCTAGAGTTCAGTAGCTGATAGGTTCAGTAGACTATCAGGTTTTAGCCGGAAGAACTCAACATCAGGAACTCAGTTCGAAATGTTAGAACCCACTGAATCAGCAAAGGAATTCGAGCCTCATACTGAATATCTCAAAAGAATGTCAGTAGAAGACGATTCAGTAAAAGGTCAAAGGAATAAAAAAGAAGTCAACTCAACATGCTCTTGGAGTTTGAACAAACCTCACCTACTCTCTAACCTCGACCAATGAGAAGCCGCCAGCACTGTACCTGCTCTGCCATAAAGCTGCTCTCTACACTGAAAAAGAGTAAATCTCTACAGTAACATTCAAATTGAAGATGGTCATTTTTCTTGTCATTTTCGACATATGTCTAGACTCCATCCAACGGATCTATTCATGAGTCGAGGCTAAAAATAGAGAAGAGTCTTCATGCAGAGAAGACAACGGGAACCAAAGTATTCACCGCACAAATACTCTAGCGAACTTATATAGTCTTGTGATTGAATATTAGGCCCGATATAACATGCATAATTTGTAAAATTTGATGCATTATGTTTTTTTTATGCAAATATGTGAAGACCGAATATTGTTTAAATTAAATTTTTACATGCATAATTATATATCATACGATGCATTATGGTAGGATACTTGATGCATAATACATGCATTATGGTAGAGAGCTTGATGCGTAATGGTACATGTTGGGATAAGGATTCAGTAGATGGATTGATAGATTTGATAGATCCCAAAATCCTGGCTGCATATTGTACCTTCGTATCTGTAATAGCTTAGTAGAGTTCGGTTGTTAGAACTCAGTAGGCTAGAGTTCAGTAGCTGCAGGATTCAGTAGAAGACCTCGCACTCAACCGATGAACTCAGGATCGAAGAAGTCAGTTGGTCAGCCTACCACCAAGTGAGTCTGCTCAGGAATTCGTGCCCATGCACTGAATGCTCATAAGAACGTCAGTAGGAAAGTCACTTTAGTTGAAGGTCCGAGGATTCAGAGGAAGTCAACCTTGATGTTTGACTAGTCTCAACTACCAACCTACCTCGATCAATAAGGAGCCAACAACGACCTATCTTTTCTGACAAAAGCTGCTCCCAGACTGAAAAAGAGGAGAATCTCTACAGTGCACCTACTCACCAACGTTCAAAATAAAGGAGCCATTTTCCTTGTCGTTTCGACACGTGGCTAGACCTCCCTCCAACGGATCTATTCACCATCGACGACTATAAATAGAGGGATAAATCAAATTTGAAGCTCACGACCCTTACCAAGAACTCACGAACACACGAGAGAACGCACAGAGCATTCAAACAAGCAAATTCGAAAAGCCTAAGTCTTCCGCAAAAAGTTCAAAGAATCAATCTCCGGCGAAAGACTACATTACTGCTCTTAGGGAACCAAGCTAAATCACTTAATACAGCCTCTAGTATCCAAACGACGATATACGAACCCAAAGCTCACACTCAGCTGTTCGTCATTCTAGAAGCCACGTCCTTGTTCCCTATCCCTCTAACCTAAGCTCAATAGAATATATTCATAGCTTAGACGAAGGAGTTCACTTCTGAACTGATCCTTATTGTAAAGGACTCCTTCACTGTTGGAGAGTTTTTCAAACACTTTAGTTTGATAACCGTGTAAACTGAGACTTGCTCAGTATAAATCTCAAGACCAGTGTTTGTCCAGCGTACAAACCGACTGAGACTATCTCAGTATAATAAATAGCTTCCTGATCTTTCGGGACAGTGGACGTAGGATTTTTGTGTCCGAACCACTTTAAAAATCTCTATGTCTTGTGTTCTATTTTTCACTGTTGCATTGATTTACTGTTCATACTGAAAACATTCTTTAAATCATTCAACTGAGTTTCAGCAAACTTAACAGACTGCGCTAATCAACTGAAACTGTTTTGATAAAAAACGTTTTCTAACTCAACTGAATTTGGGCCTACACTATTCCGCACTACTGAACTCTATCTGGAAGATACTGAATTCTGACTCTGAGTCAGCTAGCAGGTCTCAGTAGAGTCAGTCACTCTGCCACACGATTCAGAACAACTTATCTAGTCTGCTGAACTTGTTCAGTACGATACTATCCTGAAAAGGACTGTTCGTGTTTAAGTTGAGAAATCGGTTTTCAGGTGTATTCACCCCCCCCTCTACACCTGAACGTAATCTCGGGACCAACAATTGGTATCAGAGCAGGAGTTCTATAAGACTCTTGTTATTCTGAAACTAGTCTACTTGAACGGATCCGGAAAACATTTTCACTGCATATCATTCTTCATTCATATCATTATTCATCATGTCTGATATGTCAGGGATAAGGATGGTACCCATGTTCTCAGTAGAGAACTACGGCGTATGGCAGGTCAGAATGGAAGCACATCTGACCTCCCTCCACGATAGCATGATAGAGGTTCTGGAGGACGGACCTATCATTCAACTGAGTTTCAGCAAACTTAACAGACTGCACTAATCAACTGAAATTGTTTTGATAAAAAACGTTTTCTAACTCAACTGAATTTGGGCCTACACTATTCCGCACTACTGAACTCTATCTGGAAGATACTGAATTCTGACTCTAAGTCAGCTAGCCGGTCTCCGTAGAGTCCGGTCACTCTGCCACACGATTCAGAACAACTTATCTGGTCTGCTGAACTTGTTCAGTACGATACTATCCTGAAAAGGACTGTTCGTGTTTAAGTTGAGAAATCGGTTTTCAGGTGTATTCACCCCCTCTCTACACCTGAACGTAATCTCGGGACCAACAATTGGTATCAGAGCAGGAGTTCTATAAGACTCTTTTTATTCTAAAACTAGTCTACTTGAACGGATCCGGAAAATGTTTTCACTGCATATCATTCTTCATTCATATCATTACTCATCATGTCTGATATGTAAGGGATAAGGATGGTACCCATGTTCTCAATAGAGAACTACGGCGTATGGCGGGTCAGAATGGAGGCACATCTGATCTCCCTCCACGATAGCATGATAGAGGTTCTGGAGGACGAACCTATCATTCCTATGATAGATAGCGTTGTAGCTCAGGATACAGCAGATGGAGGAGGAATGGTGACCGGGAAGAAGATCCCCAAGGACAGAAGTCTCTTCACCCCTGAGGAGAAGAAGCTTCACAACTTAGACCGCGTCGCCAGAAATGCCATACTGACCACCCTGAGTAATTCCTATCTCGGAAGAGTTCAGTACTGTAAGTCCGCAAAAGAACTCTGGGATGCTCTAGCGCTACTGAGTCGGGGGACTTAGAAGATTAAAGCAAACAAACTGGCGCTGGAACTTCAAAAGCTGGAGAGATTGTCTCTCATGCTTGCTGACACCATTGAAGATCTCAACGTCAGATTTACTAATCTGATGAACTCTATCAACGGGCTGGGAAAGACATTCTCCAACCGAGAGATGAATCTCAAGATTTTGAGGGCATTACCAGACGGAAACTGGACCCCCTTTGCTACTCTATTACGTCATTCTGATTTAGATATTGTTACTCCTGACCATATCTTTTCAGAACTTAAAGCAGAGGAGTTCGAGTTTGTCTTACCTCAAAGGAAGCAGCGAGCTGAAGCTGACACCCAAGTCGACCATGCCTTTAAAGCATCAGTCAGTACTGCAGCTCCAGCGTCTAGCAAGGTTGAACCTTCACTTAGTGAAATACAAGAAGGAAATCTAGCCAAGAAGTACGCACTGCTTGCCGTGAAGTACCAGAAGGAGATGGAGAGGCGCAGAAAAGTGACTAAAGCCCTCAGAGAATCCAAGGGTAAGTCTGAATATACCCCTAAGCGCACTCCTGACTCGCATACTTCTGAATGCAGGAAACAAGATAACTCAGCTCAGTCGAAAGACAGTGAGAGCAAAGAAGAAAGAGTCATAACCTGCTACAATTGCAAGAAGCCAGGACATTATCAATATGATCGTCTCCGAGCTCAAGACCGTCTTGAAAGAGCAGCACGTAAAGCAAGAAGGGAGAAGTTCATCAAGAAGAGACAAGCATACATTGCTGGTGTACTCTCAGACGACTCAGATGAAGTCGATTCCTTCATGGATTCATCTGACGATGAAGCAGCTTTCATGGCCATAAAGCTTGAAGCTGAAGAAGATGCTGAAAAGTGTCTCATGGTAGGAGAAGAGGATGAGGTAAACTCACATGAACCATTTAATTCCTCTTCGCACTGCACACACGACACTCTTTCAGGTGCAGACGAGAATCTGGACGTCGCGATCGCATACGAAGAACTACTCGATTAGCAGATTCTGATGAGTCTACAGCTCAGTAAGACTCTTCAGGAATTGGATACCCTGAAAGTGGAGAATCAGAGACTTTCTCAGGAAAGTCAGGTTGCTACTGAGTCAGAAGGACTTGTGTTGAGACTCTGGGAGGAGATTAACTCTCTGATGACCAAGTCTCAGCATCAGTATGGGTCATATTACTATGGGTCATATAGTCAGGAGAGGATATTACTCTGATGACCAAGTCTCAGCATCAGTATGGGACTTGTGTTGATCAGTATGGACCTCCATAGCGGACTCATCCAGCTCAGTATGGGTCATATTACTATGATCCTATAGTCAGGAGAGGATCCAAAAGTCAGAAAAAAAAAGCCGCGCAGAAGGCAAAGGTCAGCAGTCCACCCACTCAGAAGATCAGGACTCCTGAACCTGAAAAGCCTCAGAAGTCAGCAGTGACCAGTCCAGTGGTCAAATATGTTGACAAAAGTGGAAAGAAACTTTCTGAGACCACCAGGGTTGTAAGACAGATATGGGTTACCAAAACTAACATCTAAGGACCCAAAATAAAAAATAAAGGGTACCTAAATATAATTCTGTTTTGCAGGTGCACAGGTATGTGGACAGCGGATGCTCAAGACATATGACATACCAAAAGGACTTGCTGAAGAATTATACTACTGAAGAAGGACCCCGAATCGAGTTTGGAGACAACGCAAAAGGCTACAACAGAGGCTATGGAACACTCAACATTGGAACAACAACAGTTCCAAGAGTATCATATGTTGAAGGACTTCAGCATAATCTTCTCTTTGTTAGTCAATTTTGTGATAACTCGAATATAGTGATTTTTGACGCTGGTTTCTGTGATGTTATTGATAAATCCATAGGGAAAACAATGTTATCAGGTTCGCACAAGAAGAATATCTATGTAGCTGATTGGAACTCAGCTGAACCTGAAGCTTGTTTGTTGGCGAAGAATGACAACAAAACGGGGTGGCTTTAGCACAGGAGACTCAACCATCTCAACTTCAAAACGCTCAAAAAATTGGCTAGAAACAGCATAAGAAGACACCATATGAACTATGGAACAGCAGGAAGCCTTCTTTATCTTATTTCCATATTTTTGGGTGTTCGTGCTTTATTCACAATAATGGGAAAGATCAGCTGAAGACTTTTGATAGCAAGTCAGATCAGGGAGTGTTCTTAGGATACTCCCGGGTCAGCAAAGCTTTTAGAGTCTTTAACTATCGAACCCTTTGCGTGGAGAAAAGCCCTCATGTTGTTTTTAATGAGTTTGCTACTGAAGACAGGAGCAGAAACTCTAAACCTGAATCTGAGGACATCAGTAAGCAGCTACAGGATCTGAGCTTAAAAGATAAAGTCGAAAAGATCCAGCTATGATGGGATGATGATTCAGATGAGGAAACTGAAGACAAGTCTACTGAATCTCAACCAACAGCAGAAGTAGCTGAACAGATTGACTCTCCTCAACAGAGTCAATCCCAGGTAACTCAGGTCGATGAAGAAACCCCAGTGGTAACTGAGACCTCTACTGAGAATAATAATTCAGGGGGAACTAATGATGTTCCTGAGCTAAATGCCCCTGAACCTGGTGACTCAGTAGATCACACTCTTGTAACTGAATTGCTTCAATATCAGAATAGTACAACTGAAATGCCTAACTCACCTACTATCTGTCTTGAACAAATTTCAGATGAAGAGTTGAAACATCGTAGATCGTGGCTGGATGCTCACACTTCTGATTTAAATATTGGAGATCCTTCAGCAAGAGTAAAGATAAAATCCAGATTCTGTCAGGGAGAAAGCGCCTTATATTCCTGCTTCTTGTCTACTGAACAACCACAGTCAGTTGAGGACGCACTGAAAGATGCTGACTGGATCATAGCCATGCAGGAGGAGCTGAATCAGTTCACGAGAAACGAAGTTTGGGAGCTTGTTGACAGACCCGGCACCAACATGTGATCGGAACAAAATGGTTCTTCAAGAACAAGCGAGATGAAAACAACGTCATAGTAAGGAATAAAGCAAGATTTGTGGCAAAAGGCTACTGTCAAGCTGAAGGGATAGATTTCGATGAAACATTCGCTCCAGTTGCAAGATTGGAGGCAATCAGACTATTCCTAGCCTACGCAACACATCAAAGATTCAGAGTATATCAAATGGATGTGAAGTCTGCATTCCTGAACGACATACTGAAAGAAGAAGTCTATGTGGAACAGCCTCCCGGCTTTCAGCAGGAACATCAAGTTTATAAACTCAGAAAGGCTCTGTATGGGTTAAAACAAGCACCCAGGGCTTGGTACGATACCCTGTCTGAGTTTCTTCTTCAGAAAGGTTTTCAGAATGGCACAGTAGACCGCACATTATTCAGCATTCGACTGGAAGATGACTTATTACTTGTGCAGATCTACGTAGATGACATCATCTTCGGCTCGAAGAACATCATCATGTGTCAGCAGTTTGAGAAAATGATGAAGGATAAGTTCGAGATGTCGATGATGGGAGAGATGAACTATTTCCTTGGCTTTCAAGTCAAACCATCTGAGAAGGAAACATTCATCAATCAAGGTAAATACACTCGAGACCTCATCAAGAGATTCGGTTGCACATCCGGCAAACCAATCAAGATCCCGATGAACACGAATATGAAGATCGATCTTGATAAAGAAGGAGTATCAGTAGACCAAACTGAATTTCGTGCTATAAACGGTTCTTTATTATACTTAACAGCTACTCGTCCTGACATAACTTATGTTGTAGGTGTCTGCGCTCGATTTCAGGCGAATTCGAAGTAGAGTCACATGGACTCAGCAAAGAAGATTCTCCGCTACCTAAGAGGAACACTTGACATGGGTTTATGGTATCCAACTGATGATAATATTGAACAAATTGGTTATTCTGATGCTGACTATGCAGGATGTAGAATTGACCGAAAGTCAACTTCTGGAACGTGTCAGTTCCTCAGCAGTAAGCTGATCTCATGGTTCTCAAAGAAACAGCATTCAGTAGCAACGTCAACTACTGAAGCTGAATACATGGCTGCCGGAAGTTGCTGCGCCCAAATCCTTTGGCTGAGACAGCAGCTACGCGACTATGACGTCATTCAGAATGAAGTGCCAATCTTCTGCGACAGTACCAGTGCCATTGCAATCACTTAGAATCCTGTACTTCATACGAGATGCAAGCACGTGGACATCAGACACCACTTCATTAGAGACCATGTCGAAAAGAAGGATATCAGGATGGAAAAGATCCATACCGACCATCAAAGGGCGATATCTCGACCAAGCCTCTAGGCGAAGCCGATTCGAGAGAACTTTCAGTAGAGCTAGGTCTGCTGGACCCTACCGATTCCAGTCAGTAAGAGGATTCAGGAGAGGAGCATTCAGTAAGGGGGAATGTTCACTCTCAGTACTAAGTAAAATCAGTACGTAGAGACTCAGCAACCATCTACATGAGGTATCAGCTGACTACGATGTTCAGCTGATAGGTTTGCGTATCTCTACTCAGTAGCCTATAGAACTCTTCTGTGCATTTATGAATCAGATTCAGCATCATATTCAATGCCTTAGAAAATGTCATTTAATTTTTAACGGACTACATTTAATACACGACATTCTATGTAAAAGCATGCTGAACTCTGCAACGCATTAAATGCATGTCGTATCAAGTTACTACTTAGGCTATATACAATTGGCTTTTGACTTAGGCGGCTATTATGATCATTACCTATTTTATAAAACTTAATCCTAGCCATCCATCTCAAAAAGCATGTTCAAACTGAACCATTGATATTTAACTGTTTATCTTCTCTTAGATATATATAAGCGTTCAAATGTTTGAAACCGGCCATTTCATCTCTGCAAATATCTTAAGTACCCTAGATTTTTCTGAGACTATCACTCGCTTTGTTACATATTTTCTATCCATTAAACCTCTCAGAAAATCTTTTGGTAAGTTTTCAATGATCTTTTCAGTATCGCATGATCTTTCAATAAATTTTCTTTTATCTTATCGGATACTGACTGATATTGTGTTTGCAGATTATTAAAATGACAGGAACACATCTAGATGCTCCGGCAGATATGCAAGAGATCCTCAAGAAGGATCGTGTCTGGTGCGAGCCAGTCATGGAGTTTGACGAATGCGATCTTGACTTCATAGAGGAGATTTTCTATGCCCTCCGCGAGACCGGATTAGAAGGATTCCTGACGAGGAAGCCTACCTTCTTCCTCCCTCGTCCAGTGGCAGAAATCTATCTGAACTCCGATTCAGTGGACGGAGACATCAGAGGCAGATTCGTCGTTCATACAGTAGGCGATCCCTCACGCACAGATATAGAAGTAAAACAGATGTCAATCCGAGAAGCTCTTCAGAAAAGCTTCAATCTGCCTAATGAAGGACTCAACACCGTCGCATACAAGGATGACCTGATGGATGAGTACCTCACTGAGTTCTGCGGGAAGCCAACAGTCTTCAGAGCCACCTTTCCCAAGAACGCAATGCTCCCTCAGTACAGAGCATTGGCGTACATAGTGACTCAGCTACTGACAAGTCAAGCAGGCTCTTTTGACCAAGTGTCCAGACCCAAGCTACAACTTATGATGGCCATCTATGACAGGGCCAAGATAAACTGGACTGAGTTCTTCCTCAGAGAGTTCATGATGCAATCAGCCAAATTTGACAAAACTTCCAAGAGGTTGAGCGTCAAAGGAAAGCTCCTATACGGACTGAAACTCTCAGTCATGATCGAGGACTTCTGCGCATCTGACAGAATCACCTTCGCCGACAAGCAATATTTTAACGTGAAGAAAGTCAGATTCCAGAACAGGGCAGCGGCCCTTCAACAGATTGGCTCAGGGCCCGCTGCACCTAAGGCCGGGACTCAGCAGACCTCCACGCCGAAGAAGAAGAGGTCCCCTCCTAAAACAATGCCTAAGGCACCAACCAAAAAGCTGAAGAAGGTCAGCGAGGTTGTGCCTACTGAAACTGAGGTAGAACCAGAGGCCGTCATTGCTCAGCCGCCTCTACAGCTGAGAGACGAGCCAGAGTCTTCTGAGAAGACACAATCAGTGGAGAAGGTCGTCTCCACTGAGAAGGGTGAAACCGTGGACCAAGGGGTCCAAGCTGAAGAAGTCCAGGCTGAAGAAGTTCACACCTTGGAGAGCCCCTTGGACGTCCCACCACTCAGCAGCATCCCGTCTGCTGAGAAACAGCCGTCTCCAATTGAGGTTGAGAACTCGGAGACAGCCTCGGAGTCAAAATCTGTCGGGATGGAGGCCACAACTCTAAAATCCAGAGCCTCTCGAGAGATTACTGAAGTGATTCCGGAGATCGCCAGCCACTCTGATCTTGTCCTACTTGCTAGGCAGGAGAGACTCCACATGCTTATTAGGTTCCAGGAGTGGCACAACTTGAAGCGACTGATTATTCACCACTCCTGCGAGCAGCTTCACGAGGAAGAGCTGCTGATCAGGGGAAAGATTGGCTATTCTGAGCCATCTGACCTCGGCACGCTCGAGGATCTGAGGGCAGCCATGCTTGCTATGCTGAATGACAGACAACCTGTCTCAGCACCAGGGCCCTCAGATGGGCCTGACCCCGATGGTCAGGACCCACCCCGTGATTCAGGCCCTGAGAAGTCTGATGAGGGAACTCAACCGGGCAAGGATGCCACTACTTCTACTGCTGATCCTCCACTCAGCATCCTTGGTCCCGGGCAGATGGTGGTTGGTACTTCGAAGGTAGCTGATCCTTCTCAGCTCCTCAAATCTGCTTTCAAAGTAGCGCCCAGCCCAAAGAGCCGTTGATCGAAATCAGTGGCCAGGGCGCTGAGCAACCAAGGCTCTCAGAATCGCCTACTCGCCCGAGCCGTCCACAAAACTTGGCGGTAAACCACTGAGGCTCAGACTGCAGAGTTGCAGGGACTCAGAACAGCTATCTCAACATCTCTAGTCCCTGACTGCTCCAGCATTCTGACGAATGCCTTAGCTGCACATAGAGCTGACTTTGAAGCACAGCTCAAGACGATTCAGGAAGGCCAGGACAGACTGCTGAATGATTACAAGGCCGCTCAAACCGCTCACACTGAATTCATCACCGCCATCACTCAAGCCACTGACCTCAGAATGGAGAATATTCAGAAGGCCATTGAAGAGACGGTGGAAAAGCAGCTGAAAGAATTTAAGGCTGCAGCAGATCTCTCACATAAGAAATACAGCGACCAGCTGACAAATGAGAGAAATGAGCTGCATGAGGCGCTGAAAAAGCTACACAATAAGCTGGAAGACCTGTCAGACTCATATAAAAGCCTGAATAGAAAGGTATCTGCTTCGCCCCCAACCCTACTTGCTGGTGCCAAAAAGGGGGAAGGTTTCATAGAGAAAGCATCTAAGGAGCTGATACTGCAAGCAGCAAAGAAAGCAAGGACAGTAACTGGGGCATCTCAAACTTCATCATCTGCCCCCACTGGACCTTCACAAACTGGCGAAGCCCAGGGTGACTCAGCTGCAGCTGCAGCATCTATTGAGACTGGCCCAAGTGGCTCAGGAGCCAAAGAAGTCACAGCTCAGGCAACTCAAACTCCTCTTGATATCATAAAAGAAGTTGCTGAGTATGCTGACGAGGACTCTGAAGAGGAAGAAGCCCCTCTTCCCCCACCAGTTGCCGGTAAAGGCAAGAAATTACTGAAACTCCCAACCCCTCCCTCCAAGAAGAAAGGACCCAGGAGGTTCATAACCCCGGAGGAGGAGGCTCAGATAGCAGCAGACGAAAAGCTAGATAGGGAGATAACCGAAGCTGAAGCCGCAAACAAACCTATGAAGAAGCCTGTTAAAGGCAAAACTAAGGCTCCAGCTGGAGGCAAGAAAACAGGTGCTAGGCTGCCTCCTAGAACGCTTAAACTCAGCGACGAGGCTGATAAAGAAAAAGAAAAGGAGCAGCAGTAGCAGCAATCAACTGGGCAGCAGGGAACTCCCAAAGAGAAATCATCAACGCCTGCTGACTCAGAAGAAGAGCCACCTCACAAGCCCTCCTACATTGCCTCGAAGGCACAAGAACAAGAGATGGAAGAAATCTGGGCTCAGTTAGACAGATATCTATATAAAGGTGAAGAGGCTAAACAAATAGAAGCAGCCAGAGAGAGAATATGGATGGCTGATCTTGAAGCTCTCAGGCTGAGAACTGAAAAGGAAGCGAGTCTGAGGATCCCTGTAAAGGCTGACATCCCATACAAATACAGGAAGTTCAGAAAGCCTACTGATCTGAAGACTCACAGATAGCCTAGAGTGGATCAATGGATCCCGTGGGAAGTTACTCAGAGATGGGAGACACTGAAAGCCGAATTCATCAAGAGGAACTACTTCTGGAGATTTTGGTCTGAAAAACCCAAGACAGTGGCATATACTGAATGGCTAATGAGAGCGGATCTGGAAATGTATGCCAGACTCCAAAAAGCTGTCAAGGAAAATATTGAAGTGAGAGTTCCTGATCCCAGAATCCTGCCACCCCCACAGAGGCCTGATGGATCCATCCATTATGGAGTCATAGAGAAAGAAGGGAAGGACGCTGCTGAAGCAAAATTTCTTGATGAAGAAGACCCAGCGGACTTTGCTGAGATACTGAAGCTAAGAAAGATCACATATCGGATGTATGGAGTGCCTCTTCCTGAAACTCAATCTCAAGATTTCAAAGACAGGATCAAGCAGTTCAAATGATTTCTTGCTTCTGTATACTCATCGTATCTTTCTTTCTTTTAGTCTAGCAGAGATGTAACTGTACTGAAATTCTCATATATATAATATCTCTATTTGGCTTTGACAATTCCTTATTGTCTGAATAGTCGTGTTTGTTTATGCTTAACACTCAAAATCACAAAAGTGATTACTGACTCACACACTCACTATTGTTATTTACTGTCAGTTGTTGCTTAGCTAGATTCTGATAGACTTGTTAGTATTGGGGGAAAATGTTGTTAAGACAGGGGGAAGATGTTGATTAGACTCTGTATAGGTTCTGTCCTTCTGCCCTGATCCCCTCAGTAGTCTAGGACTTGAAGAACAACTCCACTGATCCTACTTGTAATATTTTGTAAGGAGCTCTGTTTCTGATAAGTCATAGTGTTAGGCTGATAGATTATTAGGTTTTGGCATCGTCAAATAGGGGGAAAATGTTGGGTGATGATTCTATCCTCAACAATGTTGGAAAATAGTGGGAAATGACTCAGTCTTCTGTGTTGATATTTACTCAGTAGCCCTGTGCTCTGAATGAGTCTGTGAAGATTTGAAGATCCCAAAACCCTATATTGATTGGTGAACCATTACGTTGTAATCTATTTTTGTCTCTGAGGTTTCAGACTCAGCAGACACTCTGCTCTGGTTCAGGCACTCAGTAGATTATCTACCTCAGCATCCAGAAGTAGAAGACTCAGTTATATTGGACTCAGCAGGAGCAGTATACTGAAAGGAGTCAGTGGAACTGAACTCAGCAGGAGTAGTTTACTGAACTCAGAGCTGATATTCAGTAGAGCCGACTCAGCAGGAGCATGCCACTGAATCAGAGATCAGACTCAGCAACGGCCAGACAGTCTTCTGACTGTCAGGATCTTTGAAAGTCAAGTCAGCGGAGTCAATACGAGGAAGTGAGAAGTCAGCTTCAGATCTCCTTGAAGTCTGTTCTGTCTCAACCACTTTCTGAACCTCGACCGATTATAGGCAACCTCGTACCCTATATCTACTAAAGCTGCAAGTCAACAACTTTCCAGAAATGGAGGGAAAGGACACTGCCACCATACTTCAAAAGAGTTGTTTGCTACCCAAAAGAGAGAGACATAGGATCGTCATCTCCAACAGATCTATCCTAATGCCTTCTCTATAAATAGAGGGATAAATCAAATTTGAAGCTCACGAACTTTACAAAGAACTCACGAACACACGAGAGAACACACAGAGTATTCAAACGAGCAAATTCAAAAAGCCTAAGTCTTCCTCAAGACGTTCGAAGAATCAATCTCCGGCGAAAGACTACATTACTGCTCTTAGGGAACCAAGCTAAATCGCTTAATACAGCCTCTAGTATCCAAACGACGATACACGAACCCAAAGCTCACACTCAGCTGTTCGTCGTTCTAGAAGCCACATCCTTGTTCCCTATCCCTCTAACCTAAGCTCAATAGAATATATCCATAGCTTAGACGAAGGAGTTCACTTCTGAACTGATCCTTATTGTAAAGGACTCCTTCACTGTTGGAGAGTTTTTCAAACACTTAGTTTGATAACCGTGTAAACTGAGACTTGCTCAGTATAAATGTCAAGACCAGTGTTTTTCCAGCGTACAAATCGACTGAGACTATCTCAGTATAATAAATAGCTTCCTGATCTTTCGGGACAGTGGACGTAGGATTTTTGTGTCCGAACCACTTTAAAAATCTCTGTGTCTTGTGTTCTATTTTTCACTGTTGCATTGATTTACTGTTCATACTAAAAACATTCTTTAAATCATTCAACTGAGTTTCAGCAAACTTAACAGACTGCACAAATCAATTGAAACTATTTTGATAAAAACGTTTTCTAACTCAACTGAATTTGGGCTTACACTATTTCGCACTACTGAACTCTATCTGGAAGATACTGAATTCTGACTCTAAGTCAGCTAGCAGGTCTCAGTAGAGTCAGTCACTCTGCCACACGATTCAGAACAGCTTATCTGGTCTGCTGAAATTGTTCAGTACGACACTATCCTGAAAAGGACTGTTCATGTTTAAGTTGAGAAATCAGTTTTCAGGTGTATTCACCGCCCCCTCTACACCTAAACGTAATCTCGGGACCAACACCAACAAATCTGACGTCAAAATTGAGCTGCCGAAACTACTAAAGCGGTTGAGCATCGAAAAAGATATCAAGTGTCACAGGATATGTTCAGATCGTGGAACTGAGTTTCTAAACTTAATGGTACGAGACTTTTGTGAGGCTGAAGGCATTGAACATGAAACGTCGGCGGCACGTATGCCTCAGCAGAACGGACATGCTGAAAGAAAGAACAGAACGCTTAAAGAAGCAGCAAGGACGCTACTCGCAGACTCCGGTCTTCCATTGAAGTTCTAGGCAGAAGCGACTAATACTGCATGCTACAATCAGAACCGGTCTCTACTGACTCAGATGCACATGAAGATGCCTTTTGAGCTATGGAAAGGGAGAATTCCTTCTATTTCGCATTTTCATATCTTTGGTTGTCCACGCTTTATTCACAAATAATGGAAATGACCAGTTAAAGGTTCTTTAAAGTAAGTCAAACCAAGGATTCCTCTTAGGATACTCTAGGGTCAGCAAAGCTTTCAGGGTCTTTAACTACCGAACCCTTTGCGTGGAGAAAAGCCCCCATGTTGTATTTGATGAGTTTATTTCTGAGTTCAGGAAGTCAAACTCTTAGCCAGAAGCTGAAGAGGTGAGGAGCAAGCTACAGGATCTAATCTTAAAAGACAACACTGAAAAGATCCAGCATTATTGGGATAATGATTCAGATGATGATCTTCAGCACCCAACAACAAGCAATGTAGCTGAGGAGATTGATTTTACCAAACAGAATCAATCCCAGGTAATTTTGGTCGATGTGGAAACCGATATGGACCTCTACTGAGAATAACAACTTAGGGGGAACTACTAATGTTCCTGAGCTAAATGCCCCTGAACCTGGTGACTCAGTAGACCCAACCCTTGTTACTGAATTACTTCAGACACAGAACAGTACTACTGAAATTCCTAATACTCCTACTGTTTGTGTTGAAACAATTCCAGATGAAGTAACAAGACGTCGTCGCTCGTGGTTAGATGTTCACTCTTCAGATCTTATCATTGGAGATCCTTTAGCTAGCCTCAAGACACGATCTAAATTCTGTCAAGGAGAAAGTGCCTTGTATTCATGCTTCTTGTCGACTGAAGAACCTCAGATAATAGAGGATGCACTGAATGATGCTGAATGGATCACCGCCATGCAAGAAGAGCTGAATCAATTGACGCGATACGACATATGGAGCTTGTTGACAGACCTAGACACCAACACGTGATAGGAATGA
Organism: Lavandula angustifolia; assembly: GCA_028984105.1. Taxonomy (NCBI): domain Eukaryota; kingdom Viridiplantae; phylum Streptophyta; class Magnoliopsida; order Lamiales; family Lamiaceae; genus Lavandula; species Lavandula angustifolia. The sequence goes on along the minus strand of CM054814.1, from coordinate 27,883,247 downwards.
AGTGGGTCTTCAAGAACAAGCGTGATGAAAACAACGTCATCGTCAGGAACAAAGCTCGACTTGTTGCCAAAGGATACTGTCAATCAGAGGGAATAGATTTTGACGAAACATTCGCTCCAGTCGCAAGATTGGAAGCCATTCAACTATTTCTAGCTTAAGCAACACATCAACAGTTCATAGTCTATCAGATGGATGTGAAGTCAGCTTTCCTGAATGGCGTACTGAAAGGAAGAAGTCTACGTTGAACAACCACTCGGCTTTCAGCAGGGACATCAGGTTTACAAACTTAAGAAAGTTTTGCACGAGTTAAAACAAGCACCCAGGGCTTGGTACGATACCCTCTCAGACTTTCTACTTCAGAAAGGTTTTCAGAAAGGAACAGTGGATCGCACCCTATTCAGTATCAAGTCAGGCGAAGACATCTTACTGGTGTAGATCTACGTGGACGACATCATCTTTAGATCAAGGAATCTGACAATGTGTCAGAAATTCGAGTAGATGATGAAAGAAAAATTTGAAATGTCGATGATGGGAGAGATGAAATATTTCCTTGGACTTCAAGTCAAACAATCTAAGAAGGGAATATTCATTAATCAAGCGAAATACACAAGAGATCTCATCAAGAAGTTCGGCTGCGAATCTAGCAAGTCAGTCAAGATACCCATGACCACCAATCTCAAAATTGATCTTGACAAAGAGAGAGTATCTGTTAACTCAACTGACTATCGTGCTATTATTGGTTCTTTATTATATCTTACAGCAAGCAGACCTGATATAACTTATGTTGCAGGTGTATGCGCTAGATTTCAGGCGAATCCCAAGAAGAGTCATATCGATTCAGCGAAGAGAATTGTTCGTTACCTGAAGGGAACACCTAATGTTGGATTATGGTATCCAACTGATGATAACCTTGAACTAACTGGTTATTATGATGCTGACTATGCAGGTTGCCGAATCGATAAAAAGTCAACATCAGGAACTTGTCAGTTCCTCTGTAGCAAGCTCATTTCGTGGTTCTCAAAGAAACAACATTCAGTAGCAACGTCCACTACTGAAGCTGAATATATGGCTGCCGGAAGCTGTTGTGCACAAATACTGTAGCTTGGACAACAGTTGAGAGACTACGACATCCATCAAGATGAAGTGTCGATCTACTGTGACAGCACCAGTGCTATTGCAATAACTCATAATCCAGTTTTACATACAAGGTGCAAGCACGTGGACATTCATCATCACTTCATCAGAGATCATGGTGAGAAAAAGGATATCAGAATGGAGAAGATCCACACTGATAAACAAAGAGCTAATATCCTGACCAAACCTCTAGCTGAGACCAGATTCAATTATCTCTCAGTAGAACTAGGTCTTTTGGATCCTACTGATACGATTCAGTAAATGATCTGGGAAGTACTGTGTAAGGGAGAATTTACATTCAGTACAGTTGAATACTCAGCTTCGTCAAATGTGGTATCAGCTGACTATGATGTTTAGCTGACAGGTTATCAGTATTAAATTCAGCTTTTGGTGATTCAGCATGCCATATCATTTATTTCCCACCTTTAATGTTCATCGTATTCCATTGAGTATGTTGTTTTCATTAACACACGATATTCCGTAAAACTCATTGCGGCGCATTAAATGCATGTCATTTCACCTTACCACTTAGGCAATAAATATAAGTAGGTGAGATTATAGGCGGCACAGTAATCATAACCTATTATAACATTCAATCTGAGCCGCTCACTGATTAAAACCTGATTAATCTCAACCGCATGCTTAAAACTCCCCCTCATATTCAAATCTGAATATATATACGCTCTTATCTCTAAACTACCACTTTATCCGCCATTAACGAAGAATTGTGCACTGCATTTACTCTTTACTATGCATCAGACATCTATTGCATTTTCTGCACTACATCTTCGGTAAGAATTTCTTCAAACTAAGTCTTCCACTAACTCACTCTATTTTCGAGTGCTAATGCTTATTTTTGCAGATTTCAGTTATACAATGGCACTTCTCGTACCGATCACAGACGTTACCATCCCTAAGGACATAGAGGATATTCTTTCTAGGAAGCGGGTATTATTTGAGCCCGTTCTGTCTGTTCTTCGATGCTCTTGAGAGGTCGGGCCTTCGGCCGATTCTCTCCCGTTCTCCGTGTCACCTCCTTTCACGTCAGGTAGTGGAGTTCTTCCTGAACTTCCACTGTGATGATGATTCGAATGACATCTCCAATGTCATTGCAAAGCATGAGGTCCGTCCTAGTCAGTGGGAGGAAAGGGCCTTACAGATTGACGTCTCCAGGCGTCTCCGTGTTAGCTTCGGTCTGGAAGACGAAGGTGCACCGATAGCAGGGTACAAAGAGTCAAAGATTAATAAGTACCTATACAAGTTCAGCGGTCAGAAGGACTGCGTATTCAAGGCAGCGTTTCCCATAAATCAGCTGCTGCTTGAATACAGGGGGTTGGCGTACGTGGTTAATCACATCCTCACTAGCTCTGCAGGATCATACGACCAACTATCCCGCATCCGCGTCCAGATAATGATGGCCATAGTCGATGCAATGCCCATCAACTGGAACGCACGCATTCTTCAGAGCCGAGTTCAAGGCTCAGTCACAGAAGTTCATCAACACTGAAGAAGGGATGAAGCTGATTCCTAAGGGAAAGCTTCTGTAAGGGACAAAGGTTTCTATTATGATTGAAGACGACCTCCCAGATAAGGTTTCTCTCGCTAATGCCTTCTACTTCGACTCAAAGCTGATGAAGTTCGTAACTTCAGCTTCAGCTGAAAAGTCCATCGGGAAGGGACCTTAAGCTAAGCGTCCCTTGGAGATCTTTCAGGATCCCCTTCCCACTCAGGCGAAGAGACCGAAGACACTGAAGAATACTACTTCAGTCGTCCCACCTCCCTCACCAATCTCTGTTGAGGACTCAGGGTCAGGGCAGCATGATGTGATCCTGAGAGAGAAGGTGAAGACTGTTCACTCAGAGAAAACTCAGCCGAAAATTCCAGTTGAAGCTCAGACTGCTGAGGTTTCCTCCATTTCGATCTTAATGCTGAATGCACCTTTGAAGGTGACTGATGAAGTCACAACTTAGATACCGGAGATCAGTTCACACCTTGATCTCGTGGACATAGCAATCCGCTCGTATTCAGATGCGCATCAGATTCTTGTAGTGGAATTTGCTAGAGGAGAGAATCAGAATCAAGTCTCTGTCCACTCTGCTTGAGGAAGAGCAGAAGCTAAAAGAGGAGATAGGCTATGAGGAGCCTTCCGACATAGCCTCTCTGGAGCACCTGAGAGCGGTGATGTTGATGCTGCTCAGTGACAGATTTCAAGGAGCTGAGCCCTCTTCCACTCAGCCTCCCCCTTCGCCCCCACCATCTCCTCCTCATGATGATACGCCTAAGGATGCAGACCAGGGAGGATCTGCTGAAGGCAAAACTCCCACGAGTGATCAGTCCCCTCCTCAGACTTCGGGCCAGATCACTCAGACTCCTTCCGCGACTCAGCAAAAGTAGATACTGAAACGTCGTTACCAAGCTGCTGAGCTCAAGGAACTTTCTACGGAGTCAATAAATAAGGTGATCAAGCGTCAAGCGCATAAAAATCGGAGTCCTATATGGATGCAGCAACTAACATAGCCACTGGGATGACTACGGTCAAAGACTCAGTGAATGCATTAACTAAGAAGGTCACAGCCCTGGCAACCCTCATTGTTGATGCCAAAAAGGGGGGAAGGATCTAGATCAGCTCATCTTCGATCTATCCTTAAAGTTGAAGATTAGCAGGGAGGACCTAGCTCAGCAGCTGCACAGGCGATAGTGCCAGCTGAAGGAGCAACTGAATCAGCTGTAGATGAGGTGGCTACGTACTTGGAGAATCTACCGATTGAGGGCTTGCCACCTCCATCCCCTAAGAAAGCTGATAAGGGTAAGGGCAAGGCTCATGCTGACCCTAGCCCACCCAAGGCAAAGAAGCTAAAGTTCAAATCTCGCGAGGAGCAGATAGCCTACAACGAGAAGCTCGCGAGAGAACTAGCTGAGGAAGAAGCAAAGAATAAGCCAGCTGCTAAGAAGAAAGGGGTTCAGATCCGTTCTCCTGCGCCTTCACGCACACGGACGACGACCCCAGGCAATCCAGATCAGCAGCAGCAGCTAGAGCTCAGCAATCTAGAGCTCAACAATCCAAACAGTCCAAGTCTGATAAGTAGGGCGCATCAGGTTCCAAATCCAAATCAGAGTCGCCTGCTGACTTAGAAGAACAACCTCATGTGCCATCCACGGTCCTTTCCAAGGAACAAGAGCAAGAAATCAAGGAGATATGGGACACGTGCGAGAGGGCACTGGACAGAACAGTCAAGGCAAGGCAGCTCAGAGAGGCGGGGGAGAGGATCCGCCTAGCTGACCTTTAGGCCCTCAGGCTAAGGACTGAAAAAGAAGCAAAGGAGAGGGTGTCATTCAAAGATAGAAGCATTCCTCCTCTTCCCGTTTCTTTAGGAGCAGAGAGCCACTCAGTGAAGTGAAGAGAGTCGTTTATAAGAGAACTGACGACTGGGTGCCTCTCAAGCTCAATCAACAGTGGGAGAAGCTGAAGGTGGATTTTATCAAGAGGTTTTATATATGAAAAGTCAGAAATGAAGACTCCTCTGATGTTGATAGATACTTCAAGGAATTTCTGACTGCTGCAAATCCTCTGGTCAAACGCTAAAGGCACCTCCATTCCTAACTCTTCCTCCACCAATGACTCAAGCTGACAACTTATGCAAGAAGGAGATTGAAGAAGAGATAAAGAATGCGATATTCAGTAGAGGACTGAACAAGGATGAAGAAGAATACTTAGCGGAGATCAAGGCCCTGAGAAGCAGAGTCTATGAAGGATATGGCCTTGAGCTTCCAGAGAAGAAGTCTGCTGACTTCCGAGCGCGCATGCAGAAGTTTAAGAAGAAGCCCAGCTGACTCTCTCCTCTCTCCTAGTCTAGCTTCATAGTGATAGAAGTCATTGTATTGTAATTTCTTTATCTTATATAACATGTCACTTTTTGGCCTCGACAATTACTCATTGTCTTTACGGCTTTATCTATCTTTCAGCACAACTGATCACCTAAGTGATCAGATACTTATCTTATCTGACCCTATGTGACTTATGTGCTTATCTGCCTTAGAATTATTTCCTACTGATTAATTGTGTTTGCTTTATTCTTCTCTGATACTTTGTTAGTACTTAGGGGGAAGAGCTCATCTATAACATAGAAGGAAATTGTTTCTTAAGAGGAACTTGCATCGTAGGGACATGATTGATAACTGCTGAACTTACATTTGATGATTAGCTACTATATGATTTACTTTGAACTTTGATTATGTGTATCGGCCCTGATATTGTGTGAATATGTTGAACTTATTTTGGTTCTGATAGCTCTGATACATGTTAGTAGAATTCCTGATAACCTCAGCATGCTATAACTATATCATAAGCTCTGTTACATTCAACATTTCTTAATTGTTTTAGTTCTTGTCTTAGCTCTGATACAAGACTTATTATCATAAGTTAGCTCTGATATTCCTTTACTTGTGACTGCTCTGATACCTTCTTTTCTTTATCTTAGTCAGCCTTTATATGTTTACTTGAGCCTTTTCCGTAGCTATAGCTTCCTTAAAACTTTTCTTTTTGTGACAGAAGATTTAATAGGTTTTGGCATCATCAAATAGGGGGAAATTGTTGGATAAGGATTCAGTAGATGGATTGATAGATTTGATAGATACCAAAACCCTAGCTACATATTGTACCTTCGTATATGTAATAGCTTAGTAGAGTTCAGTTGTTCGAACTCAGTAGGCTAGAGTTCAGTAGTTGCAGGATTCAGTAGAAGACCTCGCACTCAGCCGATGAACTCAGGATCGAAGAAGTCAGTTGGTCAGCCTACCACCAACTAAATTTGCTTAGGAATTCGTGCCTATGCACTGAATGCTCAGAAGAACGTCAGTAGGGAAGTCACTTCAGTTGAAGGTCCGAGGATTCAGAGGAAGTCAACCTTGATGTTTGACAAGTCTCACCTACCAATCTACGTCAACCAATAAGGAGCCGACAGCGACATATCTTTTCTGACAAAAGCTGCTCCCAGACTGAAAAAGAGGAGAATCTTTATAGTGCACCTACTCACCAACGTTCAAAATAAAGGAGCCGTTTTCCTTGTCTTTTCGACACGTGGCTAGACCTCCCTCCAACGGATCTATTCACCATCGGCGACTATAAATAAGACAAGTCTTCAAGCAGAGACGATACCGGGAACCCAAACTTTCTACGCACAAACTCTTAACACTCTCAACGAAGAATCCAGCGAAGAACTAGCATCCGTTGAAGAACATCTTAGTTCATCACTTAGAGTTTTATTTGTTCCCCTTCTCTTATCTAAGCAAGCCTCATTGTAATATCTTTAGTTTAGAAACCTCGAGGAAGTTCACATCTTTGTGAAACTGTTCTTATTTGTAAGAACTTCCTCTTAGTTGGAGAAGACTCAAACTCTTAAAGTTTGAAACCCTTGTAAAAGTCACTACGACTATAAGTATAGAATCTGTCCAACGCACATATCACTGAGAACTTGCTCAGTATAAGCTTCAAGTTTTGGAGTTTGTCCAGTAAACAGACCAACTGAGACTTACTCAGTATAAATATAACAAGTATCTTGCTTTGGTCAGGACAGTGGACGTCGGACCCAGTGTGTCCGAACCACTTTAAAAATAGTTGTGTTGATTTACTGTTTTCTCTAACTATTCATATTGCATTAAAATTGTATTTCATAAAACTCAGCATAAAACCGATGTTTTCTAACCGAGACATTTGGTAGGGCCTACACTTCCGCACACACTCTGATACTGAACGACTGATTGACTGACTAAAGTCAGTTGGGCTGAACTCAGTAGAAGTTTTTCCTGCCCACGCGATCTGAAGCATATTTGGCTAGCTAGCTCAGTTCACTAGCAAACTCAGCTAGAGCTGACTTCGCGTTTGAGAACGAAATTTGTATTCAGATGTATTCACCCCCCCCCCCTCTACACCTGAACCATGTCTCAGGACCAACAATATATTTTTTTATGCATTATGTCAGACTTTTCAATGCGTATTTTAATAATGAACATAGCATGAATATCGCATAACATTATAAATAAATAATATAATTAAAAAATATAATTTCATTAATATTATTAATTAATAAAATAATATTAGTACTAATTAATATAATGAATACTACCTCCGTCCCATTATTTCCGACACGTTTCATTTCGGCGCGGAAATTAAGAAAGTAGATGATTAATATTGAGATATGGGTAAATGATAAAGTAGGAGAGAGAAGATGAATGAGAGTAGATGATAAAGTAAGAGAGAGAAGATGATAAAGTAAGAGAGAGAAAATGATAAAGTAAGAAAAAGTAGGAGAGATAAATGGTAAAGTAGGAGAGAGATGATAGGTAGTATTTCCAAAAAAGGAAACGTGCCAGTAATAGCGGGACGTCCATTTAAGGAAACTGTGTCAGTAATAGCGGGACGGAGGTAGTATTATATACCACGACATATGTTAACACACAAAACTGTTATTTTTAATAACATAACAATATCCAGAACGACTTCAGATAGTGCATATATGAATTCCATAATATGCATCGACCTATAAATAAATATGCATGATTCAATTAATGATGAAATCACAATACTTTTTTCTTAAATTTTTTTGATGCTATCTTAACAAACCTTTAGTAAGATACGATTACAAAAGGACTTAAATAGATTCAATTTTATATTTAAAATATTATTTATGGTCTTTCATTAAATTACTTAAGAAATAAATTAAATAGTAACTAACCTACCTCATCCAAAAAGATTCCGTACCATAAAAACAATGTAAAAATTGTGATTTAAAATCGTATGCATACATTTTAACAAATTCATAAGAATAATAATTACCATATTTAATTGGGTGGCTTACTATAAAAAAAAGTACGCAATTTATAGGAAGTTATATAAATCTATTCGTTTGTTGCTATTTATCCGCATTAATTAATATGTTAATTAAAAAATAAATTAGATATTAAGAAACTTGCCATATCCGTAAATAATCACACGATCTTTTAGAAGTTATATAAACCTAAAATTACACTAATAACCTTCTGGATATTATGACATTTAAAAAAGTCATTAATTAACTAATTAATGATATTCGTTGGATCAACTAAATCAATGGTTGTAGTTGGTTCTTAGTTCTCACAAAAACCCTTAGTTTATATATGTAGGGTAGGTTCCCATGGGAACAAGGACTATAATGTGAACTAGGAACAAGCAATAGTCGTTGGATCGATCCAATTGGTCGATCCAATGATTGTAGATCACTTTCCACTTAAAAATATTCAAATTCATGACAATACACTTTCTTTGCAGAATCGATACACTAAAGGGTAAATTTGACTTTGCCCATCAATTTTTATTCAAAGCGGGGGGGGGAATCGTATATCAACCAATTAGTAAATCAAAAATGGTAAGAAATTGAATTACGTCAAGTTAAGGCAGAACAACTCCTTGAACTTGTATCAAACCCTAGAAACGATTTGGAAGAATGAAAAATAGTTAAAGGGGGACAAAAATACATAAACAAAATCGAACTAGCAAACCGAAGCTTCCAATAGATTGGGTGTTAGATTAGAAATACCCATTACATATACAATACACAATCAAGTACGTAGAATACATAATTTCACTAACAAAACAAAAATACACCTTGAAGAAAGATATAACCACAATAGAACTGCTACAAATTTAGCAATATTAACAGGAGGAACATACACATTCGAAGGAAATGATTAATTGGAAGTCGCAAGTAGAAAAATAATGACGACAAACTCACAACTTCCTCTTCCTAGATGAAATATTGTGACGATTTTGAAGGAAGGCGAGATGATTTTTGCAGTTAGGGCTCCGATGGTTGAGGATAGAGAAGAAAGAGAAAGACATGTTGAGATACAAATGTTCTTTTAAAGAAAATAGAGTTTGGAAAAATACCATAGTGCCTTTAATGATTAAAATTATAGGGGAAATGAAAATAAATTAAGGTTAAATCAAAACCACTCATCTCAAGATCTAATAGTCGGATTACGTTTCTACTTCCTACTATGAGGGGTGTTCCTAAATGATCATTTCCATATATATATATATATATATATATATGGTCTTATTGAGAGAAAGGAGAACAAGATCCATCCATCTATTTTTGTGATGTGTGGCTTGGATTTAAGGAGGAAAGAAAAGAATTTTTGACTTAAAAATATATCATTAAGGGTATTCAAGTAATTTGTGTTATGTTTTTTTCATCAAACCAAAACCACATTTCTTGAGCCCAGGATCGAATAAGATGAAAAAGTGAAGGATGAAGCTCTTCTCCAATCCTCGCGAATTCGAAATGTAATCGTCTTGAAGCTCCATTCCTCCGAAATCCTATCGTCTCGTATCTCTAATTTCTTCAAATCATCGGCGACAAGATATGGGTAAGTTAATTAATCGATTTCGCCTCATTTTTGTGTGAATTCGTGATTTCTGATAGGGGAAATCATCTTCTTGTTTTGAATTCGTGATTTTCTGATTCGCGTTTTTGTCTATTGAAGTTACATATCGTTTAATTTTTTTGTGTCAATTGAAGCATAATTTGTATTATTTCAAGCATAATTTAATTCGTCTTTCCTTTCTTTGGACGAGAATGAGCCCGAAAGCTGTTTTGACGAATATTTTATCGAAAAAATGTCTATGTTGTATAGCCCCATGTGTCCGGTAGAGTTTACACCGTTTGTTGGCCAAAAGTTTTTGAATTTGGATGATGGGGTTCGATTTTACAAAATATACGCTGGGATTTGTGGTTTTGATGTCCGTTTGAGTACCGTTCGTGTTACCGATCTCATTATCAAGTATAGGTACGTGTTATGCAATCGTGAGGGTCAGGGAATTGGTCATTTCTCTAATGTTGTTGAACCGAGTGAGGCTTCTAGTAGTAAGAAAAAGAGAAAAACTAGGTCATCGAAAGCTGGATGTAAAGCACGAGTCATTTTTAAATTGTGTGGGTTGGAAGGTTATGAAATAACTAATTTCATTGAAACGCATTCACATCCTCTTTTGCAAGATGGTCAGAAACAGTTTATGAAGGTTAATAGGAATATGGATTATACCCACCAAAGTTTCGTTATGAATTGTAATCGAGCAAACATTGGTCCGGTTAGATCTTTTAAATTATTTATGGAGTTAGTAGGTAGTTTTGATAAGATTGGTTGTAGTATTGTGGATTTTAAGAATTTATCCCAAAAGGTGCGTGCTTTCGTCGTTGGGTTGGACACACAAGTTGTGCTGGATAATTTGGAAAGTCGAAAGGAAATCAGCCCAGGATCAACCTTTTCTTAGGAGGTGAATGATCAAAAAAAAAATTCGCGGCTATTTTGGGCTGATATTATATCAATCAACAACTACAAGCGATTTTGTGAGGTTGTTTCGTTCGATGCCACATATTCGACCAACAAGTAAGATGCCTTCTTATACTGTTATATTACTAATGTTCACATTGAATGAATGTGCATACTCTGTATAATATTTTTGTGCATACTATGTATACTGATGTGCATACTCGGCATACTGAATGTGCATACTCATCGTGCTTTTATTGGCTCTGAAGTTATATTGTAGTAAAATATGCATACTATATTATGATGATGTGCATAATGTATACGTTAAATGTGCATAACCAGGTATAACCTGATTTTTGCTCCTTTCACGGGTAAGGATAACCATGGTAAGTGTGTTACCTTCGGTGCCGGTTTGTTGTCCGGGGAGGATGAGTATTCTTATAGTTGGCTTCTCCAAAGCTTTGTGAATGCCATGGATAATGTTCACCCCAAGATGTTGATAACCGACCAAGATCCGGGTTTGATAAAGGTTGTTGGAGCTATATTACCGGACACACGCCACAGATATTGTATGTGGCACATCATGTGTAAAGTTGCTGATAAGATATCAGTTTCTTTAAGATCTGATGAGGGTTTTAGGCACAAATTCAATGCATTGATGTGGTCAGAATTAATCGAACCCGCTGAATTTGATCGGAGGTGGAATGAATTGATGACTGAATACGACTTGGTAGGGCACAAATGGTTCGACACCATGTTTGATATCAGGGAAAGGTGGATTCCGACTTATTTCAGAAATGTGCTGATAAGTGGTTTATTTAAGACTACATCTATGTTAGAATCCGAGAATAATTTTTACCAAAGATTTCTGAACTGTCATGCTAATCTGATTGAGTTTTTCATGCACTTTGGGAGTGCAATTGATGCTCAAAGAGAAATACACAAATTGGAGAGCTGCAATGATATCAAAAGTTCTCTAAATTTATTGTCGAACCTCGCAATTGAGAAGTACGCTGCATCATTCTATACATTTGCCAAATTCAAACAAGTGTAAGAAGAAATTGTGGCATCAATACATTTATGTTGTATGTTGAAGATGGCCACAATTGCTAACACTACCGTATACGAGGTAGATGAATCCGGAGATGGTGCCTTCACTCTAGTTTTTGATAGCAAGGACAATAGCATTGTATGCGGATGCAACTTATTTTCGAGAAAGGGTATTTTGTGTATGGATATATTCTTTGTTCTTAAGAATAAGAGAGTAGAACGTATTCCGGATAAGTATCTTCTATCTCGTTGGTCCAAAAGTGTTTCTATGGAGAACCATTATGCGAGCTTTGGTGATGGATCAACTCGAAAGGATAATAGGGAACTACTATACGAGAGCTATAGATGTATTGGATTGATTTATTCTAGTGATGATTTGCGAGCTGACTTGTTGGTTGATCTGAAGCTTTTGACAGAAAAATATTCGAATCTTACCTTAGGTTCGAAGATAAATAAGTAAGTGTCTATTATGAGATTATGTTTTCTCCACTCCCTTAAACTTATAGAAATGATATTGATGCAACCCTCTATTTTTTGCAGCGATGGTAGCAGCAAGAAGAAACTGGTTGAAGACTTCTATCGATGTACTGTTCCGGATTTAGTGTCCGTCTTATCACCCAGCCCAGTTAAGACAAAAGGTAGTGGAAGTCGAATACAGAGTAGAAAGGAAGCTGTCGTGCGTAAAGCTAATAAACCTAAAAGGAGATGCAGCAAATGCAAGCAATTGACCAACGACCAATCCGACCTTGAAGATGAATGAAAGCATCTCTTTTATCCCTAATTTTGAGTTGAACTATGGATTCATTGTATAGATTTAAAGGATTCACTGTATGGATTTAGGTTATGTTATTGTTAGAATTTGGATTACCCTCTGCATATGTGCAGAAGATTTATGCATTATGTGCATACGTTTTCAATGATATGTGCGTATCATAGTAATTGTTGAGACCAGCGTTTCTAATCAAATGTGTGCAGACATTTTTAATTAAATGTGCATATACATATTAACAAATGTGCATACATAAAAAATAAAGCATCATGTTCTACTTTCCTCAAAACACGAAATTTATATGCACATTAAGTAATCATTATATGCACATTAAGTAACACGGGTATTTTATAATAGGACGGATATATATTTACAGTTGATTTTGGATTACCCTCTGCATATGTGCAGAAGATTTATGCATTATGTGCATACGTTTTGAATGATATGTGCTTATCATAATAATTGTTGAGACCAGCGTTTCTAATCAAATGTGTGCATATATTTTTAATTAAATGTGCATATACATATTAACAAATGTGCATACATAAATAATAAAGCATCATGTTCTACTTTCCTCAAAACACTGAATGTACGGTTTCTCTACACAATCCAAATCAACCCATTGAACATCAATCAACTATCCATCTTGTTTTTCCTACAGAACTATGCATCATTCAACAAAACACATAAATCCCACACGTACTAATCAATTCAATCTAACAAAGTCTTTTCCACATCGATATTTTTCACACGGACAGTTTTTTCATAGTATTCCTCGGCCTTTTGGATTCTTTCATCATTCATTTGGTTCACACTTTATGTTATAAGCGCTGTCAGGTATCTCACCCTTAGTACACTGAGTTGCTTCTTTGATTTTGTAGTCAATCCACATTTCCATGACCCTTTGTCTTCTCCCAGGAATGTTTCCATATGCCGCATTGTGAATATTGCGCTATCCATCACGTTTTTATGTTGCCCCCATTTAACATGCATCACACTAAGCTTTGAAGCCCTCACATTTGCTGCCTTTTCTTCTAACTCATGAGTATCCAGAAAATCAGCCAAGTATTTTTGTTACAACTCATTTAGAACTGATGTTAGCAGCAGATATTACATCTTCGGATCAACCAACATAAATTAGTGTTAGAGGTTACCAGTTTAGATGCCGAATTCCAGTATTTCTCTTCTGAACATCTCGATTGTTCATCATTTAAGCTATCTATGACATGGATTGTGGGCCTCTTCATTTCTACCATCATCATGTAGTACCGATCTCCAAGCATAAAGGGGAACACAAACTACAGAGTCCGAAATAATAAAATAGTGAATAAAGGAAGTTGTATTTTGTTATGGTAGTAAATGGTATTTTTACCTAATCGAGGCACTCCATTCCTGCTTCTTGATAACAAATTATCTCACCTAGCAACTACTCAGAAAATTTGATGGGCTTGTTTTGCATTGCTAAGCTCTACATAATAATGAATGAATTATTTTATAAGTTTTTTCAGAATCTGCATTCTATAAAAACAGGTTGTGTGCATAAAGTGTATCAATAATGTGCATAAAGAACATACCGTGATGTTTGTGCTTGCAAAAAATATCTCAAATGTGCATAAAGAACGCTAGAAAGTGGAAATAGTGTTCTTTACCCATCTCAAATGCAATCCGGCAAGGGACTGCATCCACTGAAGATAGACATACAGGAAACCAAGTCAATTAAAAGAAACATAGTGAAATATTTAAAACCTCGACTCAATTTAATCATTCCTAATGAAGAACAATGATAAATACTTTTTTCAAATCTGAGTTTACCAAGATTTATTTTGGCATAATAAAATGGATGCCCAAATCGGCTTACTAATGGGATGCCCCAATACCTTAAAGAAGGCGTATCAGCGAAGTGGTCTCGGTGCTTTTTGGCATCCCCCTATCTTGTCTTGCTGGAGGCAGATTTTCTAAAAAAAGCGGTTGATTATTCGGATTGTAAACCAGCATTCTTAGCTCTGGACTTTTCTGGAGTATCAATATTAGAGAATATAGGCTGTTGATCTGGCAAAACTCTACCAAGCAAAAACATATGGAGATGATGAAGTAGCACAAACACCTATGGATAGTAAGAAGAACCTTGTCAATATATACAATGATCGGTGACAGAGGTATGCATAACATTTTCATGGTGATACTGAGTGAATATTTTTTCATGCGACTTATTTTATATCAACTGCAAAACGATGCTATATACTTCATTCCCATATATTATTGAAAACATCATAAAGAAAAGACTGAAGGGGACAACCTTCACCGTCTCACGCATTCGCTCTCCAGCAGCAAATGAAGATTCAGATGAAGCATGATCTGCAAGAGAGAAGAATTAGAATATCATGCCTAATTTAGTATATCACTGACAAGGATCACATAGCATGAGAGAGAGAGAGAGAGAGAGAGCAGCCACCAGAGGCAGATTTGTATGTTGGCAATAGTATACACTTTGGATCTTTTCACGGTGAAGATGCCTCTATTGCTGAAAGTTTTGATTATTTACCACGAGTTAATAGCGTCCGAATGAGTATTCTTAGTTCAACAGAACGAAAATAAGAAAGAGAAATGGCATACCACTTTTTCACTTTCTCCACTCATCACAAATAACTGCCAGTAACATATCAGACCAAGTTCCTCTTGCCTCCTCGAGAACACGAGTAGTGCAAGGTTGAAACGAATCCTACAGATAGAACTAATTGTTATTATACTATCTACAATTTGTTGACAGTGCATACTAAAAGGAGTATGTTGGGAGATGATTCAGCAGTAAACTGTTTAGAAGATTTGGTTGATCCCAAAACTCTAATTTGATTGGTGAACCATTCCTTTGTATTCAGTAACGCATTGGTCTCCGAGAGTTTCAGACTCAGTAGAATTGCCTTCATCATGGTCCAGACTCAGAAGTTCTGTCAACTGAACCTCAGTAGACTATCCGCCTCAGTACCATGAATTGAAGACTCAGTAGTGCTGGACTCATTAGGAGCAGCATACTGAGAGGTGTTCAGATTCAATAGTGTTGGACTCAGCAGGAGCAGCATACTAAAAGAGTCAGTAGAACTAGACTCAGCATGAGCAGTTTACTGAACTCAAAGTCGACCTTCAGTGGAGTTGGACTCAGCAACAGCCTGACATTTTCCTTAACTGTTAAATCAGTAGAGTTGTCCGAGGTCGTACACATTAGAGAAGTTAGCTTCAGTATATGCCTTGAAGTTTGAATGTCTCAACAACTTTCTACACCTCGAGCAATGACAAGCAGCCAGCTGTCAAAGTACTGGTAAAAGCTGCAAGTCAACCACTTTCCTGAAAAAGATAGTGGACTCTGCACGATTTCAAAAGAGCCGATAGCTACCCAAAGAGAGTGACACGTGGACAGTTCATCTCCAACAGATCTATCCATAGCTCACCTCTATAAATAGAGGGATAATCAAATCGAAGAAGACAAGGAACATACGAGTAGTAAACGAACAAGAACACAACTTTCCGCGAAGAACTGAAGAGAAAACAACCCAACGCGAAAAACACTCATACTGCTCTAGGGAACCAAGCTTCATAGAATCAAAGCATCTAGCATCCCAGTGAACGAACATGAACCCAAAGATATTATTCCTCATTGTTCTTCACTCTAGAAGCCCTTTCTTGGTCCCTTTACCCTCTAACCTAAGCTCAACTGAAAATATCTATAGCTTAGAACCGAAGGAGTTCATATTTTTAA
Source organism: Lavandula angustifolia (assembly GCA_028984105.1). Lineage (NCBI taxonomy): Eukaryota > Viridiplantae > Streptophyta > Magnoliopsida > Lamiales > Lamiaceae > Lavandula > Lavandula angustifolia. The sequence goes on along the minus strand of CM054814.1, from coordinate 27,867,240 downwards.
TTGTTCTTATTGTAAAGAACTCCTTCATCATTGGAGAAACGTTCAAACACCTTTGTTTGATTTCGTGCAAATAATAAATAGATCTTGACAATAGATCTTGACAAAGAGGGAGTATCAGTGGACCATAATAAATTTCGTGCAATTAGTGGTTCTCTATTATATCTAACTGCTACTAGACCTGACATAAATTATGTTGTCGGTGTCTGCGCTCGATTTCAGGCGAATCCTAAGCAGAGCCATACGGACTCAGCAAAGAAGATTCTCCGCTATCTCAGAGGAACACCTGACATGGGTTTATGGTATGCAGCATATGATAATATTGAACTAACTGGTTATTCTGATGCTGACTACGTAGGTTGCAGGATTGACCGAAAATCAACTTCAGGAACTTGTCAGTTCCTCGGCAGTAAGCTTATTTCATGGTTCTCCAAGAAACAGCATTCAATAGCCACGTCAACTACTAAAGCTGAATACATAGCTGCTGGAAGTTGTTGTGCTCAAATCCTTTGGCTGAGACAGCAGCTACGTGACTATGACGTCATTCAGAATGAAGTGCCGATCTTTTGCGACAACTCCAGTGCCATTGCAATCACTCAGAACCCTGTTCTCCATACTAGATGCAAGCATGTGGACATCAGACATCACTTCATTCGTGACCATGTCGAAAAGAAAGATATCAGGATGGACAAGATCCATACTGACCATCAAAGGGCCAACATACTGACCAAACCTCTAGCTGAAGCCAGATTCAGAGAACTTTCAGTAGAGCTAGGTCTGTTGGACCCTACTGACTCAAGTCAGTAAGTGGATTCAGGAGAGAAGCATTCAGCAAGGGGGAATACCTACTCTCAGTACTGGACTCGTTCAGTACACAGAGATTCAAAAACCAACTACACGTGGCACAGCTGACTATAATGTTTAGCTGGCAGGTTAACGTATCTCTTTCAGTAGTCAACCCAGTATTTAATGTTGTTATGATATCTATTCAGCATCGTATTCATTGCCTTAGAGAATGTCATTTATTATAAACGGTTTCATTAAATGCACGACATTATATGCTATGTTTGCTGAGCTCTGCTTTACATTAAATGCATGTCATATCAACTTACTCCTATAGGCTATTAACAACTGGACTTGACTTAGGCGGAATGTTTACTCATTGCTTATTATAATATTAAATCTTGACCGTCCACCAATAAAAGCGGGATTAAACCTGAACCGACAATCTTCAAAACGTTCCATCTTCAAATCATATATATCGACGTATCTATCCTTATACCGCCATTTTCGCTCTGCATAAACCTTGAATTCTCTGAAAACCTTAAGCTTTCAACTTTTTTTTGCTTCAGTATTTGCATATTTTTAGAGATTTCTACTGTAAATTTTACGTTCATTAGTACTCATATTGACTTTTTTACTTTCAAGTACTAATACGTGATTTTGCAGATTAAGTCATGGCAACTACCTGTGGTATCAGCGTGATCGTACCGCTAAACATGGTAGAGATTCTCGAGAAGGATCGTGTATGGTGCAAGCCCATCATGGAATTTGACTCCAGCGGTCTGGAGATGCTGGATGATGTTTTTAACGCTCTCAGAGCATCGGGGCCAGAGAGGTTCTTGTCGAAGAAGCCAACATATTTCCTTTTGCGTCAGATATCAGAGTTCTACCTCATTATGGAGGAGGTAGACGGGGATTTACTTGGAGCTTTCACAGTACATCGTGTTCCTGACCCTTCGAAAGCTGATCCAGAAGTCAGACAGATGTCTGTAAGGTAAGCGTTGGAACAGAGTTTTCAGCTGCCCAGCAGCGGCAGGAGCCTTGCAGGGTATAAGGACGATCTCCTTGATGAGTACTTGTTTATATTCTGTGGGGAGCCGACCACATTCAGAGCAGCGTTCCCGAAGAATAGTATGCTCCCGTAGTATAGGGCATTGGTGTATGTAGTTACGCAGATATTGACGAGTCAGGCCGTCTCATTTGATCAGGTGTCCAGGCCAAAGCTACAGATGATGATGGCCATCTATGATCGGGCCAAGATCAACTAGACCGAATTCTTCTTGAAGGAGTTTCAGACGTAGTTCGTAAAATTCGATAGATCTACCTATCATCTGAGTGCCAAGGGAATACTCCTATATGGGATGAAGTTGTCAGTGATGATAGAAAACTTCTGTGGAGATGTCAACATAGCCTATGCTGACAAGGCTACGTCAATCCCAAGAAGATCCATTGCCACAGTCGCGCCAGTACGCTGCAGCAGATAGGCACTGGTGCTGCTGAAGAAGGGAAGGGGAAGAGAAAGGCCCCTAATCCCATTAAGAAGGGTGTTGCCCCTCAGAAGAAGAAGAAGAAAGCTTCTGAGACGGCAGTGGTAGTAGCCCCTTTCAGACTAAGAGGTGATTCGGATTCTGCTGAGAAGACCGTCTTAGTAGGAAAGGTTACGTCTGCAGAGAAGGAAGCCTCCTCAGCTGAAAAAGAGGCTTCAGCAGAACAGGGGACTATTCCTGAAATCACAACTCCTACATCCAGGTCTCCACTGGATGTACCCCCGATCAACAATCTTCCCTCTGCTGAGAAGCAGAGTCTCCAATAGACGTAGATGAGATGGAGACGAGTACTGAAGTTGAGACTCTTGGGTATGAGGTTGATATGCTACAGGGTAGAGAAACTCGAGAGATCTCAGAATCCATTCCAGAAATCATAAGTCACTCTGACTTGGTGAATATAGCCTTCAGGGCGACACTTCAGATATTGTTCAGGTTCCAGGATTGGATCACTCTCTAACGCCTCATCAGATTCAAGTCCTGTGAACTCCTAAACTCCGAGGAGCTTCAGATACAACAGCAGATAGGCTACTCAGAGGCTGCTGACGTATGCTGTCTCGAGGATCTAAGGGCAGCAATGATGGCGTTGCTTGAGGATAGGAATCCCTCAGCAACCGTCACTTCCGAGGATTCTGGTCCCGATGATCAGGACCCACCCAGTGATGCTTGCTGAGGGTACTCAACAGGAGGAGGGAGCTCAACCCTCAGCTGATCTACCAATCAGCTCCTTCCCTCCTGGTTCGGCGGCTGCAGGAACCTCCCATGACTCAGACCCTGGATAGCTGCTGGTGCGGTCTACATACGAGGTTGCTCCTATTGCCAAACGCCAAAAGTCCAAGTCTGTAGCCAAAGCGCTCAGAATATAATGGACTTAGAACCGCCTCCTAGCGAGGAATGTCCACATGATTTGGAAGAAGGCTACTACATCTCAGTGCGAGGAAATCAGGACATTGAAGACTACAGTTCAGAATGCGCCTGTCCCTGATTTCTATGCTATCCTCAAGTATGATCTAACCGCACAGAGAGATGAGTTTGAAGTTCAGCAAGCATCGATGACTGCTGCCCATACTTCACTTTTGGAATCATTCAAGGCAGCTCAGTCAGAACAAATGACCAGAACTTCGCACTCACTCAGGCTCATGAGCACAAGATTTCTTCTCTTCAGAAGGAATGTGAGGAGAAGATAGATGCAAAGTTGAAAACAATACAAGACCTTGTCGAATATGGTGAAGATCTCATAACCGAGAGCAATGACCTACATGAGAAGTTTGAAGGTCTGCAAAAAACCTTGGATAGGCTATCTAATACTTATTCAGCACTGAACTCCAAGGTTTTCTCACTTCCCACCCCTGGCGTATTGGATGATGCCAAAAAGGGGGAAAGAATAGTTAAATAGAAGAAGTCAGTACAGGGGACTCAAGCTAAATCTGCTCCCACTGACCCGATTCATACTAAGGGGGAAGAGATAGAGACAGAGGGTATGGCCCAGGGTATCTCAGCCACAAGACATGTAGGCGCTGAGACAGGCCCAAGTGGCTCAGGACCCAAAGAGGCGGGAACATGCACTTCTGAATCTCAAATATATTAAAGAAGTGGCCGAATTCCTGTGGGGGACTCAGAAGATGAGGAAGAGCCTCCTCTGCCTCCACCAATATCGGGAAAGGGAAAGAAACCACTGAAGGTTCCTACACCACTGAAGAAGTGACTGAAACGATATATCAGCCCAACCGAACAAGCTCAGATAGAAGCTGACGAGAAACTGGCAAGAGAGCTGGCTGAGGCTGAGGCAGCAAACAAGCCGAAGAAGGCTCAGACAAAGGCTAGGACTAAGGTTCCTGCTAGGAAACCAACAAAGAGGCTTCCTGTCAGAAAACTCATTCTCAGCGATGAAGCTGACAAAGATAAGGAGAAAGAGAAGGAAGCTAAGAAGACAGCTACTGAATCTTAGCAGTAGCAAGGACAGAAGAAAAGAGCTGAGCCGACGATTGATGAGATGATAAACTTCAGCATAATTGCCTTGGATAAAAGGGCAGAATAATATCAGCTGGAAGAATATAGACGACAAGAAGCTCTAGCAAAAGAGAAAGCTGTTGAAGAAGCTAGAGAAGCAGAAAGGCTGAAGTCAAGACCTCCTCCACCAAAGGACAAGGACATTCCATATAAGTACAGAAGAGGCCGCAGACCCAATGATCAAAAGATGCATAGGTGGCCTCGAGTCGACAAATAGGTGCCCTGGGAAAAGACTCGGTATTGGGAGACTCTTAAGGATGAATTCATCAAACACTATTATGTCTGGCAATTTTGGCCAGAATCTCATAAGAACGATGCCTTTGCTGATTGGCTTTTCAAGTGTGACTCAGAGATCTACAATATGGTCGAGAAAGCCATTGAAGATAAAGTCGATGTTCAAATTCCGGCTTTCAGGACACTGCCTCCACCTCAGAAGCTAGACGGATCTCTTTACACTGGTGTGATTGACGAAGAAGTCAGAAGAGCAGTCTTAGCTCTAGATCTTGATCCTAACGATTCTGAAGATAATTAGAAGATTCAGAAGCTCAGGAGAGACACCTTCAAGATGTATGGATTACCTCTGCCCGAAGAGAAATCGAAAGACTTTAAGGCAAGGATTCAACACTTCAGGAGATAGACTTGTTAGGTCCTCTCTGTTTTGATTTTCATTGTGTAGCAAACGATGTATCTGTACTGAACTTTTCTCTCATATATATATATACATCTTTGATGTTTGGTCTGACAACATCTCATTATCTACATGGCCTATTTTGTTTAATTTAACACTAAGAATCACCTAAGTGATTACTGACTCACACACTCACTGCTTATCTGTTTTTGTCTGTTTCTGCTAGGTTTGATTGGTGTCTAGAAGGAATTTGTGTTGGGATAATTTTTTTTATTGAGATATGCTGTGAACTCCCAACGGTCCTCAGTAGATAAGAAACTAGATGTACAACTCCACTGATTCTTCTTGTAATATTTGTAATTGTACCTGATAGTTTATAGTGTTAGCTGACAGTGCTAGGTTTTGGAATCATCAAATAGGGGGAAATTGTTGGGAGATGATTCAGCAGTAGACTGTTTAGAGGATTTGGCTGATCCCAAAACCCTAATGTGATTGGTGAACCAGTCATTTGTATTCAGTAACGCCTTGGTCTTTGAGAGTTTCAGACTCAGTAGACTTACCTTCAGCATGGTCCAAGCTCAGAAGTTCTGTCTGCTGAACCTCAGTAGACTATCCGCCTCAGTATCATGAAGTGAAGACTCAGTACTGTTGGACTCAACAGGAGCAGCATACTGAAAGAGTCAGTAGAACCGGACTCAGCAGGAGCAATTTAATGAACTCAGAGTCGACCTTCAGTAGAGTTGGACTCAGCAGGAGTATACTAGTGAACCCCTGGTCAGACTCATCAACGGCCTGACAGTTTCCTTAACTGTCAGTAGTCTTCAAAGTTAAATCAGTAGAGTTGTCCGAGGTCGTACACATTAGAGAAGTCAGCTTCAGTATCTTCCTTGAAGTTTGAATATCTCAACAACTTTCTGCACCTCGACCAATGACAAGTAGCCAGCTGTCAAAGTACTGGAAAAAAGCTGCAAGTCAACCACTTTCATGAAAAATATAGTGGACTCGGCCGTTAGCTACCCAAAAAGAGTGACACGTGGACAGTTGTCTCCAACGGACCTATCCATAGCTCACCTCTATAAATAGAGGGAAAATCAAATCAAAGAAGACGAAGAACATATGAGCAGTAAACAAACAAGAACACAACTTTTCGTGAAGAACTGAAGAGAAAACAACCCAACGCGAAAAACACTCATACTGCTCTAGGGAACCAAGCTTTATAGAATCAAAGCCTCTAGCATCCAAGTGAAAGAACACGAACCCAGAGAGATTATTCCTCATTGTTCTTCAGTCTAGAAGCCCTTTCTTATTCCCTTTTCCCTCTAACCTAAGCTCAACTGAAAATATCTATAGCTTAGAACCGAAGGAGTTCATATTTTGAACTGTTCTTATTGTAAAGAACTCCTTCATCATTGGAGAAACGTTCAAACACCTTTGTTTGATCTTTGTAAACTGAGACTTGCTCAGTATAATCACAAGGCCGTGTTTGTTCAGTGTACAATCCAACTGAGACTAACTCAGTATAATCAAATAGCCTCTTGATCTGTTCAGGATAGTGGACGTAGGATTTTGGATATCCGAACCACTTTAAAAGTCGTTATGTCTTTTACTGTTGCATTGATTTACTGTTCATTCTGAAAACCGTTTACAAAATCATTCAACAGAGTTTCAGTAAAAAGCTTAACTAAGTGCACTAATCTATTGAAACAGTTTTCATTAATAACATTTTCAAACTCAACTGAATCGGGCCTACACTATTCCGCACGCTACTGAACTCTTATTGAACGGTACTGAATTCTAACATAAGTCAGCTAGCAGGCCTCAGTATAGTCAGTTACTCTGTCCATGCGATCCAGAACCGCTTGCCTGGTTTACTGATTCATCCAGTAGACAATCTCCATAATCGGACTGTTCGCGTTCAAGTTTGAGAAAAAGTTTTCAGGTGTATTCACTACCCCCCTCCCCCCCTCTACACCTGAACGTTTGACTCGGGACCAACAGAGTGCCCACAAGATAATATTTATGCAGTTACAAATTGGTTAGTGAACTTCTCATTCATATTTAAGCATGACCACAGGTCGAAAAACAATTTGATTAGATATGGTGAGCTCAACATAGGAATGATGAAGTTAACATTTTCTAGAGATATTCTCAAGAGACTTCTTCATTATCACTACTCAAGGCTCTTAGCAGTTAGCAGCGTATGTAAGCTGATGCATTCATCGGAGTACATTATTCCAGGCATAAATTAAGGAGTGTGGAATCTAAGAATGATCAAGACCATGCTGGGAACACCAAGGAAGATCAAGCGAAAGAAATCAAGGAAAACCAAGAGGAGGAAATGAGAAAGATCAAGAAGGGAAAACCGAGGAAGATCAGCCATAGACTTATGAAGATTTATCAAGGACAATCAAGTGAGAGACTGTTGTATTTTGATTATGCTGCTAGAGTAGATAGCTACTATGTTGTGCACGGTAGATATTAGTGGGTCTTTCTTAGTTAGTATTTTAATATTTTGTAGAGCAACCCCTTATAATGGATGGTACTTTCTAAATGAAGCTAAGTTGGTATTGCCATAAAGAAAACAAAATATCAGCTTCTCTCTATCTTTTATTACAATTGGGAAACATAAGAAGTCTGCAACTTCAGCCCCTCCGGAGTCTCAGCGCCCACAATCCCAAAACCAAAGTTCTAGCTCACATCATCTGGTTTTCGTTGTCGGCGTTATGTTTTCCACTTCGTCCCTTGACTCAGCGTTGAAGGCCCATCAAACCTCCGTCAAGGCCATGTAACTCCAACATGACAAAATTTTGAATTTATCCGCTACTGTGGCCTCGCTTTCCACCGCAATCCAAGTCAAGCCAAATCCTTAGCCTCCCTCGAAGCCCTCCTCAAACAATTCCTCAAAGACAATGCCCCCCCCCCGACCCCGCTTCCGACTCAACTTCTGGAGTTCCTCTGTCCCCTGATCACGAGGATACACCCCCTGCCACCGGTGAGACCGCCCCCTCCTCTGCCCCGAAAGCTGTGAAAATGGAATTTCCCTTATTTTCTGGCGAGAAAGACCCCATGGTCTGGCTCCTTCGTTGCGAGTATTACTTCCGCAGCGCTCGCTCTTCCGACGCAGAGCATGTCACTCTCGCCGCCCACCACATGACCGCGAAGATCAGCTTTGGTCCCATAGAGAAACTGACGATGGCTCCATGCCCTAATGGGATGAGTTTAAGGCCCAATGTTTGTCGGGTTTTGGTCCTCCGCAGAGCCTCAACACCATAGGGGAGCTCAAGAAACTTTTTCAACAAGGCCGCCCTATCGACCATTATATTAATGAGTTCTAGACTCTATTTTATCGTGCGGGTTTGGTCCAATGTTGCCAACGGGTCGATCTCTTCACCGGGGGCCTCGAAGATGTCGTTCGCATCGATGTCGAGCGGGCTAAGCCTCTCTCACTCAACGAAGCCCTCAATGTGGCGCGGGATTTTGCCCGTAAGAACTTGCTCCTAAGTGTAGGCGCAGGCAACTCCCAATCCCATCGTCCACCACTGTCACAGTCCTTCACCTCCTCCAAGGTCGCAATCGTCAACAGACCCTCTTCTGGACTGCCATCGTCTCCTCGACCGCCTTTAAAATTTCTCACTCCCACGGAAAAGGCCGAGTGTGATGCATAGAAACTATGCTACAACTGCGATGAACACTTTTTTGGGACACCAGTATAAGAATTTGTTTATTTTGTGGAATCTGGAGGATGAGGAAGCTCCTCATTTCGACGAGATGCAATCGGACGCTCCTGGGATCTGTTTCAACGTGTACGTCGGACTTACTTGTGGGGAGATGATGAAGATTAGTGTGTTCCTCCGCGGTGCGTGCGTGACTGCCCTCGTTGACACTGGAAGCTCGGATGATTTTATCGACGAAGTGACTGCGATGCGTCTCCGCCTCTCTTATATTCCAATGCTGACTCAGTGCGTTGTGGTAGGTAATTGTGAGCGGGTCCCCATTCTGGGCCTCTGCGAAAATGTTTCCGTTGTTAAAGATGGGCTACCATTTATGTCCAATTTCTATATTCACCGGGCAACCGGGCTTTCATTTGGTCCTGGGCGTTAAATGTTTCCTCGGCCGAGGCCCAGTCACGTTGGACTTCGATGCGCTAACCACACCCATATCCATTGGAATGCTATTTCTCAGCCTACATCACCGGCCTTATACGCTTTTTGTCTTCAATAAGACTCCGCATCAGCCCTAACCTTTCTCCAAGACAAATTTTCGGACGTATTCTCCGACACCGCCGCTTTACATCCCACTCGCAGCTGTGACCACCGCATAGTCTTACAATCCAGCACAGACCCAATCGCAGTTCGGCCTTATCGCTACCCGCAATTATTGAAGGATGACATTGAGGTGCAATGTGCGGAAATGTTGTGTTCCGACATCATCCTTTCCAGCACTTCCCCCTTTTCCTCGCCGTGGCTCTTGGTCCGCAAACAAGATAAATCCTGGCGATTTTGCATTGACTACTACGAGCTTAATGCCCGTACCATCAAATATAAGTTTCCAATCCCGATCATTGACGAAATTTTGGATGAACTTCATGGGTCGCGATTCTTCACTAAGTTGGACTTGAAGTCCAGTTATCACCAGGTGCGTATGCATCCGGATGATATCGCGAAGACGGCGTTTCGCACGCATCAAGGCATTTTAAGTTTTTAGTCATACCTTTCGAGCTGTCTAACGCCCCATCCACTTTCCAAGCCTTGATGAACACGGTCTTTGGCTCTTGCTTACGCAAATTCGTGCTCGTTTATAGCGCCACATGGTTTCAACATATGCAGCACATCCGAACAGTTTTCTCCCTGCTCCGCCAACATAGTCTCTTTCTGAAGGCTACTAAGTGCTCGTTGGGGGCAAATGAAGTTCGCTATCTCAGCTATTTGAATACCAGTCGCGGTGTAGAGGTGGACCAAAACAAGGTGGAGGCAATCGCCGATTGTCCTACGCCAGTGTCTCCAATGGCCTTATGCAGTTTCTTAGGCCTCGCGGGTTTCTACCGTCGTTTTATTCGGGACTACGGCATCATCACTTCCCCATTGACAAACTTGCTCAGGAAGAATGCTTTTACCTGGTCTCCTGACGCGGATTCCTCATTCATCAAGCTTAAATATGCTCTCTGCTCCGCCCTAGTCCTATGCCTTCCGGATTTCTTTGTCGAATTTGTCGTCGAATGCGATGCCTCCGACTACGGCATTGGCTCGGTAATCCATCAGAACAACCAACCGATTGATTTCTTTAGCAAGCATCTTGCTAAGCGACACTTAAAGTCGCAGCCTACGAACGAGAGTTGATTGGCCTTGTTCAAGCACTGCACCATTGGAGACACTACCTCTACGACCGTCATTTCATAGTGCGATATCTTCTGCAACAGCAGCTGTCCACCTCCCCTCAACAACATTGGATGAGGAAGTTATTTTTGGTTTCAATTTCACGATAGAATAAAAGTCGGGATCGCAAAATTTAGTGGCTGATGCCCTATTTTGCCGGGACCAAGTAATGCCTATGCTGTCCTCTCTCACAGTCGCATCCAATCCGCTGTTAGGTGGCCTTCATATAGCCCTTGCAGCTTTGGCCGAGGCGCAAGATTTGATTAAAAAGGTGGAAGGGAATTTTGACTTTATGGTCGTTGGTGGACGGCTTATTCCTTTACAAGGGTAGCGTGTATGTGCCTTCCGATACGGGCCTTGCGAATCGCATTTTATGATGCACGAGGGAGTTCAGAAAACTCTACATCGACTACGCCGCGAATTGGCCGGGCATGTCCCGCACGGTTCGTGAATTCATCAAGCTCTGCCCTACTTATCAGCAGATTAAATGAGACAACTTGCAACCGACCGGTCTCCTTGAACCTCTTCCAATTCCAGAGCAGATTTGGAACCACATCTCCATGGATTTCGTGGAGAGCTTACCATTGGTGCGAAGTAAATCCGTCATCTTAGTCGTCGTGGATAGATTGTCCAAGGCTGGCCATTTCATTCCTCTTGGACACTCTTATAATGCCGTCTCTGTGGCTCAGGCTTTCTTTCAACATTTCTTCAAGCATCACGGTCCACCCGAGATGATTGTGAGCGATCGAGACACGATGTTCACCAGTGGGTTCTGGACTGAACTCTCCCGCCTCAGCAGCAACAAGCTTTGTCGTTCGTCGGCCTATCACCCCCAATCCTATGGCCAAACCGAGGTTGTCAACCGCACGATGGAAATGTTCTTACGCTGCCTCGTTCATGAACACCCTCGCCGATGGGTCGATAGTCTTCCGTAGGTGGAGTTAATGCAACAACACCTCGTTCCATTCCGCTTTGCGGACGTTGCCATTTCGATTGGTCTATGGTCCTGATCTGCCTAAGTTGCTGGCTTATGAGTCGGGTTTGTCTAAAATTAGTGCTCTTGATGAGGCTTTACAGTCGCGCGATGAATTCCTACAGGATGCACGCAAGTGTCTCGAACGTGCCCAAGCCCGCATGACCGCAACTTATAATAAAGAGCATCGCGATGTCTCATTTGCAGTCGGTGTTTGGGTTTGGGTGCGCTTACGCCCGTATCGCCAGAGTTTAGTCTCTTGCCGTTCATCCCATAAGTTGTCTCCTTGTTTCTTTGGCCCATATTAAGTCATCCAACGCATTGGTTCGGTTGCATACCGACTTTCCCTACCCGCGGGTTCCAAGATCCACGATGTCTTCCATGTTCATCTCCTCAAATTGACACTGCCCCCATCTCGGGAAGGCCAATTGACGATGATGCCCAAGCTGGTGTCCCACAGCAGACTTAACCGGGGGATTCCTGAGCTGCTGGTTGAATGGTGTGGTTTTCTGCCTGAGGACGCCACTTGTGAGCCGCTCGATGATGTCCGAAATCTCTATCCATCTTTCAAGCTTGAGGACAAGTTTTTTCCGGAGAAGAGGAGTCATGATGAATTCGCCGGAGCACATTATTCCAAGCGTAAATTAAGGAGTGTGGAATCTAAGAACGATCAAGACCATGCTGGGAACACCAAGGAAGATCAATAGGAAGAAATCACGGAAAACTAAGGGGAGGAAATCAAGGAAGATCAAGAGGGGAAAATCGAGGAAGATCAGCAGTAGACTTACGAAGATTTATCAAGGACAGTCAAGTGAGGGACTGTTGTATTTTGATCATGCTGCTAAAGTAGATAGCTACTGTGTTGTGCACGCTATATATTAGTGGGTCTTTCTTAGTTAGTATTTTAATATTTTAGAGCAACCCCTTATAAGGGACGGTACTTTGTGAATGAAGCTAAGTTGATATTGCCATAAAGAAAACACAATCACAGCTTCTCTTTATCTTTTATTACAATTGGGAAACATAAGAAGTCTGCAACTTCAGCCCCTCCGGAGTCTCAACGCCCACAAACCCGAAGCCAAAGTTCTAGCTCACATCATAAGCTATTTTAGAGAGAAATATAATGTCCTCAAATTGGGCGAGTGGATGTCCATCCGTAAGCAATTTTCAGTTTGCTAGTAATGTCACTTACTGTTAAGGATATAAGGTGATGGTTGTTAAACTCTGCCTCAAAAGCCAACCACCATCCCACAATGTTTCTGCAGAGATATTTGGTCTGCAGAAGAGATTGACCAACGAATTGAGTACCTAACAAACATAATACTAGGTTAAAATCACCCTTCAGATTACACAAAACAAAAAAAGGTGGGCATAAATTTCATACAAGCACAAGACGATGTTCTTAGCATTTCTAATGGGATTTCTTGTCTCAAGGTCTTTTGGTTTCACTAGATATTCAGAACAACAAAAGGATGCACCATAAGTGTAAAACTGATCCAGCCTTCTCAGAAAGCACGATCTCCATTCCAGCGGGTCTAAAGGTGACAGATTCAAACAACAGAAAATCCGATTTCCCCAAGCATAGAATGTGATAGATTTTCTTGGTGGGTTTCAAAGAAATCAGCAGTATTTTTGTTCTTAAAGTAGATTGAGATTTGATATGTATCTTCATCTAGGACATTATACTTTTTTCTGGAAAAGCCTTTCCTAGAATTACGATTCTTGTTTTGATGTTTACAAGTGATGGGATTAAGAAAATACAATATTGATAACAATAGGTGACGCCCACCTTCTGACTAAGTTGCTGCACAATATATTCACTAAGTGTACATGGCGTAAAATTACAACCTAAGCATTGAACTGATACCTTATGAGCTTTAGCTGAAGAAATGATTAATGTGATGCTTCATTTGCAGGAATATCTAATTAAAAAAAAAACCCCAGTGAAGACATTTTGCTCTAGCCCCTAATGGTCGGACCAATAATATATTTTTACGGGATCAGATCACCTGTCCCAAAAATTACGTCTCAATGTTGTCCCATGTGGTAGGCATCTAGATGCCTACTATACAAATCGTTAAATTGTATCATAGTCATCTAATGTCCTACACTAATGGGACAATATTGGGACACGGTTTTTTGGGGCAGGTGATCTCATCCGTATTTTTTTGGGGCAGGTGATCTCATCTAATGTCCACAAATCTTAAAACGCGCAAAATTGCTAATGCAGCAACATCAACCAAAATGGAAAAAAAATCACAAAATAAAAACATCAACCAATGATAAATAAACAAAATTTTGCATTATAAATTCCAAATGATTCCACTGCCACATTTAAGAGTGACTAGTGTTGGAAACTGATTCTGCAATGCAATGCTTAAGAAGAAGCTTCTGCATTGTGCATGAACACCTTTAGAATGTAGCCCGGAATAGATAAGAACCAAAAACATCCATAGCGTTATTTGGCCATGTCAAAAGGACTCGATGTAAAATATAAAATAAAACCCAAGCAATTAAGTAGCTACTTGTATATGATATTAAATAAACATGGAGACTCTGATCCTGAATTGATTGAGCGCAACAGATAAAATAAAAGATTTGGTTACGTCAAAGAAACCTATGAATAAGTTAATGAGAAAATTGTATTTATCAGCTTAGATACCTTTAACTTCTGCAGATAGATATCAAGTTCACTACTGATGCCACCTTCAACCCCAGAACCTTCTCAGGAAAAAGGTTGCTCTTCTGCAGAATCCTCCCCAACCAAGGCTTGCTGTAGGCATACAACAAAGGAGCATTTACTGAAAGAAACGTATAAGGAAAACATCAAGTACATGCTGCAGAACCAGAGACTGCATTACCATGAGTAACTCAAACAAAAATCAGAGCAGTCAGCTGCACATATTCCTCCACTTACTAGAATTTACAAGAAGCTAATATTATCTCAGAAACCTGGAAAATGTCCAGATTCAGTGGAGGGTGGATGCATATAACATGTTGAATTCACTCAGTCAAAGCCTTGAATCAATTCAATTCCAGAGAAACCAACAGAGCATGAAGACGCAGTTTTACTCATTGTAGCCTTCATTTGATTCAGTTATTAAGTAACAGATAATACATAACATCATATGAGAACTATAAGACACATTGAACTCCAATCAGCAACAGCCACCACCTTGTTCTTTATTTTTCCAGAGAAAGAACTTTGTATATCATCAACATCGGACTTTTAATATACTTAATGATTCCAATAGGCACTATCTACAAACCTACACAACATCGGACTTTTAATATACTTAATGATTCCAATAGGCACTATCTACAAACCTACACAATTAGATGAATACAAAAGAATAAACTCCCAACCAACCAGTAGCTTCTTTTTAAGTTGTTTGCGTTGCGGATGTATGCCAAGAGCATCAACACTCATCAAGTTCTGCAAATGCACAAATTAGCTTAGTGAATGCATATGAGGTTAATCAGCCAATAGCTAGATAGTCTAAGATGTAGGACCTTTAGCCTGCAATAATATTGCTAGAACATTTAAGGACCCTGAAACTTGAACCATCTCCACTGATAACAAATGAAAGCAAAGCCTCCCTGTGCAATTAGCACTGTAAGGTATAGGTATCTACTCTGGAGTAACTCGTCTCAAAACGGCTCAGACCACCTGAAGATCGGGTTCCTTTGACACCACTGGTAGCCCAAGTACAGTCGCCACTCTAACTCGGTGGCACTAAGTTACTCACACACTCTTGCACAACAATCTCACATAACAGAGATGGAGGAAGAGATACAGTATGAGAGACACTCGACTGCGCACACACTACACCCATATTCATGACCTAGATGTAGTATTTATACATTAGGGCTACACAAGAATGGAAGGAGTAATGGCTAGGCCTCCAAGAGGCCGAACATAAACATTGGGCTGGGTCTAATATAGTATAACATTCTCCACCTTAGGCCCAAATGTGGTGTGCCTTTAAAAATAAGGTGGAAACCCGCAAGTATTGTCATCATCGCCGAGGTGCCTGCCTCTCCATATACATCACCACATGAATCCTGCAAAACAAAAAAAAAGAGACAACAAAGAAAAAATAGAGAGCAGAGAACAAGTTAACCAATACATGTCACCAAAGAGAGAGGCAAGCAGAACAGATTAACCTAGGTTCAAGTTCCGGATCTTTAGACATGTAGACAGTTTTTCCACAGTAAGGCATTTTGTTCCCATATCAGTGTTGGGATTTTGTATACTGGAAGAAAATTTTATGTTTGTACCTACCACTATTTTATTCTCCTATCTGATAAATATATATATTTGCACATGTTATCCTTTATCTTGTATAAAAGTTAGATTTGTGTGGTGTGTCGGGTATCACAGAAGACAACACAAATTGGTTGAACTGACAAAATATAAACAGTTATCACAGCTGAGACAACTTAAGGATAAGTTGTCGGTTTAAGCTGCAGTTTAGATAAGAAGTGGCTTGTCTTAGCTGCTTGTCTTTACTGGTACACTTAAGGTGGTGTATTGATGGATCACAATGAGATGTGTTCTCCTAACTGACCTTAGTAGAGAACCAAGATCTCGGTGACTTAGCTGGTCTTAAGCTTGGTAAGGCTTCAGCTGAGTGCATTTGGCTATCTATCACTTTGACCTATTATGGTGAACGTCATCGCGACCGGATCTACGTATCTTGGGTATTAGTAGTTATTTGTGGCTCAGGTTGGTGGTCTGTATCTTGCAACTGTATCCTAGTAAAATGGGTTGATAATATCCCCTGAGGAACTCGAAAGGATTAACACACTAAACCCGGCCGGTTGATTAAGTTCAGGTGTGTTAATAAGGTCGAGTGGTACTACTCAGGAATATAAGATGTTAATTAATTTAAGCTGTCAGTGAGCTTAATTAATTAATGGATATTTCTATCTTAAATATGGAGATCAATTAAGTCTAAAATACAAGCCCTTGCTCAATTTGGGATAAAGGGGTAAGTCAGCACGGATTCTCTAGTAGAATGAATCTGTGTTTATTTTTTAATTTTGCTCTGGGCTGAACATAGATAATTAATTAATTTGAGGCCCAGCATTATTTCTTGTATTAGATCCCTGATCTGGCCCAATTAGTTGCCTAGTGATTTATTGTCTCTCAAAAATCATTATTAATGGATTAATTATTTTTACATTATTTAATAACGTTATTTATCTGGAATTAATTTGCTGGGTCAATTAATTGATAAATATTAGTAGCCCAGTGGATTAATTAATTATATTATGGGTTAATTATGTGGAAGCCCATTAGAAATATAATTAAATTAATGAGCTACAAATGTATTAATATTATATTGGCTTTTGAAGCCTATATATATTAGTATTCCGTTCATAAACAGATGACATAGACATACATGAGATACACGCACGGGGTGAATAATAAGAGAGACGATAATCTTATTTTCTCCAGTTCTCTGACCACCCAGAGGGAGAAAAAGGCCGGGACACAGATCATAAGATCTAACACACGAGCAATAATCAGAGCCTAGTTTATGCTCTGATTGTTGTTGTTAGGTGTATGATTAGGGTTCAATTCCGTCGTTATCGGGCTAATTTCGTGTTTAGGGCGGCCTGCGAGCCACTGTTTTGACCCCGTGGTAACGTTTTTCTCGTGAGAAAATCCACGAGTAGTTGATAGGACCAATGTGTTACGTAATTGTACTGTGTTTTGGTCTGGGTTGCACAAAAATCGAGGCATGACGCGCAGAAGGACGGAAAAGGGCAAAACCTAGAAACTTGCAGAACACGACCGTCGACTTGCGACGGCGCGTGGGGGCGCGTGATAGCGAATTTTTCCAATCTGTTCGGATAGTTTTGTTCGTTTTTCGTTCACTTCGTCTGGATAGGTCGCACGACCCATTCCAATTTCTGGTTTGTCCGGATTAGCATCGGAAAGCAGAAGTGGTCGTGCTGTCCAGAAATCCCAATTCGGCCGAAAACCCTAATTTTGCTAGGGTTCTACCGCATCTTGCGGCGGCAATTCCCGGCGGATTTGGAGTCCGATTGACGATCGGCTTGAACCTCTGGATTCCTCGTATTACGAGCTTCACGTTAATAGGTCTTAAGGGGTCATCCAATCCCGGATGCGATCGAAATTGACGTCTGAAGTTTGTTGCTCGTCATGAATTCGTTCCGGCGAATCGTTTGAAATTCGGTCACGGACGGAATTCATTACACGGTGGTCGTGAGTGTTCCAATGATGTTTCCCCTCTTTCAATTGATCGAATTGCGGCTCGGAGAATACGAATTTGAGCGGCGAAGGTCACCGGCGATGGGATGCGAAATTCACTTAATTCCTGGCGCGGCGGTGGCAATTGTCGCCGAATTTGGGCAGCCCAGACGTGTGGGTCATGCCTAGGGGCGGTAAGAGAGGTCAAACACGGCGGCGCCGGGCCGTGGAGGTCGCGGCAGCCGGGCGTTTCTTGCCGGAATCGCGGCCACGCGCGCGAGCGCCGAATCGCGGCGCCGCAGCGGCGGCGGTGCGAGGTGAGACTCTGCTCGGCGGAGGTCGAGGCTACGGCGGCGACCCCCGGGCAAGTCTTTGGGACGGCCGGGGATGGCGCGGCAAGCACGCATCTGCGGCGGCGGACGTACCGCGCGTAGGCGCAGATCCGCACCGCCGCAGCGGCATCTCGGCACTGGGACAGCCCGGTTCCCGGCTCGCTGTCGTCCGGCGCGTCCCTGGGTGCCGGCGGCCGACAGAGAACTGGCCTGTAACGGCGGCGGCGGCAGTTTGTTGAAGATGATGATGATGTGGCAGCTAACGTGGCGCGCCACGTCAGCCCTAGCTGCCACGTGTCTGCCACGTGGCAGACGACCCTGATGACGTGGCGATACAGTTTTCGATGCAGTTTCCAGATTCGAATATTTTGAAGATCGAAGAGCTGTATTTTGATCGGGCTATGTAATAGTTAGGAATTACGTGTTTTAAGCCCGATAACGATGTTTTAAATTTCCTATTTGTGCATTTATTTTTGTTATGCTTTAACATGCGATTATGTGAATAATTGCGCTTAGAAAAGCATGAAAAATAGGATTTACATCGTATTAAAGCATGATTTATTTTTCGCATGCATGTTTTATTATGTGCGCTTAGAAATTGCATGCTTTAGGAATTATGTGGATATGCATGATTCAAAACGAGCCTTTTGAAGAAAATGACTAAGCAAATAAAAATTTTAAATATTTAATTGGATTCCATTTAAATTCGAAATTAAATATTTAGCGGGACCTCCATTAATTGGACCCTACACAATGAACCACGAGTTTTGTGAGATGGGTTTTCTAATGTACTATTTAATTATTATTAAGTAGTGGGAGTGAAGCCGTAAACGTCCACCTGAGTGGCTTGCGTGCCTAGTAAACACGAGTACTCTAGTAGGTAATAATTAAATAAGATGGCCAATTAAATCAAATTGAAAGCGGTAAGGTTCGCGCCAATTTCGAGAATTTGATGTTAATTCGGTCAAATTAATGGTCAAAGCTTAGATGTCACCGCGGGTACAACTTCCTGAGAAGTCCCTTCCCGCGTTTTTAATATTAATAGTGACAGGGTCCAGAGATATCGAATTATTAATTCCATTCGTCTTAAGAACCTAGGCGTGGATTGGAATTAAAGAGCTAGGTATATAGCTTGGTCTAGGGGTACACGAGTAAACGTCCACCTGAGTGGGTTGCGAGTGTGATCTCTAGGGCTATTCGAGTATTTAACATCATTGGTTTTACAAAAGGTTACAATGATGGTTAATTACGAATTATGTGCAAATATTAATTTCATACAAGCTTTTAAATCATATTTTTCAGATATGACTGTTCGAAAAAAATTTCGAGTTCCTAAACAGTCTCACCAACCAAACCCTAACGGGTTTAACAAATTTATATAATTTCATAGAGTGGAAGAGATATCTTACCTCTCCCAAAAAGAGGCTCTGCAAAGGTCCTATAAGAACTTCTGTTTTAGGACCGCTATGTCTAAGAACGAGTTTACTATGAGTATGTTACTCAAATCTTTGGTAACGGTCAAAGAGGTTATAGGAAAGGGCAAGAGTGCTCAAGTCTTGAATATCCCTAGTAGTTCCAGGAATCTTCCAAAAGGCGGAAACCAGAAAAAGAGCAGACAGGGTGGTCAATTCAAGAAGAGCAGTGGGAGTAAGAAGACGGTCCTTATCGGCGGCATGCGAATGCCAAAGAAGAAAGGAAGGTTCTTCAATTATGGTAAGAAAGGACACTGGAAGAGTTATTATCCAGATGTCAAGGCAAAACAGAAAGAGACTCGAGTCGCTCTTGTAACTGAAACTGTTCTGGTTTGCTCTTCTACCCACGAATGGGTAGTGGATTCGGGGGCAACTGATCATGTTTGTTACACCTTGCAAGGTTTCTTGCAGAAAAGGCAATTGAGCAATGGCGAAGTGGTGGTCTCAATGGGCAATGGATCGAAAGTTACTGCAATTGCCATGGAGATTTACATCTATCTTTTGATAGTTCTGTTTTAGTATTTAAAGAAGTTTAATATGTGCCTGAGTTTAGTGAAACATTATTTCTGTTTCAAAACTCTGCTCCATGGATGGTTATAAATCAAGTTTTGATAGTGAAGTTTCTATCATGAAAGACGATGATTTTATCTGTGGTGGACCATTAAACGGATCTTTATATACTATTACTTGTAAACCGCGTAGTTCTGTTAATATTGCTTCCTCATCATCAAATCCTAAGAACAGAAATAGTCTTCTAAGGTAAACCAAACTTATCTGTGACACTTAAGACTAGGTCGCATTAATCTTAACAGGACTCAAAGGTTGGTGGAATATGGATCATTGGAGTCTCTCCAAGTTGAACCATTTCCATCTTGCGAAACC
The DNA here is from genome assembly GCA_028984105.1 of Lavandula angustifolia. Taxonomy (NCBI): domain Eukaryota; kingdom Viridiplantae; phylum Streptophyta; class Magnoliopsida; order Lamiales; family Lamiaceae; genus Lavandula; species Lavandula angustifolia. The sequence goes on along the minus strand of CM054814.1, from coordinate 27,847,024 downwards.
TATTTGGGAGGAAAGATGATGACTAGGCCTTTGAAGGCAAAGGGTTATAAAGCCACAGAAGTATTAAGTTTGATACATTCTGACTTGTGTGGGTCTATGTCTACACAAGCTCGTGGAGGGTATGAGTACTTCGTCACATTTACTGACGATTACTTGAGGTATGGATATGTTTACCTTCTTCGCCACAAGTTGGATTGCTTTGAAACCTTTAAGGAATTCAAGGCAGAAGTGGAGAAGAAGCTAGGTAAAGAAATCAAAACACTACGATCTAATCGTGGTAGGGAATACATATCTAACGAGTTCAAGGACTACTTGACAGAATGTGGGATTACATCCCATCTGACACCACCGGGCACGCCTCAGCAGAATGGGGTGTCAGAGAGAAGGAACCGAAGTCTCTTAGAGATGGTTCGGTCGATGATGAGTTATGCAACTTTGCCAGTTTCCTTTTGGGGATATGCCCTAGAGACTGCAGCATACTTGCTGAACCGTGTGCCTTCCAAGTCGGTACAAAAGATCCCTTTCGAGTTGTGGGGCGGGCACAAACCCAGTATGCACGACTTAAGGATTTGGGGTTATCCTGCTTATGTGCTAAATAGGCAAGCCGATAAATTGGAATCACATTCAGAAGTGATGTTGTTCATAGGATATCCGAAGGAAACGAACGGTGGATATTTTTATGATCCTAAAGAACAGAAGATCATTGTTAGCCCTAACGCTCGGTTCCTAGAAGAGGATTACATTTGTAACCATAAATCTCTAGTCGACATCATCCTTGAGGAATTACAAGGTGGTCGAGTTCCACTTGAACATCCAGTTGTGCAAGACAGTACTCCACGAGTAACTGCACAATCTGTTAACACAGCGCCTGACACTGTTCGACGTAGTGGGAGGGTGATATTTACACCTGATCGGTATTTGTTCACTGGGGAGACGTTTGATCATCTCCCGGTAGATGAACAAGATACCGTGGATCCCTGGACTTACAACGAAGCAGTGGAAGATGTAGATGCAGATTCCTAGCGAATCGTCATGGACTCAAAATTTAAGTCCATAATTGATATGGATGTATACAAGATCACTGAACTACCTGAGGGCTGCAAGGCTATTGGTAGTAAGTGGGTATACAAGAGAAAGAGAGAGGACCGAATGGAGAGATCATGGCATTTAAGGCGAGGCTAGTGGCGAAGGGTTTTACCCAGAAAGAAGGTATCGATTACGATGAGACCTTCTCGCCTGTAGCAATGATCAAGTCCATTTGGATTCTCCTTGCCATAGCAGCTCACATGAACCTAGAGATCTGGCAAATGTATGTCCAAACCGCATTCCTAAACGGTCACTTTGAAAAAGGTAAGGACATCGACATGAAACAGCCAGATGGTTATGTGAAGGAGGGCGAAGGGCATCTAGTTTGGAAGCTTAAGAAGTCTATTCATGGACTTAAGCAAGCTTTCCGGTTATGGCACCAGCATCTTCGACGAGGTAGTCAAATCCTATAGATTTGTATCCTGTCCTAACGAGGTTTGTGTACCGTATTTGTGTTAACAGATCAGTGGTGTTTCTTACATTTTACGTAGATAACATCCTTCTCTTTGGCAACAATGTTGAAGTGTTATCAGACGTAATGACGTGGTTATCCGAGCAGTTTCAAATGAAGGACTTAGGTGAAGCTGCTTACATCCTTGGGATCAAGGTTATTCGAGATCGCCAGAAAAGGATGTTAAGCTTGTCACAAGTTTCCTACATTGACACTGTTATTGCTCGTTTTAGCATGCAAAAAGCCAAGAGAGGTTCAGTACCTTTCAGACATGGCATTTTTCTATCCAAGAATCAGTGCCCTAAAACGCCTGAAGAGATAGAAAGTATGAGGCTAGTACCATATGCTTCCGCTGTCGGTAGCCTCATGTATGCGATGCTTTGTACGAGAGCAGATATCTCATATGCTATAGGCATGGTCTCAAGATATGAGTCTAACCCTGGAAAGGAACACTGGACTGCGGTCAAGCATATTCTCAAGTACCTTAAACGGACTATAGATTATAGGCTTGTTTACTAGTCAGATAATCTAGTGTCTTTGGGTTATACAGAATCGGATTTCCAGGCTGACAGAGACGAGAAGAAGTCTACCTCAGGTTATGTGTTTACCTTGGGAGGTGGAGCTATTTCATGGAGGAGTGCAAAGCAGAAATGCATTGCGGACTCAACCATGGAAGCAGAGTATGTGGCTGCTTCAGAAGCTTCGAAAGAGGTAGTTTGGCTCAAGAATCTCCTCCTGGATCTTGATATTGTTCAGAATTTGCCTAAGGCGATCACGTTTATTGTGATAATACGGGTGCAGTGACAAATTTTAAGGAACCTAGATCTCACAAGGCGTCTAAACACATAGACAGGAAGTACCACATTATACGAGTATTCATAAATCGAGGTGACGTGGTGATTGACAAAATTGGAACTGAAGTCAACCTAGCTAATCCTTTCACGAAGAGCTTACTACTCCCGGCTTACGAGAAGCATGTTCGTGGCTTAGGAGTGGTAGAGATGCCCCCCACTTAGGACTACAGAAACTTTTGTATAAGTGAGAGAAGATGCAGTGATAGATAGGATAGATAGTTGAGATATAGCTGGGTACTAGTTTGTACCTAGATAGCTGATATATAGCTGAGTACTAGTTTGTAACTAGAACTGACACATTGTATACTAAGAGTTTACTTTAGTATAAGTGGGAGAATTGTTGGTATTTTGTATACTAGAAGCAAATTTTAAGTTTGTACCTACCACTATTTTATTCTCCTATCTGATAAATATATATATTTGCACATGTTATCCTTTATCTTGTATAAAAGTTAGATTTGTGTGGTGTGTCGGGTATCACAGAAAACAACACAAATTGGTTAAACTGACAAGATATAAACAGTTATCACAGTTGAGACAACTTAAGGATAAGTTGTTGGTTTAAGCTGCAGTTTAGATAAGAAGTGGCTTGTCTTAGCTACTTGTCTTTACTGGTACACTTAAGGTGGTGTATTGATGGATCACAGTGAGATGTGTTCTCCTAACTGACCTTCTTGGAGAACCAAGATCTCGGTGACTTAGCTGGTCTTAAGCTTGGTAAGACTTCAGCTGAGTGCATTTGGTTATCTATCACTTTGACCTACTATGGTAAACGTCATTGCAACCAGATCTACGTATCTTGGGTGTTAGTAGTTATTTGTGGCTCAGGCTGGTTGTCTGTATCTTGCAACCATATCCTAGTAAAATGGGTTGATAATATCCCTTGAGGAACTCGAAAGGATTAGCACACTAAACCCGGCCGGTTGATTAAGTTCAGGTGTGTTAATAAGGTCGAGTGGTACTACTCAGGAATATAAGATGTTAATTAATTTAAGCTGTCAGTGAGCTTAATTAATTAATGGATATTTCTATTTAAAATACGGAGATCGATTAAGTCTAAAATTCAAGCCCTTGCTCAATTTGGGATAAAGGGGTAAAGTCAGTACAGATTCTCTAGTGGAATGAATCTGTCTTTATTAATTAATTTTGCTCTGGGCTGAGCATAGATAATTAATTAATTTGAGGCCCAACTTTATTTCTTCTATGAGATCCCTAATCTGGCCCAATTAGTTGCCTAGTGATTTATTGTCTCTCAGAAATCGTTATTAATGGATTAATGTATTTTTACATTATTTAATAATGTTATTTATTTGGAATTAATTGGCTGAGCCAATTAATTGATAAATATTAGTAGCCCAGTGGATTAATTAATTATATTATGGGCTAATTATGTGGAAGCCGATTAGAAATATAATTAAATTAATGAGCTACAAATATATTAATATTATATTGGCTTTTGAAGCCTATATATATTAGTATTCTGTTCAGAAACAGAATACACATATTCACAAATTATCGACGCCATGCGTGAGTATGCAGAGAGATAGAAATCTTATTTTCTCCAGTTCTCTGACCACCCAGAGGGAGAAAAAGGCCGGGACACAGATCAGAAGATCTAACACACGAGCAACAATCAGAGATGCGACAACATACGAAGGAGGAAGGTATCGTTCTAACCCTCAATTTTCCTTCAATCAGCAGGATTCCAGTCACTATGAATATTTTCCAATTTAACAATGCCCTTATCAACAATATCCGTTAAATGGAACCTAACATCTATGTGTTTGGTTCTGTCATGAAAAACATGATTTTTACACAGTTGAATGCCAGACTGACTGTCTGAGAACAGGGACAAGAGTCCAGACAAGAGTCCCTTAAGCCATATTGCTTCCTTTAAAGCTTCAGTTGCAGCTACATACTCAGACTCGATAGTGGATAAGGTAACAATAGTTTGTAATTGTGACTTCCAGCTTATACAAGACCCACATAGAGTAAACACATAAGTGGTACTTGACTTCCTATTGTCCCTATCATTTGCATAATTTGAATCAACATATCCAGCAAGTTTTGTACCATCAAGCCAACATGCATGATAGATTTCAGATATCTAAATAGCCATTTAAGAGCATTCCAATAAGGCATACCTGGATTTGACATGTATCTACTCAAACAGCTTACAACATAGGCAATCTCAGGCCCAGTGCTGATCATCAAATACATAACAGATCCAATAGCATTGGAATAAGGTACCTTCTTCTTGTCATTAATTTCATAAACAGGCTTGGGAGACTGTTCCTTACTGAGCACAAAATGAGAGGCAAGAGGAACATTCACAGACTTTGGAGCAGACATAGAAAATTTACTCAAAATATTTTCAACATATGAAATCTAATTCAGAACAAGAGTAAAATTCTTCCTATCTCTTTCTATGTTCACACCAAGAATCTTCTTGGCATCCCCTAAATCTTTCATTTCAAAATTTTCAGTAAGATATTTTTGTACAAGTTTAATAAATTTAAAACAAGGACCGGTGATAAGCATATCATCAACATATATAAGCAGGTAGTCAGGAACAAAAGAAGTTTCCTTATAATAAAGGCAGTGATCAAAAGAGCTTCTTTTAAAATTAAGAGATTGCATACACTGATCAAACTTAATGTTCTAATGTCTAGGAGATTGTTTCAATCCATATAAGGCCTTTTTAAGAAGAAACACATGGTTTTCTTTACGAGGATCAACAAATCCCTCAAGCTGCTTCATATATATGGTCTTATCTAAATTACCATGCAGAAAAGCAGTAGTTACATCCATTTGCTTTAATTCCCAATTGAAATGAGCAACAAGAGCAAGCATGATTCTCACAGTGGTAAACTTAACAACAGGAGCAAAGATTTCATTGTAATCTACCCCCTCCTTTTGAGTAAAACCCTTAGCTACAAGTCTTGCCTTAAACCTAACAGACTTAACTTCTTGTTTAACCTTGAACAACCACTTACAATCCATAACATAACAATTATTAGGTTTAGGAACAAGGACCCAGGTTTTATTAGCATCTAGGGAATTTATCTCAGACTTCATAGCAGTCAACCACTTATCAGACTTCACAGAATTAAAGGCATCAGAATAAGATGTAGGTTCAGAATCCAAAGAATCATAAACACTGAAATCATACATGGACATCACATAATCATCAAATTTTGGTGTGTCAAATGTTCCTTCTAGATCTATCCCTAGTGAGTTCATAATCAGTTAAGGAAGGATCACTATCAGATACATTATCACTAGTTAAAGTATCAGCTTGTATATCAGGTTCATAATCATCAACAGATTCAATGTCCGTTCCAGAGGTATTCATAGGTTCAGATTCAGGTTCAGGTTCATGCACATTATCAGATGCAGAATTCACAGAGTCGGACATAGAATGAGCCAATGGCTCCACCTCAAATTGAGTACCAGAAACGGATTCATGCACAGAAGAAGTAGACGAAGAAGGTAGACATGGGAAATTAGTTTCATTAAAGATCACATCTCTACTAACTATAACTTTAAAACCAGGCTGACTTTTCTCCCACAGTCTGTACCCTTTAACACCCTCTGGATAACCAAGGAACACACATTTCTTACCTCTACGATCAAGCTTATCCCCTTTTTTATGCACAAAAGAAGCATAGCCAAACACACGAAGATTGGACAAATCTAGGGGCTTACCAGTGTAAACAGACTTAGGACACTTACCATCTAAGTGAGCAGAAGGGTGTCTATTTATCAAGAAAGTGGCAACAAGTGCAGTTATATCCCAGAAATGCTTTGATAGACCAACTGTTGGTCCGGAGACGAGTGTCAGGTGTAGAAGGGGGGGGGGTGAATACACCTGAGTACAAGTTCTTTTTCTCAAACGCGAAGGACAACTTAGCTGTAGGTTGCACTGATGAACAGTGCCAAATAGTAACCTTCTGATCGGGGGTCAGAGTGACTCAACTACTGAGTTTCTCCTACTGACTTCTGTCAGTATTTGATTCTCAATTAGAGAGTTAGTGCGGATAAGTGTGTAGGGCCCGATAGACTTCGTCTCGATTTGAAAACGTATTTTTGCAAACCAAATAATTTTGGCTAGTGCACTTTCAAATACATTTTATGCAAAGTATGACTTTGTAAGATAGTTTGAATGCAATGCGAAAAAATAGTAAATGACACAAGCGATTTTTAACGTGGTTCGGATACGCAAGATCCTACGTCCACGGTCATGCTGATCAGGAGGTCTTGTTGATTAATCTAAGCAAGCCTCAGCAAGGTATCTGTACACTGGACAAACCCTTCTATGTTATAGTCCTTAGCGACTTTACAATCCAAACCAAAGTTTGAAGGGGAGGGGATGTTCTCCAACTATGAAGGAGTTCTTACAATAAGAACAGTCACGAAATGTGAACTCCTTTGAAGATTCTAAGCTATGGATACAACGATGGAGCTTAGATAGAGAAGAGGGATCTAAAGAAAGAAACTCTAGAGAGAAGAACTAGAAATATTCTAATGAGCAAGTTCTTCGCTGGATCTTCGTGAAAGCGCTAGAGTGTTTCGAAAGTTTGAGAGTATAATCCCTTTGATATCCCATGCGTAGAGCTCAGAAAGGCTTCTTTATTTATAGTTGTGACCCAGGCATTTGTCCGTTGGAGGGGACGATGCCACGAGTCACAAATGTCCAAGGAAAACGGCCATATGTTCGAAATGTTATCGCAGAGTAGTTGGGCACTGTGCATGAGAGCAGCTTTAGTTGGTCAAAGCAGGTAGAGCTTAGACTGCTTCTCATTGGTCGAGGTTTGTGGTAGGTGAGACTTGTCAGACATCAGTCTTCATCTGAGTTGACTCTCACTCATCCTCGTATGATCTTCTGTTGACTTTCAAATGATGTTGAAACTCGGGTCGTTTCTTATCGTATACAGTAGATCTGACTCGATCTCTATCTTCTTCCTCTGAGTCTGCTGAAAAATGATCTTCTACTGAGTGAAGTCAGCGGATGACTCTGAAGGTACTGAGCTCTGTCTTCTGTTCTTCTACTGATGTGGGTCAGCTAAGGAGAATCGTCTACTGATGTGGAGTCAGCTGATGACCTGAGAACACGAGCTCTTACAATAGATGACGCGGCGTTCTGGAAAGTAACTTCCTACTGAAGATCAGACCAACACTTACCCCTTATAGGACTTAGACAAAACAGATAAGAAAATACAATCAGTCTAGCCTATTACATCATCTAGTCCTATCGACACTCCACTAAAGGATACAAGATAGGTTTTGGGATCTTCAATTCCATAGTATTAAATCACTATGATTTCCCCCAATTTCCCACAATAGATAAGTCATATTACAAGAACTACTGATGAAATAATACTAAGTATCCTCTAGGTGGTTATTAAAATCAACCACTGACTCATAACCCAACAATTTCCCCCTAATTGGTGATGTCGAAACCACTAAAACCACTAAGTCCTAAACTACTGACCCAAAGAGACATTAGAGAAAAAAAAACTGAGCAAATGAAACAAGGTAAATCAGCAAATAATAGATAGGCATATCAGAGCAATAGGTTATGTGTGTGTGTCAGATCACTTCAGTGATCAGTTGTGATAAAGTAAATAAACACAGCCGTAAGACAATGAGTAGTTGTCTGGCCAAAGCAAGGAACTGATATATATACGTGAAAGGATTACAATCAGCCCTAGCAACTATACAAGGAGAAAATATCTACTGCTATCGCCTGAACTTCTTGATCTTGTCCTTGAACTCGGCAGACTTAGCAGCAGGAGGATCCAACCCATAAGATCTGTAGATTCTGGCTCTGAGGGTCTAGATGTCCTCAAGATCATCTGGCTGCAGAGGATCTAAATCATTGTGATGTGCAGCAGCTTCGACCTCATCTTCAATCTCCTTCGTACACAAAACTCCTCGAGAGATCATGGGCAGAGTCAACTGTCTGTAGGCAGGGGCAACGAGTGGCAGCTTCTCCTTGAAAAGAATTAGCTTGATCTATGCTCTGAGGTTGGTGTCGTACTGATATATGAATTCGTCATAGAGATCAGCAGCAGACACCTCAGTAGGATAGCACTGCCATACGTAGTATGCCTTAATAAATCCAATCTTCAGCTCCTCCCACTCCTCATTCAGGTTCCAGGGAATCCACTTGTCAACACGGCGGTGCGGAGTCTTCTTCAGATAAGCTTTCTGTGCACCTCGTCGGAAGAACTTGGAAGTCCTAGGCACCTGCTTGCTCCTGTCGAGGATTGGTTCCTTGGCGATTTCGTCAGTAACCTCAACCTCTTCTTCTCCCTAAGGGTCGCGGCTCTTCTATCTCTTCTCCAGAGATTCAGCCCTTGCTGTGTGGCCTCCCAGATAGCATTATCCTCTGCCTCCTGCTAAGGTGTTAGAGTAGGAATCTTCTTCATCCTCTGAGCGAGGGGCATATTGTCAGTGTCCGAGTCGGCAGGCTCATTAGCAGATTGCTGAGCCTTTTTCTTCTGCTCATCCAAGATATTCTTGGCCGTACTCTTGGACATCCTGAGACTAGGCTATCTCTTCTTCTTGGACTTATGAGCCTCTTCCTCTAGTCTCATCTCATAGTCCAACTCATCCTGGAGGAGCTGAGCCACTCGTTTTTCATGCTCCTCCTGCTTCGCTCTAGTTTTGAATTTGGGCATCGGGGAAGGAGGTGGAGTAGACTCTGTAGCTTTCTCCTTCCCGGGCCTTTGCGGTGGCTGGGGCTCGTCCTCCTGGTCGACAAATCTTGCGACCTCCTCTATGTGCTGCGCCTGAGCCGAGGATCCTTCACCTGATCCTCCGACTGGCTCAGGCAGCTGAGTTATTTGGACTTGAGGGATTTGGACTTCGGGAGGGGGAACTGAGTTGGTTCCAGCCTGAGCTGCAGAACCTTCCCCCTTGATGACTTCCCTTACTTCAGACTCCCCACCCACTTGAGTTGTCCCTTCCCTTTCTTCCCCCTTTTTGACATCATCAATAGCCGGGGTCCGAATGGCACGGATTGCGGCTACTTCCTTCTAGAGTTTGAAGATCGTATCTTTGATGGAAGTGGTGGTGGTGTTGAAGTCTCCGACGACATCACAGTAATGCTCCCAGTCAGCCTCTTGATCCTTGTGGATTTGGCGAATTTGGGCTGTTGTTTCTTACCTCTGCTTCAGAAGCGATGCGTCATGGGAGGCAGCCATCTCTGCCTGAATGAGCTTTAAGGCGGCCGCCTGATTCGCCAAAGCCTTCTGTACGCTGGAGGTGGCTATCTTGTTCCGCTCATCCATAGTCTTTTGGACTGTGGTTAGGCTCTTTGTAAGCTGCTCAGCAAATGATTTCTGTTGAGCTTCGAGCAGCTGCTGACACTGAGCAGCCAGGTCCGCCTTCTGAGCGGCCAGCGCAGTCTGGACGATCTCCTGAATATTAGGAATTGGAATGTCCGAGACCTTCTTGACTGCGCTTGCCAGTTTGTCAACTATCTCCGTCTCAGACTTTGTATATTGCGCCCACTTCAGATGGACGTCCTTAGCTAGGAGACGATTTTGTCTCCTTGCTTCTTGATCGCGCGGTTGACAGACTTGGAGGACACGGAACCTATAGGTTTGATTTGTTAGGATGAGGTTCCGAGCCTCTGCTCTGAGGCTGGGAGTTGTTGCTTCCGGCTGGGCTTCGAAGCAACTGGGGCGTCACTTGATTCAGGAGGTGGAGGTGGTGACTCACCCTTCTTGCTGGGAGATTTACCCTCAGCAGATTCTCCCTATTATGCGTCCTTGGGTGGTACCTGATCCTCATCATTGTTGTCATCATCGTCATGATGGGAAGGTGGCGAAGGGCTTCTGGCTGTCTGCTGTGAGGACCTCAGCTCCAGTAGATAGAGCATGGCTGTGCGCAGGTCCTCAAGAGACGCTATGTCAGCGGGTTCCCCAAACCCTGTAGCTGACTGAGACTTTACTCCTCTGCTAGAAGGCATAATGCAGAGTGCTGCTGGATTAGCTCTGCAAGTATATCCCAATTCAGGTATCTCAGCGGCATCTGAGTCCTGGCCCTTATAGCGATGTCGACCAGATCCTGATGAGAAGAGATCTCAAGAATCTGTGCAGCGACTTCTCCTGTGGCGCGGAGATGAGTCATCTGCATCGTCGACCACTGTTCAGTCGAGACTTTAGCACCAGCAGGTTCCTCAACTTCCTCCGGCTGATTCTCTTCCGAGCTGACCTACTGTACCTTGTCCTTCGAGGTGGCACCCTCAATGCCAGTATCACCGTCCAGAATGTCCTCCTCATGAGGTGGTGGAGGGGAAGCAGGCTTTGCGGGGGCCTTATAAGCTCAAGCATTGGAGAGCTTCTTCCGCTTCAGCTGGTCGGCCCGTGGAGGCAGATCAGTAGATGATCTTTTCAGCTCAGTGGCTCCACGTCCGACTGAGTTCTCGGCCGCTGGTCTAGTTTTGAACTTGATGAGCTTTCTGTCGAAGTACTTCGAATCAGCAAAGGATGCGTGATTCGTTACTGAGTCTTCTATCAGTATGGACACCTTGGTCCCATACAGCAGTTCACCCACACTAATAAGTCTTCTCTCTCCAGACTGTGTGGTGGTAAACTTTTGCACCCGAGCCTTCAGCTCGGCCACAAAGAACTCTATCCAATTCACCTGGACTCCGTCAACTATAGCCATCATCAGCTGGAGTCGAGGCTTGGACAGCAGGTCGAATGAACCTGCGGCGCTCATCAGGATGTGAATGACTATGTATGCGCCCTCTGTACTCCGGCAGGAGTTGGTTCTTTAGCAGCGCGGACTTGAAGGAGATGTCGTCCCTTCCACAGAAGCAGTGGACATATGCGTTCAGTTCCTTCTCCTTGTAGCCCACGGGAGAAATCCCGTAACTTGGAAGATCAAAGGAGGATTTCAGTGCCGTCCTGATATTAATGTCGGCATGGCTGGATTCCCACTTCTGAGGGGCCACTTCCCTCATGTATGAGATCTCCGATACTTCTCCATCTGTATCTTCCACAGAATGCCAGTTAAAGTAGAGCTCGGCCACCTGGCGGGGAAGATAAGAACGGGGGTACTTCGTCACCAGAAGCTTCAGGCCAGACTTCTCAAGAGCCGAGAAGATGGCCTCGAGGTAGGGGAGCTCTGCCTGATGGAAGACCATCGTTGGTTCGAAGAGAACCCTCGACTGGATGATCTCCTCAATATTGTGTGGGGTCTGAACAATCGCCATTGATATCTGCAAGAAACTCGTTAGCACTTGAAAATAGAGTAAGTTAGATACGAGAGTTGCAGAAGGTTAAGAAATTACCGTAAACACAGAGCTTGAGTGGAAAAAGGTAAGCAGTTTTGAAAGAACAAAGTAACAAAGACTGAATGCTCGGTAAAAGCTCTAAATGCGAAAATGGCGTAAAGATAGGATTAAAGTAAAAAGGTGAGATTATAAAAGATTTGAATATCAAGGTTTTCAATCGAATGGTTGTTATAAAATCTTGCTTTTTAATAACGGTTGTAATCTGATGTTATAAGAGGAATGATTACATTAGCCGCCTCTAACCTAGACCCACGTAAGATATGCGCAGATAAAGTAAGGTGAGAAGACATGCATTAAATGCGTTGCAAGCAGCATTAAAGGCTAAGCATTTTAAATGAGAACGGTTTCCTACTGACTTAAACCTTAAAAATTTATGGCGGGAAATAAATACACATCATGCTACTGAATGCAAACGTCTGACTCAATAAATGCGAGCATGCTTCTGAGAATAATAAATATTTTAACTACGCAAACCTCTTCAGCTGAACTTTTCGATCAGCTGGTTACCGTAATGACTCAGGAGGATCTTTGTGGTACTGATGACCATATTCCCCCTTACTGTGTACTTTATGATTCGCCCGACTGAATCAAAGTACTGAGTCTGACTTCTGACCTGTCGTACTGACTTCTCTTACTGACTCGAGTCAGTAGGATCCAGTAGACCTAGCTCGACTAATAATTCTCTGAATCTGTTCTCTGCTAGTGGTTTGGTCAGTATGTCTGCCCTTTGTTTGTCAGTATGGATCTTCTCCATCCTGATATCCTTCTTTTCGACATGGTCTCTGATGAAGTGGTGTCGAATGTCCACGTGCTTGCATCTTGTATGAAGAACTAGGTTCTGAGTTATAGCAATCGCACTGGTGGAGTCGCAGTAGATGGGCACTTCATCTTGAGTAATTCCATAATCTCGCAGTTGTTGTCGAAGCCAAAGGATCTGGGCACAACAACTTCCAGCAGCCATATACTCAGCTTATTGGGTGATGATTCTATCCTCAGCAATGTTGGTAAATAGTGGGAAATGACTCAGTCTTCTGTGTTGATATTTACTCAGTAGCCCTGTGCCCTGAATGAATCTGTGAAGATTTGAAGATCCCAAAACCCTATATTGATTGATGAGCCATTTCGTTGTAATCTGTCTTTGTCTCTGAGGTTTCAGACTCAGCAGACACTCTGCTCTGGTTCAGGCACTCAGTGGATTATCTGCCTCAGCATCCAGAAGTAGAAGACTCAGTTATACTTGGACTCGGCGGGAGCAAGATATGCGAAAGGAGTCAGTGGACCTAAACTCAGCAGGAGTAGTTCACTGAATTCAGAGCTGATCTTCAGTAGTGCCGACTCAGCAGGAGCATGCCATTGAATCAGAGATCAGACTCAGCAACGGCCAGACAGTCTTCTGACTATCAGGATCTTTGAAAGTCAAGTCAACAGAGTCAATACGAGGAAAGAGTCAGCTTCAGATCTGCTTGAAGTCTGTTCTGTCTCAACCACTTTCTGAACCTCGACCAATGACAGGCAGCCACGTACGCTATATCTACTAAAGCTGCAAATCAACAACTTTCCAGAAATGGAGGGAAATGACACTGCCACCATACTTCAAAAGAGCCGTTAGCTACCCAAAAGGGAGAGATATAGGATCGTCGTCTCCAACGGATCTATCCTAATCTCTTCTCTATAAATAGAGGGATAAATCAAATTTGAAGCTCACGAACCTTACCAAGAACTCATGAACACACGAGAGAACACAGAGCATTCAAACGAGCAAACTCGAAAAAGCCTAAGTCTTCCGCAAGAAGTTCGAAGAATCTATCTCCGGCGAAAGACTACATTACTGCTCTTAGGGAACCAAGTTAAATCGCTTAATACAGCCTCTATTATCCAAACGATGATACACGAACCCAAAGCTTACACTCAGCTGTTCGTCGTTCTAGAAGCCACATCCTTGTTCCCTATCCCTCTAACCTAAGCTCAATAGAATATATCCATAGCTTAGACGAAGGAGTTCACTTCTGAACCAATCCTTATTGTAAAGGACTCCTTCACTGTTGGAGAGTTTTTCAAACACTTAGTTTGATAACCGTGTAAACTGAGACTTGCTTAGTATAAATCTCAAGACCAGTATGTGTCCAGCGTACAAACCGACTGAGACTATCTCAGTATAATAAATAGCTTGCTGATCTTTTGGGACAGTGGACGTAGGATTTTTGTGTCTGAACCACTTTAAAAATCTCTGTGTCTTGTGTTCTGTTTTTAACTGTTGCATTGATTTACTGTTCATACTGAAAACATTCTTTAAATCATTCAACTGAGTTTCAGCAAACTTAATAGACTGCACTAATCAACTGAAAATGTTTTGATAAAAACGTTTCCCTAACTCAACTGAATTTGGGCCTACACTATTCCGCACTACTGAACTCTATCTGGAAGATACTGAATTCTGACTCTAAGTCAGCTAGCAGGTCTCAGTAGAGTCAGTCACTCTGCCACACGATTCAGAACAGCTTATCTGGTCTGCTGAACTTGTTCAGTACGACACTATCCTGAAAAGGACTGTTCGTGTTTAAGTTGAGAAATTGGTTTTCAGGTGTATTCACCCCCCCCCCTCTACACCTGAACGTAATCTCGGGACCAACACAGCTTCAGTAGTGGACGTCGCCACTGAATGATGTTTCTTTAAAAACCATGATATCAGCTTGCTGCCTAGGAACTGACACGTTCCGGAAGTTGACTTTCGATCTATCTTGTATCCTGCATAATCACCATCAGATAACCCATTAGAATCAGATTATCATCAATAGGATACCATAACCCTGCGTCAGGTGTTCCCTTCAGGTATCGCAGAACCTTCTTTGCTGAGTCCAGATGACTTCGCTTAGGATTCGCCTAAAATCTTGCACATACACCTACAGCATAAGTTATGTCAGGTCTGCTTGTTGTTAAATATAATAAAGAACCAATAATAGCTCTATTATCAGTAGAGTTAACAGAAGCTCCCTCTTTGTCTAGATCGATTTTAAAATTTGTGTTCATGGGGATCTTGACTGGCTTGGTTGAGTCGCAGCCAAATCTTTTCAGTAGGTCTCGAGTGTATTTTGCCTGGTTGATGAACATTCCTTCAGTTGATTGCTTCACTTGAAATCCAAGGAAATAGTTCATCTCCCCCATCATGGACATCTCGAACTTCTCCTTCATCATTTTCTCGAATTGTTGACATATAGTCACGTTCCTGCAATCGAAAATGATGTCATCCACGTAGATCTGCACCAGTAGGATGTCATCTCCTGACTTGATGTTGAACAGAGTGCGATTTACTGTCCCCTTTTGAAAACCTTTCTGAAGCAGAAAGTTTGATAGGGTATCATACCAAGCCCTAGGTGCTTGTTTCAACCCATATAGAGCTTTCCGAAGTCTGTACACCTGATGTCCCTGCTGAAAGTCGGGCGGTTGTTCCACATAGACTTCTTCCTTCTGTACGCCGTTCAGAAACACTGACATTACATCCATTTGACATACTTTAAATCTTTGATGCGTTGCATAGGCTAGGAACAGACGAATAGCTTCCAATCTGGCGACTGGGGCAAATATTTCATCAAAGTCTATTCCTTCTGCTTGATAATATCCTTTAGCAACAAGTCAAGCCTTGTTTCTGACTATGACGTTGTTTTCATCTCGGTTGTTTTTTAAGACCCACTTACTGCCGATCACGTGCTGATGTCTAGGTCTGTCAACAAGCTCCCAAACTTCATTGCGGACAAATTGGTTCAGCTCTTCTTGCATGGCAATGATCCAATCAGCATCGTTTAGAGCATCCTCTATCGTCTGAGGTTCTTCAGTAGACAAGAAGCAGGAGTAGAGAGAACTTTCTCCTTAGCTTAGTCTGGGTCTTCTCCTTACTGATGTTGATGGATCTCCTATGATAAGATCAAAAGAGTGAGGGTCAAGCCACGAACGTCTGAGTTTAGCTTCTTCTTCTGAGATTACTTCTGTACAGTCAACAGGGGTGTTAGGTATTTCAGTAGTGCTATTCTGTGACTGAAGCAATTCAGTAAGAAGGTTAGGGTCTACTGAGTTTCTAGGTTCAGGGGCATTTAGCTCAGGAACATTAGTCGTTCCCCCTGAGTTTATATTCTCAGTAGAGGTCTCAGCTACCACTAGGGCTTCCTCATCGACCGTCGTTACCTGATGTTGATTCTATTCTATATAATCAACCAGGTCAGCTACAGTGCTTGCGGGATGGGTCTGAATTTCTTCATCGTCTGACTCATCATCCCAACAATGCTGGATCTTTTTGGTTTTATCGTTTAGTGTGAGATCCTGTAGCTTGCTGCTGACATCTTCAGGATTTTTCTTCTTTGGTTCGCCTGACTTGTTGGTTAAGAAATCTGAACTTTCCCTCTGACGAACCTATCAGCCAGCATTTCAGAGCCTTTAGAAGTGGAAGTGGAAGCTTCATGGGTGTAGCCAAGTCCTTCTTTCATGGCTAGTGGTCTTTGAGCTCTAAGCATGCTTTCCAGCTTCTCTTTGGCTCCCAGGTACTACTCAGTCATCAATCCTCGCCAGACCTCATTAGTTTTCCGAAGTGATTCATAATGTTTTTCAACTTTAGCGAGTTTCTGACTGAGTCGGGTTATTTCAGTATCTTTCTCAGAATTGTCCTTGGTCAGAACTGATAACTGAGTTTCTTGAAGCTGAGACTTAGTCATAAGAGATTCAATCTCTTCCTTGAGTCTCACAACAAGATTCTCTGAATCAGTAGAGACCTGACAATCAAAAGAAAGTCTCTGATTCTCAGCCTTTACCTGTTCCAATTCCTGAATAGTTCTGTTGAACTCTCTGCTTAACTGAATCTGCTCCTCTAGTAGATCATCTATGCTCTTACCACATCTTGAGGTTCATCTGTGACTGAGCATGTATCGTGTGTACTCTGTGAAGAGGAGGTTATAATAAGTTTCGAGTTTACCTCAACCTCTTCTCCGGCCATCAGACAATATTCAGTTGTTGATTCAGGATCTGTTTCTCCGACCTTAAGGGCGACAAATGTAGCTTCGTCTTCAGAAGAATACATAAAAGTATCTTCCTCGATTGAGTCATCGGATATCTCTCCGGCGATATAGGCCTGCCTCCTCCGGGCAAATTTTTCGCGTCTGGCCTGCCGTTCTGCTCATTGAGCAGCTGAAAGTTCGGGACAGTCGTACTGATAGTGTCCCTCCCTCTTGCAGTTGTAGCACACAGAGGTTCTGCCGCCTTTTCTAGCTGAGCAGTTGGATGGACTAGCAGCAGGTTGTGCGTTCCTGCAATCAGTAGAAGGTTTAGATTCTTCCCTTTTTCGATGATCTTTCTTACCTGAGGGACAATCTCGGTGGTATTTCTTTAGCTTTCTGACTCTTTCTTTTTCTCTTTGATACTTGAGAGCCATAAGCGCAAGTTGATCAGTAGCAGGAGTCTCGAAAGACTTGGCATCTGACGTCGCTACTGTCTTGCTGGAAGAAATGGGGTTGGCTCCAGTTTTGCTGACTGTTGCATTGTAGGCATGATCTATCTGGGTGTCAGCTGGAGCACTGGAACATCTTTGGGGTAGGTTGTGCTCGAACTCCTCCGTCTTTAATTCTGAAAAGATAACATCAGGAGTTAAAGCACTCAGATCTGAGCGACGTAAATAAGTAGCAAAAGGAAGCCACTTCAGTCGAGGCAACGCTCTCAAGATCTTGGTGTTCATCTCTTTATTGGTGAACGTACTCCCCAGCCCGTTGATCACATTGATCTGGTTTGTAAATCTGACGCTAAGCTCGTCAATTGTCTTATTGGGCTCCATGGCAAATGTGTCAAACTTTTGAAGCTCTAGCTCGAGCTTATTCTCTTTGATCTGTGGGGTTCCTTGGCTCAGTACAACCAGGGCGTCCCAAAGTTCCTTTGCCATTTTGTAGTCTTGAACCCTCTCGAGGTGTGAATCGCTAAGCATAGTCAGGATTGCATTCCGCGCAACTCGGTCGAGGTTGTGCAGCTTTTTCTCTTCAGGCGTGAAGGTTGATTTGTCTTTAGCCACTTTAGCACCAGTCGGTATTCCTACTCCTCCCACAGCGGCATATTGTACGTTGTCGATCATGGGAATGATAGGTCCTGTCGCTAGGACATCAGTCATGCTGTCGTGCAGCGATGTAAGGTGCGCCTCCATTCTCACGAACCATACCGTGTAGTTCTCCACAGAGAACATCGGCACCATCCATATACCTGACATATCAGACATTTTGGGTAAGAGTATAAGGATGTATGAAGAGATGCTTGTGCAGTGAAAAACGTTTTCAGGATCTCTTCGAGTAGACCAGTAGTTTTAGAACCGATGATCAGGAGAACACCTTCGCACTGAAACCAATTGTTGGTCCGGAGACGAGTGTCAGGTGTAGAGGGGGGGTGAATACACCTGAGTACAAGTTCTTTTTCGCAAATGCGAAGGACAGCTTAGCTGTATGTTGCAACTGATGAACAGTGCCAAATAGTAACCTTCTGATCACGGGTCCGAGTGACTCAACTACTGAGTTTCTCCTACTGACTTCTGTCAGTATTTGATTCTCAGTCGGAGAGTTAGTGCGGATAAGTGCGGATAGACTTCATCTCGATTTGAAAACGTGTTTTCGCAAACCAAATAATTTTGGCTAGTGCACTTTCAAATACGTTTTATGCAAAGTATGAGTTTGTAAGATAGTTTGAATGCAATGCGAAAAAATAGTAAATGACACAAGCAATTTTTAACGTGGTTCGGATACGCAAGATCCTACGTCCACGGTCCTGCTGAACAGGAGGTCTTGTTGATTAATCTGAGCAAGCCTCAGCAAGGTATCTGTGCACTAGACAGACCCTTCTAAGTTATAGTCATTAGCGACTTTACAATCCCGACCGAAGTTTGAAGGGAGGGGATGTTCTCCAACTATGAAGGAGTTCTTACAATAAGAACAGTTATGAAATGTGAACTCCTTCAAAGATTCTAATCTATGGATATAAGAATGGGGCTTAGAAAGAGAAGAGGGATCTAAAGAAAGAAACTCTAGAGAGAAGAACTAGAAATATTCTAATGAGCAAGTTCTTCGCTGGATCTTCGTGAAAGCGCTAGAGTATTTCGAAAGTTTGAGCATATAATCCCTTTGATATCCCGTGCGTAGAGCTCGGAAAGGCTTCTCTATTTATAGTTGTGACCCAGGCATTTTTCCGTTGGAGGGGATGATGCCACGTGTCACAAACGTCCAAGGAAAATGGCCATATGTTCGAAATGTTGTCGCAGAGTAGTTGGGCATTGTGCATGAGAGCAGCTTTAGTTGGTCAAAGCAGGTAGAGCTTAGACCGCTTCTCATTGGTCGAGGTTTGTGATAGGTGAGACTTGTCAGACATCAGTCTTCATCTGAGTTGACTCTCACTCATCCTCGTATGATCTTCTGCTGACTTTCGAATGGTGTTAAAACTCGGATCGTTTCCTATCGGATACAGTAGATCTGACTCAAACTCTGTCTTCTTCGTCTGAGTCTGCTGAAAAAGGATCTTCTACTGAGCGAAGTCAGCTGATGACTCTGAAGGTACTGAGCTCTGTCTTGTGTTCTTCTACTGATGTGAGTCAGCTGAGGAGAATCTTCTACCGATGTGGATTCAGCTGATGAACTGAGAACACGAGCTCTTACAACAGATAACGCGGGGTTCTGGAAAGTAACTTCCTACTGGAGATCAGAACAACACATACCCCTTACAGGACTTAGACAAAACAGATAACAAAATACAATCAGTCTAGCCTATTACATCATCTAGTCCTATCGACACTCCACTAAAGGATACAAGACGGGTTTCGGGATCTTCAATTCCATAGTATTAAATCACTATGATTTCCCCCAATTTTCCACAACGATAAGTCCTATTGCAAGAACTACTGATGAAATAATACTAAGTACCCTCTAAGTGGTTATTAGAATCAACCACTGACTCATAACCCAACACCAGCAGACCCAAGCAAACATCTAACTTTGTCTAGAATGGTCTTATTCATCCTCTCAGCTACTCCATTCTGCTGAGGAGTATAAGGCACAGTCCTGTGTCTTTTAATCCCAGACTTGGCACATAAATCATTAAAAGAGGCATTACAAAACTCAAGGCCCTTGTCAGTCCTTAAAACTTTTATTTTCCTACCATTTTGATTCTCAACAAGATTTTTCCAAGAAGAAAACATTTCAAACACTTCAAACTTGTGTTTTAAGAGAAACAAACAGGTTTTTCTAGAAAAATCATCTATTATAGACAAGTATTACTGACATATACTATGAGTAGGAGTACTAGAAGGACCCCACACATCAACATGTATATACTCAAGGATATCAGAGGTACCAGTAATCACAGAAGAATCAGAAACTGGAAAAGAAACCTTATGTTGTTTGCCAGCAACACAAGAATCATTGAAAGGCACATAAGTCAGCTTATCTTACCAAAAAACACCAGTCTTTTTCAAAATTTCAAGATTCTTAGAACTAACATGACCCAATCTATTATGCCTAAGAACAGTTTTATCATCAAAAGTAGCATTGACAGTGATGACATAATGAACATGGACACAAGTTATTAGTCCTTTTTACTTAAAAACAACTATAGATCCCTTCTTAACTCTCATCTAGCTATCACCCCAAAGTAGATTGCAAACCACATCAGGCACATATCTCACATTTTTCATAGTGTAAACAAAGCGAGATACAAATTTAAGGCAAATATCACCAATTCCCATGACAACACACTTATATTTATTTGCAACAATAACATAGCCAAAATCACCACTTTTGAATTTTGAAAAACAGGTTTTGAAAGGGGAAACATGATAAGCACTCCTAGAGTCCATAAGTCATTCATTCACATAACCAGAGTTCACCAAATTCACAGAAGACATATTATGAGGTTCAGTTACCATAAAATAATTCTCTAGAGTGTTGAGATTAGTGTCATCTCCTAAGACAGCATTAGAAGCAGACACACCTTTTTGATCACTACCCTATTTTTCCTTCTTAGGATTTGGGCAGTCCTTCTGAAAATGGTTATAACATTTTCTACCCTTAGGCATAGACTTAGACCTACCTTTCTGAGCCTTTTTCTTACCCCCATTTTCAGAGTGTTCATGGTTTGTTCTCTCTCAGTGGTTCTACCCCTTTCATGGAAGGATATACCATTTTCAGAGCTCCTACCCCCTCCATTAATTTTTAAATCCGATTCCTTACTTTTAAGAGCTGAAATCACAATTTCAAGATCAATTTTATCCCTACCATATTTAATAGTAGATTGAACATCACTGTAAGAGTCATGAATGATACTTAAAAGAGCAATGGGGCATAATTATCAATACTCTGATCTCCAGTTTGTTTGATTTGTTGCAATAACTTATTAAACTCATCAAGATTTTCATCTATATCTTTTGACATATCAAGTTTAAATCTGAAAAAAGATTGTAACAGATACATCTTAAAGGGCAAAGAGGTTTCAATATACAACTCAGTCATTTTGTCCCAAGTTTCTTTAGCAGAGGTAAGATGCTCAACTTTCCTAAGCACAGAATCAGACAAATTTAGGGTAATAACTGACAAGGCAGGTTCATTCATATCATCCTTTTTCATTTCTGATTCCTTTTCATCATAAGAGTTGTAAATGGCACAAGCAACATGTTTTTCAACAAGGATGGCTTTCATTCTCCTTTTTCCAGAGATTGAAATCCTACTTACCATTGAATGGTGCTATGTCACTGAAAGAGACCATAGCTGCACACACAGTGCAAAAGTTACTAACTCTGATAAGGAGTTAATAATAAATCTAGAGCCACGGACGAGGGATTTCCCAGTTCATAAACGCAGACTCAAGGTCTGGGCGCAGGGGGTCACCTCAGTCCTCTGGAAAAAGAGAATAACAACCGTGCAAGACGATTCAACACTAAATAAGGAACAATCAGATTAAAGAGAAAAAGACAGATCCGAACAGAGGAACACGCGGAAGCAGAGAAACAATCACAAAGATAAGAAAAAAAAAACCAAAAAAAAAACACCAAGGTACTCCAAGCAGATAAGCAAGTAAACCTTAGATCTACCAGCACGTAGGTCCTAACCCTAGAACTGCACCAGTTGGCAGTATAACTATAAATTGAAAAAAAAACAAAGAGGTTTATCGCCAATTTACCTGAGCGAGGTTCGGAGGCTTGAACCTCGTCTTACCTGTGTACGGATCTGTAGATCTGGGCGGCGACTGAGTTACAAAGGGAGCCACAACCGTAGCTCTGATACCACTGTAAGGTATATGTATCTACTATGTAGTAATTCGTCTCCAAACGGCTCAGACCACCTGAAGATCGGGTTCCTTTCACACCATTGGTAGCCCAAGTACAGTCGCCACTCTAACTCGGTGGCACTAAGTTACTCACACACTCTTGCATAACAATCTCACATAACAGAGATGGAGGAAAATATACAGTATGAGAAACACTCCACTGCGCACACACTACACCCACACTCATGACCTAGATGTAGTATTTATACATTAGGGCTACATAAGAATGGAAGGAGTAATGGCTGTGCCTCCAACAGTTAGAGGGTCGGACATAAACATTGGGTTGGGCCTAATATAGTATAACAAGCACAAACAAAAAAAAATTGGATCTCAATGGGAAAGAGTACAACAAAAATTCGCTCATTTTCTGGCAGTTGCAAAGGATTTAAAAAAACAATCGGCAAGACCAACAATAGAGAAAATCAATATAACAAATTGTCCAGTATCATGACCTGTAGTCGTAGTTTATGATATTCTATTTCTCCAACAACAATGATCCATTCTCTTCTTTTACTTAACTATAGAAATATCTACATCTTATCCTACTAATTTCGTCTCTTCGAGAGATAAGAGCAAAACCAAATGAGTAAGCATGTCAATACTTAAAAAGAAGTATGGAGCAACAAACATATTAACTAGTTCTTAAGAGGTTACACAAAAGATAATACTATGGAAAGAAAAGGACTAACTAGAACATAAATCAACAAAGTGAAGTCCATATCAAATTCCAAATCTGTTGGATGAGACGATCCGCCTCAGGACACTCTCTGAACTGGCAAAGGAAGAGCAGACACTCAGAGAGGAGATAGGCTATGACGAGCCTGCTGACATAGCTTTAATGGAAGAACTTAAAGCAGCCATGCTAATGCTCCTAAGTCAGAAGGGACAACCTGAACAGACCACTCAGCCCGCGACTAAGTCTAACTCGCACCATGATTCACCACCTAAGGATGCAGACCAGGGAGGATCTGCTGAGGGAAAATCCCTCAGGGATGACTCGCCACCTCCTCCTCCATCATCAGGCGTAATCATCCCCACGCCATCCAAATCTCAGCCCAAGAAGTAATCATGTTATCAAGCTGCTAAGATTAAGGATTCTGACGTGGCCTCAATAAATAAGTGTATTAAACGTTAGGGTCATAAGAAATGTCTCCTCGCGGTAGACGTGAACACATAATGGAGCCAATTCACTGAGGCTCAGACCAAGACGTTGGGCAACTTATTTGCTGAAGTGCAGAGGTTAGCACTCATACTGATATCAATGTTGAAGCGATCCTCACAAAGGCACTTGAAGCACAAAGGACAGATCTAATAGCTCAATTTCAGATCATACTGCAAACTCAAGCCAAAACATTTTTATGAAGATATGGCCACTACAACAGATCGAGTCCTGAAAGCTGTCGAAGAGCGTCACAAGCTCACCACTGAAAGTGTCGCCAAGATACTAGTGGAACAACATGAAGCTTGCTCGCAGATTTAGAAAGAAGCAACTGAGTATGCTGAAGCTTATCTTCGAAGTATCGAAGCCTCCAAGTCGGCTCTACTCAAAGCCATAAATTTAGAGCATGACAAAAGATGAACTTCATACACTGATCCAGCTGGAGATGTAGCAGCTTCTCTTGAAACCATCAGTTCATCTATCGGAGAGCTCAACAAGAAGGTTACTGCCCTGGAAACGCTGAACGATGATGCCAAAAAGGGGGAAAGTAGTAGGAATGAACAAATACTGACTCTCCTGAAATCTGAAGAGGCACCCAGCTCAGCTGCAGCAGCGAGTAAGGGGAAGAAGCTCAGAAGGGTGAAGGCTCAGGAGAGCTGGCTGACAAAGCAATTATTGATGTGGCCAAGTTCTTAGAAGCTTTAACTGAAGAAGAGCCACCACTCAAGTCAGCAGCAAAAAGCAAAAATCTTGAGTGGTGGCTCTTCTTAAGATTGCTTCTCCAAGCCCTCCAAAACCCAAAAATCTTAAGTTCAAAATGCGCGAGGAACAGATTGCTTATGATGAACAGCTGGCGCGAGAACTTGAGAAACAAGATCAGAAAAAGCAGACCAAGGACAAGAAACGCGTACAGATCCGAACCCCAGTTCCTACCAAAACAAGATCTTTAATGCCTAGGCAATCTAGGTCAGCTGCAAAAACTCCTCCGAAGTCCAAACAAGCTGAGAAGCCTAAAACTCCTAGGTCCAAATAAGCAGAACCAAACGACTCAGATAATCAACAACATATCCCTTCCACCGAGCTCTCGAAGAGACAAGAAGCTGAGATGAAAGAATTATGGGATAGCTGTGAGAGAGGATTGGACAGAACAGCTGAAGCCAGAGAGATCAGTGAAGCCAGAGAGATATTACGTCTAGCAGATCTTGAGGCTCTCAAACTCAGGACGAAGAAGGAAGCAAGAGAAATGGTTCCAGAGAAGAACAGGAGTGTCCCTACCACCTCCAAGTTCTTCAGGAGAAGGGAACCTATGAATGATGTGAAGAGAGTAATTTACAAGAGGACTCACAAATGGTTTCCATACAAGATCCATCAACGATGGGAACAAGTGAAGATAGACTTCATCAAAAGATTTTACATATAGAAGTTGTTTGATGAGCAGTATGATCCTGAGGACCTATTCAAAGAAGTCCTGATACAGATGGATCCCCCACTCTACGCTGAGATGTATCGCCAAGGCACTAGCGGAATAACAGATCCTGAGGAGCTATTCAACCGATCGGGTCCTGAAAGCTATTGAAGAGCGTCATAAGCTCGCCACTGGAAGTTGTTGCTAAGGCTCTAGTGGAACAACATGCTGCCTACTCATTGATCAAGAAAGAAGCAGTTGAATCTATTGAAGCATACCTTAAACGTATCGAAGCCTCCAAGTCAGCTCTACTTAAAGCAGTAAATTCAGAGAATGACAAAAGATGGACTTCATACACTGATGCAGCTGGAGATGTAGCAGCTTCTCTTGAAACAATCAGCACATCTATCGAAGAGCTGAACAACAAGGTTACTGCCCTGGCAATGCTGATCGATGATGCCAAAAAGGGGGAAAGTAGTAGGAATGCACAACTACTGACCCTCTTGAAATTTGAAGAGGCATGACCCACCTCAGCTGCAGCAGCGAGTAAGGGGAGGAAACAGAGAAGGGTGAAGGTTCAGGAGAGCTAGCTGACGAAGCAATAACTGATAAGGCTAAGCTCTTAGAAGCTTTAACTGAAGATGAGCCACCATTAAAGTCAGCCGAAAAAGGCAAAGGCAAAGCCCTTGCTCCTCCAAGCCCTCCGAAACCCAAAAATCTTAAGTTCAAAATGCGCGAGGAACAGATTGCTTATGATGAACAGCTAGTGCGAGAACTTGAGAAAGAAGATTAGAAAAAATAGACCAAAGCCAATAAAGGCGTACAGATCCGGACCCCAGTTCCTACCAGAACAAGATCTGTAATGCCTAGGCAATCCAAGTCAGTTGCAAAAACTCTACTAGAACAGTTAGGTAAAACTCTTAAGGCACCTGAGTTCAGATCCTTACCTCCTCCTCTCACGCATCAAGATAACATCTGTAAGAAGGAGATTGAGGAAGAAATCAGCAACATTATCAGAAGAAGAGATCTGGATAAAGATGTTGTTGAAGACAGAAAAGAGATCAATGCCCTGAGGGATCGTGTATATTCAGCCTATGGCCTTGAGCTTCCGGAGAAGAAGTCTGCTGACTTCAAAGCGCGAATGCAACTATTCAAGAAGAAGTCCAGCTGATAGTATTCTAGCACATAGAATTAGATTGTCATGTACTTGTAATATTCTCATATCTTTTATGATATCTTTTTCTTTTGGCCTTCGACAACTACTCATTGTCACTTGGCTGTGTTTTTATCTTTCAACACTTCTGATTACTGAAGCAATCAGGTCACTCACTCAGATATCTGCTTTTATGTTTCTCTCTATGGTCCAGTTGTTTGACATCCTTTATAGGGGAAATTGATTTTAAGTATGATATGCTGAAATTGATTAGCATTTGTGTTTATTAGATAATCAACCTTGTTGATAGAGATAGCCTTATTGTAAGAGCTTCATTTCTCTATATTTTGCTCTAATATTGTGCTTAGATTACCTTGTAATATTGTTTTTAGCATAGTCAGTAGTAGTTGTTTGTAAAAGGTTTTGGCATCATCAAATAGGGGGAAATTGTTGGGATGAGAGTATGATAAGATTTGAAGATCCGAAAACCCCTAGCTAAATGATGAACCTTAGATATTGTAATATCTTACTTGAGTTCAGCTCTTAGGAACTCAGTAGGCTAGAGTTCAGTAGCCATGCGCTTAGTAGAAGATTCTGCACTCAGCCGGAGAACTCGGTATCGAGGAAGCCAGTTGGACAGCTCTCGACCAACTGAGTCTGCAAAGGATTTCGAACATGCGAACTAAACATTCAGTCGAATGTCAATGGAGGTACATCAGTTGAAGGTCCGATGATTCAAAGGAAGTCAACTCATCGTACATTGAGTTTGAACAAGCCTCACCAATTCTCATAAACCTTGACCAGTAAGGAGCCGATAGCGCCTTAACTGCTCTGCTATAAAGCTGCTCCTAGCCGGAAAAAGAGGAAATCTCTATAGTACCTCTACATCAACGTTCGAATTATTATGACCGTTTTCCTTGTCTTATTCAACAAGTGTCCAGACTCCCTTCAACGGATCTATTCACAAATCGAAGACTATAAATAGAGAAGAGTCTTCATGCAGAAAGACACCGGGAGCCAAAGCAATCAAAGCTCAAACACTCTCTAACGAACATACATCAATATTCAAGCAAAGAACTTGCACTTAGAATTACATCTTCTTTAGTTCTTCTCTATAGAGAAATACTTGTTCCCCTCTCTATCTAATCGAGTTTATTGTAATATTCAATAGCTTAGAACCTCAAAGGAGTTCATCTCTTGAACTGTTCTTATTGTAAGAACTGTTTTTTAGTTGGAGAAATTTTAACCTTTAAGGTTAAGAACTATAAAGTCACTACGACTATAAGTAGTTATCTGTCTTGTGTACAGATTGACTGATGCTTGCTCTGTATAAGCAAACAAGTGAGAATCTGTCATGTGAACAAATCAATTGAGGCTTGCTCAGTATAATTAATACAAGAACTCTTGCTTAGTTCAAGACAGTGGACGTAGGACCCAGCATGTCCGAACCAGTTTACAAATCACCTGTGTTGATTTTAACTGTTGTATTGATTAACTGTTCATTCTGTATACAATTGAGTTTTAATCAACCAAGCATAAAACGGATTTTCAATGAGACGATTATCTTAAGGGCCTACACTTCCGCACACAACTTCTGTTGCTGAACTATTGTTCACTAACATAAGTCAGTAGGACTGTACTCAGTAGGAGAATCTCTGCCCACGCGATCGAGAAAGGATACTTGGCTAACTGACAAGTTCAGTAGCAATCTTCAGCATCAACTGACTTTCACGTTTTGAGTTTTTGAATTTGCATTCAGGTGTATTCACCCCCCCCCCCCTCCTCCCCCCTCTACACCTTAAGCTCGTCTCTGGACCAACATATATAAACTTAGAAAATTAGGTATAGAAAATATTCATGAATCCTAAAAATGAATAATCTCATTTTTTTTCCGGTTGAGGAAGAAGCATAGACATGTTCAAATACGCCTCTGGTAGCAGTTAGTTCCAACAATTTATGCGAGGAAACCATAATCCCAACCGTCAAAACATCAGCGACGATGTCGCTAATAACGATGTTTATCTGAAAACATTGCGGAATACGAAATTGGTTTTCGGTGAGACCTCGTCGGAGAGGGCGGAGGCGGAGGCGGAGAGAGCGAGGCGGATCTGGAGGATCGCACGGAGGTGGTTCCGGCCACCGAAGCGGCGGAGGCAGAGGCGCGAGGAACGACGACGACGAAGATGGAGAGGAGCAACGGCAACGGAGGCGGAGACATAGAGGATGGTGGGAGAGAGAGAGAGAGAGAGAGAGAGAGAGAGAGAGAGAGAGAGAGAGAGAGAGAGAGAGAGAGAGAGAGAGAGAGAGAGAGAGAGAGAGAGAGGGGAGTGGAGAAAGAGAGAGGGGGAGATACCAAGAGAGAAAGAGGGGGGAGATACAGAGAGAGGGGGCAGTGGGGAGGGGAGGCGACGAGAGATAATTTAATAATACTAAACCGGGTCAAACTAGGTCAAAATTAGAAAATTATATCATGTTGCACCTACATCAAAATGCATTCTAGTCGATCTCCAAATTAAGAATGTAATATTGCTCTTAAAAAATTAAAAATAAAAAGTGTAATGCTCAGACAACACAATCGCACTTCTTGACCCACTGCTGATCGAAATGATAGGAGAAGCATATAGAAAATTGCCAGGAAATGAGGTGCTTTTCTTCGCAATCGGCCTCAATTGCATCATTGTTTATGTTTGCTTTACTCGCAAAAGGATAATTGGGATTTTCGAGATAGAATATCGAGGAATTATGATAATTGGGAGAAGTTGGTCGGTGCAGTTCTGAGGAGAGCGAAAGATCGCAAACTTGCGCTTTTTTAAAGCTTCAGCAACTTCAGTTCTGCAGTTCATGCCCAGTTTTGTTTGTACTATACTAATCTGTACACTGCCAGTTCTGATATTTGGGGGGTCCTAAGCTAAAGTAAAAAAACGCGCATTATACTATTAAAAAAACTTATTTTCACTAACATAAAATTTAACATAAAAAACTAAACAAGACTAAAGAGATGAAATGAGCCAATGGTTTGCTTGGTGAGTTAAATATGGAGTATATTAGGGTGTATTTTGTCTTTACCTTTAGATATGATAATATAATACATTCAATTTAGATTAGGATTTTGTGAAAATTAATTTTGGCCGTATTTATTATTCTTCAAATTTATGTTTTTGCATTGTGTAAAAAATAAATAATTGAACTTATGAGAAAATAATGTAAAACATGAATTGAACCATAAAAATTCATCGTAAAAATAGCATGAGCCTCAATAAACAAAATAAATCTTGTTCATACTTGATAGTTCATAAGACAGCTCATTGGTTTTGCCCTATATATCAAAAGAAAACAATTTTGATTTACACCAATCACAATGAATGGCTAATTATACATCTCTATAAAGTTTAATATGCTAGTTGTCATGTGAAATCATTTCCTATGAACAGGTATAGTGACGATGAAATCTTATGATTATAGTTTTGGGATTATTCTTCTGGAGTTATTCTCTGGACTTCGTGTTTGTGACCAAAACCGGCCTATAGAAGAGCAGAACCTAGTTTTCTGGGCAACACAGTATTTGCATAATAAGAAAAAGTTGTTGCAGATGGTCGACAACAGATTTGAGGGCCAATACCCTCATGATGAAGCGTATAAAATTTGGAAGGTAGCTTTTGAGTGCCGAAGCTTAGATTCGAAATTGAGGTCGAGGATGAGTAAGGTTGTAGATAAGCTAGCACAGTTATCCCCACCCTCAGCTGGCCCTCGTTACCCTCGCAATCCAGTAGATTTCCAACTACATTATCCGGGCCACATCGATATTGTTCGTTCGGAGGAAGAAAATATGATATTGTTACATGAGTTACTGCCAGATGGAAGCTTGCACGACCACTTTTTCAGAAGTAATTTTGAACACTCATGACATATGATCTCAATTCTTCGTTTCTTGCTACGCATTTTAGTAGTATCACAATTTTAAGCTTGTTTGATCTCTTCTGTTATGTTCCATATGAGGATAGCAATCACTTCCTTGGGCAAGTAGAGTGAAAGTGGCTCTGGGCTGCTAGAGGACTATCCGACTTGCATTACGGGAAGCAACCCATCATGCGCCTAAATTTTTGCACTGCTGAAATTCTTCTAGATGAGGTATGCTATACTGTTTTAATGTTGATTGTATGATTTACTCAGTAGGCAGAAACAGAGATATGTACTGTTGGGATGAAGATTCAGTAGACAACATTCATAAATTTTTGAAAATCCCAAAACTCCTAGCTGAATGATGAACCTTCGTTCTTGTAATAGCTTAGTTTGAGTTCTGCATGTTAGGAACTCAGTAAGCTAGAGTTCAGTAGCTACATAGTTCAGTAGAAGATCTTGCACTCAACTAATGGACTCACGATCGAAGAAAGTCAGTTGGTCAGCCGACCACCAACTGAATCTGCACAGGAATTCGTGTCCATGCACTAATACTCAGAAGAATGTCAGTAGGAAGTCGCTTCAGTTGAAGGTCCGAGGATTTAGAGGAAGTCAACCATGATGTTTGACAAGTCTCACCTACCAATCTACCTCGACCAATAAGGAGCCAACAGCGCTTTATCTTTTCTGACAAAAGCTGCTCCTAAATTGAAAAAGAGGCGTATATCTACAGTGCACCTACTCATCAACGTTCAAATTTGAGGAGCCATTTTCCTTGTCATTTTGACACGTGGCTAGACCCCTCTCCAACGGATCTATTCACAATCGACGACTATATAAGAGGAGAGTCGTCATGGAGAGACAACACCAGAAACCAAAAGCTATCTACATACAAAAAAAATCTTAACACTCTCATCGAAGAATCCACTGCAGAACTAGCATTCATAGAAGAACCCTTTAGTTCATCACTTAGAGTTATTCATATTCCCCTTCTCTTATCTAAGCGAGCCTTATTATAATATTCATAGGTTAGAAACCCCGAGGAAGTTCACATCTTTGTGAAACTGTTCTTAATGTAAGAACTTCCTCATAGTTGGAGAAGCCTCAAACTCTTTAAGTTTGAAACCCTTGTAAAATTCACTACGACTATAAGTAGAGAATCTGTCCTGCGAACAGATCACTGAGAACTTGCTCAGTATAAGCATCAAGTTTGTATCTGTCTTGAAAGCAGATCACTGAGACTTGCTGAGTATAAATATAACAATTATCCTGCTTTGGTCAGGACAGTGGACGTAGGACCCAGTGTGTCCGAACCACTTTAAAAATCTGCTCTGTTGATTTATTATTTTATTTAACTGATCATACTGCATTAAAACTGTATTTCATCAAACTCAGTGTAAGACCGGTTTTCCAACCGATACGTTTAATAGGACCTACACTTCCGCACACAACTCTGATACTGAATGATTGTTCGACTGACTCAAGTCAGTAGGGCTAAACTTAGTAGAAGAAATCTTTGCCCACACGATCTTGAAAGCATATCTGGTTACCTGACTCAGTTCAGTAGCAAACTCAGCTAGAGCTGACTATCGCATTTGAGTAACGAATTTGTATTCAGGTGTATTCACCCCCCCCCCCCGAACCACGTCTCAGGACCAAGAATTGGTGTTAAAGCGGTGTTCTTAACTGGTCATCATTTTCTAAAACTGGTATATCTCGAACAAAGATCCTAGGAAAAACCATTTTCACTGCATCTCGCATCTCTTCATTGCATCATATATCTTATCCTTCAATGGCTGATATTTCAGGGATTAGGAAGGTACCCATGTTCTCAACTGAGAACTATGCGGTATGGCGAGTGAGGATGGAGGCACATTTAACCTCGCTACACGACAGCATGACCGACGTCCTGGAGAAAGGACCTATTGTTTCGATGATCGACTCAGTCAAACTTGCATTGGATAGAACAGCAGGTGCCAGAACCGGTCCAAAGGTCACCAAGGACAAGAGCCTCTTCACTCCTGAGGAGAAGAAACTGCGTAACCTTGACTGACTCGCTCGAAACACAATACTAATGACACTCAGTAACTCATATCTCGGGAGAGTACATGATTGCAAGACTGCAAAGGAGCTATGGAATGCTCTAGCGGTACTGAGCTAAGGAACTCCGCAGATCAAAGAGAACAAACTAGAGTTATAGCTGCAGAAACTCGAGGCATTCGCTATGCTTCCTGGGGAGTCCATAGATGATTTCAGTGCTCGATTCACAAATCAGATCAACATCATCAACGGACTTGGGAAAACTTTTAGCAATAAGGAGACCAACACAAAGATCCTAAGGGCTCTCAATAGGCCCAAGTGGTATTCTTTTGCTACGTGTATGAAGAGATCTGACTTGAATTCTTTTCCTCCTGATTATGTATTTTCAGAGCTAAAAGCCGAGGAGTTCGAATTCAACCTCCCACACACCCCCGGTGCTGAAGCTGAAGTGCCCATGGATCATGCCTATAAGGTATCAGCTAGCACTCCCGGAGCAAGTCCCTCAGCAACAAGCCAGTCAGCTGGAAGCTCAATAATATTACCTAATGTTGGCAACTTGGCTGAAAAGTATGCTCTCCTTGCTGTGAAATACCAGAAGGGGAAAGAGATGTTCAGAAGGAAGATGAAAAAGGCTTCCCAAAAGTATCAAGGTAAGAGAGATCATAATCGCACAAAAAGTGAAACTAAATCTCTACCTGATTGCAGGAATACTGAAGTTGCTCCCATGGAACAAAAAGACACATCTAGAAGGGACGGCAGAACCTCAGTATGTTACAACTGCAAAAAGCGAGGACACTTCTAGTACGAATGTCCTGAACTCTCACCAACAAAAAGAGCTCAAAGGCAAGCCCGACGCGATAAGTTCGTAAAGAAAAGGCAAACCTACATAGCTGGAGAGTTGTTCGATGCTCAAGCGATGAGGAACTGTTCATGGAATCATCTGATGATGATGCTGCATTCATGGAAATCGAGACAGAAGATGTTGAACCGTGTCTAATGGCCGGAGAAGAGGCTGAGGTAAATTTTGAATCCATTATATGCCCCTCTTCACCTTGCACACACGACACGAGCTCTGCTGTAGGAGAACCGCTGGATGTGGTTCTTGCGTACGAAGATCAGCTTGAAGAGCAAATTCAGATGAGCCAGCAGCTCAGCAAGACGATTCAGGATATGGATATCCTGAAAGCACAAAATCAGATACTTCAAAGAGAAGTCATGAATCTACTGAGTCTGCAGGACTTGTTCAGAGACTGAAGGAAGAGATTAACTCTTTGATGACTAAGTCTCAAGACCAAGAAGCACAGATTTCAGTACTGTCCAAAGACATCTCTGAGAAAGAGACTGAAATTGCTAATCTCAAGGACACGGTCTCACAGGCCAGAACAGAATATGAAGCTCTGAGGAAGAGTGATGAAGTGTGGAGAGCCTTGATGACACAACAATATATTGGAGCCAAGGAGAAGTTGGAGAAGTTTTTACGATCTCAAATACCATATTCCACTAAAGAAGGACTTGGTTATCCTTGTGAAGCTTCCACTTCACGACAGAAGAGCTCCACCAAGCTGACTGATAGGTTTTGTTCAAGGGGTAACTCAACATGCATACTATACATCCCCTCAGACAAAGAACAAGCAAAAGATTCAAGCACCTCAGTCTAGCAATAAGAAGGTCACCCATGGTTCTATCCCCAAGACACTAAGAGCAAACTCGTAGGAAACCAAGAAGGTCAGGTGGGCCGAACAGTATGTCGACCAACAGTTGACTCATCTAGCTCAGTATGGATCGTACTACTATGAGCCAAGAGTCAAAAGCCCTAAGGTTCCGAAGAAGAAGAAAGTTGAACCTCAAAAGACTAAGAAGTCAGCCACTCCAAGTTCAGTGGAGCAGATTACTGACAAGAAGGGAAAGAAGAAATCTGAATCAATCAGGGCTGTCAGACAAGTTTGGATCCTAAAATCTAACCATTAAGGACCCAAGCTGAATCCAAAGGGTACCTGAATCTATTTTTGTTTTGTAGGTGCTACATGACCCTTGGATTGTCGACAGTGGATGCTCAAGACATATGACACATCAAAAGAACCTACTAACCAACTACGTTCAGCAAGATGGAGCCAGAATTGAGTTCGGTGACAACTCCAAAGGCTACACAAAGGGATACGACACATTGAAAATAGGAACTGCAATAGTTCCTAGAGTATCTTATGTTAAAGGACTTCAACATAATCTCCTTTCTGTCAGTCAATTCTGTGATAACTCCAATAAAGTGACTTTTGACGCAGGTTTTTGTGATGTTCTTGATAAGTCTATAGGAAAAATTGTGTTATCATGATCGAGGCGAAGAAACATATACTATGCTGAATGGAATACCGTCGAACCTGAAGCTTGTCTGCTAGCGCACACGAGGTCAGATAACAAAACAGCATGGTTGTGGTATAGACGACTGTCTGAACTTCAAGATAATGAACAAGCTAGCACGTGATGCTAAAGGCAGAGGACTGCCCAACGAAGTATTCAAAAGACATAAGAACTGTGAAGCATGTCGGAAGGGGAAGCAAACAAAGTCAGGCAATCCGCCAATTCCGTCACCTTCCACTGATGGAATCCTTGAACTGCTGCAAATGGACTTATTTGGGTCAGTCAATCCAGTGACGATCAGAGGAAAGAAATACGCTCTTGTAGTCATTGAGGACTATTCAAGATATACTAGGGTGATATTCATCGCCAACAAATCTGATGTCAAACTTGAGCTGCCGAAACTACTAAAGCGGCTGAGCGTCGAGAAAGATATCAAAATCCAAAGGATACACTCAGATCGTGGAAATGAGTTTTTGAACTCGATGGTGAAAGACTTATGTGAAGCTGAAGGCATTGAACACAAAACCTCAGTGGCACGTACGCCTCAGCGAAACGGACTTGGTGAAAGGAAAAACAGAACGCTTAAAGAAGCAGCAAGGACGTTGCTCGCAGATTTAGGTCTACCATTAAAATTCTGGGCAGCGGCTATTGACACTGCCGGCTATACTCAGAACCGGTCTCTATTGACTCGGATTCACATGAAGACGCCTTACGAAATATGGAAAGGGAGACTCCTTCTATTTTGCATTTCCATATTTTTGGTTGTCCGTGCTTTATCCACAATAACGGAAAGGACCAGTTAAAGGTTTTTGATAGGAAGTCAGATCAAGGAGTTTTCTTAGGATACTCTAGGGTCAGCAAAGCTTTCAGGGTCTTTAACTACCAGATCCTTTGCGTGGAGGAAAGCCCTCATGTTGTATTTGATGAATTTACTTCTGAGTTCAGGAAGTCAAACTCTCAGCCAGAAGCTGATGAGGTCAGGAGCAAGTTACAGGATCTAAGCTTAAAAGACAACACTGAAAAGATCCAGCATTGTTGGGATGATGATTCAGATGACGAAATTCAGAATCAACCAACAAGCACTGTAGCTGAGGAGATTGATTCTAACAAACAGGATCAATCCTAGGTAATTCCGATCGATGAGGAAACTCATGTGGTAACTGAGACCTCTACTAAGAATAACAACTCGGGGGGGAACTATCGATGTTCCTGAGCTAAATTCCCCTGAACCTGGTGACTCATTAGACCCAACCCTTGTTACTAAATTGCTTCAAACACAGAATAGTACAACTGAAATTCCTAATACTCCTACTGTTTGTGTTGAACCAGTTCCAGATGAAGTAACAAGACGTCGTCGCTCGTGGTTAGATGCTCATTCTTCAGATCTTATTATTAAAGATCCCTCAGCTAGTGTCAAGACAAGATCCAGATTTTGTCAAGGAGAAAGTGCTTTATACTCATATTTCTTGTCGATTGAAGAACCTCATACAATAGAGGATACGCTGAGTGATGCTGATTCGATCACCGCCATGCAAGAGGAGCTGAACCCGTTCACGCGAAATGACGTATGGAGCTTTTTGACAGACCTAGATATCAACACGTGATAGGAACGAAGTGGGTCTTGAAGAACAAGTGAGATGAAAACAACGTCATTGTCATGAATAAAGCTCGACTCGTTGCCAAAGGATATTGTCAAACTGAAGGAATAGATTTCGACAAAACATTCACCCCAGTCGTAAGATTGGAAGCCTCGTCTATTCCTATCCTATGCAACACATCAGCAGTTCACAGTCTATCAGATGGATGTGAAGTCAACTTTCCTGAACGGCGTGCTGAAGGAAGAAGTCTATGTTGAACAACTACCCGGCTTTCAGCAGGGACATCAGGTTTACAGACTTAAGAAAGCTTTCTATAGGTTAAAACAAGCACACAGGGCTTGGTACGATACCCTCTCAGACTTTCTACTTCAGAAAGGTCTTCAGAAAGGAACAGTGGTTCGCACCCTATTCAGTATCAAGTCAGGAGAAGACATTCTACTGGTGCAGATCTACGTGGACGACATCATCTTTGGATCAAGGAATCTGACCATGTGTCAAAAATTCGAGCAGATGATGAAAGAGAAATTTGAAATGTCGATGATGGGAGAAATGAACTATTTTCTTGGACCTCAAGTCAAATAATCAAAGAAGGGAATATTCATTAATCAAGCCAAATATACAAGAGATCTCATCAAGAAATTCGGTTGCGAATCCAGCAAGTCAGTAAAGATACCCATGAACACCAATCTCAGGATTGATCTTGACAAAGAGGGAGTATCTGTTAACTCAACTGACTACGTGGTATTATCAGTTCTTTATTATATCTTACAGTAAGCAGACCTAACATAACTTATGTTGTAGGTGTATGCGCGAGATTTCAGGCGAATCCCAAGAAGAGCCATATAGATTCAGTGAAGAGAATTCTTCGTTACTTAAAGGGAACACCTAATGTTGGATTATGGTATCCTGCTGATGATAACCTTGAACTAATTGGTTACTCTGATGCTGACTATGCCGTCAACCTCAGGAACTTGTCAGTTCCTCGGTAGCAAGCTCATATTGTGGTTTTCAAAGAAACAACACTCAGTAGCAAGGTCCACTACTGAAGCTGAGTATATGGCTGTCGGAAGCTGTTGCGCACAAATATTGTGGCTTCGGCAACAACTGAGAGACTACGATATTCATCAAGATGAAGTGTCGATCTACTGCGACAGTACCAGTGCTATTGCAATAACTCATAACTCAGTTCTACATATAAGGTGCAAGCACGTGGACATCCGTCATCACTTCATCAGAGATCATGTCGAGAAAAAGGATATCAGAATGGAAAAGATCCACACCGATAAGCAAAGAGCTGATATCCTGACCAAACCTCTAGCTGAGACCAGATTCAACGATCTCTCAGTAGAACTAGGTCTTTTGGATCTTACTAATACGATTCAGTAAATGATCCAGGAAGTACTCAGTAAGGGGGAACTTACCTTCAGTACAGCTCAAATACTCAGTATCGTCAAACGTGGTATCAGCTGACTACGATGTTTAGCTGACAGGTTATGAGTATTAAATTCAGCATTTGGTGATTCAGCATGTCATAGCATTTCTTTCCCGCCTTTAATGTTCATCGTACTGCATTGAGTATGTCGTTTTCATTCAACCAACGACATTCCAAAAAACTGATTGCGGTGCATTAAATGCATGTCATTTCACCTTACCATTTAGGCGATACAGATAAGTAGGTGAGATTATAGGTGGCACAGTAATCATAAACTATTATAACATCCAATCTGGGTCGTCCACATTTTAAAAACCAATTAATCTCAACCGCATGCTTTAAAAACCGCCTCATATTCAAATCTGAATATATATACGCATGTTATCTCTAACCTAAATCATATTTCCACCATTCTCGAAGATTTGTGCTTTCTGCAACTGTTCAATACTTGCATTAGACTTCTACCGCATTTTTAAGCACTTATTCTTCGGTAAGATTTCTATAACTTAAATCTGCTTACTAACTTACTCTATTTTTGAGTGCTAACTTATTTTTTGTAGATTTTAGTTCATACGATGGTGTTGATCATTCCCACCAGTGACGTTTTGATCCCAGAGGATATCGAGGAGATCATATCCGGGAAGAGGGTTCTGTTTGAGCCCGTCCTGTCTTTCAGGACATGTGGCGTGGAGTGCATGACTCTAATTTTCAACGCTCTTGAGAGATCGGGCCTCGTACCCATTCTCTCTTATTCCCTGCGTCAGTATTTTCCACGCCAGGTTGGCGAGTTCTTTCTGAACTATCAAATGGATGATGATTCTAACGATATCTCCACCATTATCTCGAGGCATGAAGTCAGTCCCAATCAATGGGAGGGCAAGGCCACTCAGATCGACGTGGCAAGACGTCTTCGCGTCAGCTTCGAACTTGCACAAGAAGGGATTCCCCTTGCCAAGTACAAGGAATCCGATGTAGATGAGTACCTTTGCTGATTCAGCGATGAGACGAGCATCGTATTCAAAGCTGCCTTCCCAAAAAGTCAGTTGCTCCCACAGTACAGAGGGTTGGCCAACATAGTCAACCATATATTGACGAGCTCTGCGGGATCATACAATCAGCTTTCCCGCATTCGCATCCAGTTTATGATGGCGATCATAGATAAGGCCCCCATCAACTGGAACGCCTTCTTCATAGCTGAATTCAAAGCTCAATCAAAGAAGTTTATTGATTCTGAAGATGGCATGAAGCTGATTCCGAAATGGAAGCTTCTATATGGGACCAAGGCCTCCATAATGATCGAGGAC
Source organism: Lavandula angustifolia (assembly GCA_028984105.1). Lineage (NCBI taxonomy): Eukaryota > Viridiplantae > Streptophyta > Magnoliopsida > Lamiales > Lamiaceae > Lavandula > Lavandula angustifolia. The sequence continues at coordinate 27,808,654 of CM054814.1, read as the reverse complement.
AACCTCCCTAACAGAGTCTCCTTCGCATATGCTTATTACTTTGATCAGAAGCTGTTGAAATTCCTCAATGCAGCAACCGCCGAAAAATCGATAGGGCGAGGACAGGCTCAAGCGTCGTCTGGAGATCAAGCAGGATCCCCGCCCTACTGAGCAGCATCAGCCGAAGAAGCAGAAAACACTGAAGAATCCAGCTTCAGTTGTAATCCCTCCTTCACCTATATCAGTTGAGGACTCAGGGTCGAGTAAGAAGGATGTGACCTTAAAAGAAAAGGTGAAGAGAGTTCTCTCTGAGGAAATTCAGCTGGAGACCCCTGCTGAAACTCAACCTGCTGAGATTTCCTCCCTTCTGACTTCAGTTCTCAATGCTCAGATCAAATCAGCTGAAGAAGTCACGATTGAGATACCTGAAATCAGTGCTCATGCTGATCTCGTGGACATTTCTGTCAGATGCGCCTTTGATTCCTGGAGTAGGATCTGTTGGAAGAGGCCATCCGCCTGAAAACCCTATCCACATTAATGGAGGAAGAACAACGATTAGAGGAGGAGATTGGCTACGAAGAGCTGTCTGATATAGCTTCTCTAGAGGATCTCAAGGCTGTGATGCTCATGATGCTCAGTGACAGACTACAAGGAGCTCAGTCTTCCTCCACTTAGCCTCCTCCTTTTCCTCCTCCATCTCCTCCTCATGATAACACACCCAAGGATGCAGACTTGGGAGGATCTGCTACGGGTAACACTCTCACGGATGATCAGCCGCCACCTCCTCCAGTATCTGGCACAATCATCCAGACTCCGTCCACGACTCAGCCTAAGTAAAAAAGCAGATATCAGGCTGCTGAGCTCAAGGACCTCACAACGGAGTCAATCAACAAGGTTATCAAGCGTCAAGCCCACAAGAATAGGAATCTTGTCGATGATGTGAACACTAAGTAGAGTAAGTTCACTAAGGCTCAAACGAAGACGCTGAATAGCCTTACTACTGAAGTGCAGAGGATCAACACTCCAACATCCATCAATGCTGAAGAGATCCTCACTAAAGCACTTGAGGCACAGAAGACAGACCTGACTGCTCAATTCCAGAACTTACTGCAGTCGCAAGACAAGCAATTCTCTGAAGAAGTGGCTGGTGCAACAGGTCGTGTCCAGAAGGCAATTGAGGATCGTTACAAGTTCACTTCCGAAAGTGTTTCTAAAGCACTGACCCAAACGCTTTGACCAATCTAAAGTTGCTCTACTGAAATCCATTAATCAAGAGCACGATCAGAGATGTGAGTCTTACACAACATGGCCACTGACATTTCCTCAGGTCTGACCATGGTCAAGGCCTCAGTAGAAGGACTGACGAACAAGGTTACTACCCTGGATACTCTTATTGATGATGCCAAAAAGGGGGAAAAGTCTAGATCTGCTCAGCTCAGAGCCCTCCTAATGGCAGAAGAACAACAAGACGCAGAACCGAGTTCAGCTCAGGGGGAAGTTCCTTCTGTGGAACCCATTGATGCAGATGTGGCTGAGGTGGCAAAGTACTTAGACAACCTACTGAAGGATCGCCACCTCCAGCCAAGAAGTCCGATAAGGGTAAGGGTAAGGCTCCAGCTGAACCCAGTCTGCCCAAAGAAAAGAAAATCAAGTTCAGGTCACTAGAGGAACAGATAGCATTTGACGCTAAGCTGCCAAGAGAACTTGCAGATCAGGATGCCAAGAAGAAGCCGACAGCGAAGAAGGGGGTACAGATCCGTACTCTAGCTGTAACGCCCCAATTTTCATAACTTTTAAGGGAACGTCACCTCATGCATAAATTTAATCTTCTCAATTTAATTTTCAAAAAAATAGATTTATAAAGACAATAAGGTTTTAATGCATTTCATAAAAACGGAAGTCTTGAATCAAAAACATGTGCAACTTCAAGTTCAGTGAATTAAATAGAGACAAAATGCATAGTTCAATATGAAAACTAAATTAAAGCTTTAAAAAGAAAATATTTTAGATCCTTTCATGATTGTGACCATCACCATCCGCCACTTCAAGCATCTACCGGATCATGATCTGAAAAAGTGAAAATATAAAGGGGTGAGTACGACTACTCAGTGCGGTCAACATTATCCGAACTATAAACTATAAAGGATTTAACATGAGAAATTAGACATGCAAGCCCGGAGGCTTAACCCGAAGGTTTTACTGTTGTGAATTGCCCGAAGGCTAACCAGAAGGTTTTACTGCTGTGAATTGCCCGAAGGCTAACCCGAAGGTTTTACTACTGTGAATTGCCCGAAGGCTAACCCGAAGGTTTTACTGCATGAATTGCCCGAAGGCTCTGCTTGTACTGAATAACGCATGGGAAAAACAGTATAGTGTATAATAAGGATAAAAGTAAAACCCCACCTTAACCTTTTTGAGTGAATGAAAAAAAAATGTTTATATCAATGGATTAAGTCATGCGCACCAATCCTAACATGAAATAATTCAAATCTTAATGTCGTGACATGCATGAAACAATATCATATCTATATACTAAGTTTCTATGTTCTATTTTAACTCGTGCAGAATACCTATTTTAAAAGCGTTCCACAGAACATGAATTCATTCCATAAATTCTAATTTTCTATATATATATTCTTTAATGAGTCTAAATCATTCCAGAGTTGGTTTCATATAAAAATAATAAGTCATCTAAGAGTTCTAACCAAAACAGTACCTACTGCATCGACAGAGGCGTTTCTGACCTACTGACCTTTAACTATAAGCTTCGGGAACTAAACATATCTTAAGAATTCTAAGATTTAACACACATCTAGGGGACATACGTAGAAATACCATGTCAATATTTCAATCTCTATAGATAAGTAACGACTTCATAAAATACAGAATAGTTTCCACCAAAAACTGAATACGAAAATGCATGCTCCAACTGACTACCCGGACATTTGTATTAAACTGCTTTCATACACATATCGTAAAACTACGAAATAAATATTTTTACAAATCCCTACGTGTTTAGAGTATTTAGGAAAAAGAATCAAGTGAAAACCATTTTTGTGGAGTGAGATATAAATATTTTACTAAGCCCTATCCAGAGAGCATGGTTTCTCGGTAGTGTAAAAGTAAAAATTCATTAAAAATATAAAGACTTGTTTAAAAATTCCCCAAATTTACAGAAATCTTAAAGACATCCTAAATTGTATCTCTATAATTTTTCTTGAATTTTGTAAGTAGCTTAAGATCATGTATTTGGCCTTGGAACTCTCGGCAGAAATGGTAAAATTGCTGGAAAGATTTATGTTCTCGTGAAACTTAAACATTTTAACAACCAAAGTATTGACATAATAGAATCGAACACATCAAGAAACAAATTAACAAATATATAGTACACGTATCCTAAAAATTCTATATTTTTAACATGAATGACCTAACATATAGTATATCCTATTAAAATTCAGCATGGTCGAAAATAACATAAAGAAAACATGAAAAATAATTTTCCTATCAAGCTCATGAACATTCTGTCAAAACTGGTAGGTTACGAAGAACAATTTTTAACAAATATTTATCATGCTTGTAAAATTCTACAAAAATTATTAAGTATACTAGACATACCGAGGAAGATGATCCTAAATTTTCACGATGATATGAGGGGAAGATATGGAAATAATTCTTGAAATAGTTCGCTGACATGCTGGCAGTTTTTCGAAAATTTTATGGGATGCTATATTATGAGCGACTAAGGGGTATTTATAGGCCTATAAATCATTATCTAAAGATCCCTAATCCTAAAAGGTATCAAATATATTTTATCCATAATTATTTTCGTCCATATATAATTTATATAGAATTTAGTCTATCACCTACCATATAAGAGATTCAATCCTAGTTGGTTTAGGAAATCCAAATAAATAAATATTATTATTGCCTAATAATTCTAATATTATTTCTATCTCAACAAAAAAAATATAATCATAATATTATATAAATAAACATATTCAAAGTTCAAAATAAATATACATAACAAAAATAATTTAATGAAAAAAAATAACATAGATGTTTTAATTTTCATCCTCATTTTTCTAAGGCGCGACTTACGGAACTAAACTCGTGATATTATGCATGAAATGCAAATGCATTTTATTTTATTTATTTATTTTTAGGTAAAATTTCGGGGTGTTACAATCTCCCCCACTTATAAAATTTTCGTCCTCGAAAATTAATTACCTTTATCCATTAAATTTGGGTATCGTAGCTCCATATCTTTTTCTACTTCCCATGTCGCCTCACTCGCATCATGTCTACTCCAGAGAACTTTAATTATTGACACTTCATTGTTCCTAAGTTGAATAACCTTCCTATCTAAAATGGCATTTGGCGCCTCTTCATACGACAGATCCTCATTCAACTCCAATCCTTCATAACTGACTGCATTGTTTGGATCGTGGACATACTTCCTCAAGTTCGCGACGTGAAAAACATTGTGAATGGATGTCAAACTTTGCGGCAGTGCCAACTCGTATGACACTTCTCCTTTTCTCTTAAGTATTTCAAATGGTCCAATGTATCGAGGCCTAAGCTTCCCTCTCTTTCCAATTTGCACTACTCCTTTCATTGGTGACAATTTGAGGAACACTTTGTCACCCTTCTCAAAATCTATATCCTTCCTCTTCAAATCGGCATAGGACTTTTGTCTGTCTTGAGCTATCTTAATTCTCTCTCGAATCTTTGCAATTACTCCCACAGTTCTTTCCACAATCTCGGGTCCCAATATTCTTTTCTCGCCAACCTCATCCCAATGCAGTGGTGATCTACACTTCCTTCCATACAATGCTTCAAAGGGTGCCATCCATATACTTGATTGATAGCTGTTGTTGTATGCAAATTCCACTAAGGGCAAATGTTTCTCCCAATTGGTTCCAAAATCCATAACACATGCTCGCAACATATCTTCCAAAGTTTAAATAGTTCTTTCAGACTGTCCGTCAGTTTGTGGATGGTAGGCGGTACTAAACTTCAACTTAGTACCCATAGCAGCTTGCAAACTCCTCCAAAATTTGGATGTGAACCTCGGGTCGCGGTCACATACAATACCGGTAGGAACTCCATGTAGCCTAACAATCTCATCTATATAGATTTGTGCTAATCGATCCATATTGTCAGTCATCTTCATCGGCAGAAAATGAGCCAATTTCGTGAGTCTATCCACGATTACCCAAATTGAGTGATTTCCTTTTCGGGTTTTTGGTAATGCTACCACGAAGTCCTTTGATATCTCCTCCCACTTCCATTGAGGTATATCAAGCGGCTTTAATAAGTCGGATGGCCGTTGGTGTTCAGCCTTCACTTGTTGGCAAGTCATACAACTTTGTATGAATTCTGCAATAGTCCTCTTCATATTCCTCCACCAAAAGTGTCTCTTCAAATCAGATACATCTTTGTCCCTCCAGGATGGACAGTATATGGCGTGTTGTATGCCTCCTCTAAAATCTCCCTCATCATTTCACTTCCTTTTGGTACACAGATCCTTCTCTCGAACATCAGTGTCCCGTCTGCTGCAATCTCAAACCCCTTATTCTGGCCTTCCAGAACTTGATCTCTTATCTTGCATAAAAACCTATCTCTCTTTTGTGCTTCCCGAATTTGGTCCCTTAGCAAAGGTTGGATCTTCATAGCTGCTAACTTAGTAGTAGTGTCCTCTATCGAGGGTACAACTTCAATTTCTATTTTTGCAAACTCTTCAATCATTCGGGAAGTATATAGGGCGGTCAGACTCCCTTTCCTGCTCAAAGCATCAGCTACGACATTTGCTTTTCCTGGATGATAATGAATTATGCAGTCGTAATCTTTCACTAGTTCGAGCCACCTTCTTTGTCTCATGTTCAATTCCTTTTGTGTGAACAGATACTTGAGACTCTTGTGATCAGAATATATCTTGCACTTGCCTCCATAAAGGTAATGTCTCCAAATCTTCAAGGCATGGACTACAGCTGCCAATTCCAGATCATGTGTAGGGTAATTCAGTTCGTGAGTCTTCAGTTGTCTTGATGCATAATCTATGACTTTCCCATGTTGCATCAAAATACATCCAAGTCCTTGTTTTGAGGCATCGCAATAGATTACATACCCTTCAGTTCCATCAGGAATAGTGAGTACCGGTGCCGTGGTTAATTTCCCTTTCATTTCTTGGAAACTTCTCTCACACTCTTCATTCCACTCAAACTTGATCCATTTTCTGGTTAATTGGGTGAGTGGCCTTGCTATCTTTGAGAATCCTTCAATAAACCGCTGGTAATATCCTGCTAATCCCAAGAAACTTCGGATTTCACTTGCATTCCTCGGTGCCTTCCAGTTACTAACCGCTTCGATTTTTGCTGGATCCACTTCTATCCCTTGTGCAGTCACTACGTGACCAAGGAATACTACTTGACTAAGCCAAAACTCACATTTCTTGAACTTGGCGTATAGCTTCTCGTTTCTTAAAGTCTCCAACACAATTCTGAGATGCTCTTCATGTTGGCTCCGATCTTTTGAGTACACCAAGATATCGTCGATGAAGACAATTACGAATTGATCCAAATATTGATGAAACACTTTGTTCATCAAGTCCATGAAAACTGCAGGTGCATTAGACAGTCCAAAAGGCATCACGGTAAACTCATAGTGACCGTATCTTGTTCGAAAAGCTGTCTTCGGCACATCACTCTCCTTAATCTTCAGCTGATGATATCCGGACCTCAAATCAATCTTTGAGAAGATCCCCGCGCCTTTTAGTTGATCAAAGAGGTCTTCAATTCTTGGCAGCGGGTATTTGTTCTTGATTGTCAACTTGTTGAGCTCACGGTAATCTATGCACATACACATAGTTCCATCTTTCTTCTTGACGAATAGCACAGGCGCTCCCCATGGTGATACACTTGGACGAATATGTCCCTTGTCTAGCAACTCTTGTAGTTGTATCTTGAGTTCTTGCAATTCTATTGGTGCCATTCTGTATGGTGCTCTTGAGACTGGAGCTGCTCCAGGAATTATATCAATGTTGAATTCCACTTGCCTATATGGGGGAAGACCACTTAGTTCATCAGGGAACACATCAGTAAATTCCCTTACCACCGGTAAATCATTTATGGTTAGTTCCTCCGTCTTTGTGCTTGTAATATTCACCAAGTAGGCTTGACAATCCTTCTTCCTCATCATCTTGGTGGCCTTCATAGCAGTTATGATATATGGTCCTCTCTTTCTTTTACTTCCGTAAAAAGAGAATTGATTTCCGTCTGGTGTTGGGAAAACGACTTCACGATCCTTGCATCTGATAACCGCATCGTGCTTGCTGAGCCAATCCAATCCCAATATGACATTGAAGCCCTTCATCTCTAGGATATACAAATCTGCTTTCAAGGTCACGCCATCGATCTTCAACGTTGCTCCTTTTACTCGACGATTTGTTTCCTTTGCCTTGCCTACTGGAAACCCGATCTTGCATATTGCAACCTCCTCTTCACATTTTTCGGTTATTTAATCATAAAATCATTTCGATATGAAGGAATCCGATGCTCCAGAATAAAAAAAAAGATACGGCTATTTGTTTAAGTACTTAAATGTTTCTTAAGGTAATCACGTTTACTAACTATATTTGGATATCCTCTTTGGCGTTGCGGAAACATTTCTCTCATAGCTTCCAGCAACTGTAAATTGCTAAGGTTCTCTGGAGGGTTATCTCCTGTCCCTCCACTACTTAATAGGGTTTCTTCTCGGAGGCATCTTCCTATTGTTCATATAAAATTCAACTATGTAGGGCATCTAAGTTCTCATTCTTAAGGCAACATCTTCGAGGACTTTAAATATTATACATAATTTACTCATATAATAATCATGCTCATGTCATGCTAGAAAAACATGCTTTCAATATTATGCTTCAAAATTAACTTAGAAAATCTTTCTTACCTCGCCGGCACGATGTTGTGGCAGTGATGATGGTCAATTTCCTACATAACATGAAACAAGTCTACAGGAAAGTAGACCTGCTCTGATACCAATCTGTAACGCCCCAATTTTCATAACTTTTAAGGGAACGTCACCTCATGCATAAATTTAATCTTCACAATTTAATTTTCAAAAATAATAGATTTATAAAGACAATAAGGTTTTAATGCATTTCATAAAAGTGGAAGTCTTGAATCAAAACATGTGCAACTTCAAGTTCAGTGAAATAAATAGAGACAAAATGCATAGTTCAATATGAAAACTAAATTAAAGCGTTAAAAAGAAAATATTTTAGATCCTTTCATGATTGTGATGATCATCATTCGCCACTTCAAGCATCTGCCGGATCATGATCTGAAAAAGTGAAAATATAGAGGGGTGAGTACGACTACTCAGTGGGGTCAACATTATCCGAACTATAAACTATAAAGGATTTAACATGAGAAATTAGACATGCAAGCCCGGAGGCTTAACCCGAAGGTTTTACTGCTGTGAATTGCTCGAAGGCTAACCCGAAGGTTTTACTGCATGAATTACCCGAAGGCTCTGCCTGTACTGAATAACGCATGAGAAAAACAGTATAGTATATAATAAGGATAAAAGTACCTTAACAATTTTGAGTGAATGAAAAAAAATGTATATCAATGGCTTATGTCTTGCGCGCCAATCCTAACATGAAATAATTCAAATCTTAATGTCGTGATATGCATGAAACAATATCATATCTATATACTAAGTTTCTATGTTCTATTTTCACTCGTGCAGAATACCTATTTTAAAAGAGTTCCACAGAACATGAATTCATTCCATAAATTCTAATTTTCTATATATATATTCTTTAACGAGTCTAAATCATTCCAGATTTGGTTTCATATAAAAATAATAAGTCCTATAAGAGTTATAACCAAAACAGTACCTACTGCATCGATAGAGGCGGTTTCTGACCTACTGACCTTTAACTATAAGCTTCGGGAACTAAACATATCTTAAGAATTCTAAGCTTTAACACACATCTAGGGGACATACGTAGAAATATCATGTCAAAATTTCAATCTCTATAGATAAGTAACGACTTCATAAAATACAGAATAGTTTCCACCAAAAACTGAATACGAAAATGCATGCTCCGACTGACTACTCGGACATTTGTATTAAACTGCTTTCATACACATATGTTAAAAATACTAAATAAATATTTTTACAAATCCCTACGTGTTTAGACTATTTAGGAAAAAGAATAAGTGAAAACCATTTTTGTGGAGTGAGATATAAATATTTTACTAAGCCCTATCCAGAGAGCATGGTTTCTCGGTAGTGTAAAAGTAAAAATTCATTAAAAATATAAAGACTTGTTTAAAATTTCCCAAAATTTACAGAAATCTTAAAGACATCCTAAATTGTATCTCTATAATTTTTCTGGAATTTTTCAAGTAGCTTAAGATCATGTATTTGGCCTTGGAACTCTCGGCAGAAATGGTAAAATTGCTGGACATATTTATGTTCTCATGAAACTTAAACATTTTAACAACCAAAGTATTGACATAATAGAATCGAACACATCAAGAAACAAATTAACAAATATATAGTACACGTATCCTAAAAATTCTATATTTTTAACATGAATGACCTAACATATAGTATATCCTATTAAAATTCAGCATGGTCGAAAATAACATAAAGAAAACATGAAAAATAATTTTCCTATCAAGCTCATGAACATGTTGTCAAAAACTGGCAGGTTACGAAGAACAATTTTTAGCAAATATTTATCATGCTTGTAAAATTCTACAAAAAATATTAAGTATACTAGACATACCGAGGAAGATGATCCTAAATTTTCACGATGATATGAGGGGAAGATATGGAAATAATTCTTGAAACAGTTCGATATCTTTGGCGAGTTTTCGAAAATTTTATGGGATGCTATATTATGAGCGACTAATGGGTATTTATAGGCCTAGAAATCATTATCTAAAGATCCCTAATCCTAAAAGGTATCAAATATATTTTATCCATAATTATTTTCGTCCATATATAATTTATATAGAATTTAGTCTATCACCTACCATATAAGAGATTCAATCCTAGTTGGTTTAGGAAATCCAAAATAAATAAATATTATTCTTGCCTAATAATTCTAATATTATTTCTATCTCAACAAAATAATATAATCATAATATTATATAAATAAACATATTCAAAGTTCAAAATAAATTTACATAATAAAAATAATTAAATGAAAAAAAATAACATAGATGTTTTAATTTTCATTCTCATTTTTCTAAGGCGCGACTTACAGAACTAAACTCGTGATATTATGCATGAAATGCAAATGCATTTTATTTTATTTATTTATTTTTAGGTAAAATTTCGGGGTGTTACACCAGCGCCTACTCGCACCAGATCTGCTATTCCCAGGCAATCTAGAGCTTCAGCAGCTGCTCAATCCAAACAGTCCAAACCCGAATAGTCCAAAACTGAGATGCAAGGCACACCTGCATCCAAGTCCAAATTTGCATCGCCTACTAACTCAGAAGATCAGCACGTGCCCTCGACTGTCCCCTCTAAGGAGCAAGAGCTTGAGATGAAAGAGATGTGGGACGCATGCGAGCGTGCACTGGACAGAACAGTTGAGGCCAAGCAGATTAGAGAGGCTAGAGAAAGGATTCGTCTAGTAGATCTAGAGGCCCTCAGGATGAGGACTGAAAAGGAAGCAAGGGAGAGGATTCCAGAGAAAGACAGAAGTACACCTACTTCATCTAGGTACTTCAGAAGAAGGGAACCAGTCAGTGAAGTTAAGAGGATCATTTTCAAAAGAACTGATGACTGGGTACCTCTCAAGCTGAATCAGCAGTGGGAAAAGCTGAAAATGGACTTCATCAAAAGATTTTATATCTGGAAAGTCGGAGATGAAGACTCTACTGATGCTGATACATTCTTCAAGGACTTTCTGACAACTGCGAACCCATCCCTCCTTGCTGAGATTCAGACTTTGTTGGATCAGATAGGCACAACGTTTAAGGCTCCTCCTTTTAGGATCCTCCCTCCTCCTATGACTCATCAAGATAATATCTGCAAGAAGGAGATAGAAGAAGAGATCAAGGAAGCCATTATAAGCAAAGCGCTGAGAAGAGATGTTGAAGAAGACTTAGTGGAGATTAAGGCCCTGAGGAGCAGAGTTTATTCAGGATATGGCCTTGAGCTTCCGGAGAAGAAGTCTGCGGACTTCCGTGCTCGCATGCAACAATTCAAGAAGAAGCCGAGCTAACCTCTCTCTCCTAGTATAGCTTTGTAGTGATAGCATGTCATGTAAATCTTATTCATATATGACATTTATCACTTTCAGCCTTGACAACTACTCATTATCTTTACGGCTATTTTTTTCAGCACAACTAATCACTTCAGTGATCATATATTTCATTTTCACACTATCTGACCTTATGTGACTTATATGCTTATCTGCCTTAGAACTATTCCCTGCTGATTATTTGTTTTTAGTCTGATCTTCTCTGATACCTTGCTAGTACTTAGGGGGTAGGGATCTTATATATGAAATATGGGGAAATTGTTTCTTAGGGGGAACTTACTCTATAGGGATATTTGTTATTCAGATACTGTTATAAACTGAATTTACTTTGATGATTAGCTACTAAGAAGTATGATCTATTCTTAGCTCTGATTATTCTTTTTGTATCGACCCTGATATCTCTTGAATGTGTTAACTTGTTTTCTAGCTCTGATATTCTTCAGTAGAATCTCTGATATCCTCAGCATGCTATAATATTAAGTTTTGCAAGTTCTGATACATTCAGCATTCCATAACTGTATTGATTTAACGTAGCTCTGATACACTGCTTAATAAACATAAGATTGCTCTGATAATCTTCTTACTTGAGATTGCTCTGATTCCTTCTCTTTATTTAGTCAACTTTGATATGTTGGCTGGAGCATTTCTTGTAATAGATCCTTACTCAGTAGCAGTAGTTCTTAACCTTAGCATGTTTCTTTGATAGAAGATGTAATAGGTTTTGGCATCATCAAAAAGGGGGAAATTGTTGCGATGAAGATTCAGTAGACAACACTTATAGATTTGAAGATCCCAAAATCCCTAGCTGAATGATGAACCTTCATTCTTGTAATAACTTAGTTTGAGTTCTGCATGTTAGGAACTCAGTAGACTCACTACAAGAAAATAGATCTATTGCGACATATGCCCGTGCGACATTAAATGCATGTGTCGTAAAGTTACCACATTTATGCTTGTAGTGTCATATTTTTACTTCATTTGTGTGTCATTTTAAATTTATGTCGTATTTTAGTGACACATAAGAGACACTCAAGTTTATGTCTCAAAACTGCAACAATTTATTTGAGACACCTCAATAGATAGTCATAAATATGCTACATATTTAAAATAATGTTGCCAAAAATATTGTATATTTACGTCAATTGTGTATCATCTAAATATTATGTTGTAGTATAGTGACACGGATGCGATGCTCATTTTCATATCTCAAAATTACGACAACTTATTTGCGACACATACATAAAATGTCATAATTATACCACATATTTTGAATAATGTCGCACTTGAGTCGTATATTTACGTCAATTATGCGGCTCCTGAGTAATGTGTCGTAGTTTAGTGATACAAATACTACCTTCATTTTTATGTATCAAGATTACGATAATTTATCTGCGACACTTTAGTTAAATGTCATATTTATACAATATATCTAAAATAATATTTTGATAGTGACATAATTAATAATGCACTTTATGACTTAGTATTGACATATGGTATAATGCCCTCATTCATTGTGAATAAGAAACGCTATTGAATAATCTATTTTCGGTCATCTTTATAAAAGTAAAACAATAACGCAAGATATAGACATTGAACGATTCATTCTTTTACATATTTCATTTTTTATTTTATAAAAAGTTAACATGATATTTTACTTTTCCTATTTTTTAGTAATAAAATAATTATAATTTCAATAATTAATTTTTCAAAATAAAAGAATTAATGATACTTTTATTATTTTTTTTGTTTATCATTAGTTCATATGACAGTTTCTTACGGTTCACAATTTTTAGATTTATTTTATTTAGTCATTTTTTTAACTGTTCATAATATTTTTTATTTGTTTTGTTGGTCCTGAGACGTGATTTAGGTGTAGAAGAGTGTGAATACACCTGAATGCAATTCATATTATTTTTTGTATTTTATTTTTCCTTTATTTTATTATATAGTAAGTTCAGATATTATTTGATTTTTTTTGTTTTAATAATTAAATTAACTTAATCTCAATGGACTAATGAGTGTTTGTATAAATAATAGAATAACTAATACTAGTACGAACTCCAAAGGAGAGCGATAGGCCCTGCTGTCCCATCCCTGATTTTGCCACGACATACTTTGTTAATTAATTTTTGTGATAAGAGAATGTATGGTTTTTTATTATTATTTCTTAATCATCTTTTTAGCTCTTTTTTTTTCATTAGTCATAACTTTTATTCATATTTTATATAACTCATAAAGTTTTCTTTTACAAGTTTTATTTTTCTCTATTTATTTAAGTTAACATAACTTTTTCTTATTATTCATAATATTTTCATTTTTCATTTTTGATTATTATTCTTAACATTACATATTCTTTTCATATGTAGTATATTTTGAATGAAACAACTTAAAATAATTCATAAATAATTTATTGTTCAAAATAAAAGACTAGTAATGATTCTTTAATTTTCTTTTGCGTTAAACATTATTTTTTTTTTGAAATTTTATTAAATATATCTTCTTTTATTTTCTTATTATTCTTAATATTTTTTTAATTTCTCATATTATAACAAGTTTATATATTTTTCATTTTGTATTTTATGATAAGTTAACATACTATTTTATTTTTACTATTTTTAATGATCAAATAAAGATAATTCCAATACTTAATTTTTAAAATAAAAAACTTGTTATTTTAATAAATATACTTTTCAATATTTAACATACTATTCTCTTTTATTTCGTTCCGTTTTTAATAATTTTTTTTTTCAAAACATTATCCACAATGTTTCCTTTATTTTTATTTTTTTTCTATAGTAAACTAACATAATTATTTTTTGTTATTTTATTTTTTGTTATTTATTTTATGATAAATTAACTTAATAATTTTTTAACATCAAAATTATAAAAACTAGATCTGGGATCATAGTTTAAGAACTATTAGGCTATGCCTTTATGTTTTTAAAATAGGTTCAACAAAATACATTTCTAATTGAACATACATTTTTTTGTGGTAATATCTCCATCAAAATTTATTTTCATCCAAAAGTATTTCCATTTTTTTTTAATAACAATTTTGAAATCAACTCATTACTAAACATATCTTTTCAAAATTTACCTCATTTTTCAATAATAATAGGGAATATATCCTTTCTAAAAATTATGTCCCAAGATTTACATTTCAGTTCGATTCATGCTAGAGTTTCATTTTGTAAATATTTTCATTTCTAATTAAGTTCGGACTTATTACTTGAGAAAACTCAATTCTTATTGATTAATTTCTAATTTCAAGAAATTTCTATCTTAGTTTACAAATATTATTTTTAACTTGATTTCTAATTCTCCACAACAACATTCATTGAATTTTTATTTCTAAGGAATTATATTCTAAGTTAAAGTATTTTATCAAGTATTAAATATAATAATTCATATTGGAAGGAATATAAAATAGAAGCTATTAAAAATAAAAACATCAAACATCAATTAAAAAATCACTACTGATCGAAATCCAATTAGAAACGAAAAAATATTTAGATATTCATTTTTAAAAATCATGGATCATAATAAGTAAATCTATCATATTGATGGAAATAATTAGAAAATTATAAGTCATCTACTTTATCAATTTTTATTTTTCCAAATTTTACACTATTTAATTCATAATATGATTATGGAATGAGTTTTCTAATAATATGGTGAAAAAATATATTTTAATTGAAATTTTGATTACATTTTTCATATGTATATTGTAAATTAATTATGTTTAGAACTATTTTGTATAATAGAAAACGTTAAATTTTTTAATTGATTTCAAGATTCTCGATTGGATATTTTCTTTCGTTTTTTATTAGATTTTTTTCCTTATCGTGTTAACTGTTAGGAATTTTGAAATCTTTATCCAAAATATCCAAAATTCAAATTCCAAATGAAAATTTTTGGAGGTTGTTTAAATTTTTTGGAGGTTTGTTTAAATTTTTAGGATCCCACTAATCATGTTAACCGTTTATTATGAGTATTCAATACATTACTTATCCATTCTCCACTCTCCCCATCTTCAGAAAATCTATCAAAACACTTATATTTTATCTTTTTATATTTCTCCTCCACCTTATCCATTCTCCAAAGACCCGAGCAGTTTCTTTGCTGTTTGTTGAGAACGGCTCCGAAAGAAAGAAAAAGGTGCGTCTCGACCAGTTCAGGTTCAAGGGAGTCGAGGGGACCCAGCTTCTGCAACAGAAAAAAAGGGAGCAGATTTGACCTATTGTCCACTTCTAATAAACGTGATTGACCCAAGAGCCCGAGCGGGCGGCGAGCGAGTGGTTAGTGGTCAAACTTCCGCCTCATACGGCTCCGTCCCGAGCTTCCGTCGTGAAGACTTAAATTTATACAAATGTATATCTTTTTTAATTTTTGTTGAATCTCATTTTCCTTTTGACCTAATATATTAGTTTAATTTTGGGTTTGTTTCTTAATGTTTGTCGAATGCATAATTGTTATAATGGAAGACTATAGAGGAAGATATGGAGATTGTTCAAGGATTCCGCCAAAAAGACTGTCGAAACAGAGATTTTGTATACTAGTACTAGTTTAAGGATGTTTAATAATTAATTTTTGATTAATTTTTACTTTCTTTTTTGTTTACATAAATTAATGTAATGATTACTTTTTGTAACTGTATAATTTTTTTTGTTTATGAAATAAGTATTATATGAATAAACGTAAACAATTTGTAATATTGGGAATACTTAAAATTAATTAATTTTATCATACTAGTTTGCTATCCAACTAAAATTGATTACATAACAATAAAATTATAGAAAATAAAATTCTTAAGGTGAAGAAACTTCCTTGCAACTGTTCATAAATTTTGGCCAGTAGATCAACATTTAATGAGAAAAATTACCTCACAAATTAATTTATTTATTTAAATATAATTAAATTTGTGATAAATTGAAATATATTTAATGAGGAAACTTTTTATTTGCGAGGAGGGATATATTGGACTTTTCACATTAAAGGGAAAAATTGAAAAAGGGTATTTTAGTATTTTCACATCATACATTAGCGAGGAAATTCTGAAATGTAAAAAGTATTGTAAATTTTTACGACATTTAACACAAAATTTTGCAACAAATGTGATTGTCGCAATAATATGCGGCATTTGAATTATGATGCTACAAGAGTCGTGAAATTTTGCGTCACATTATTTCAATGTCACAACCTGCTGTTACAAATTATGTTGCATTGTTTCAACTAATGTCACGTAAAGTGTAGCAAATTAACAGGCATCACTAAAACTAATGACGAGTAGTGTGTGGCAAATAGTATGTGACAATTAATTAAGTGAAGCATAAAGTGTCGTATATGTTGCGTTACTACAGAAAAATAATGTCATAAATTTACATCATCACTTTTTGCGACATAATCCAACATGACGCAGAAAATGTCGCAAATTAGCTTTTGCGACATAAAAAAAAGGTTTTGCGACATTTTTAACATGTCGAAAAATGTCTGTTTTCTTGTAGTGACTAGAGTTCAGTAGTTGTAGAGTTCAGTAGAAGATCTTGCACTCAACTGATGGACTCACGATCGAAGAAGTCGGTTGGTCAGCCGACCACCAACTGAATGTGCACAAGAATTCGTGTCCATACACTAATACTCCGAAGAACGTCAGTAGGAAGTCGCTTCAGTTGAAAGTCCGAGGATTCAGAGGAAGTCAACTTTGATGTTTGACAAGTCTCACTTACCAATCTACCTCGACCAATAAGGAGCCAACAACGCTTTATCTTTTCTGACAAAAGCTGCTCCTAGACTGAAAAGGAGACGTATCTCTTCAGTGCACCTACTCATCAACGTTCAAATTTAAGGAGCCGTTTTTCTTGTCGTTTTGACACGTGGCTAGACCCCTCTCCAACGGATCTATTCACAATCGACGACTATATAAGAGGAGAGTCTTCATGCAGAGACAACACCGGGAACCAAAAGCTATCTACGCACAAAAAAACTCTTAATGCTCTCATCGAATAATACAGTGAAGAATTAGCATTCATAGAAGAACCATTTAGTTCATCACTTAGAGTTATTCTTGTTCCCATTCTCTTATCTAAGCATGCCTTATTGTAATATTCATAGCTTAGAAACCCCGAGGAAGTTCACATCTTTGTGAAACTGTTCTTATTGTAAGAACTTCGTCATAGTTGGATAAGCCTCAAACTCTTTAAGTTTGAAACCCTTGTAAAAGTCACTACGACTATAAGTAGAGAATCTGTCATGCGAACAGATCACTGAGAACTTACTCAGTATAAGCATCAAATTTGTATCTGTCTTCATAACAGATCACTGAGACTTGCTCAGTATAAATATAACAAGTATCCTGCTTTGGTCAGGACAGTGGACGTAGGACCCAGTGTGTCCGAACCACTTAAAAAATTTGTTGTGTTGATTTACTGTTTTCTTTAACTGATTATACTGCATTAAAACTGTATTTCATCAAACTCAGGATAAAACCGATTTTCCAACCGAGGCGTTTAATAAGGCCTACACTTCCACACACAACTCTGATACTGAACGACTGTTTGACTGACTCAAGTCAGTAGGGCTGAACTCAGTAGAAGAAATCTTTGTTCACACGATCTTGAAAGCATATCTGGCTACCTGACTCAGTTCAGTAGCAAACTCAGCTAGAGCTGACTTTCGCGTTTGAGAAACGAATTTGTATTAAGATGTATTCATCCCCCCCCCCCCACACCTGAACCACGTCTCAGGACCAACATGTACAATAAACACTATACCCAACCTGCAAGAAACTCCATACGTTATCGAGAAATCTGCATCTATTCATGTCTTTCAGTCGTTTGTTTCTAGCCGTATATAAATAGGATTCATCAAAAGGAAAAAGCCAAGCCATATGCGCTGCTACTGATCAGATGATCATTTCTGCAATGAGTTATAGTTTCACCCTTTTATTAGCCCCTTTTGATATATTTTAGCTCTCTACCATCAACCCGTTCTATGTTTCACATTTGGTGGACAGGAATTAAATGCCAAGCTATCCAACTTCAGTTATACTGCGGATACTCCAACCGGTGTTGTGAGTCGCGTAGCACCTCATAAAATAATCCCAAGTATGCAATGAAGGTTATATTGCACCCGAGTATATTTCGAAAGGTTGTTAATCCTTCTCCAGTTTCTGCCGCTCAGAATCTACTTTATCATTCTAATTGAAGTCGTTAAATATTGCACAGGTCAGCGAATGACGAAGTCGAACGTATACACCTTTGGAGTTGTTTTGCTAGAATTACTAACTGGGATTCCAACTCCAAACCAGAGATGGGATAACCATTATTTCAATAAAAAGAACAAAAATTGTTGCAGATCATGGACTTCAGATTAGAGGGCCAATACTCCGATGATGCAGCGTATGAAGTTGCAAAGGTGGCGTTGAAGTGTATGAGAACTGATCCAAAATCAAGACCAAGTATGGCTCATGTTGTGGTTGCACTATAACACCTCCAACGCTTGTGATCGGTTGAGCCTATACGACTACATACGTATCATAAGAATAAAGGGAGAAGATGAATGCCCAAAAATGCACATAAACCAGAGTGAATTTTGTACGCATTTGCTGGGGGGCAAACCAGAAAAGTTTGGGTAGAGCCGGATCCAAGCGTTGGCTAGGTAAGCGTCCTGTAGTAAGAGGAGTAGTTATGAACCTTGTAGACCATCCCCATGGGGGTAGTGAAGGTAGAGCCCCAAAAACAGTGTAAGAATCCCATACTGCAATTATGTGCAATCTTTTGTCGTGCTATCTAAGAAAATCCATCGAACACATATCAGCCTACCAGTACTCAAGGCAATTTGTTTCATAATATACGATTAGATGTTCAGGAAAGTAGAGAAGCTTACCCCAATGAGTATTCAACATGCCACTACCAATAGGCTAATCAAGTCTGGGATTACATGCATTCGTTTCTTTATCTTTTCATATAAAAACAAGACTGCCAATTCATGTCTAGTAAAGTTAGCAAGGATGATAGAGAAGCATGAAAATCCAAGGCATTCTTGTTCAGTAGCACCAGTAACTCAGACCTTCCTCATGAGAATAAACAACCTCTGGTCAAGCTCAAATCTAGCAGCAATGGAAGGGTCCCCCTTAAGCATCATCAGAAGTCCACCGAATGAGACATATATATCCCTGAACCCAAACAGAAACAAATTAGACAGCGAGAGCAAACGTAACAACAACGAACTAAACATCTAGCCACAAATTACATACGCTTTAACTTGCTTCTCTCTAGATTCCTCTGAGATTCTGTACAGTTTTCCTTGCATGACATAGTCAAACTTATCTGCAAGAGATTTCTTGTTACCCTGAAATCAAATAGAAAAAAAAAGATAGCAACCAATTTAAAACCATGAAGTTTTGGAGCATTAATGAACTCATCCATAATTCTCTGCACGTAACATTGCAGTTAAGTCATGAACTACAAACAGATTGATCGGATTATTAATTTACCGGAGTAAAGTAACCAGTATCCGGTGTTCCATCTAAGTTCAGAGTGGGTGCTAATACCATCATGAACTTCTCCCCAAGACGCATAGGATATATCTCAGTGTTGACATCAAGGTGCATCAGCATGTCAAACTGCTCACTCCTAGCAGAAATGCGAGAGACTAAAGGAAAAAAATCGTCAACATATAAGAGTCAGAATACTTCCAAGGTTGAAAAATTCAACTACATGTCACTGCATGGAGAAAATAAATCACGCCTAAAAGCAACAATACGTCTAAGGAAGAGAAAAGGGCATACGTAGATACTACTTAACCAGCAGTTTACCATGTCTCCAATTAAATTCATCTATTCAATAAGCCATCACTATATTAAATATTTTTTCATTCATTGACAAAAAAAATTTAGCTTTAGCTTTAGGATAGCAAGCTCATGCACAACTACTACCACCAGGTAAATCCCTGATGATGCTCATAGAAAGTTTAAACAAGTGATGCTCCACACTGCAGGGCTATAATTGGAAAATAGAAAGCAATTAGAAATGCAGTCACATTCATTGATACGACAGCAAGCAACTTAGAGCTAAAGTTATGGCATTGGTCTTTGAGTTCCACCAGATCTCCTCTATATTTTGCTATATATCTTTCTTTTATTTGTGTGTGTGTGTGTCTATTCAGCATTTAGATCATTGACTATTTATGAAGAAATAGAAAAAACACACACTAAAAAGGAGAAAACAACACAAATAATCATACCCTTATCGAACTTTTTCCCATCAGGGTCTACTGCATCAATTCGAAATATATCTTCAAAAAGTGTCTCCACCATCTTTATAGCACCAACGAAGAAGCTGAATCTAAAAATTAAAGAAAAATAAACATTAGACCAAAAAATACACTATTAAATGTTGAAAAAATGAGAAATGTTAGTTATATCTCATATGTGTACTATAGCAAATACATAGCAATCAAAATACTCAATATCTCAATGAAAAAATAAACACATTTGACATTTCTACTCAAAATCATCACATACCCCTGTGAGACAATAGATCAATAACAGATAAGTAAGTTTGCTACGATTTCTCCAAATTTAAACAAACAAAAAGGATAGTAAAATAACCCCGCTCAGTTTCACACGAAATTCCAGCTGGTTTAGCTACACAGCTCAACAACCCCAAGGCAAGTACGGTCCAATTTGTCAAACCAACCACAAAATCAACAAATAGAAGGAAAATAAAGAAAAATAATTTATACATTTTTACTCACTAATTGAAAATGTAGCAGATTTACAATTTACAATTAGAAAGGAAAAGACTTCTACTAATATTTTTTGTACAACAGCAAAAACAGTTTGTAGTTAACGAAGCAGCAAGGAACTAATCATCAAGGAAAACAACACTTTTATCACCCAACACAGCATTTGTTTGACAAAGTGTTGTAACTACACATCCATACTCAAATAGAGAACTCCAATTTCAAAAATATCTCTAAGACAACGATCATCATCAATCCCCAAATGAAACTTCCACTCTCCACCTCCCCTCCAGTGGAAAACGACGTGAACTCACCAAGAAATTCTAAAAATTGAAAAAGATTCATATTTCTACGGAAATCAAGCAATCATTCAATAATATTTGAGCCCTAGGAAGCCAACAGCTCACCTGAGGAAATTGGAAGAATCAAAAGCTAGCTACTTACAGTCAGAAGGGTAATCTAGTTATCGATGGCTTCCTTTCGAGATTATATTTTGTAGAAATTGCAAGAAAGTTCGGGGGAAGGGGGGGGGGGGGGGTGATAAGTGACCCGTGTTGTGAACTTGTGATTTAGCCGCTGAGTGTGTCGAAGTTATGATAAGAAGGTTTGGGCCCAAATTATTTTGGAGTAGAACAATTTTAAGTGAGTAATTAGAGTAGGATTTTTTTTTCAGGGCCCAAAAGTTAAATAAACTAAAAATATATCTAAAATTTTCAAAATACACGAGTATAAAATGATTTTTAGCCCAGTACAAACACATTAACCAAACAAAATGTGGCTCGAATTCTTATTCTACATATCAAACTAATTGAGGTGGGATACACCATAAAACCTCTATATAATACTCCCTCCGTCTCGTCCGATTTATCTTGTTTTCCTTTTAGGTAAGATTAAGAAGAGTGATTGGTTATGTGTAGAGAGATAGACCACATAAAGAAAATGTTGAAGTTTGTGTAGTAAATATTTTCTATTTTAGGAAACAAGACAAGTCAAGCGGGACAGAGAGAGTAATATTGTCGGTAACCGAAAAAAATTACGTAATTATTAGAAAGATATTTACATTTAAAAATTGAATATATTAAAATAATTAATATACATTATTTAACACATGAAAAATTATTTATTCATGTTTTAAAAGCATGAATTTAAAAGACATATAAATACCTGAATTCAGAAGAACAAATGTATGTATGATAAGTCTAGATTTGTAGCTCATTTGTCCATTTAATTGTGTGTTTGTGTCGTTGGTTATGCAGGATCTTAGGAGAAGAATAATGAGAATTGGTGCAACCGAGAAAAGGATAAATTCTGGAGGTAAATGTGGATTCTGCCTAGATTTCAAGGATTTGGACCTGAAGGAATGCCAGAGTGGGCTTATAATTTATTGGGCCGAAAGTAGAGAGTGAATCAGATTTATTCATATCCCAAGAACCCGGCCTACATACCTTGATAGAATTCTGGCGGGAATTGGACTGGAGAAAGTACACGCCAGGTCAGCAAGGACCAGCGGTCTATACCTTTGCACAGTGGATCTCCCATCTACCAATCTGACTAAGTACGGCGACCGAGGTAAAGATATTTTGAGGAGGAAAAGGAGAGATATAATATTAATCTAGAACTTATCTTCATTATCACTCTCTTAGTTAGAACAACTCTCAACTCTCTCTCTAAATTTCTATAAATTCCCGCCATTGATGTAGAACAACAAAACTCATTTATTTTCTGTCTAGCTTAGTTGCAGGCTCTCCAGTAGATAAGACTTCTATTTAAATACAAGTTTCGGTTAGCTTTAAATTTCGTCTCTAAATTTAAGTTCTTAAATACTTGCATTTGTGTCTTCCAGTATTGAGTTATATTGTGCATTTACTATTCACACAAGAGTTGTTAAAGTTATTGTTGGTCCCGAGTCAAACGTTCAGGTGTAGAGGGCGGGGGGTGTGAATACACCTGAAAACCTTTTTCAAACTCAAACGCGAACAATTCGATTTACGAAAGATGTCTACTGAATGAATTCAGTAGACCAAGGAGTTGTTCTTGATCGCGTGGACAGAGTGACTGAGAGTGTTGAACTATGCTAGCTAACTTAAGGTCAGAATTCAATAGCGTTCAGTAGGACACTATTTTATTATACTGAGTTAGTCTCAGTTAGTTTGTGGCGCTGGAGAAACTGTAACTTGTGATTATACTGAGCAAATCTCAGTTTACAGGGTCAAACAAAATTTTGAATGTATTTCCAACTATGAAGGAGTTCTTAACACTAGAAACAATTCAATAAATGAACTCCTTTGGTTCTAGGCTATAGATATAACAGTTGAGCTTAGGTTAGAGGGTGGGAACGATTATGGCTTCTAGAGCGAAGAACAAAGAGGAATAATCACTCTGAGTTCGTGTTCTTCACTTGAATATCCGATAAGAATTCTTGAGCTTGGGTTCGTTGAATGCTTGAGTTCCCTGCTTTGGCCCAATTAGTTGCATAGTTATTTATTGTCTCTCATAAGTCATTATTAATAAATGCATTTTTCATTTTTTAATAATGTTATTTATCTGGTCAAAAGAGGCAGTTTGGTTCAAGAATTTCCTTCAGGATCTTGATATTGTTCCTAATTTGCCTAAGGCCATCACAATTTATTGTGATAATGCGGGTGTAGTAGCGAATTTTAAGGAACCTAGATCCCACAAGGCGTCTAAACACATAGACAAGAAGTACCACATTAAACGAGAATTCGTAAATCGAGGAGATAATGGTGATTGAAAAAATTGGAAGTGAAGACAACCTAGTTGATCCTTTCATGAAGAGCTTACCAATCCCGGCTTACGAGAAACATGTTCGTGGCTCAGGAGGGGTAGAGATGCCTCCCACTGAGGACTGTAGAAACTTTTGTATAAGTTGGAGAGGAAGTAGTAATAGATAGCTGAGCTTATCTGTTTGTACTAGTTAGTTAATACCCGAGCTGACACATTGTGTATTAAAAGTTTGCTTTAGTATAAGTGGGAGAATTGTTGGGATTTTGTATATTGGAAGCAAATTTTATGCGTGTATACAATGTGTTTTTCATTTCCACTGTTTTATTCTCCTATCTGATATAGATATTTATTTGCACATGTTTAATCATATGTCTTATATAAAAGTTAGATTGTGTAGTGTGTTGAAGATCACAGAAGATTACTCAATCGGTTGAACTAACAAGATATAAACAATTATCACGGTTGCGGACAACTTTAAGATAAGTTGTCGGTTTAAGCTGTAGTTTAGATAAGAAGTGGTTTGTCTTGGCTGTTTTCTTATACTGGTACACTGAAGGTGGTGTATTGACGGATCACAGTGAGATGAGTTCTCCTGACTGACCTTAGTGGAGAACCGAGAACCAAGATCTCAGTTACTTAGATGGTCTTAAGCTTGGTAGGACTTCAGTTGAGTGCGTTTAACTATCACTTTGACCTACTATGGTGAACGTCATCGCAATCGGATCTACGTATTTGGGTGTTACTAGTAATTTGTGGCTCAGGCTGGTTGTCTGTATTTTGCAACCGTATCCTAGTAAAATGGGTTGATAATATTCCCTGAGGAACTCGTAAAGATTAGCACACTAAACCGGTCGGTTGATTAAGGTTAGGTGTGTTAATAAGGTCGAGTGGTACTACTCAGGAATATAATAAGATGTTAATTAATTTAAGATGTCAGTGTGCTTAATTAGTTAACGAATATTTTTATCTTAAATACGAGGATCAATTAAGTCTAAAATACAAGTTCATGTTCAAATTAGGATAAAATGTGTTGGTCCCGAGTCAAACTTCAGGTGTAGGGGGGGTGAATACACCTGAAAACCTTTTTCAAACCCAAACGCGAACAGTCCGATTTAAATTTCCGCCATTGATGTAGAACAACAAAACTCATTTATTTTCTGTCTAGCTTAACTGTAGGCTCTCCAGTGGATAAGACTTTTAATTAAATACAAGTTTCGGTTAGCTTTAAAATTCGTCTCTAAATTTCAACTATTCAATACTTGCATTTATGTCTTCTAGTCTTGAGTTATATTATGCATTTACTATTCACACATGAGTTGTTAAAGTTATTGTTGGTCCCGAGTCAAACGTTCAGGTGTAGAGGGCAGGGGGTGTGAATACACCTGAAAACCTTTTTCAAACTCAAACGCGAACAGCCTGATTTACGAAAGATGTCTACTGAATAAATTCAGTAGACCAAGCAAGTTGTTCTTGATTGCGTGGACAGAGTGACTGAGAGTGCTGAATTCTGCTAGCTGACTTAAGGTCAGAATTCAGTAGCTGCTGATCTCATCTCGTTCGACGACCTTCGGGCAGCTATGTGGGCCTTGCTTAAAGAGAGATATCCTTCTTCAGCAGCCGACCTTATGGAAGGTTCAGCATGTCCCGACGACCAGGAACCGCCCAGTGATGCAGGAACTGAGAACCCTGTCGAGGGTTCTCAACAGGAGAAAGAGGGAGAACAACCTTCTGATGATCATTCCAACTCCCCTCCTCCTTCTGGTTCGGTAGCAGCAGGCACCTCTCGCCCTGCTGATTCGGAACAGCTGTTGTTGGGGTCAGCTTATGAGGTTGGCTTTGTTGCAAAGCACCGAAAGTCGAAGGCAGTGGCCAAGGCACTCCTGAAGCAGGGGACTCAGAATCGTCTCCTTGCCAGGAATGTTCACAAGTTATGGCGCCAGTCCACTGCAGCTTAGTGCGAGGAAGTCAGGGCTCTGAAGATTTCCATTCAGAGCATCCCTCCTATCCCTGACTTTAGCTCAATTCTCATGAATGCTCTATCCGCACAGAAAGCTGAACTCAACACTCAGCAAGCAACGGTTCAAAAAGCTTCTGAAGGATGCCTGTTGGGTTATGAATCAGTAGATGGTACTCAGCTGTCTAGTGGTTAAAAGAATATTGGGGGAAATCATAGTAGTACTATGGAATTGAAGATCCCAAAACCCAGCTGATATCAGTAGTATAGTGTGTCGATAGGATTAGACGATGTATAGGTTAGACTTATTTTGTTTTGATTATCTTTTTGTCTAAGTCCTGTACGGGGTAAACTGTTAGACTGATGTTCTGACGAAGTTACTCTCCAGAACCCCACGTCATCAATGTAAGAGCTTGCGTTCTTCAGCTAGCAGCTGATCTTCACCTCAGTAGGAGACAGCCCATCAGCTGATAAGATATCAGCAGAAGAACATATTAGCTTGTCAGCCGACTCAGCCGAAGAAGACAGAGACTGTCTTGAGTCTACTGTATCCGACAGAAAGCAACCCAGTCGTAAACATATTTTCGAAGTTCAGGAGAAGATCATACGAGGATGTGGAATAGTCAACTCTATCTCTGACACATTCTCACCTACCACAAACCTCGACCAATGAGACGCCGACAACGCTTTGACCTGCTCTGACCAACTAAAGCTACTCTCATGTACAGTATTAACTGCCCTGCTGCAACAATTCGAATTTATGGCCGTTTTCTTTGGAAGCTTGTGACACGTGGCATCGTCTTCTCCAACGGACATATGCCTGCTCACAACTATAAATAGAGAAAAAATTCGAGCTCCACGCACGGGACTCATAAGGGAAAAATCTCAAGCTCAAGAACACTCTAGCGAACTCAACAGATTATACAGCGAAGAACTTGCTTTCATAGAATATTTGTAGTTCTTCTCTCTAGAGTATTTAGATCCCTTTCTTCTCTAGACTAAGCTCATTGCCAGATTTATAGCTTAGATTTCGAAGGAGTTCACTTTTAGTGAATTGTTCTTATTGTAAGAACTCCTTCTTAGTTGGAGATTATCCCCTCCCTTTCGAACTTAGATTTGAATTGTAAAGTCGCTAAGGACTATAACTTAGAAGGATCTGTCCAGTGCACAGATACCTTGCTGAGACTTGCTCAGAATAATCAACAAGTTCTCCTGCCTAGTCAGGACCGTGGACGTAGGATCTTGCGTATCCGAACCACATTATATCACTTGTGTTATTTACTGTTTTATTGCATATCATACAAACCACTCAAAATCATATGTTTGCATAAAACGTATTTTAAAAGCGCACAGCCAAAAGAATTTATCTTGCAAAAACACGTTTTCAACTGAGACGAATCTCCGGGCACCCACACTTATCCGCACAACGTCTCCGACTGAGTTTCAACGACTGACTTAGGTCAGTAGGAGAGCTCAGTAGCTGACACACTCTGACCCCGTGATCGAAGGTTACTATTTGTCACTGTTCATCAGTTGCACCAAACAGCTCAGCTGTCCTTCGATTTGAGAAAAAGAAACTGTGATAAGGTGTATTCACCCTACCCCCCCCTCTACACCTGACTATCGTCTCCGGACCAACAATTGGTATCAGAGCCTCAGTGTTCTTCTGATCGCCGGTTCTGTACTACTGGTCCTCTCGAACAGATCCTTGAAACATTTTCACTGCACAAGCATCTCTTCATTCATCCTTATACTCATTCACATAATGTCTGACATGTCAGGTATTCGGATGGTGCCGATGTTCTCGATAGAGAACTTCACGGTATGGCGCGTGAGAATGGAGGCACACCTCACATCGCTGCACGACAGCATGATAGACGTCCTTGAGACAGGACCCATCATTCCCATGATTGACAGCATTCAGTTCGCTGCTGCGGGAGGTGTAGGAGCACAGACTGGTGCTAAGATCCCTAAAGAAAAATCAGCCTTCATGCCTGAAGAGAAAAAGCTGCACAATCTCGACCGAGTTGCGCGAAATGTTATACTGACTACGCTCAGTGACTCTCATCTCGGGAGGGTGCAAGACTGCAAGACGTCGAAAGAACTCTGGGATGCCTTGGCTGTACTGAGCTAAGGAACCCCGCAGATCAAAGAGAACAAGCTCGAACTAGAGCTTTTTAAGTTCGTCGCCTTTACAATGGAGCCCAATGAAACCATTGATGAGCTGAGTGTCAGATTCACAAACCAAGTCAATGTGATCAACGGGCTAGGGAAGATGTTCACCAACAAGGAGATGAACACCAAGATCCTGAGAGCGCTACCTCGACAGAAGTGGCTTCCTTTTGCTACTTATTTACGTCGCTCTGATCTTAATGCTCTAACCCCTGATGTTATCTTTTCAGAACTAAAAACAGAGGAATTTGAGCATAGTCTACCCCAAAGATGTTCCAGTGCTCCAGCTGACACACAGATCGACCACGCTTTTAAAGCAACATTCAGCAAAACTGGAGCCAAGCCTATTTCCTCCAGCAAGGCAGTGACCACAACCGTAGAAAAGTCCTCTGAGACTTCAGGCCCTGACCAACTCGCACTGATGGCTCTCAAATATCAGAGAGAAAAAGAGAGAGTCAGAAAGCTGCTGAGGAAATACCACCGAGAATCTCCCTCAGGTAAGAAAGAATATCCAAAAAGGGAAGAATCTAAACCTTCTACTGAATGCAGGAATGCAGAGCTTGCTGCTAGTCCATCCAAAGACTCAACCGGAAAAAGCAGCAGAACATCCACCTGCTACAACTGTAAGAAGGAGGGACACTACCAGTATGACTGTCCCGAACTCTCAGCTGCTCAACGAGCAGAACGGCAGGCCAGAAGAGAAAAAATTGCCAGAAGGAGGCAGGCCTACATAGCCGGAGAGATATCCGATAACTCAATTGAGGAGGATACATTCATGTATTCCTCTGAGGACGAAGCTGCATTTGTAGCAGTTGAGGTCGGAGAAACAGTTCCTGAAGGAACAACTGAATACTGCCTGATGGCCGGAGAAGATGCTCAGGTAACTTCCAAGCTTAATATAACCTCATCTTCACACAGCACACATGACACGTGCTCGGTTACAGATGACCCTCTGGACGTAGTACAAGCCTACGACGATCTGCTAGAGGAGCAGATTCCGCTGAGCAGAGAGTTCAGCAAAACGATTCAGGAACTTGAACAGGTAAAGGCTGAGAATCAGAGACTTTCTTCTGATTGTCAGATCTCTACTGAGTCAGAGAATCTAGTTGCAAGACTCAAGGAAGAGATTGAATCTCTTATGACTAAGTCTCAGCTTCAAGAGACTCAGATCTCAGTTCTGACTAAGGACAATTCTGAGAAAGAGACTGAAATAGACCAACTCAGTCAGAAGCTCACAGACGTACAAAAAGATTATGACTCACTCAGGAGGAGTGACGAGGTCCGGCGAGGACCGATGACCGAACAAGCACTAGGAGCTAAGGAGAAGCCGGAAAGTATGCTTAGAGCGCAACGGCCAACGATCCCTGAAAGAAGGTCTTGGCTATACTCACGAAGCTTCTACCTCAAAAAAGCTCGAAGCGCCGGCCGATAGGTTCGTCGAGGAAAGGTGCAAGCTGGCGACACCACACCTCGGGCGAAGAATAAGCGAGAAAATCATTGCACCTCGGCCCGAGCAAAGCAAAAAGCAACCGACCAAAGGTTCCAGGCCCCGGGACATCGCGATCAAACTCGGGGGGGAACCAAGAAGGTCGAGATGGGCGGAACAAAGATGCAGAGAACTGCATGTACGAGCACCCGGCTCAGTACGGTTCATACTACTATGAGCCCAGGGTCAGGAGGAGCACGAAAACTCAGAAGAAGAAAGCTCCTGAACCCAAAATCATCAGAAAGTCAGTATCTCCGAGTCCTGTGGAGAAGAAAACTGACAAGGTTAAGAAGAAGAAGTCTCAGACTTCTAAGGTTCCTAGGCAGATTTGGGTTCCGAAATCACCCACTAACATGTAAGGACCCAACTGAACCAAAGGGTACCTAAAAATGCTTCTGTTTTGCAGGTGCATAAGGACCCCTGGATAGTGAACAACGGCTGCTCGAGACATATGACATACCAGAAGAGTCTGCTGACCAACTACATACAAGAAGATGGTCCCAGAATTGAGTTCGGTGACAACTCAAAAGGCTACACAAGGGGATATGGAACGCTGAACATTGGGACTGCTTCAGTTCCAAGAGTAACATATGTTGAAGGACTTCAACATAATCTCCTTTCTGTCAGTCAATTCTGTGACAATCTTAACAGAGTAATCTTTGACGCTGGTTTCTGTGATATTGTTGATAAATCTACAGGGAAAACAGTGTTATCAGGTTCGCGGAGGAAGAATATATACGTTGCAAACTGGAATACCGCAGAACCTGAGGCTTGCTTGCTCGCACAGACGAAATCTAGTGACAAGTCAGGATGGCTATGGCACAAGAGACTCAGCCACCTGAACTTCAAGACTATGAACAAGCTCGCCAAGAACTCTAAAGTCAGAGGACTGCCCAACGAATCGTTCATCAAAGACAGAAATTGTGAAGCATGCTTGAAGGGAAAGCAGACAAAGAAAAGCAATCCACCTATTCCTTCACCTTCCACTGATGGAATCCTTCAGCTGCTCCACATGGACTTATTCGGGCCAGTCTCCCCAGTGACTATAAGAGGTAAGAAGTATGCCCTCGTCATTATTGACGACTACTCAAGATATACTTGGGTCATCTTCATCGCCAACAAATCTGATGTTCAAACTGAGCTACCCAATCTACTGAAGAAACTCAGTGTGGAAAAGGACATCAAGATTCAAAGAATTCGCTCAGACAGAGGAACAGAATTTCTCAACTCGGTAGTTAAGGAGTACTGCGATAAAGAGGGAATTCAGCACGAGACATCAACTGCTTGCACCCCTCAGCAGAACGGACTTGCTGAACGCAAAAACAGAACACTCAAAGAAGCAGCAAGAATGCTCCTAGCAGACTCTGGACTACCCTCAAAGTTCTGGGCTGATGCTACTGACACCGCCTGCTATACTCAAAATCGCTCACTACTTACACAGCAAGACATGAAGACACCATACGAATTATGGAAAGGGAGAATTCCTTCTATTTCTCATTTTCATATTTTTGGCTGTCCTTGTTTTATTCACAATAATGGGAAAGATCAGCTGAAGGTCTTTGATAGCAAATCTGATCAAGGAGTATTCTTAGGATACTCTCAAGTCAGTAAAGCCTTCAGAGTCTTTAACTATCGAACCCTTTAAGTGGAGGAAAGCCCTCATGTTGTTTTTGATGAGTTTGTTACTGAGAACAGGAAAAATACAGAGACAAACACTGAAGATGTCAGCAGCAAGCTACAGGATCTCGGACTGACTGATAAAGCTGAAAAGATTCAGCATTGTTGGGATGATGAGTCAGACGATGAGGAGATTCAACTCAGCCAACAAGCGATGTAGCTGACATAGTTGATTCTCCTGAACAGAATCAACAACAGGTAACAACGGTCGATGAGGAAGCCCCAGTGGTAACTAAGACCTCTACTGAGAATATAAACTCAGGGGGAACGATTAATGTTCCTGAGCTAAATACCCCTGAACCTGGAAACTCAGTAGATCCTAACCTTCTTACTGAACTACTGCAATCTCAGAACAGTACTACCGAAATGCCTAACACACCTACTAACTGTGCAGATGTAGTATCAGAAGAAGAAGCCAGACTCAGACGTTCATGGCTTGACGCTCATTCTTCAGATCTCATCATTGGAGATCCATCAGCAACGATAAGAACAAGATCTAAATTAAGTCAAGGAGAAAGCTCACTCTATTCTTGTTTCTTGTCTACAGAAGAACCTCAGTCGATAGAGGACGCACTAAATGATGCTGACTGGATCATCGCCATGCAAGAAGAGCTGAACCAGTTCGTCAGAAACGAAGTTTGGGAGCTTGTGGACAGACCTAGACATCAGCATGTGATCGGTACTAAGTGGGTCTTCAAAAACAAGCGTGATGAAAACAACATCATCGTCAGAAACAAACCTCGACTAGTTGCCAAGGGATACAGTCAAGCAGAAGGAATCGACTTTGATGAAACTTTCGCTCCAGTCGCAAGATTGGAAGCCATTCGTCTTTTCCTAGCATATGCAACACATCAAGGATTCAAAGTATATCAGATGGATGTGAAGTCAGCTTTTCTGAACGGTGTACGGAAGGAAGAAGTCTACGTGGAACAACCGCTCGGCTTTCAGCAGGGATATCAGGTGTATAGACTTCGGAAAGCTCTGTATGGGTTAAAACAAGCACCCAGAGCTTGGTACGATACCCTATCAGACTTTCTACTTCAGAAAGGTTTTCAGAAGGGGACAGTAGATCGCACCCTGTTCAACATAAAGTCAGGAGATGACATCCTACTGGTGCAAATCTACGTGGACGACATCATTTTCGAGCCGCGAAACGAGACCATATGCCAGCAGTTCGAGAAGATGATGAAAGAGAAATTCGAGATGTCCATGATGGGAGAGATGAATTATTTCCTTGGATTTCAAGTGAAGGAATCACCTGAAGGAATCTTCATCAATCAAGCCAAATACACTCGCGATCTTCTCAAAAGATTCGGCTGCGACTCTAGCAAACCAGTCAAGATCCCCATGAACACAAATTTTAAAATCGATCTAGACAAAGAGGGAGCTTCTGTTAACTCTACTGATTATAGAGCTATTATTAGTTCTCTATTATATTTAACAGCTAGCCGACCTGACATAACTTATGTTGTAGGTGTATGTGCAAGATTTCAAGCGGATCCTAAGCGAAGTCATCTAGACTCAGCAAAGAAGATTCTGCGCTATCTAAGAGGAACATCGGACGCTGGGTTATGGTATCCTGCTGACGATAATCTTATACTGACAGGTTATTCTGATGCTGATTATGCTGGATGCAGGATAGATCGAAAATCAACTTCCGGAACGTGTCAGTTCCTAGGCAGCAAGCTGATATCTTGGTTTTCAAAGAAACGACATTCGGTAGCAACGTCCACTACCGAGGCCGAGTATATGGCTGCTTTGGAAGTTCTTTGTGCCCGAGATCCTTTGGCTTCGACAACAACTGAGAGACTATGGTATAAGTCAGGATGAAGTGCCCATCTACTGTGACTCCACAAGTGCTATTACAATCACTCAGAATCCAGTTCTCCATACGAGATGCAAGCACGTGGATATTCGACACCACTTCATCAGAGACCATATCGAGAAGAAGGATATCAAAATGGAGAAAATCCATACTGACAAGCAAAGGGCGGACATACTGACCAAACCACTAGCTGAGAACAGATTCAGAGAACTATCAGTTGAGCTAGGTCTACTGGATCCTACTGAATCATATCAATAGAAGACAACTACTGACAAGTGCCATCAATTGGTATCAAGTGTAGGAACCAGTATGACAGGTCGATGATCGATCGATGATGATTCAGTCAGGAGAATCATACTGTACACAGTAAGGGGGAACGTGGTCATCAGCACGTCAACCATCCTCCTTAACCTTAACGGTAACCAGTTGATCGTAAAAGTTCAGCTGAAGAGGTTTGCGTAGTATTTTTTTTTACTTAAACTTTTTCAGAAGCATGCTCGCATTTATTATATCAGTCGCTTGCACTCAGTAGTTAATGAGCATTTATTTCCCGCCATTAATCTTTAAGGATGAGTCAGTAGGAAACCGTTCTTATTTAAAGTAACTCGTCTTTAATGCTGCCTGCAGCGCATTTAATGCATGTCTTCTCACTTACCTTTATTACGCATCATCCTACGTGGGTCTATGGTAGAGGCGGCTAAGTAATCATTCCTTTTATAACATATAATCTGAGCCGTCGATAAAATTGATAGATTAAAACCCAGCCGTCCGATCTAAACAGCTAATCACACATATCTTACAAAATCTTTCATCTTCTACCATTTCCTCACTTTTCGCCATTTCCGAACTTAGAGCTCTTTTTCTGTGAATTCAGTTTTCTCCCCAAATCTTAAAACTGCTTTGCATCTACGTATTTCAAGCTCTATACCTTTTGGTAATGTATTAAATCGTGCTTAAAACTCATACTGACTAATTCTATTTTCAAGTGCTAACGAGTTTTGTTGCAGATACTCATGGCGACTATACAGACCCCCGCAAATATCGAAGAGATCATTACCTCGCGCATTCAATTCAAACCCACCATGGCCTTCCGGCAAGTGGATATTCCTTATATGGAGGAGGTTTTTGATGCTCTGGAAGAATCGGGCCTAGACGCTTTTGTTACAAAGCAACCGAGAGCCTATCTTCCCAGGCAAGTAGCAGAGGTCTACTACAACTGGAGGACCTTAGAGACAGGAGCAGAAATCTCCAATTTCGCTTTCATGAAGGAGGTCGATTCTCTCTCATGGGACGCCAGTGTTCACGAGTTCAACATTCGAGATGCTCTCGAACTGGCCTTTGATCTGACAGACGAAGGAATTTCTCCGATTGGATATAAGGAGAAGGAGATTAATTCTTATGTTCAGAAGTTCTGCGGTAGGAAGGACATAGTCTTCAAGACCGCTCTACCGAAAAATCTGTTATTACTAAGATACCGGGCACTCGCATACATAGTTTCTCATATTCTCACGAGCTCAGCCGGTTCGTATGATAAGCTTTCGAAGCCGCGAATTCAGCTGATGATGATTATTGACAATGGAGTCCGAGTTAATTAGACTGACTACTACTTAGCCGAGCTGAGGGCTCAGGCTCAGAAGTTCACAGTTCACAGTTCAAAGGAGGCTCGCCAGTGTGGGCAAACTGTTATATGGGACGAAGATGTCCATCATCATCGAGCAGAGAGTCTCGAGGAGCTCAGCTTTTGCTGACTCCAGGTACTTCAATAGCAAGCTCATCAAGTTCAAAACTAGAGCAGCTACTGAGAAGTCAGTCGGACGAGGGCCACCTGAGCCGAAGAGGGTCGTATCAGACCTTCCCCCTCGCGTTGACCCGCCGAAAAGGAAGAGGCTGACAAAGACTGGACCTTCTGAGGTCCCAGTGGAACAAGCCAAACCAGCCTCTCCCCCGCCTCCTTAGGAAGAACAAATTCTTGACTTGGACACCGGCATTGAGGGTGCCACGTTGAAGGACAAAGTCCAAGTCATCAGTTCTGAGGAAACTCAGTCGGACATTCTGGTACCGACTGAGGAGACATCCTCTGAGTGGAATACCTTCCACTCCACTCGTCTCCGTGCTACAGCTGAAGTCCATGATCAGATTCCAGAAATCGCTGAGCACTCAGACCTAGTGAGGATAGCCATAAGGGCTAGGATACAGATGCTACTGAGGTTCCTAAGTTGGGACATTCTCGAGGACATGATCAAATCTCAGTCAGCTCTATCCCTACTCGCCGAAGAGCAAGATTTGCAGTCAGCCAATGGTTTTGGGGAACCAGCTGACCTTGCCTACTTCGAGGACCTGAGGGCTGCGATGCTTTACCTTTTCAGTCTGCGTACCTCAGTTCCTGGCGACAGCCCTTCGCCTCCATCTCATCCTGACAACGATGATGACAAGGATGATAATGAGATGGATCAGGCACCACCCAATGATGCAGAATTGGGAGGTTCTATTGAGGGTTCTACTCCCCGCGAAAAGGGCCAATCACCACCACCTGCTACATCTGGTGAAGCCCAGGCTGCCTCGAAGCCGAGTCGAGCGCAGCAACTCGCGTCATCTGAGCAGAGGCTTGGAACTAGTTCTTATCAGATACGACCTATAGGTTCCGTGTCCTCCAAGTCGGTAACAAGGGCTATCAGGCGCCAAGGTGAAAAGAATCGTCTTCTCTCGAAAGACGTTCATATTAAGTAGGCCCAGTATACGAAAGTTCAGACGGAGAGCTTCAACCGACTTGCAACCGGGGTTGAGAAAGTCTCTAAAGCTCCTACTTAATAGAACAATATTCAGGAGGCTATCGAGGCGGCCCTTACAGCTCAGAAGGCTGACCTAGCCGCTCAAAGTTAGCAGCTCATGATCGCTCCGCAAAATTCATTCTCTGAGCAGCTGACGAAGAGCTTAGCGGCGGTCCAAGCCACCATGGATGAAAGAAATAAAGTTGCCACCACCAGTCTCCAATCTGCTATTACTCAGCAGGCGGAGGCACTTAAACTCATCCAGAAGGAGATCACAGACTCCCACGATCAATCTCTGCTAAAACTCCGACAGGAGTCAGCCGCACAACTCAGATTATTCAGAGAAGATCAGGAGCACGACTGGGATAAATACTGTGATCTGGTCAAGGACTTCGAAGCCACTGCCACTCAAATCAAAGACCTCATCTACAACTTGGAGAAAGACGTTAAAGCCATCCGCACTCACCTCTCCCAGGCTGATGATGCCAAAAAGGGGGAAGGAGAAGTTAAAATAGAAGATACTGAGGCGGAACAGGCTGAGGTTCAGAGGAGCCCCGAAGTCCAAATAGTTGATAAGGGTGAAGGTTTGGAGAAAGGGAAATCTACTCAGGGGGAAGGAACCAGCTCAGTACCTCAAGCAGAAGGTTCAGCCACCCAGGCTGGACCCAGTTCAGTTGTGCTCCTCCTGGAGTATGCCCCACTCCCCAATCGATCGCGATCGAGCCAAGCACCTATCTCATCCGCTCGAGCACATCGAGGAAATTGCTCAATTTCTTGATGAACAAGAAGAAGAAGAAGAAGAGCCACAACAACTGCCACCGCAAAGGCCGGGGAAGGAGATTACTACTGAAGCCACTCCATCTTCCCCGACGCCTAAGTTCAAAACCAAGGCGGAGCAGGAAGCTTACGACTTGAGAATTGCTCAACAGCTGCAAGACAAGCTGAATCATGAGCATCAGGTGGAAGAAGCAAAGAAAGGCAAGAAGCCTAAGAAATTGATGGGCGAAATTGGCAAAGTCAACGCTAAGCAGCTGGTGGACGAAAGGAAAAAGAAAGCTCAAGAGGAGCTATCCAAAGCCCCCACCACTGCAGTCCAGCCGACAGCTCAGGGTCACTACACGCCTTATCTCTGACATATTCTCACCTACCACAAACCTCGACCAATGAGACGCCGACAATGCTTTGACCTGCTCTGACCAACTAAAGATGCTCTCATGTACAGTATTAACTGTCCTGCTGCAACAATTCGAATTTATGGTCGTTTTCTTTGGAAGCTTGTGACACGTGGCATCGTCTTCTCCAACGGACATATGCCTGCTCACAACTATAAATAGAGAAGAAATCTGAGCTCCACGCACGGGACTCATAAGGGAAAAAGCTCAAGCTCAAGAACACTCTAGCGAACTCAACAAATTATACAGCGAAGAACTTGCTTTCATAGAATATTTGTAGTTCTTCTCTCTAGAGTATTTAGATCCCTTTCTTCTCTAGACTAAGCTCATAGCCAGATTTATAGCTTAGATTTCGAAGGAGTTCACTTTTAGTGAATTGTTCTTATTGTAAGAACTCCTTCTTAGTTGGAGATTATCCCCTCCCTTTCGAACTTAGGTTTGAATTGTAAAGTCGCTAAGGACTATAAGTTAGAAGGATCTGTCCAGTGCACAGATACCTTGCTGAGACTTGCTCAGAATAATCAACAAGTTCTCCTGCCTAGTCAAGACAGTGGACGTTGGATCTTGCGTATCCGAACCACGTTATATCGCTTGTGTTATTTACTGTTTTATTGCATATCATACAAACCACTCAAAATCATATGTTTGCATAAAACGTATTTTAAAAGCGCACAGCCAAAAGAATTTATCTTGCGA
Organism: Lavandula angustifolia; assembly: GCA_028984105.1. Lineage (NCBI taxonomy): Eukaryota > Viridiplantae > Streptophyta > Magnoliopsida > Lamiales > Lamiaceae > Lavandula > Lavandula angustifolia. The sequence goes on along the minus strand of CM054814.1, from coordinate 27,771,146 downwards.
AAACACGTTTTCAACTGAGATGAATCTCCGGGCACCCACACTTATCTGCACAACGTCTCCGACTGAGTTTCAACGACTGACTTAGGTCAGTAGGAGAGCTCAGTAGCTGACACACTCTGACCCCGTGATCGAAGGTTACTATTTGGCATTGTTCATCAGTTGCACCAAACAGCTCAACTGTCCTTTCGGTTTGAGAAAAGGAAATTGTGATCAGGTGTATTCACCTCCCCCCCCCCTCTACACCTGACTATCGTCTCCGGACCAACAATGCCTAATCTTCTATTCTTGATTCCTTCAAGGTAGCCCAGTCAGAGCTTCAGAACCAGATCTATCAGCACACTCTAGCTCATGAGCAGGGAATCTCAAAACTACATAATGAGTGTGAGCTGAAGATCAACGCAAAGATGATAAAGATTGGAGAACTTGTAGATCACTCTCAGTGCAAGTATGCTGAAGAACTCATCAATGAGAGGAACGATCTACATCTCAAGTTCAACAGACTACAGAAGACCTTGGATGAGCTCTCCAAATCTTATCATACGCTTAGTACCAAGGTAGTTACTCCTCCCACCCCTCAGACCTTATTGGATGATGCCAAAAAGGGGGAAAAGACTAAGAGCTCAAGAAAGAAAAAGCTGAAAAGACTCAGAGCTATAAGTCTAAGGGGGAAGTAACAAGGGTTGTTGCCCAGGGTGTCTCAGCAGGGGATGTAGCAGCTCAGACAGGCCCAAGTGGCTCAGGACCCAGGAAGGTAGAAACCGGCACTTCTGAACCTCCTCAGAAATGCATTGAGGAAGTGATCGCGTTCTTAGAGGAGTCTAATGCTGAAGACACTCCTCTGTCTCCACCTGTATCTGGGTAAGGAAAACAACTGCTGAAAATTCCTCCTCGTCTCCAAAGATACATAAACCCAGCAGAGCAAGCTCAGACTAATGCTGATGAGAAGCTTGCTCGGGAAATTACTGAGGCTGAAGCGGCTAATAAGCCCAAGAAGACCCCTATGAAGGCCAGAACAAAGGTACCTGCGAGAAAGCCTATTCAGAGGTAGGTATCTAGATAGCTTACTCTCAGAGACAATACTGACAAAAGAAAAAGAGAAAGAGAGAGAAGCTGAGAAGAAGGCTGACACATCCAAGCAAACGAAGAAGTAGGTTGAGCCTACAATTGACGAGCTGATTGACCTCAGCATCAGAGCTCTTGATTCCAGAGCTGAGTAGCATCAACTTACTGAAGCTAGAAGGAAATAGGAAGAAGCCAAGGAGAGAGCGGCTGAAGAGGCAAGAGAAGCAGAGAGACTGAAGCCTAAGCCACTACCTCCTAAGGGCAGGGACATCCCCACAACCTCCAAATTCTTCAGACGAGGCCGAAAACCTAATGAGCTGAAAACTCACATATGGCCTCGTGTAGACAAGTGGATACCCTGGGAGGACTCAGGCATGGGAGACGATCAAAGCTGAATTTATCAAAAGATATTATGCCTGGCAGTTTTGGCCTGACTCCAACAAAGCTGAGAAGTTTGCTGAATGGATTGAGAAGTGCGAACCTGAAATCTACAATATATTTCAGAAGGCCCTCCTTGAAGATAACATCATTATTATGACTCCGGCCTTCAGAACTCTGCCTCCACCGCAGAAATTGGATAGATCACTCTTCACAACCGTAATAGAAGTCCAGAAGATCTTCCTAGATATCTTCAGCTGAGAAGAGATACTTTAAAGCTCTTGGACTTCCATTGCCCGAGGATAAATCGAATGATTTCAAGGCAAGGATTCAGCGCTTTAAATCTGCTAGGAAGTAGTTTAGCTTGATTGTGTTTGTAGCATTTCCTAGTGTAGCAATGATGTAAATGTACTCAGATTCTTATCTATTAATACATCAGTTGTTACTTGGCCTTATAATTTCTCATTGTCTCTATGGCCCGTTTCACTTTTATTTAACACTCAGAATCACCTAAGTTATTACTGACTCACACACTCACTGTTTATCTGTGTGCTCTGTACTTGCTTAGATTAGACTTGAAGATACATCTCCATAGATTCTCATTGTAATAGCTATAAGGAGTTTGTAACTGATAGTTCTTAAGATTGATAGAGAGTGTTAGATAGAGTGATAGATTTTGGCATCATCAAATAGGGGGAAATTGTTGAGAGATGATTCAGTAGTTGATTTGGTTGATCCCAAAACCTTATTCTGAATGACGAACCATTCCTTTGTAAAAGTTAACACTTTTGTCTTTGAGTATTTCAGACTCAGTAAACTCACCTTCAACATGGTCCGGCTCAGAAGTTTCGTCTGTTGATTTTCAGTTGACTATCTACCGCAGTGCCATGGAGTGAAGATTCAGTATAGCTGGACTCAGCAGGAGCAACATACTGAAAGGTGTTCAGGAGTCAGTAGAACTGGATTCAGTAGGAGCAGTTTACTGAACTCAGAGTCTTGGCCCTCAGTAGTGTTGGACTCAGCAGGAGCAACATACTGAACCTTTCGGTCAGACTCAGCAACGGCCAGTCAGTTTCTTTAACTGACAGTGGACTTCAAAGTCATATCAGTAGAGTTTCTGAGGTCGTACATCTGAGAAAAGTCAGCTTCAGTATCAACCTTGAAGTCTGAATAAGTCTCAACCACTTTTTGTACCTCGACCAATGACAATCAGCCATCTAGCAAAGTCTCCGACATATAGCTGCAAGTAAACCATTTTCCACAAAGAAAGAGGACTCTAGAGAATTCGAAAAAGAGTCTTTTGCTACCTATTAGAGTGACACGTGGACAGTTCGTCTCCAACGGATATATTCACAAGTCACGTCTATAAATAGAGGGAAGGTTGTGGTCACTCCAGTCGCACTACACGATCATACAAGCGACCTAAGGGAACTCGAGCATTCAACGAACTCAAGCTCAAGAATTCTTATCAGATATTCAAGTGAAGAACACGAAGTCATAGTGATTATTCCTCTTTGTTCTTCGCTCTAGAAGCCATTCTCGTTCCCACCCTCTAACCTAAGCTCAACTGTTATATCTATAGCCTAGAACCAAAGAAGTTCATTTATTGAACTGTTCTTAAGTGTTAAGAACTTCTTAAGTGTCAAGAACTTCATAGTTGGAGATACATTCAAAATTTTGTTTGACCCTGTAAACTGAGACTTGCTCAATATAATCACAAGTTACAGGTTGTCCAGCGCACAAACTAACTGAGACTAACTCAGTATAATAAAATAGTAGTTGCAGCTCTTCGTAGCTGCAGCTCGTAGGCATTCAATAATTCTGAGGACTTGAATCGGATCAGTTGCTTGAATCAGATCAGTTGCTTAAGAGTGATCTAATCCTGGAATCTGTATAACATATGAAGCCTTGCCCTGTTGGCTATATCGACCAAGTCATAATGACTGGCGATTTCAGGAATGAACTCAGAGACTTCTTGGGCTGCTTTGGATTGAAGCAAAGAAAGGTCAAACCCAAGCGTCTCGACTTCAATTTCAGTCTCCATCTCCTCGATGTTAATGGGAAATTGAACTTTCTCAGTAGAAGGCAAGCTGCTGAGCGGTGGTACGTCCAGTGGAGAAAGGGGAGTAGGAGTGGCGACTTGAGGTGAAGTCCCCTATTCCACTGAATCTTCTCTGTCTGCTGAAGTAGCCTTCTCTGTTGAGGCCTCCTTCGCAGCTGACTTTGCCTTCTCTTCTGAATCAACCTTCTCTATTGACTCAGTGTCTTCGTCGCTCAACTGAAGGACAATAGGGGCTACTACTATGGCTTGCTCAGAAGCCTTCTTCTTCTTCGGGGTAGCACACTACTTCACTGGGTTTGGGCTTTCCTCTTGCCCTTGCCCTCTCCGACACCAATGCCACTCTACTGTAGAGAACTGGCTTGGCTATGGAATCTATCTTCTTCGGATTGAAGTATTCCTTGTCAGCATAAGCGATCTGATCAGTTCCACAGAAGTCCTCGATCATGACTGAGAGCTTCATCCCGTAAAGAAGCTTTCTCTTAGCACTTAGTCGGGCAGATGATCAATCGAACTTCGCCCTTTGTGCCTGAAACTCTTTGATGAAGACATCGACCTAATTGATTTGAGCTTTGTCATAAATGACCATCATCCTCTGAAGTTTCGGCCTCAACACCTGATCAAACGAACCAGCCTGACTTGTTAGAATTTGCGTCACAATGTACGCTAAGGCCCTGTACTGAGGAAGCATGCTGCTTTTGGGAAATGCAGCTCTGAACGATGTTGTTTCCCGCAGAACAGCGTCAGGTAGTCGTCAAGGACATCATCCTTATATCTCGCAGGACTGATGCCTTGGTTGGGAAGACTGAAGCTTCTGAGAAGAACTTGCTTCAGTGGCATCCTCTTCAGAATCGGAGATGCCTTGGATGGGTCCTGAATCTGATGAACTTTGAAGGTCCATACAAGTCTCCGTTTTCCTTCTCAAGATTGAGATACATCTCAGCGATCTAGCGAGGCAGGAAGTATGACGGTTTCTTCGAAAGAAACGACTCCAGTCCAGATGCCCTCAGCGCATCATATACCTCATCCAAAAACTCCAAGTTACTAGAGTTGAACTCCATGACTGGCTCACACCACACCCGGTCCTTCTCCAAAATCTCCACGATATCAACCGGAGAAACGACTACTAGGTTTGCCATGACTATCTACAAAAGTAATGGTTAGCACTTGAAAATATATTTAGTCAGTACGAGTGCTTTAGAAAATAAGTAATGATGATTGTGTCGCCTAGTCAAATCTCAGACTAAAATAACTTAGAGAGGTAAGATGATACGACATACATTTAATGCAAAGTAGTTTCAGTAAAGTTGGCATAGAATATCGTGTAATAAATGAAAAAGATTTTAATAAATGACATTCTTTTAAGGCAATAAATGCGGTTTTGAACTCTGATCATAAAACCTTTATATGTTGAGATGACTACTGGAAGAGATACGCAAACCTGTTAGCTGAACATTGTAGTTAGCTGATACCACATCTAGTTGGTTGCTGAATCTCTGTACTGAACGAATTCAATATCGAACGAGTGTTCCCCTTTACTGAGGACACTCCATCTGAAAAGCTTACTGAGTGAAGTCAGTAGGTTCAAGGAGACCGAGCTCTACTGAAAGATCTCTGAATCTAGCTTCAGCTAGAGGCTTGGTCAGTATATCAGCCCTCTGAGTGCCAGTGTGGATTTTCTCCAATCTGATGTCCTTCTCTCGACATGATCGCGAATGAAGTGGTGTTGAATGTCCACGTTCTTGCATCTTGTATGTAGAACAGGATTCTGCAAGATGGCAATAGCACTAGTACTGTCATAGTAGATCAGCACTTCATTCTGAATTACATCGTAGTCGTGCAATTGTTATCGAAGCCAAAGGATCTGGGTGCAACAACTTCCGGCAGCCAAGTATTCAGCTTCACTAGTGGATATGTCTACTGAATGTTGTTTCTTGGAGAACCATGAAATCAGCTTGCTACCGAGGAACTGACACGTTCCTGAAGTTGAATTTTGGTCGAGCCTGCAACCTACATAGTTAGCATCAGTATAGCCAGCTAATTCAAAATTATCATATGATGGATACCATAACCCTCTGTCAGGTGTGCCTTTGAGATAGCGAAGAATCTTCTTTGCTGACTCCATGTGGCTTCGCTTGGGATTCACCTGAAATTGAGCACAAACACCTACAACATAAGTTATGTCAGGTCGACTACCAGTTAGATATAATAATGAACCAATTAAAGCACGATAGTCAGTAGAGGCTACTGATACTCCCTCTTTATCAAGATCGATTTAGAAGTTTGTGTTCAAAGGGATTCTGACTGGTTTGCTGAACTCGCAACCGAATTTCTTGATAAGTTCCTTAGTATATTTGGCTTGATTGATGAATATCCCTTTATCAGTTTGTTTAACCTGAAGTCCAAGAAATAAATTCATCTCGCCCATCATTGACATCTCAAACTTACCTTTCATCATCTTCTAAAACTTTTGACACATGGTCACATTTTGAGAACCGAAGATGCTATCATCCACGTAGACTTGCACTAGACGTATGCCATCGTTCAGTCGAATGCTTAATAATGTGCGGTCTACGGTGCCTTTCCGAAAAACCTTTCTGAAAGGAGGAAATCTGAAAGGGTATCATACCAAGCCCTAGGTGCTTGTTTTAACCCATACAGTGCTTTCCTGAGTCTGTATACTTTGTGTCCCTGCTGAAAGCCGGGAGGCTGTTGTACGTATACCTCTTCCTTCAGTACGCCGTTCAGAAATGTACACTTCACATCCATCTGATATACCTTGAATCTTTGATGTGAGGCATATGCGAGGAAAAGACGAATAACTTCCAGTCTTGCAACTGGGGCAAAAGTTTCGTCGAAATCAATTCCCTCAGCTTGATAGTAGCCTTTGGCAACTAAACGAGCTTTATTCCTGATGGTCACGTTGTTTTCGTCTCGCTTGTTCTTGAAGACCCATTTGTTCCTATGATATGTTGTGTCGGTATCTGTCAACAAGCTCCCAAACCTCGTTACATACGAACTGGTTCAGCTCCTCTTGCATTGCTGTAATCCAATTAGCATCGTTCAGTGCCTCCTCAATATTATGATGTTCTTCAGTAGACAAGAAACATGAGTATAGTGCACTCTCGCCTTGTCTAAGATTAGCACTGGTCTGAACGCCTACTGAAGGGTCACCAGTAATAAGCTCAACAGAGTGAGTATATAACCAAGAACGTCATTTCCTTGTCTCTTCTTCCGAAACAGATTCAGTACAAACAGTAAGAGTATTAGGCATTTGAGTAGTACTGTTTTGAAACTGAAGAAGTTCAGTAAAAAGTTGAGGTTCTACTGAATCATCCACTGCAGGGGTGTTAGTTTCAAGAACATTATTTGTCCCCCTTGAGTTGGTGCATTCAGTGGTGGTCTCAGTACCTACTTGGGTATCTTCATCGCCCAATACCTGGGATTAATTATGTTCAGTAGAATCAATCTACTTAGCTACATTCAGTGTGGGTTGATTCTGAATATCTTCTTCTGCTGAATGATCATCCCAACACTAGTGAATCATTTCTTAATCTTCGTTTAAGTTCAGATTTTATAGCTTTTGGCTTACATCTTTAGAATCTGAGTTGCCTCTGTTCCTCTTCTCAGTAGCAAACTCGTTAAAAACAACATGAGGACTTTTGTCCATGCAAAGGGTCCGGAGGTTGAAGACTCTGAAAGCCTTACTGACCATAGAGTATCCTAAGAACACTCCTTGGTCGGATTTGCTTTCAAAAGTTCTCAGCTAATCCTTTCCATTATTGGGGATGAAACACGAACAACCGAAAATATGGAAATAAGATATAGAAGGAATTCTCCCGTTCCATAATTCATAAGGCATCTTCATGTGCTTCTTTGTCAGTAAAGATCGATTATCAGTGTAGCATACCGTGCTCGTAGCTTATGCCCAGAACTTCAGTGGTAGTCCAAAGTCTGCGATTAAGGTCCTTGCTGCTTCTTTTAGTGTTTTGTTTTTCCTCTCAGCAAGACCATTCTATTGAGGCGTACATGTTGCGGACGTCTCGTGTTCTATTCCTTCAGTATCGCAGAACTCTATGACCAACTCAATCCCTCTGTCAGAACAGATCTTCTTAATCTTAGTGTCCTTCTCGACACTGCGTCTCTTCAGTAGCCTCGACAAAGCTGTCTTGACGTCAGACTTATTGGCAATAAATAGTACCCACGTGTATCTGGAATAATCATCAATCACCACCAGTGTGTACTTCTTGCCTCTGATCGTCACAAGGGAAACTGGCCCAAAAAGGTCCGTGTGAAGTAGCTGAAGGATTCCGTCAGTAGATGGTGACAGAATTGAATAATGACTTTTCTTTGTTTGCTTTCCTTTCAGACAGGCTTCACACTCTTCTTCCTTTTTTAATGCTCGCTTGGGCAGTCCCCTTACAAGAGATCCATTAGCTAGTTTGTTCAACACCTTAAAGTTGAGATGGTCGAGTCTTACGTGCCACGCCCACTCGGCTACGTCTTCGTTCTGTGCTATCAAACATGCTTCAGGCTCTGCAGATTTCCAATTAGAAACATAAATGTTCTTCTTCCGTGTTCCTGATAACACTGTTTTACCTATAGATTTGTTAAGTACATCTTAAAAACAAGTGTCAAATATCACTCTTTTATTATTATCAAAAAATTGAATAAGAGAGAGGAGGTTATGTTGGAGCCCTTCAACATAAGATACTTTTGGAACTATAGTGGTTCAAATATTCAGTTTTCCATGTCCTCTTGTGTAGCCTTTAGCATTGTCGCCAAACTCTATTCTGGGTCCTTCTTGAGTGATGTAATCTGTCAGCAGTGTCTTCTGGTACGTCATATGTCTGGAACATCTGCTATCTACGTAGGTCTTTTTGTACCTGCAAAATAGAAAATCACACTTAGGTACCCTTTATGTTTCTTTTTGGTCCTTCGGAGTTAGTGGTTTAGCAATCCAAATTTGTCTGACTACTTTTGTAATCTCAAACAACCTCCTTCCTGACCCGTCAACGTAATTCACTGAAGGGTTCAGTGATGTTGACTCTTTCTGCTTCAGATCTTCTGCTTAGGTGGACTCTTAACCTTTTGAGCTGATTCAGTGGCTTTTGTCTGGATCTTCGGTGCCTTCTTGACTATTGGCTCATAACAATAACTATTGTACTGAGCTGGGTGAGTCAAAGTCAGAGGCCCATGTTGATCTGCCCATCTCACTCAAGTTCCCCCTTACTTATGACCGGGAGGTTATGAGCGAGATCTGCCAAACTTCTGATAGGTGGGATGAGGTACATTCACCTTTTGGTTGCCTGTTGTCAAATGTTTCTGGAATTCTGAACGTTCAGTGTTCCCGACAAACCTATCAGCAAGCTTTGTTGCTGAATCCTGTGGAGCTGAGGTCGAAGCATCATAAGCGTTTTAGCCTAACCCTTCCTTATGAGTTACGGGCCGTTGACTTGTAAGCATGGCTTCGAGCTTCTTCTCTGCTCTAAGAAATCTTTCGGTCATCAGAACTTTCCAGACTTTATCACACTTCTTGAGAGTTTCGTGTTGTGCCTGTAGTTCTGAATATTCCTTCTTCAGTAGACCTAGTTCAGTGACTTTCGTCGCCAAGTCTTTGGTCAGTGCTAAGATCAGTCCTTCTTGCTATTGAGACTGTGTTATCAGAGATTCATTCTCCTCTTTCAGTCTCTTGGCAAGATGAGCCAACTCAGAACCATCCTGAATAGACTTAGAAAGTCTCTCATTCTCAGCTCTCAGGAGATCTATCTCTTGAAGTGTCTGACTGAAGTCCAGACTTATCTGAATCTGCTCGTCTAATAGGGCTTCGTAGCACAGTGCAGATTCAGGATGATCACCTGCAGTAGATTATGTATTGTGTGTGCATGGTAGACAGGGTTCATAATTTGCATAGGAGTTTACCTCATCCTCTTCTTCAACCATGAGATACTTCTCATTTTCCTCAGCTTCTACTGCGATGAATGAGACTTCATTATCAGATGAGTGCATGAAGTTCTCTGGCTCTTCAGAATCATTTGAGAGCTCTCCAGTAATGAATTCTTGGCGCTTCTTGGTGAACTTCTCTCTTCGAGTTTGTCGCACACCTCTTTCAGCTGCACTCAGCTCTGGACACTCATACTGGTAGTGCCCATCCTTCTTGTAGTTGTAACATGAAGAGGGTCTGCTTGATTTAGGTTCTGACTTTTCAGGCTTGGAAGCAGATTCTTCATTCCTGCATTTAGAGAGTTTTCTGGTTATGATCTCCTTTTGAAGGTGAATTATACTTACCTCAGGATTTTTGGTAGGATTTCTTCAGCTTAATCCTCCTATCCTGCTCTCTCTGGTACTTAAGGGCCACCAGAGCATAGCGTTCAACCAATGTTCCTTTAGTAGGAATCGAGACTGAGCTTGTCGACATTGTCTGATTGCTCACTGTTGCTTGTAGAGTGCTGACTGACGCCTTTAGAGCATGATCATGTGAGGTGTCAGCTCCATCCCTTATCTTGTGAGGTAGACTGAACTCTAACTCCTCTGCCTTTAATTCAGAAAATATATGGTCAGTAGAAACAGAATAAAGGTCAGAGTGTCGAAGATACGTGGCGAATGAACTTCAGCTCCTTCAGGCAATGCCCGCAGTATATTCAGGTTCATCTCATTGTTCGAGAGCGTCTTCCCTAGTCCGTTGATTAAATTCATGATCTTTGTGAATCTATTGTTCAGATCTTCAATCTTTTCATTGGGCATGAGGGTGAGTCTCTCAATCTTCTAGAGCTCCAGCGTTAGTTTGTTGTTCTTGATCTTCTGACTCTCCCGACTCAATAACGCCAGTGCATCCCAGAGTTCCTTTGCGGACTTGCAGCCCTGAACCCTGCCTAGATATGAATCACTTAGAGTTGTTAGAATAGCATTACGAGCAACTCTATCTAGATTATGAAGCTTCTTCTCTTCAGGTGTGTAATCTGATTTGGTCTTGGCGATCTTCTCCCCTTTCTCGGCTCCACCTTCCTCAATGAATTTGACGTTGTTTATCATAGGAATGATAGGACCGATTTCCAGCACATCAGACATGCTGTCATGTAGTGAGGTCAGATGCGCCTCCATTCTTATGTGCCATACGCCATAGTTCTATACTGAGAACATGGGTACCATCTAGATCCCTAACATATCAGACATGAAGTGCAGTTTATGGGTTAAGGATGAATGAAGAGATGTTATGTTGTGAAAAATGTTTTCAAATGATCAGTTCGAGTAGACCAGTTTCAGAAAACAAGAGTCAAAAGAACTCCAGCTCTAATACCAATTGTTGGTCCCAAGTCAAACGTTCAGGTGTAGAGGGGGGGGGGGTGAATACACCTGAAAACTTTTTTCAAACTCAAATGCGAACGTCCCAAGAAAGTTGTTGTTGATCGCGTGGACAGAGTGACTGAGAGTGATGAGCTCTGCTAGCTGACTTAAGGTCAGAATTCAGTAGTGTTCAGCAGCTATTTAGTAGCGTGCGGAATGTGTAGGCCCGATTAAGCTTGTTTTGAAAACGTTTGTTTATTAAATCAGTTCAGTATATTAGTGCAACGTTTTAAGCTTTTAATGAAATGTTGTTGTATGATTTTGTAAAGATATTTTCTGCATGAACAGTTATCAATGCAACAGTTAAACAACACAGCAATTTTAAAGTGGTTCGGATACGCAAGATCCTACGTCCATTGATCCTGAACAAAGCAGGATACTATTTTGTTATACTAAGTTAGTCTCAGTTAGTTTGTGCGTTGGAAAAACTGTAACTTGTGATTTTACTGGGCAATTCTCAGTTTACATGGTCAAACAAAAGTTTGAATGTATCTCCAACTATGAAGGAGTTCTTAACACTTAAGAACAGTTCAATAAATGAACTCATTTGGTTCTAAGCTATAGATATAACAGTTGGGCTTAGGTTAGAGGGTGGGAACGAGAATGGCTTCTATAGCGAAGAACAAAGAGGAATAATCACTCTAGGTTCGTGTTCTTCACTAGAATATCTGATAAGAATTCTAGAGCTTGAGTTCGTTGAATGCTTGAGTTCCCTTAGGTCGCTTGTATGGTCGTGTAGTGCGACTTGAGTGACCACGACCTTCCCTCTATTTATAGACATGAGTTGTGAATAGATCCGTTGGAGACGAACTGTCCACGTGTCACTCTATATAGGTAGCAAATGACTCTTTTTCAAATTCTGTAGAGTCCTCTTTCTTTGCGGAAGGTGGTAGACTTGCAGCTTTATGTTGGAGACTTTGTCGGCTGACTGCTTGTCATTGGTCGAGGTATATAAAGTGGTTGAGACTTATTCAGACTTCAAGGTTGATACTGAAGCTTACATTTCTCAGTATACGACTTCAGACAACTCTACTGATATGACTTTGAAGTCCACTGTCAGTTAAAGCAACTGACAGGCCGTTGCTGAATCTGACCGAAAGGTTCAGTATGTTGCTCCTGTTGAGTCCAACACTACTAAGGGCCAAGACTCTGCGTTTAGTAAACTGCTCTTACAGAGTCTAGTTATATTGACTCCTGAACACCATTCAGTATGCTGCTCCTGCTGAGTCCAGCCTTACAGAATCTTCACTCCATGGCACTAGCAGACAAAACTTCTGAGCCGGACCATGCTGATGGCGGGTCTACTGAGTTTGAAATACTCAAAGACAAGGGTGTTAACTTTTACAAAAAAATGGTTTATTAATTAGAATAGGGTTTTGGAATCAACCAAATCAACTACTGAATCATCTCCCAACAGTTATTCCTTGTCCTTACTGTTTTGATCTTGTTATAAGAATGTTGTCTTTTCCAACTTTAAATATTACATTCTTTTAGATTCAGTTACTTTCAAGCTTGTACCATGTTATTCCTCATCATTTGAGGTTAAATGTTCATGTTAGTTTTCTGCCTTTTAAGGAAAGTTTACTATTCACTTTTATTCCCAAGTCTGTTTTATGTCTTACTTTTACATGCTTTTTTCCGCACCTTTAGTTAATATGTGTAACTAAACCTCCAGATCTAGCTGAGGTAATGAGGCACCATCCCTAAGAATACATGAGATGTGAGAACATGCTTCATAATTGGTTTGACAAAGGTTTTAGTCGAACTTTGTTTAAGATAGATGAGAACTGCTTAGATCTGATCAGTATAGGTAGGTAATCTTCTTTCTGGGCAGACATAGACTAACTAGGTTTTCTGATTTGAATGCTCAACATCGGTAGAAGCCTTGAACTGGTTCTCTGTTCTTAATGCTCCCTAGTGTTTCCTTAGTCATTGCTCAACAAGGTAGGGTAGTTGCTCGGGTTGGTGACTATTTCTATTCTCAACATGACAGTCACAGCTTTATAGAATGATTGGACGTCCATGTGCTCAACACAACATCTTTGCCAGATAATCTTAACTAAATTGATTCATATAGTAATCTAGGATCGGACATGGATGGTGTGGAATTACCTTAGCTGGATTACCTATAATATCTTGTTATTTGTTGCATGTTACCTTTCTGCCTAGTTTTAGATAACCCATTGTTTATGGTTGCTATTAGTCAAACCTTAGGTCAGTAGAGATAGTTCACTTAATCGCACTTTCCTTGAGGATCGGCCTCTTGCTTATCATTGTGCTTGTTTAAAGTATAATTTTGTGCAGGTGTTCACACTTATAAATTTATTTGTAATGGTTCCAACGCATCGATCAATGTATGTTATTCATGTACATACATTGTGTATACATTAAATTAGACGAAGAAATAATATAAAAGATATGTACTTACATGCATATACATATCCTTTCATATTCTAAAAGACATGAAAACGAACACAAATGTTAAAGGATGCAATAACTAAAAGTAATTTTTTTTATAAGCAACTATAGATAAATAGTTCATGTCATCTTCGATTTATGCTAAATAGTTATATAATTTTGAATATTTTATGTATATATTTGACATTTAATGCATTTTATGACTAAATGGAGATTAATTTGTTAAAGATATACTGAGAAAAAACACGTAATAATACAATGCAGAGTTTATTGCTCTCCCATAAAAAATGTATCCCTTTTCTTTTCGGGTTGTCCCACAGAAAGTGTCATATTTTATATTTTGGTAAATTATTACACACATTTTATTTGAAGGACCCACAACTTTACATTTCTTTACTCACAATTAACTACTCTCCAAAATAATCGTGTCTAAAAGAAAGGAGATACATTCTATGAGATGAATTGAGTACTATTTATAACTAGTTCTATGTTGGGACCACGTTTTTTTATTACTCTAAGAAGATTATTACTATATTTGATTATTTATTACTATACGGAGGTTTTAATGTATACGTATTTTATGAGATGAATTGAGTACTATTTATAACGTATTTTCTTTTGTAAGACGAATAAATTGTCGCCACTATTCAAAGTGAGTAAAATAAAGGTCTTACGCCCATCTATAGCCGTAAAGATATCTAAAGTACGTCTTAACTTTACTGAAATGTCATTAACTCATTCAAACTTGCAATTCATCATACTTTAAGAAGAAAATAACTATGTACTACTCCCTCCGTTCCATTATTAGTGGCGCCTTTCTTTTCGGCACGGAAATTAAGGGAATATGTAATAAAGTATGAGAGATGAGTAGATAATAAAGTAGGAGAGAGAAATGAGTATAATAATGAGAGAGTAGGAGATAGAAGATGATAAAGTAGCATAGAGAAATAAGTATAATAATAAAGTAGATGATAAAGTAGGAGAGATAAGATGATAAAGTAGGAAAGATAGTGGTAATTTTTTACCAATTTGGGACGTCGCCACTAATAGCGGGACATCCGAATTAGGAAAGATGGCCACTAATAATGGGACGGAGGGAGTATTTCATTAGTCTAATTTTCCTTTTTGGACGGTCTCACTTTATTAGTTTATTTTCTTTTTTTAAAATTAAAATAATACTCTAATACATTCTTGTTGACTCCACTACTTTATTCTACTTTACACACAATAAATAATTTTTTTAATCTCCGTGCCAAAAAGAATCTGGACTAATAGATTGAAGCAGAAGGAGTAATTTTGAAATAAAATAAATAAATAAAAACGTCATCATGAATTATGGCAAAGATACTCCTCCATCCCACGGTTGTAAAATTCAAAATCATTTTTCACATTACAATTCTTTTATAAGTAGAAACTTTTCGGGGGCATTTCAAAGCAAACATTAAAAGTGAAGGGTCTATTGACTAATTAGACATAACACAAACAAAAACAATTCTTATATTTTTTAGGAAATATAAAATCTAAAATAGAATTTTTCTAAGCGCTTGTAATATTTCTATAGGGATTATTATATATAAATGTTAAAATGTGAGGATCAACTACATAACTAAATTAACCGAATAGGAATATTAAATGAGCAATACCTCTATATCACATAATTAGATCTTTTCCAAATTATAATGCATGTAAAGTTCGTGTATAAAAAGTACAATATCTCAAAGCACAAGGAACAATAAAATGTTGCAGCCAACAAAACAACATGGAAAAGAGAATTTATAATACTTGATTCTTCACCTAGTCCTAGATAGCAACTTTTGTATGTTGTGCAATTCATTTATAACATCTGCCATTGACATTCTCTCTCTCGACATCTCCTTTGAGTACGACACACCAATGCTTAAAATAGAAGCCACACGTCTCTTTATCTTGTCATTATTTATTCCAGTATGTAATTTTGGATCCACAACTTCCATTATGCGATCTGGCAAAGCATCACTAACCAAACTGTGAAGATTTACATCATTATCGAACACCTCATCTGTTAGTCTTTTGTTTGTGAACATCTCCAGCAACACGATTCCAAAACTATACACATCGCCTTGTCTTGATACCGTACGACTTGTGCCATATTCTACATCCAAGCAGACAAGAAGATCAAGAAACGTTTCTTACACGTAAAGATTATTGGATATGAACGATTGGAAGCATTCCTGGAGGAGTATAGCCTATGGTGCCTTCGATCCCAGTCGAGCTATTGAATTCGTGTGACGGGTCTATGAAAATGAACTTGGTTAATCCAAAGTCGCCAACATATGCAGTCTTATCATCATTCAATAATATGTTGCTCGGTATTGAAATATTTATCTTAACTAAACATGCATGTGCATGTCACGTGAGCAGTTAGTTAGCAGTTAGTTAAAGTTGTTAAATGATTAGTTGAAGGAGTTAGTTAGTTACACACTGTTGAGAACTGTTATAACAAACTTCCTTCCTTCTGTATAAATGTCAAAGGTGATGAATGAGAAAGATACTTTTCCTTTGCTTTACATTCTACATTTCTTTAATTAATATGGTATCAGAGCTTTAGGGTTCGAAAAGGATCCATCATTCTCTGATCATCTTCTTCTTCTCCGATCACCTTCTCCGGCCAAAATACCTTACTCAGTTTTCTACTATTTCCATGGCTAACGATCCAGCTACTGTTTTCCTACCAAATATACATCCTCTTTCCATCAAACTTGATAAATCAAACTATATCTTCTGGAAAACACAAGTTCTAGCGACTATTCGAGCTTACTGCTTCGATGATCTTCTCACTGCAACACCTCCTCTGATGTCAATCGCGACGGAGACAACCTCTACTCCTACTCCAAATCCGGCGTATCTCACATGGCTGCGCCGTGATCAATTTCTCTTCAGCTGGTTACTCTCATCCATCTTGTCGCAAATGCTTGGATACATCGGACGCTGCACTACTGCGGCTCAACTATGGTAAGCTTTTGAAGCTTTATTTCACTCTCACTCTCAAGCGAAGGCTATGACGCTTCGCTATCAGCTACAAACAATGAAGAAAGGGGATCTACCCATCGATGAATATATCATGTTGTTCAGAACAATTTCAGATGAGTTGTTTAACATCAATAAGCAATTCCAGAATCAGAGCTTGTTCTCTTTGTCCTCGGTGGCCTTGGTCCAGAATATGAATCTATTTGTGTTCATATCACTCCTCAATCAAACATACTCACTCTTAATCAAGTGCAGAATCAACTTCAAACACATGAAGTCAGACTGCAAAATCAGTTTGCACAAAACTCCAACCCTACATTTCAAGCTCATGCGGCTTATACTACTCCTACTGATGGAATGGGAGGAAACTTCCACAACCGAGGTTGAGGTCGATACTCTGGCTATAGAGGTCAAAATGCTTATAGAGGGAACCGTGGTGGTGGCAGATCTAGAGCTTATAATCAAGGCAGTCGCCTGCTCTGTCAGCTCTGTGGCAAGACTGGACATGTTGCCTTAAAATGCTTTAAATGATTTGATGTCAGTTTTGCATGACCAGAGGCACAATCCTTGCCACAACCTCAAGCTCACTTTGTGGTTATGTCTTCACCAAAGACTACAAATCCTTTCTCTAATTCCTACTACTCTAACCCTGGTTTATTACCAAATCCACACTCCACTAATATCTCTCCTCAAACTCATTTCTCTGCTGCTAGTTCACAGTGCTCACCATCAGAGTGGTTCCTGGATAGTGGAGCAAGCACTCATGTAACAGCTGATGCAAATGCCCTGCAGTCTTCCTGTTGGGAGATGATTCAGTAGCTTAGTGCTTAGTAGATTTGAATGATCCCAAAACCATACTTTGAGTGATGAAACATTCAGTTGTATTTGTTTGTTCTATCTCTGAGAGTTTCAGACTCAGTAGACTTCTTTCCTACATGGTTCAGGCGTTCAGTTATGTCTGTTGATTCTTCAGTAGACTATTAGCCTCAGTACCATGAGAAGAAGACTCAGTAGTACTGGACTCAGCTGGAGCAGTATACTGAAAGGAGTCAGTGGAACTGAACTCAGCAGGAGTAGTTCACTGAACTCAGAGTTGATCTTCAGTAGAACTGAACTCAGCAAGAGTATGCTACTGAACATAGATCAGACTCAACAAAGGCCAGACAGTCTCCTGACTGTTAGAAGATCTCATAAGTCAAATCAGCAGAGTCATACGAGGTATAGAGAAGTCAGCTTCAGATCTACCTTGAAGTCTGTTTGTCTCACCTACTTTCTTCAGCCTCGACCAATGACAAGCAGTCAGCTGTCTACTTCCTTATTAAAGCTGCAAGTCAACATCTTTCCGAAAATGGAGGGAAAAGACTCTGCCACCATACTTTGAGAGAGCCGTTAGCTACCCAAAAGAGAGAGACACATGGATCGTCGTCTCCAACGGATCTTTCCATATCTCTCATTTATAAATAGAGGGAAGATTTCAAATCGAAGCTCACGACACTTACAAGAACACACGAGCATTTACGAGCAACTCAGAATCGACTCAAAGCTTTCCGCAAGAACTTCAAAGAGTTATTCCCAGCGAATGGCGACATACTTGTGAAGGAAAATTGAGGGTAGGAATGATTACCTTCCTCCTTCGTATGTTGTTGCAGCTCTGATTGTTGCTCGTGTGTCAGATCTTCTGATCTGTGTCCCGGCATTTTTCTCCCTCTGGTGGTCAGAGAACTGTAGAAAATAAGAAAATTGTCTCTCTCTCATTCACGCAAGGCGTGTATAAATTTTATGTGTGTGTAATCTGTTGATGAACAGAATACTAATATATATAGGCTTCAAAAGCCAATATAATATTAATATATTTGTAGCCCATTAATTTAATTATATTCCTAATGGACTTCCACATAATTAGCCCATAATATAATTAATTAATCCACTGGGCTACTAATATTTATCAATTAATTGGTCCAACCAATTAATTCCAGATAAATAACATTATTAAATAATGTAAAAATTACATTAAACTATTAATAATGATTTCTGAGAGACAATAAATAACTAGACAACTAATTGGGCCAAATCAGGGATCTAATACAAGAAATAAAGTAGGGCCTCAAATTAATTAATTATCTATGCTCAGCCTAGAGCAAAATTAATTATTAAACACAGATTCATTCCATAAGAGAATCCGTGTTGACTTACCTAGGGATGTTCGGTACGGTATACCGTATTATTTTTCTCATACCGCATACCGTACCGATAAGAGTCGGTATCGGAAAAAGCATACCGTTACCGTACCGATCATTTCGGTATACTGTAGTTCAGTATACCGAAAGTTCGGTATAGCAAATATCCATACCGTTATCATACCGCTCTTTCGGTATACCGTACCGCACTTCGGTAAACCAAAAAATCAAGGTCTACCGAGTATTTAACGGTATAATGTAAATTTAATCTATGTTTTTTTATAAAAGCCAAGAAAGTTATTAATATTATTTTTCAATAAAATTAATTAATCTATCTATTTTGTATGAATTTGTTAATATTACGTGTTAATGTTTATAAAGTTGAAAAATATAATTTTTTATAAATTTCATGATTTAATAGATAAATAATGTGACTTTATGTCAAATAAAGTTATCATTTAAGTGAATTTATGATATAACATTAAGATTGTTTGATATGGGTGACATATTTGTAATAACCCATGTTCAAAATTTGTAACCAACAATTTTGCACTCTTTTCTACAAGATGTATGTGGTATGAACTTCGGTATGCGGTATACCTCGGTATGGAAAATCTCATACCGTTACCGTACCGAAAAACTTCGGTACGGTATGATACCGTACCGAAAATTATGGTATACCGAAAATTCGATATCTTCAGTATTTTTTTGGTACGGTATGTGCGGTATACCGATTTTTCGGTATACCGTAACACCCCTAGACTTACCCCTTTATCCCAAATTGAGCAAGGGCTTGTATTTTAGACTTAATCGATATCCGTATTTAAGATAGAATTATCCGTTAATTAATTAAGCTCACTGACAGCTTAAATTAATTAACATTTTATATTCCTGAGTAGTACCACTCGACCTTATTAACACACCTAAACTTAATCAACCGGTCGGGTTTAGTGTGCTAATCCTTTCGAGTTCCTCAGGGGATATTATCAACCCATTTTACTAGGATACGGTTGCAAGATACAGACAACCAGCCTGAGCCACAAATGACTACTAGCACCCAAGATACGTAGATCCGGTCGCGATGACGTTCACCATAGTAGGTCAAAGTGATAGATAGTTAAATGCACTCAGCTGATGTCTTATCAAGCTTAAGACCAACTAAGTCACCGAGATCTTGGTTCTCCACTAACGTCAGTTAGGAGAACACATCTCACTGTGATCCATCAATACATCACCTTCAGTGTACCAGTAAGGACAAACAGCTAAGACAAGACACTTCTTATCTAAACTGCAACTTAAACCGACTACTTATCCTGAAGTTACGTAGATCCAGTCGCGATAACGTTCACCATAGTAGGTCAAAGTGATAGATAGCCAAATGCACTCAGTTGATGTCTTGTCAAGCTTAAGACCAGCTAAGTCACCGAGATCTTGGTTCTCCACTAACGTTAGTTAGGAGAACACATCTCACTGTGATCCATCAATACATCACCTTCAGTGTACCAGTAAGGACAAACAGCTAAGACAAGTCACTTCTTATCTAAACTGCAGCTTAAACCGACAACTTATCCTGAAGTTGTCTCAACTGTGATAACTGTTTATATCTTGTCAGTCCAACCAATTTGTGTTGTCTTCTGTGATACCCAACACACCACACAAATCTAACTTTTATACAAGATAAAGGATAACATGTGCAAATATATATATATATATATATATATATATATATCAGATATGAGAATAAAATAGTGGTAGGGACAAAACACATTATATACAAGTATAAAATTTGCTTCCAGTATACAAAATCCCAATAACTTGCTCTAAGGGAACCGAGCTAAATCAGATCATAAGCCTCTAGTATCCAAGCGACTGAATACGAACCCAGAGTTTATACTTAACCGTTTGTCGCTCTAGAAGCCACTTTCTCATTCCCTTCCCTGAACCTAAGCTCAGCAGACCATATCTGTAGCTTAGATCGAAGGAGTTCATCCCTGAATTGTTCTTTATTGTAAAGAACTCCTTCATAGTTGGAGAGTTTGTCAAACACTTAAGTTTGATACCTTGTAAACTGAGACTTGCTTAGTATAAATCTCAAGACCAGTGTTTGTCCAGTGCACAAACCGACTGAGACTAACTCAGTATAATAAAATAGCCTCCTGATCTTTTCGGGACAGTGGACGTAGGATTGTTGGATCCGAACAACATTAAAAATCTCTATGTTCTGTGTGCTCTATTTTTACTGTTGCATTGATTACTGTTCATACTGAAAATATCTTTCAAATCATTCAATTGTGTTTCAGCAAAGCTTAAAAGATTGCACTAATATACTGAAACAATTTTCTTAAAAATGTTATCTAACGCTGAATTTGGGCCTACACATTTCCGCACTCTACTGAACTTCAACTGAAATGTACTGAATTCTGACCTAGGTCAGCTAGCAGGCCACAGTAAACCCAGTCACTCTGCCACACGATTCAGAACAGCTTATCTGGTCTCAATAAAGTCAGTCTACTGAACTTGTTCAGTCCGACATCCTCCTAAAAGGGACTGTTCGCATTTTAAGTTGAGAAAGTTTTTAGGTGTATTCACCCCCCCCCCTCTACATATGAACTTTTATCTTGGGACCAAGAATTGGTGTCAGAGCGGGAGTTCTCTAAGACTCTTGTTTTCTTAAACTGGTCTACTTGAACGGATCCAGAAAACATTTTCACTGCTTATCATATGGGGTATGGCGAGTCAGAATGGAGGCACATCTGACTTCCCTCCACGACAACATGACAGAGGTACTGGAAGACGGACCTATCGTTCCTATGATTGATAGTATCGAAACCCAGGATCCAGCACAAGGAGGCGGCATGGTGACTGGAAAGAAGATCCCCAATGATAGAAGCCTCTTCACTCCTGAAGAGAAGAAGCTTCACAACTTAGACCGGGTTGCTAGAAATGTCATACTAACCACCCTAAGTGATTCCTATCTCGGAAGAGTTCAGGACTGCAAGTCCGCGAAGGAACTCTAGGACGCTCTAGCGCTACTGAGTCGGGGGACTCAGAAGATCAAAGCAAACAAACTAGCGCTGGAACTTCAGAAGCTGGAGAGACTGTCTCTCATGCCTGGTGACACGATTGAAGATCTTAACGTCAGACTTACGGATCTGATGAACACCATCAACGGGCTGGGAAAGACATTCTCCAACCGAGAAATGAACCTCAAGATATTGAGAGCACTGCCGGACGGACATTGGACTCCATTTGCTACATTGCTTAGACATTCTCACCTTGATATTATTTCTCCTAATCATATCTTTTCAGAATTAAAAGCTGAGGAGTTCGAGTTCGGCCTACCCCAAAGGAAGCAGCGAGCTGAAGCTGACACTCAAATCGACCATGCTTTCAAAACATCAGTCAGCACAGCGGCTCGCGTCTAGCAAGGCAGAACCTTCACTCAGTGATCTACAAGAAGGAAACCTAGCTAAGAAATACGCACTGCTTGCCATGAAGTATCAGAAGGAGAAGGAGAGGTGCAGAAACCTCTCTAGAGTCGTCAGAGACTCAAAGGGTAAGTCAGAATATACACCCAAGCGCACTCCTGAATCGCATACCTCTGATTGCAGGAAACAGGAGGACTCAGCTCAGTCGAAAGACAGCAAGAGCAAAGAAGATAGAGTCACCACCTGTTACAACTGCAAGAAGCTAGGACACTATCAATACGATTGTCCTGAGCTCAGTACTGCTGAGAGAGCAGCACGTAAAGCTCGAAGGGAGAAGTTCATCAAGAAGCGTCAAGCATATATTACTGGTGAACTCTTAGACGACTCAGATGAGGGCGACTCCTTCATGGATTCATCAGATGATGAAGCGGCATTTATGGCCGTAGAGCTTGAAGAAGATGCTGAAAAGTGTCTTATGGCAGGAGAAGAGGATGAGGTAAACTCTCACACTCATTTAACTCCTCTTCACACTGCACACACGACACTATTTCAGGTGCAGAAGAAAATCTGAATATCTCGATCACATATGAGGAATTACTAGATGAGCAGATTCAGATGAGCCTGCAGCTCAGTAAGACTCTTCAGGAGTTGGATACCCTGAAAGTGGAGAATCAGAGACTTTCTCAGGAGAGTCAGGTTGCTACTGAGTCAGAAGGACTTGTGTTGAGACTCAGAGAGGAGATTAACACTCTAATGACCTACTCCCTCAGTAGTCTAGAACTTGAAGAACAACTCCACTGATTCTACTTGTAATATTTGTAAGGAGTTTGTTTCTGACAGTTTGTAGTATTAGGTTTTGGCATCATCAAATAGGGGGAAATTGTTAGGAAATGATTCAGTAGCCTAGTGCTCAGTAGATTTGAATGATCCCAAAACCCTACTTTGACTGATGAACCATTCAGTTGTATTTGTTTGTTCTGTCTTTGAGAGTTTCAGACTCAGTAGACATCCTTCCTACATGGTTCAGGCGTTCAGTTATGTCTGTTGATTCTTCAGTAGACTATTAGCCTCAGTACCATGAGAAGAAGACTCAGTAGTACTGGACTCATTAGGAGCAGTATACTGAAAGGAGTCAGTGGAACTGAACTCAGCAGGAGTAGTTCACTGAACTCAGGGTTGATCTTCAGTAGAGCTGAACTCAACAGGAGTATGCTACTGAACATAGATCAGACTCAGCAATGGCCAGACAGTCTCCTGACTGTTAGAAGATCCCATAAGTTAAATCAGCAGAGTCATACGAGGTATAGAGAAGTCAGCTTCAAATCTACCTTGAAGTCTGTTTGTCTCACCTACTTTCTTCAGCCTCGACCAATGACAAGCAGCCAACTGTCTACTTCCTGATTAAAGCTGCAAGTCAACATCTTTCAGGAAATAGAGGGAAAAGACTCTGCCACCATACTTTTAAAGAGCCGTTAGCTACCCAAATGAGAGAGACACATGTATCCTCATCTCCAACGGATCTTTCCATGTCTCTCATCTATAAATAGAGGGAAGATTTCAAATTGAAGCTCACGACACTTACAAGAACACACGAGCATTTACGAGCAACTCAGAATCGACTCATAGCTTTCTGCAAGAACTTCAAAGAGTTATTCCCAGCGAAAGGCAACATACTTGCTCAAAGGGAACCGAGCTGAATCAGATCATAAGCCTCTAGTATCCAAGCGACTGAATACGAACCCAGAGTTTATACTTAACCGTTCGTCGCTCTAGAAGCCACTTTCTCGTTCCCTTCCCTCTAACCTAAGCTCAGCAGACCATATATATAGCTTAGATCGAAGGAGTCCATCCCTGAACTGTTCTTTATTGTAAAGAACTCCTTTATAGTTGGAGAGTTTGTCAAACACTTAAGTTTGATACCTTGTAAAGTGAGACTTGCTCAGTATAAATCTCAAGACCAGTGTTTTTCCAGTTCACAATCCGACTGAGACTAACTCAGTATAATAAAATAGCCTCCTGTTCTTTTCAGGATAGTGGACGTAGGATTGTTGGATCCGAACAACTTTAAAAATCTCTATGTTCTGTGTGCTGTGTTTTTACTGTTGCATTGATTACTATTCATACTGAAAATATCTTTCAAAACATTCAACTGCTAATATACTAAAACAGTTTTCTTAAAAACGTTTTCTAACTCAGCTGAATTTGAGCCTACACATTTCCGCACTCTACTGAAATTCAACTGAACGATATTGAATTCTGACCTAAGTCAGCTAGCAGGCCTCAGTAAAGTCAGTCACTCTGCCACGCGATTCAGAACAGCTTATCTGGTCTACTAAACCTATTATGTATGACATCTTCTTGAAAGGGATTATTCACGTTTTAAGTTGAGAAAGTTTTCAGGTGTATTCACCTCCCCCCCCCACACATACCTGAACGTTTATCTCGGGACCAACACTTCCACTTCGTACAATGGAGCTTCTGGTCTTACCATTGGAAATGGTAATTCTATCCCCATTCAAAGTATTGGTTCCTCTATTATCTGTGATAAGAATCAATATCAGTCTTTTCTCTTAAACAATTTACTACATGTGCCTCAAATTACAAAGAGCCTACTCAGCATTTCTCAGTTCGTTAAGGATAATCCGGTATATTTTGAGTTTCACAAGGGCTATTGTCTTGTCAAGGACAACAATACTAAGGAAACCTTGTTGGAGGGGCCCCTTGAGGATGGCTTATATCGCTTAAGTCTGCATTCCAGTCCATCACAGAATGCAGAAGCAGTTCCTCAAACCGTGTGTTTTCTATCACAGCAGGCTGCTAATCTTGGTGTATGTCATCAAAGGTTAGGACATCATCATAACAATGTACTCAAGATTGTATTAGATCATTTACATCTATCTATGTCACATGTTAAAGACATACAATTTTGTGATGCTTGTTTCTGGGAAAAAATACATCAGTTCTCCTTTCCTTCTATGGAAATTAAAACCACACATGTATTTCAATTGCTGCATCACTATGTTTGGGGGCCAAGTCCTGTTACTTATGTAGATGGCTACCGTTATTATCTGCATTTTGTTGATGATTTCAGACGGTTTACATGGATATATCCTCTGAGTCAAAAATCTGAAGTACATCTTGCAGTCACAAAGTTTTTAAGTTTGTGGAAAAACAGTTTCAGTGCTCTATTCAAAGTTTTCAGAGTGACTAAGGGGGGGGAATATTGATCATTGCAGTCTTTCTTTGCTCAGTCCGGTTTAGAATTCAGGCACCCTTGCCCTTATACCCATGCTCAGAATGGCAGAGCAGAGAGGAAACACAGACACATCACTGAACTTGGCCTTGCATTACTTGCTAATGCTTCTCTTCCTTACAAGTTTTGGTGGGATGTGTTTGCCACAGCTGTGTTTCTCATCAATAGACTCCCCTCCTTAACTATCCAAAACAAATCTCCCTATCAAATATTGTTTAACATCCTATTACAATTTTCTCAAAACCTTTGGCTGCAGTTGTTTTCCATATCTCAAACCCTACAATTCCCATAAACTTCATTTCAGGTCTAATAAGTATCTGTTCTTAGGCTACAGTGCCTCTCACAAAGGATATAGGTGTCTGCATCCTTCTGGAAAAACCTATATTGCTCGAACAATCCCCTTCAATGAAAAAGAATTCCCCTACAAATCTCTGTTCCCAGACTTCTCTGAGTCTGACTGTCCCAGCTCCTCTACCCCTGATCATACTCCTATCCAATTTCTACCCAGCTCCTCCATTTCTGTTCCATTACACCCTCCACAACCTCCACAAAATCCCAGCCCCACCTCCTCTGCTCAAACACCTCAGTCTCCCACTGCACCAACTTCGCCATCTTGAACCATTAACTCTTCAACCTCAACATCTACCTCTGATGCTGCTACTTCCCTTCAGCCTCTTGTTCTCCCTCAACATCTTACAAAAAATACACATTCAATGAGTACTCGGGCTAAGCATGGTATTTTCAAACTAAAAGCGTATACTGCTTCTCTTCCATCTATTCCATCAAAATCTATTTCTGATAAAGAAGCCCTAGATGATCCTCTTTGGAAACAAGCTATGCAAGAGGAGTTTGATGTCTTACATAGAAATCAGACTTGGGAATTGGTTCCTAGGACAACTGACATGAATCTTGTAAATTACAAATGGATCTATAAGGTCAAAACACAAGCTGATGGATCAGTTGATAGGTTCAAAGCCAGACTCGTAGGCAAGGGGTTCTAACAGAGAGTTGGGGTAGATTTCCATGAGACTTTTAGTCCAGTAGTGAAGCCAGTTTCAGTCAGACTTATGTTTACTCTAGCTTGCACTTATGGCTGGTCAGTACAACATATTGATATAAACAATGCTTTCTTAAATGGATTTTTGGAATAGCCGTTTACATGCAACAACCTAATGGTTTTGTGGATGAAACATACAGTCATCATGTATGACGTCTTCATAAATCCTTATATGGACTCAAGCAGGCTCCGAGAGCTTGGTATGAACGACTGAAGGGCTATCTACTTCACAGTGGGTTCAAATTCTCAGCCTCAGATCATTCTCTATTCTTCACCAGGATAAAAGGAAAACTGCTTCTTCTCCTCATCTATGTGGATGATATTCTTGTCACTGAAGAAGATCCAACCTTGATTCAGTCATTCATTAACACTTTATCAGCTGAGTTTGCCTTGAAATCACTTGGAACTGTCAACTACTTTCTGGGGATACAAGTAGTACAACAGTCAGATTCCTTTACTCTACACCAAGCCAAATATGTTAGGGAACTTTTGGCCAAGGCAAATCTTTTGAACTCTCAACCAGTTCCAACTCCTTTTGACTCTGGACAGAAACTCTTCAAGGATGACAGTCCAAGTTTTTCAGATCCTACATTGTATAGAAGTATTGTGGGAGGCCTTCAATATCTAACACTTACAAGACCAAACATCAGTTTTATGGTGAACAAGCTAAGTCAGTTCCTACATCAGCCTACTACTCTTCACTGGAAAGCTTGCAAAAGACTACTACGCTATCTCAAAGGCACTGCTTTCCTAGGCCTTGTGTTCAAGCCAGCTTCAAATTTTTCCCTCTATGGATTCTCAGATTGAAGACCTGAGTCTGCAAGTAGCATCCTTGCTACTTCTTTAAGCGTTATGTTCTTTCTTTCAGCAAGTCCGTTCTGCTGAAGCATACGTGCCGCTGAGGTTTCGTGTTCAATGCCTTCAGCCTCACAGAAGTCTCTTATCATTGAGTTCAGAAACTCAGTTCCACGATCTGAGCGTATCCTTTGAATCTTGATATCTTTCTCGACGCTCAGCCGCTTCAGTAGTTTCTGCAGCTCAAATTTGACGTCAGATTTGTTGGTGATGAATGTCACCCAAGTATATCTTGAATAGTCATCAACGACTACAAGAGCATATTTCTTTCCTCTGATCGTCACTGGATTGACTGGCCTAAATAAGTCCATGTGCAGCAGCTGAAGGATACCATCCGTGGAAGGTGACGGAATGGGCGGGTTGCTTGACTTTATTTGCTTCCCCTTCAGACATGCTTCACAGTTTTTATGTTTCTTGAATACTTCGTTGGGCATTCCTTTGACTTTAGCATCACGAGCTATCTTGTTCATTGTTTTGAAGTTCAGATGACTCAGTCGTCTATGCCACAACCATGTTGTTGTGTCATCTGACCTCGTGTGTGCTAGCAAGCAAGCTTCAGGTTCGGCGGTATTCCATTCAACATAGTATATGTTTCTTCGCCGCGACCCTGATAACACAGTTTTTCCTGTAGATTTATCAAGAACATCACAAAAACCTGCGTCAAAAATCACTTTATTGGAGTTATAACAGAATTAACTGACAGAAAGGAGATTATGTTGAAGTCCTTCAACATAAGATACCCTAGGAACTATTGCAGTTCCTATTTTCAATGTGTCGTATCCCCTTGTGTAGCTTTTGGAGTTGTCACCGAACTCAATTCTGGATCCATCTTGCTGAACATAGTCGGTCAGTAGGCTCTTCTGATGTATCATGTGTCTTGAGCATCCACTGTTGACAATCCAAGGGTCATGTTGCACCTGCAAAACATAAATAGATTCAGGTACCCTTTGGGTTCAGCTTGGGTCCTTAATGGTTACATTTTAGGATCCAAACTTGTCTGACAGCCCTGGTGGCTTCAGACTTCATCTTTTCCTTGTTGTCAGTAGTCTGCTCAACTGAACTTGGAGTAGCTGACTTCTTAGGGTTCAGCTTTGTTCTTCTTCTGAACCTTAGGGCTTTTGATTCTTGGCTCATAGTAGTACAATCCGTACTAAGCTGGATGAGTCAGTAGTTGGTGGTCATACTGTTCAGCCCACCTGCCCTTCTTGGTTCCCCCTGAGTTTGCTCTTGGTGTCTTGAGGCTAGAACCATGGTCATTTTCCTGTTGCTAGACTGAGGTACTTGTATCTTCTGCTTATTCTTTGTCTAAGGGGATATAAATTCTGCATGTTGAGTTATCCCCTGGACAAACCTATCAGTTAGACAAACCTATCAGTTAGCTTTTGGAGCTCTTCTGTCCTGAAGTGGAGGCTTCACATGTGTAACCAAGTCCTTCTTTGGTGGCATGTGGTCTCTGTGCACATAGTAGCTTCTCCAACTTCTCCTTTGCACCTAGGTTGTACGGACACGGACACGGGACACGGTACGACACGGACACGGGACACGGGATACGGCATTTTTTGAAAAATTTAGGACACGACACGGGCGCTGATATTAATAATATTAAATTATTAATATATATATATATATATATATATATATATATATATATATATATATATATATGATTAAGTCAAGCTTTTCAATATCAAACTCATTGTTCGCATGGTCAACTCAAAACACATAAGTCATAACTCATAATTTATAATCATAGCATAAAAATATGAAATACTAAGATAAGTAGATAACAACAATAAACATTAGTCTTAAAAGTCATAATAAGTCATAATTATCTAAATAAAAAGTCCAATCTTTCAAGTTTTATGAATCGGTGTAGGGTACTTCATCCAACAAATTCTTTTCCACTTTCGGCTCATTAAGGGTGAGATTTGCAACATCTAAAATCCCAACATCACCATTCAACTCAAAACTGTCAGTTTATTGACCTGTTAAGAGT
This sequence comes from Lavandula angustifolia, assembly GCA_028984105.1. Taxonomy (NCBI): domain Eukaryota; kingdom Viridiplantae; phylum Streptophyta; class Magnoliopsida; order Lamiales; family Lamiaceae; genus Lavandula; species Lavandula angustifolia. The sequence continues at coordinate 27,742,113 of CM054814.1, read as the reverse complement.
CTAATTTTTTTTTTGCTGTGGCCGTGTCTGGGAAGAGTCGGACACTTAAATTCCCGTGTCCGGGAAGTATCCAAATTTTTTTTAAAATTTTGTGGACACGTTTTTCCCGTGTCCGACACGTGTCGGGTGCGTGTCTGAGTATGTCCGTGTCCGACACGTGTCCGACACAGTACGGTGGACTTTTTCGGAGTGTCCGTGCAACATAGCTTTGCACCAATGTATTGCTCTGTCATAAAGGTTCTCCACACCTCATCACTCTTCCTTAGAGCTTCATATTCAGATTTGGCATGTGCGAGAGTTTCCTTGAGATTAGCAATCTCAGTCTCTTTCTCAGAGATGCCTTTGGTCAACACTAAGATCTGTGCTTCTTGGTCATGAGACTTAGTCATCAGAGACTTAATCTCTTCCTTCAGTCTCAGAACAAGTCCTTCAGACTCAGTATAGTCCTGACTTCTCTTTGAAAGTCTCTGATTCTCTACTTTCAAGATGTCCATCTCCTGAATCGTCTTCCTGAAATGCTGGCTTATCTGGATTTGCTCTTCAAGCAAATCTTCGTATGCAAGAACCACATCCAGCGGTTCTCCTGCAACAGAGCTTGTGTCTTGTGTGCCAGGTGAAGAGGGGCATATAGTGGGTTCAGAATTTACCTCAGCCTCTTCTTCAGCCATTACACACGGTTCAACATCTTCAGTCTTGATTGCCATGAATGCGGCATCGTTGTCAGATGATTCCATGAACAGTTCTTCATCGCTTGAGCAATCGGACAACTCTCCATCTATGTAGGCTTACCTCTTCTACATGAAATTGTCGCGTCTGGCTTGCCTTTTAGCTCTTTCAGCTGCTGAGAGTTCAGGACATTCATATTGATAGTGTCCTGGCTTCTTGCAGTTGTAGCATACTGAGGTTCTGCTATCCCTTCTGGATGTTTCTTTTTGTTCCACGGGGGCAGCTTCAGTACTCCTGCAATCAGGTAGAGATTTAGATTCACTATTCGTGCGATGACTATCTCTCTTTTTCATCTTCCATCTGAACATTTCCTTCTCCTTCTGATATTTCACCGTGAGGAGAGCATACTTCTTAGCCAAGTTGTTAGCAGTAGGTATGGTCACTGAGCTTCCAACTGACTGGCTTGTTGCTGAGGGACTTGCTCCGGGAGTGCTAGCTGATGATGCCTTGTAAGCATGATCCATTGGCACTTCAGCTTCAGCACCGGGGGTGTGTGGGAGGTTGAATTCGAACTCCTCAGCTTTAAGTTCTAAAAATATATAATCATGAGTAACAGAATTCAGGTCAGTTCTCCTCATACATGTAGCAAAAGAATACCACTTAGGCTTGCTTAGAGCCCTTAGAATTTTTGTGTTGGTCTCCTTATTGCTGAATGTCTTCCCCAATCCGTTGATGATGTTGATCTGATTTGTAAATCGAGCGCTGAAATCATCTATGGACTCCCCAGGAAGCATAGAGAATGCCTCGAGTTTCTGCAGCTCTAACTCTAGTTTATTTTCTTTGATCTGTGGAGTTCCTTGGCTCAGCACCGCGAGAGCATCCCATAGCTCCTTTGCTGTTTTGCAGTCATGTACTCTTCCGAGATAAAAGTCACTGAGTGTCATCAGTATAGTATTGTGAGCAACTTGGTCGAGGTTGTGCAGTTTCTTCTCTTCAGGAGTGAAGAGGCTTTTGTCCTTCGCGACTTTGGGTCCAGTTCTGGCACCTCCTACTCTGTCCACTACAAGTTCGACTGAGTCGAGCATCGGAACAATGGGGCCTTTCTCCAGAACATCGGTCATGCTGTCGTGCATCGAAGTTAGATGTGCCTCCATCCTTACGCGCCATACCGCATAATTCTCTGTTGAGAACATGGGTACCGTCCTAATCCCTGAAATATCAGCCATTGAAAGAAGTAGGATATAGGATGCAATGAAGAGATGCAAGATGCAGTGAAAACGGATTTTCTAGGATCTTTGTTCAAGATAGTCCAGTTTCAAAGAACAATGATCAATTAAGAACACTGTGCTCTGATACCAATTGTTGGTCCTCAGACGTGGTTCAGGTGTAGAGGAGGGGGGGGGGTGAATACACCTTAATACAAATTTTGTTCTCAAACGTGAATTCAGCTCTAGCTGAGTTTGCTACTGACTGAGTCAGACAGCCAATATGTTTCAGATCGCGTGGGCTAGAAAACTTCTACTAAGTTCAGCACAACAGGCTTTAGTCAGTCGAACAGTCGTTCAGTATCAGAGTGTGTGTGGAAGTGTAGGCCCTATCAAACATCTAGGTTAGAAAACACCGGTTTTATGCTGAGTTTTATGAAGTACAGTTTTAATGCAATATGAACAGTTAGAGAAAACAGTAAATCAACACAGCAAATTTTTAAAGTGGTTAAGACACATTGGGTCCTACGTCCACTGTTCTAACGAAAGCATGGTACTTGTTATATGTATATTGAGCAAGTCTCAGTTGGTCTGTTTACTGGACAGACACAAAACTGGAAGCTTATACTGAGCAAGTTCTCAGTGATTTGTGCGCTTGATAGATTCTCTAGTTATAGTCGTAGTGACTTTTACAAGGGTTTAAAACTTTAAGTGTTTGAGTCTTCTCCAACTACGAGGAAGTTCTTACAAATAAGAACAGTTTTCACAGGGATGTGAACTTGCTCGAGGTTTCTAAGCTAAAGATATTACAATGAGGCTTGCTTAGATAAGAGAAGGGGAACAGTTATAACTCTAAGTGATGAACTAAAAGGGTTCTTCAGTGGACGCTAGTTCTTCACTGGATTCTTCGTTGAGAGTGTTAAGAGTTTGTGCGTAGATAGCTTGGGTTCCCGGTATCATCTCTGCATGAAGACTTCTATTATTTATAGTCGTCGATGGTGAATAGATCCGTTGGAGGGAGGTCTATCCACGTGTTGAAACGACAAGGAAAACAGATCCTTTATTTTGAACGTTGGTGAGTAGGTGCACTGTAGAGATTCTCCTCTTTTTCAGTCTGAGAGCAGCTTTTGTCAGAGAAGATAGGTCGCTGTCGGCTCCTTATTGGTCGAGGTAGATTGGTAGTTGAGACTTGTCAAACATCAAGGTTGACTTCCTCTGAATCCTCGGACCTTCAACTGAATTGGCTTTCCTACTAACGTTCTTCTGAGCCTTCTCTACATGAGCACAAATTCCTGTGCAGATTCAGTTGGTGGTAGGCTGACCAACTGACTTCTTCGATCCCGAGTCCAACAGCTGAGTGCGAGGTCTTCTACTGAATCCTACAGCTACTTAACTCTTAGCCTACTGAGTTCTAACAACTGAACTCGACTAAACTATTACAGATACGAAGGTACAATATTCCTCTAGGGCTTTGGGATCTATCAAATCTATCAATTCATCTACTGAATCCTTATCCCAACAATGTTTGCGAAGAATTGACTTAAGTTCTGTTACTCCTGATTATATCTTTTCAGAACTGAAAGCAGACGAGTTTGAGTTCAATCTTCTGCATACTCCCAATGCTGATTTGATATGCCAATGGATCATGCATACAAGACAATGGTCAGCACACTTGGAGCAAGTCCCTCAATCACTAGTCAATCAGCTGGAAGCTCAATGAAGATCCAAACTGCTGATAAACTAGCTGAGAATTATGCTCTCCTTGTAGTAAATTACCAAAAGGAGATGGACAAGCTCAGGAAGATGAAAAGAGCTTCGAAAAGCTACCAAGGTAAGAAAGATAATAATCACCCAAAAAGTGAATCTTACTCTCTACCTGAATGTAGGAACACTGAGACTACCTCCACTGGAAATAATTAAACACCAAGAACAGAAGGCAAGAGCTCAACGTGGTACAACTGTAAAAAGACGAGACATTACCAATATGAATGTCCAGAGCTCTCGGCTGCTGAAAGAGCTGAAAGGCAAGCCAAAAGAAACAAGTTTATAAGAAAAAGGCAAGCCTACATAGCCCGAGAACTATCCGATTGCACGAGCTATGAAGAACTATTCATGGAATCATATGATGATGATAAAGCAACATTCATGGCAATCGAAGCTGAAGAAGATATTGAACTGTGTCTTATGCCTGGAGAAGAGGCTAAGGTAAATCCTAATCCTAACTTATGCCCCTCTTCACCATGCACACACGACACATGCTTTGTTGCAGGGGAAGCTCTAGATGTGGTTCTAGCATATGAAGATCTACTAGAGGAATAGATTCAGATGAGCACTCAGTTCAGTAGGACACTTCAGGAGCTGGAACTCCTGAGAACTGAAAATCAGAGACTTTCAATGAGAAGTCAGGATTCTACTGAGTCTGAAGGACTTGTCTTGAGATACAAGGAAGAGATCAATTCTCTATAACCTAAGTCTCAATTACAAGAATCTCGGATCTCAGTTCTGACCAAGCACAACTCTGAGAAAGATACTGAAATTGCAAGTCTAAATGAAAAACTCACATAGACAAGAGCTTAGTACGAAGCTCTGAGAAAGAGCGATGCGGTTTGGAGAACCTTAATGACTGAGAAATACACAGGAGCCAAAGAGAAGCTTGAAAAATTACTAAGATTATAGAGACCAACCTGCACAAAGGAAGGACTTGGTTACACATATAAAGCATCGACTTCAGAGCAGCTCAGATAAGTTGGCTGAAAGATTTGTCCTAGGAGGAACTCAATATTCTGAACCTTCAACCCTTTAGACAAAGAACAAACAAAACATGAAAGCACATCAGCTCAACTACCAAAAGATGACCAAAGGTTCAAGCCCCAGAACACCCAAATCCAACTCAAGGGGAACCAAGAAGGTCAGATGGGCCGAACAGTATGTCCATCCTCAGTGGACTCATCCAACTCAGTATAAATCATACTACTATGAGCCCAGAATCAAAAGCCCTAAGTTTCAAAAGAAGAAGTAACCTGAACCTCAGAAAGAAAAGAAGTCAGCATCTGCCAATTCAGTAGAGAGATTCACTGACAACAAGGGCAAGAAGTTATCTGAAATTGCCAGGGTTGTCAGACAGATATGGGTCCCAAAATCTACTAACATCTAAGGACCCAACCTGAACCCAAAAGGTACCTGAATTTTCTTTTATTTTGCAGGTGCTAAAGGACCCTGGGATTGTGGACAGTGGATACTTAAGACACATGACGCATCAAAATAATCTACTGACCAACTATGTTGTGCAGGAAGGAGCTAGAATTGAGTTTGGTGACAACTCCAAAGGATACACAAGGGGATATGGAACACTTAAGATAGGAACTGTCATAGTTCGTAGAGTATCAGATGTTAAAGGACTTCAAGATAATCTCCTTTCGGTCAGTCAATTATGTGATAACTCCAATAAAATGACTTATACTCTTGATAAATGTACAGGAAAAACTGTGTTATCAGGCTTGCGGAGAAGAACATCTACTGTGCAGATTAGAATACCGCTGAACCTGAAGCCTTGCTAGCACACGCAAAGTCAGATCACAAAACAGCATAGCTGTGGCACAAAAGACTAAGTTATATGAACTTCAAAACTATTAACCAGCTAGCAAGAGATGCTAAAGTTAGAGGACTGTCCAATGAAGTTTTCAAACGACATAAGAATTGTGAAGCATGCATGAAGGGAAAGCAGACTAGATCAATCAATCCGCCAATTCCGTTACCCTCTACTGATGGAATCCTTCAGCTGCTCCACATGGATTTATTCAGGCCGGTCTCTCCAGTGACGATCAGAGGCAATGCTCTTGTAGTCATAGATGACTATTCAAGATATACTTTGGTGATTTTCATTGCCAATAAGTCTAATGTCAAAACTGAACTGCCGAAACTTCTAAAAAGACTGAGCGTGGAAAAGGATATCAAGATTCAAAGAATACGTTCAGATCCAGCATGAAACCTCAGCGGCACGCACGCCTCAACAGAACGACCTTGTTGAAAGAAAGAACAAAACATTCAAAGAAGCAGCAAGAACGTTACTCGCAGACTCATGTCTAATCAAAGTTTTTGGCAGAAGCTACTGACATAGCCTGTTACACTTAGAATCGCTCATTACTGACTCAACGACACATGAAAACACCTTACGCACTATGGAAAGGGAGAATTCCTTCTATTTAGCATTTCCATATTTTCGGTTGTTCGTGTTTTATCCACAACAATGGAAAGGATCAGTTAAAGGTCTTCAATAGCAAGTTAGACTAAGGAGTATTCTTAGGATACTCAAGGGACAGCAAATCTTTCAGGGTCTTTAACTACCTGACACTTTGCATGGAGGAAAGCCCTCATGTGGTATTTAATGAATTTGCTTCTGAGAACAGGAAACAAAGCTCTCAGCAAGATGCTGCAGAGGTCAGCAGCAAGCTTCATGATCTAAACTTAAACGATAATAGAGAAGATTCAGCATTGTTGGGATGATGATTCAGATGATGAAATTTAGAACTGACCAACAAGCAATGTAGCTGAACCGATTGATTCTTCTAAACAAAATCAATCCTAGGTAACTCATGTTGATGAAGAAACCCCAGTGGTAACTGAGACCTCTACTGAGAATAACAACTCAGGGGGAACTGCTAATGTTCCTGAGCTGAATGCCCCTAAATCGGGTGACTCAGTAGATACCATTCTTGTTACTAAACTACTTCAATCACAAAATAGTACTACTGAAATTCCACACAATCCTACTATTTGTGTAGAATCAACTTCAGAAGAAGTAACAAGAAGACGTCGCTCATGGTTAGATGTTCATACTTTAGATCTTATTATCGGAGATCCACTAGCAAGCGTTAAGACAAGATCTAAATTCTTTCAAGGTGAAAGCGCTTTATACTCTTGCCTCTTGTCTACCGAAGAACCTTAGTTGATTGAGGATGCGCTGAATGATATTGATTGGATTACTGTCATGCAAGAAGAGCTCAACTGGTTCACCATAAACGACATTTGGGAGCTTGTAGACAAACCCAAGCACCAACATATGATAGGAACCAAATGGGTCTTCTAGAACAAGCGAGATGAAAACAACGTCATCATTAGGAATAAAGCTTGACTTGTTACCAAAGGATATATTGTCAAGCTGAAGGAATAGATTTTGATGAAACGTTCGCTCCAGTTGCAAGATTGGAAGCAATTCGCCTATTCCTAGCATATGCAGCACATCAACAGTTTACTGTCTATCATATGGATGTTAAGTCAGCTTTCCTGAGCAGCGTACTGAAGGAAGAAGTCTATGTAGAACAACTGTCTGGCATTCAACAGGGACATCAAGTATACAGAATCAATAAAGCTCTGTATGTGTTAAAACAAACACCCATGGCTTGGTATGATACCCTTTCCGACTTTCTACTTCATAAAGGTTTTTAGAAGGGAACCATAGATCGAACCCAATTCAGTATCAAGTCAGACAATGATATCTTACTAGTGCAGATCTATGTGCACGGCATCATTTTTTGATTTAGTAATCTGACCATGTGTCATAAATTTGAACAAATGATGAAAGAGTAATTTGAGATGTCGATGATGAGAGAAATGAATTATTTCCTTAGACTTCAAGTAAAGCAATCTAAGAAAGGAATATTCATAAATCAAGCAAAATAGACCAGAGATCTCATCAAGAAATTCGGATGTGAATCCAGCAGATCAATAAAAATCCCCATGAACACGAATCTAAAGATTGATCTTCATAAAGAGGGAGTATCTGTTAACTCAACTGATTATCGTGCTATTATTGGTTCTTTATTATACTTAACTGCCAGCAGACCTGATATAACCTATATTGTAGGTGTATGCGCAAGATTTCAGGCGAATCCCAAGTGGAGTCATGTAGACTCAGCAAAGAAGATTATTTGATACCTGAAAGGAACACCTAATGTTGGGTTATGGTATCCTGCTGATGATAATCTGGAACTAACTGAATATTATGATGATGATCATGCAGGATGTCGAATCGACAGAAAATCGACTTCAGGAACATGTCAGTTCCTTGGCAGTAAGCTCATATCGTGGTTTTCAAAGAAATAGCATTCAGGAGCAACGTCCACTACTGAAAGCTGAATATATGGCTGCCGGAAGCTATTGCGCCCAGATTCTATGGCTTCGACAACAGTTACGTGATTATGATATCTATCAAGATGAAGTGCCGATCTACTGTGATAGTACCAGTGCTATTGCAATTACTTAGAATACAGTTCTACATACGAGATGCAAGCACGTGGATATCAGACATCACTTCATCCGAGACCATGTCGAAAAGAAAGACATAAGAATGGAGAAAATCCATACTGATAAACAAAGGGCTGACATACTGACCAAACCTCTAGCTGAGACCAGATTCAACGAACTCTCACTACTACTATGTCTACTGGATCCTACTGACTCAGTTTAGTAAGCTGATCCCGGAAGGGGGAACTTACTCTCAGTAATTCTGAACTACTCAGTGATGACATAGTGGTATCAACTGACTACTATGTTCAGCTGGCAGATTTTGAGTATTTATTCAGCATATGTTATTCAGCATATGTTATTCTGTAACATCCCGAAATTTTCTAAATAATAATAATAATAATAACAACTATAAAATAAAAAAATTTCATTTGCATCTCATGCATGATATCTTGTGGTAAGTCCTATAAGTCGCGCCTTAGAAATTTAAATGAAAAAAATTAAAGCATTTATCTTATTTGTCTTTAAATCATTTTTGTGATGTAAATGTATTTTGAACTTTGAATGTGTTTATCTATATCATATTATGATTATATTGTATATTTATTCCTTTAGAAATAATTTTAGAATTATTAGGCAAGAATAATATTTATTTTGGATTTCCTAAACCTACTAGGATTCATAAAAGGATAGAATATTTATTAGGGTATTAAGTTATTAGGAGATAATTTAAAATTATATTTTATGAATAAAATAGACCTTTTATTTGTGATATACATGTTTTAGGAAAGAAATCTAGTTTTAGTTATCCTTATCCTAATTTATCTAGGATTGAATCTCTTATATGGTAAGTGATAGAATATATTCTATATAAAATAGATATGGACGAAAATAAATATGGATAAAATATATTTGATATCATATTTTATTAGGGATGGTTGGATAATGATTTTTAGGCTTATAAATACCCCTTAATCGCTCATAATATAAACTTTTCGAAAATCTGTCAGCATACCTGCGAATTGTTTCAAGAATTATTTACGTACTTTCCCGGTAACATATCGTGGTGAAATTTTAGACGGAGGTTCCTAGGTATGTTTTTTCTATCTCTGTAAATTTTTGTGGTTTTTGGACAAGTTGTTATATTTTTAATGAATTTCCACATTTATACTGCCGAAAACTAATGTTTTCTGGATAGAGATTAGTAAAACATTTATATCTCTTTGCAAAAATATGGTATTGATTTCATTCTTTTTCCTAAATACTCTATACACATAGGAGTTTCTCAAAATATTTATTTTGTATTTTTAACATGCTTGTACGAAAGCAGTTTATTACAAACCTTCCATGGTTAAGCAAAGAATTTCATGCGGTGAAGCAGTTTTGAGTGAAAATTGATTTGTATATTATGAATACATCAGTTATCTATATGGTTTAAAATTTTGATATGATATGTCTACGTATGTCTCCTAGATGTGTGTTAAATCTTAGAATTTGTAGAGTATGTTTAGTCCCTGAAACGTATAGATGAATGACAATAGGTCCGAAACCGATTATGTTAGCACAGTAGATATTGTTTTGGTTATAAATTTTAGAGGACATATTATTTTAGTATGAAACAAATTTTGATATGTTTTAGACTCATTAAGGAATATGTATGCAGAAAATTTGAATTTATAGAATTTATTCATGTTCTGTGGAATTTTTCTAAAATATGTATTCTGGCACGAGTTAAGATAGAACATAGAACCCTAGTTTTCGATATGATATGTTGTAACCTAATAACTATAGGTGTCGATATACTTATTTGCATTCCATGTACAAAAAGATTAATTGTTTCAAAGCATGAAAATCATATGTACGTGATTAAGAATTTCATAAATAATTAAGTCAAGCTTTATTATAGGACGCGCGCAAAGGCTTAATCACTTGATATACATCTTTCATTCACTCAAAAAGGTTAAGGTGGGGTTTACTTTTATCCTTATTATATACTATATCGTTTTTCTCATGCGTTATTCAAGACGGGCAGAGCCTTCGGGCAAATCAAGAGCAAGTAAAACCTTCGGGTTAGCCTTCGGGCAATTCGGAGCAAGAAAACCTTCCGGGTTAGCCTTCGGGCAAATCATAGCGAAAAAACCTTCGGGTTAGCCTTCGGGCAATTCAGAGCAGTAAAACCTTCGGGTTAAGCCTCCGGGCTTGCATGTCTAATTTCTCATGTTAAATTCTTTATAGTTTATAGTTTGGATAATTGTTGATCCCACTGAGTAGTCGTACTCACCCCTTAATATTTTCACTTTTTCAGATCATGGTCCGGCAGGTGCTTGAAGTGGCGGATGGTGATGGTCACACACACACAGAAAAGGATTCATGAAATTTTTACGTTATTAATTTAGTTTTATCTTGAACTATGCATTTATTTTTATTTAATTCCGCAAACTAATAGGTGAACATGTTTTTGAATTAAGACTTCCGCTTTTATGAAATGCATTAAAACCTTATTATTTTTATAAATCTATTATTTTTTTGAAAATTAAATTGAGAAAATTAAATGTTATGCACGAGGTGACGTCCCCTTAAAAGTTATGAAAATTGGGGCGTTACATATTCAGCAAGTCATTGCATTTATTTCCCGTCATTAATTTCTATAAGATGTTAGTAATACAAATGTTTTCATTAAAGGCACAACATTCCATATACTGACTGTGGCGCATTAAATGCATGCCATCTCACCTTACCTTTTAGATGATAGATACGTAGGTCGAGATTATAGACGATAAAGTAATCATAACCTCTTCTAACATTTAATCATTGTCGTCCATCTTTCAAATTCAGATTAATCTCAACCGCTGCTGAATAAATTGTTCATATTCATATATGATATATATGCTCGTATCCATGATCTGATATCTTATTTTTCGCTATTATTGATCATATTAGTGCTTTGCAAAAATTAACTGCACTAGAAATCTACTACCTTCACGACACTAATTCTTCTCGACATTCCTTAACTTAATCTGTAGTAACTGACTTACTATATTTTCAAGTGCTAACATTTGTTGTGCAGATTCAGTATTTTCAATGGTGAGCTCTCCCAACAATGAAGTATTGATCCCTTCTGACATTGGAGGAGATCATCGGCAACAAGAGGGTCTAGTTCGAGCCAGTCCTAGCGTTTAGATTGTGTGAAATTGATTGCATGGAGGCGATCTTCAATGCTCTGCAATCTTCAGGTCTTCCATCTCTTCTATCTAGGGTTCCTCAGTTGTACCTTCCAAGGCAGGTGATTGAGTTCTATATGAACTTACTTCAGGATGAAGATCATAAGGATGTCTCTTGCATATCCTATCAGCAAGAAGTTGGCAACAATGTTTGGGAAGCCAAGATCGTAGATCTCAATATTGTTGACTGCCTCAGCAAAAGCTTTGATCTTCCCAATGAAGGGATTTCTCCTATCGGCTACAAGTATACTTCCATCAACAAATATATCTGCCAATTCAGCGGGCAGAAGGATATCGTATTCAAAGCGTCATTTCTGAAGAACATGTTTCTCCTTGAATACCGAGGCTTTGCATATATTGTCAAGCACATTATGACAAGCTCCGCTAGATCTTTTGATCAGCTGTCTAGGGTCAGGATCCAGATCATGATGGCGATCATGGATGGAGTCCAAGTGAACTGGACTGAATTCTTCATAACTCAGTTCAGGGCTCAGTTCCAGAAGTTCGTCGCAGATGCGAACAAGGTGTCTCTCCAATTGATCCCTAAGGGGAAGTTGTTGTATGGCAGCAAAGTGTACATCCTGATCGAGGTTTTCTACCAAAGAAGAGTAGCCTTCACTGCCTCGTTCTCATTCGACAAGAAGAATATCAAATTTCAGAGCGCAGCAGCAGCTGAGATATCTATTAGGCGTTGAATTCATGAAAGCGCTCAACACCATCCACTCAGGACCCATGGCAAGCTCAACAAAAGAAAAGGAAACTATTGAAGAAAGCCAAAACAACAATTATCCCTAAGCATGTATCCATACGAGATTTAGAGTCCGGGAAAGAGGATGTGACTCTGACTGACAAAGTTAAATGATACACTCAGAGGAGACTCAGTTAGATATCCCTACTGACTTACCTCAGACAGAGGTCTTCACTTCAGTAACCACTTTAGTACTGACAGCTCATCTCAAAGCTACTGAAGAGATAGCGGAACAGATTCTAAAAATACTAGATCACTCCGATCTGGTAGACATCGCAGTAAGGGCTAGGGTCCACCTGCGTCTCGAATTCCTAGAATAGGATATCTTGGATGAGACCATCGACCTAAGGACAGTCCCAATACTGTTGCAAGAGGAGCAAACTCTTAAGGAGGAGATAGGCTACGGAGAGACAGCTGACATTGCATCAATGGATGTTCTCCGTTCAGCTATGCTGATGCTCCTAAGTTTGAAAGGCACTTCTGAACAGCCTTCTCAGCCCCAGACTCAACCTGACTCGGATAATGATGAGTCACTCAAGGACGCAGAACAGGGAGAATCTGCCGAGGGAAAATCTCCCAAAGATGATGATTCACCACCTCCACTTCCTTCATCCGGTGCCATCATCTCAACACCGTCTACATCTCAGCGCCCATAAAAGCCAAGCAAATTTAGCTATTACGCTGCTAAGATAAAAGATGCATCAGTGGCATCAATCAATAATTACGTTAAGCGTCAGGGTCATAAGAACCGTCTTCTTGCCAAAGACGTAAATTTCAAATGGAGCCAGTCTACTGAGGCTCAGACTCAAAAACTGAGTGACCTGACAGCTGAATTGCAGAGGATCAGTACGCCTATTATTCCTGATACTGATGAGATCCTCCACAAGGCATTTGAAGCACATAGGACTGTCTGAATTCTCAATTCCAACTAATCCTGCAGTCTCATGCCAAAACATTTTCTAATAAAATGGTCGCTGCACTATCAGATGTCCTCAAGGCCATTGAAGAGCGAAACAAACTAACCACTGAAAGCGTGTCTTGAGCACTTTTGGAACAAGCTAACACCGGTTGTGCAATTAAGAATGAAGCCATTGAGCTGGTTGACACGTACCTGAAACAGAATAAGGTAGCAAAAGCTAAAGTACTCAAAGTCACCCAGACTGAACACGACAAACATTGGGATGAGTATACAGACGCTATCAGGGAAGTTGAAGCCAAGATTGAAACGATAAGTCTCTCAGTCTCAGGCCTTGCAGAAAAGGTCACCACTTTGGCCACTCAGTTAGATGATGCCAGAAAGGGGGAAGGAAGTAGAAGGAAACAACTATTGACCCTCATAAAAGCTGAGTGGCGACTGCTATAGCGAGAGAAGAAGCAAAAGGGGAAGGTTCAGGAGAACCAACTGAAGCATCAGTAACTGAAGTGACTCAGTTTATTGAAGAGCTGACTGAAGATGAGCTAATACGCTCAGCTACAAAGGGAAAATCCATAGCTCCTGACAATCCCCCAAAGCCTAAGAAGCTCAAATTCCGAATGCCAGATGAGCAGATTGCCTATGACGAAAAAATGGCCGAAGAACTCCAAACATTGTAGGAAGGCAAAACCAAGGCTAAGAAGAAATGCATACAGATCATAACTCCATTGACTAAGAAATTTAGAACTGTTATGCCGAGGTAATAAGAGCTCAATCTTCCAAACCCAAATCTGTTGAAAAAGCGCCTGAAGCTTCTAAGTCTAAGCTAAAGTCAGCTGAACCCAGTGACACTGAAGCTAACACTGAAGCAGAACAGATCTTCCTTCTACAAAGCCAACTAAAGAGCAAGAAGCAGAGATGAAAGCTTTATGGGATGCCAACAAAAGAGGCTTAGACATAACTGTTGAGGCCTACTAAATTCAAGATACAAAAGAGAGTAAGATTAGCAGACCTTGAGGTACTCAGGCAGAGAGAAAGAAGCTAAGGAGAGAATCCCTAAGAAAGATAGAAGTATTCCAACTACTTTGAAATTCTTCAGACGCAGAGATAAGGGAATAATATCAAAAGGATCATCTATCCAAGGACTGAACAGTGGGTACCCTGGAACTTAGAAATGGGAGCGGATCAAGATCGAATTCATCAAGAGCCACTATATTTGGAAGTCTACGAACGAGGATTCTTCACCAGAAGTGTAGTTCAAAGAATTTTTGATGATCTCAGATCCAAAAATTTATGTAGAGATATTGATCGCTCACGATCAATCATGTCTAACTCTCAAGGAACCTGAATTTAGAACTATCCCTCCTCCTTGCACTTTAGAAGGGATATTTGCACAATGGAGATTGAGGATGATATCAAATTTGTCATGATAAGGAAGGGACTTGAACTGAATGACCCAGAAGAGAAAGAAGAGATCAAGAAGCTGAAGTACAAAATCTACTCATCATATGGTCTTGATCTTCCTGAGAAGAAGTCAGCTGACTTCAAGACCAGATTGCAACAATTCAGAAAGGCTAGCTGATTTCCTTCTTCATTGCTCTGATAATCCTAGCTCTGATAGAATAGAATTTCTATGTACATGTAATTATTCATCATATATGAAATTCCATCTCTTTTGGCCTAAGACAACTACTCATCATCACATGGTTGTTTTATCTTTCAACACTACTGATCACCTTAGTAATCAGATTACTTATTCACCTGCTACTTATCTCTTTGTGTGTTTTTCCTTAGTTCGTTATTGTTATTTCTTTTTTATCCTAGTCATAAGGGGAAATTATGTTGTAAAGGTTTTGGCATCATCAATTAAGGGGAAATTGTTGGGAATGAGATTCAGTGTGATAAGATTTGAAGATCCCACACCCCTAACTGAATGATGAGCCTTATAATGTAATAACTTAGTTGAGTTCGGCATATTAGGAACTCAGTAGGCTAGCTAGAGTTCAGCAGCTGATAGGTTCAGTAGAACATTTGTTGTCAGCCGAAGAACTCAGCACTATGTAACTCAATTGGGCATTTCAAAACCCACTCGAGCCAAGCACTGAATATCTTAGAAGAATATCAGTAGAAGACAATTCAGTAAAAGGTACGAGGAATCAGAGAAAGTCAACTCAGTATGCTCTTAGAGTTTGAACAAACTTCACCAAACTCTCTGAACATCGACCAATGAGGAGCTGCTAGCACTGTACCTGCTCTGCCATAAAGCTGCTCCCTGGACTGAAAAAAAGGAAATCCCGATAGTGACATTCAAATTGAAGATGGCCTTTTTTCCTGTTGTATTCTAACGGATCTATTCATGACTCGAGACTATAAATAAAGAAGTCTTCATGCAGAGAAGATAACATCAAAGGAAACCAAACACTCAAGAGTAACGTATTGTAATATCATAAGCTTAGAAAACTCGAAGGACTTCAGCTTTCTGAACTGTTCTTATTGTAAGAACTCTTAGAGAAAATCAAACCTCATGTTTGAAACTTGTAAAGTCACTAAGACTATAACTAGAGTATCTGTCCAGCGTACAGATCGAATGAGACTTGCTCAGTGTAAGTAATCAAGAACTCTTGCTTTGCAGGACAGTGGACGTAGGATCATGCGTATCCGAACCACTTTAAAAACTGTTTGTGTTGATTGATTGTTGCATTGATTAACTATTCATACTGCACAAAACTGAACTTTAAAATCACCCAGCATGAAACGTGTTTTCAAACTGAGCCGAAAATTGTTATGGAAAAATTGGAATGGTATTGGGCTCCAAGAAAATGCAACTATGATTACGCATTAAAAAAAATTACGTAAATATGGCAATACACACATTGATTGCATGCAATTGAGGAAGGCAATATATTGCTTGTTACTTTAACACACCAACACACACGCTTCGCCTCTCTATATATCGAATGTGACAAACAAATATTGGTTTCTCTCAAGATCGGAAGCAGCGGAAGAAGAAATCGGAGATTAGCGCTGTTGTAATTCATCATGGCGAAGACAGATTGCAGTCTCCAACAACCGAAATCGGTAACTCTTTCCTTCATCCACCTTCTCGTGTATCATTTCATTGAGATTTTGATGCATTGATTGGGGTCTAATTTCTGTGGATTTAGGGCAAGAGCGATGAGCTCCGGCAGAGGCTCAAGCACATCGATTTCGTGGTGGTTGCCGCCCTTCACGTGCTGATGCTCACCGCCAAACTCTACGCTTTTGCCAAGGAGCGATCCGGACCGATTAAGCCTGGGATTAATATCGTTGAAAACTCTGTGAGGTCTGTTGTCGACCCGCTTTACTCGAAGTTCCACCATATCCCCTTTCAACTCCTCATTTTTGTGGATGGCAAGGTATAATATGTATGTAATTGGATAATATTGTTGTATTCATTTTCTCCGATTGTGTTGCGTGTTGCGGCAATGATTCAGATTCTCGATTTTGTTTAGTGTAATTGTTTGATTTTAGCAATTTGCTGGGCTTTGCTTGATTTGGGGAAATATTTATTTCTCAATTGATTTGATTAACTATTGAGATTCTTCTTGTCGGTGGTTAGCAGTTCCACAAAGTTGGTATACTTTTCTAGAAGTTGATAATCTTGTTATCTGGATTTAGGCATTTCTCTATCCGGCACTCGGTGTGTAATTATGATAGGTCATGCAGAGGTTCTGCTAGAAAGTAGATGTTGCGAAATGACATTGCTGGTGCTCTTGGATTGAGCAGTACTTCTTTGTGTATTTTCTTTAGTTTTCATTTACACAATTGAATACGAGTTAAATTAGGTTCATCAGGTAAATATGTATTTCTAGATATCTGAAATCACGAATATCTTGCCTTTCCTTCTAGAGAGTGACAAATCAAGAGTTTGATCTTAGTCATTAGTATGGTTATATGATGGGAAAGGAGTTTCTGCACTTGAAATGATGTTCAGTTTGGTTCCTTTTGATCTGAGGGGAATGTTCGTGACTGTCTCTTATGCTTTTGATAGAAGTTTTGCTTTATTAACAAGCTAGTAAGTTTCAGTGGTTTCCTTTCCTCAAACATGAATTTGATGATCTATCTAGAATTCCATATTACAAAAGCATTGTTTAAATGCTGCTCTGTTTCTGCAGTTCTTGATGCTTTGGTTGATTGGTATTTGTTCTTAGATGATGATGGCCAATCTGAAATCATGCATACGCAGGTTGATGCATCTGTGGACAAAGTGCAGAATTGGTTGCCCCCATCACTGAAGAGCGCATCATCCACAGCCTTAAAGCATGCTAGCAGAGCACCTGTTGCTGCACGGTCAGTGATGATTGATGTCAAGAATGAGGGGATGGTGGAAACAGCATCTAGGCTCGCAAAAACAGTGTTTGCCAAGTACGAGCCAGTTGCCAAGGACTTGTACACCAAGTACGAGCCATTAACAGAGGAGTACGCGCTATATGTTTGGCGCATCCTGAATCAATACCTCTTCTTTCAACGAGCAGTCCAGGCAGCTGCTCCAATTGCCTGTTATTGCTCCAAGATGTACAACCAAAAGGTTGAACATGCTGCTAAGAGCGGCTACAAGGTGGCATCACATCTTCCACTCATACCCATCCAAAAGATAGCTGAGGCGCTGAGGAATGAAAATATGAAGCCTCTAGTCATTGATGGGGGCCATGAACAACAAGTCCCGGCGTAGTGATGAATCCGATTTGGAGTACGCATTTTGTGATGTTTTTTACTAATATTGTTTATCTGTTTACGGAAGCTTTATGGTACTCAAGTTGGAACATTCGGTTTATGCATTCAGACTGGGGAAGATTATTGGCATGACATTTTTTTGGCAGTTGGACTGTTTTTTCAAATTATAAACTTATCAAATGTGTGGTAAATTCGAATGATACACCATAATCATCCAAGGTGAACCAACCACATTCTTATTCTTATGTGTATCATCAATGTATTGATATGGTAATTGTAGCCCAGTATTTTTTTTAATAAAAAAACTATATATCAATATTTTATGATGTGGTATATATAAGGGTATACGAATATAATATACACAATATAAATCATTTTGGGAGACAATTTCTTGATATTCTTTATTGGCAAATTGACAAATTTAGTTTCCAATGTTTGTCACTTTGGATGAATTGGTCCATAATTTTTTTTTTAGTTTATTGGTTCCCAATGTTTGCTAATTTAGATAAATTGGTCCTTCTGTCAAATTTTAAGTTAATTAAGTGTTAATCATAGGGGTAATTATTATTATAAAAGTTTCAGGGACCAATTCATCCAATTTTTAAATAAAACTTTAATTTTTTTTAATTTTTTTAAATTATGATTTTTTCGGAAAAAAATTAATTTTTCAAATAATTTTTTATTTTAAAAATTACTTTTTTTCAACTAATTTTTCTTTTTTTCAAATAATTTTTTTGGTAAACGAAAAAAAATTAATTAATAATAATTTTAGGGACCAATTCATCTAAATAATTTTTTGAATTAACTTTTTTTCAAATTTTTTTATTTAAATAAAAATTAAGTAAATTTAGATTAACTAATAATTTAACATTTCACAGTGAAGGAGGGGAGCGGGTCAACACAACGGTTGGGGAATGTGTTATGTTCTTCGAGGAGAGGAACAGCTGGACGACCACCTCCTAGTTGTCCAGTTATGGCCTCCCACCTCCTAGTCGTCGAGTTGCTCTTCTCCTCGAAAAACATAACACATTCCCCAATCGTTGTGTTGATCCGCTGCCCTCCTTCATCGTGAAATGCAAAATTATTAGTTAATCTAAATTTACTTAATTTTTATTTAAATAAAAAAATTTGAAAAAAAATTAATTCAAAAAATTATTTAGATGAATTGGTACCTAAAATTATTATTAATTAATTTTTTTTCGTTTACCAAAAAAATTATTTGAAAAAAAAAGAAAAAATTAGTTGAAAAAAATTAATTTTTAAAATAAAAAATTATTTGAAAAAATAATTTTTTTCGAAAAAAATCATAATTTAAAAAAAAAATTAAAAAAATTAAAGTTTTATTTAAAAATTGGATGAATTTGTCCCTAAAACTTTTATTCCATAAATACCCCTATAATTAACACTTAATTAACTTAAAATTTGACAGAAGGACCAATTTATCCAAATTAGTAAACATTGAGGACCAATAAACTAAAAAAAAAGATTAGGAACCAATTCATCCAAAGTGGCAAATATTGGGGACCAAATTTGCCAATTTGCCTTCTTTATTCAATAACTTATCATTTATTTATGGCATTACAAGATAAGCAATTGTGCAATAAAAAACCTTATTATTCATCTTCGCCTGAGCCCGACCCGACATTTTATTCGGACCTGAACCTGGAAGGTGGAATATTTGAGGAAAATTCTACTCTAGACTGGGTCTACAACTTAAGTTGTAGACCTTGTGGTGTGAAATGATGCCACCTCATTTATTTTTTAAAACAAAAAATATTTATAAAATTTAAAATGTGACGTAGCATTGCTCTACACCACCTGATCTAGGGTAGAAATTTCCGATATTTGATAGGCTTACGCTTTAGTGTTGAAGAAGGCATAATTTGAATGGCTAACTGTCTGCGGATGCCCATGGCCTCGTCTCTGTGCTGCTCCTCCTCAGCTTCCGTTGTGCAGTCCCCTAAACGGCGTAGTTTCGGTGTAATGAACAGCGTCAAGATTCCGATGCCCCCTATTAACCCTAAAGACCCCTTTCTATCACGCCTCGCCTCCCTTGCCGCCACCTCTCCTGATGCGCTCCTTAACAGACCTAAAAACTCTGATACGCCGCCGTTTCTGGACGTTTTCGACTCCCCCACGCTCATGGCTACCCCCGCCCAGGTATTTTCTATTTCATCGCGATTTATGAAACTCAACTTGAGTTTTCTATTCCATCGTATAGCGTTTGGTTGCTTACCTTTGTTCTCATAAAGCTAGGATTTTTGTGTTTCTCAAGAATTTATGGCACGGGTTAACTATTTGACTGGTTTGTTGTTTCATATTCTTATTATTATAATCTTAACTAGCTTATCCTACCGTCTTTTGTGGGTGAATGGGCCTCGCCTCTTGTTTCAATAGTGAGATTCAGTAATGAGCAAATCTGGGATGATATTCCAGTAAATACTCTTTAACATACTGAAAGGGAAAAAACCAAAGTGCAGAAATCTCAATGTCAAAACCACAAAAATAAATGTCTTAGGCCTCTGAACAGCAGCTCATCCCGCTTCCACCTCCACACCCACTTTGTGCTTCAAGTTCACCGACTTGAGCGCTTTCAAGTTTATCTACGTCCATAAACTCCCTTTTTCCTATCTTACAAGTTGATATGAGGTGGTTTTTGCCTGAGAAAATCTGTTCGATCGATTCAAGCAAATTCTGCATTAAAGATACATTCAAGTTTGCTCTTACAAAATCTAGATGTCAGAAACAATCACTTTCAGCAGGGAAGAAGTGACATCAAAGCCTGCCTTGAAGCTTTTCAATAACATTGGTTACCATTTCCCAGAAAAACTTGTGGCGTATGCATATGAAGATGTCACCGCTAGTCATATCACCATACTTGTGGCAAGTAATAAACCCAAGCATCGGTTCTGACTTTTATTTTGTACATGTGACTAGCAGGATGCGTCTCGTTTACAACAACAAAAAAAAAAAAAATCAAACAAAAGGACGCATTTATTTTGGAACAAAAAGTTCCAGATCTGATAAATGTTTCCCTTTTTTATTGTTTTCATTTTTGTGGAGGGCCGGTGCATTTTGCGAGTTGGTTGATATCCATGGTAATCAAGTGAAAGGCAGATTTGCATCTATGCTTGGGTTTATATTCACCAAATTCCCTAATATTGCTCGTGGCTGCATCTTCAACTATGCTCATGTCAGCTGTACCTTGTTGAAAAGCTTCAAACCATAGAATTTGATGCACATATTCCGAGCTGCAGGAGATGGTTTTGACATCTCAAAAGATGGAAAAAAGAAGTTAATGGGATCAGAGAAACACTTGGAAGCACTAAGTCCCCAGAGGTTTACTATTTCCGAAGGCTGCACCCTGCTTTTGTCCCCTTCAGTTCATGTTGAGTATTGGCTGGAATGCCAAGGGAGAGTGATGCCATCATGCCATTGAACAATCTTGATGCAACAGTAAAGAAGGCTCAATGCCTTCTCTACAAAAATCTTGCCTTGATGTGTAATTGTGTACAACCTTTTTCTAGCATTTTGGGAAACTTTTTTTGAGATTAGCTCCTCCACTTATCATTTGTGCCATATTCCTGTGCTTAAACTTATTGTCCATGAGTAGGCATCTTCGCATTTCCTAAGATCTTTGTGCTGTGCCCTTCAACGAATCACTGAAATGAGAACCATGGAATTATTTGTGATCATAACCGAGTGAAATGATTAGTTTAGGCTCTTCCACAGTCCACTCCGGAATTAACATATTGATGGTGGAAACAAATTTATTTTCAAGTAGCAAACTTTTCATTGATGAATATCGCTTTGTTATTTGAAACAGGTGGAGAGATCTGTTTCTTACAATGAGCACAGACCAAGAAGACCTCCACCAGACTTGCCCTCATTATTGCTGCATGGAAGAATAGTGTACATTGGCATGCCGGTTGGTATTTTCACCCTACTCCTCATTCTTTTAGCCTATTCCAGTCCTGATTTGAGTGGCAAATATGAAGAAACCTTGAATAAAGTTTTAGGTCCTCACAGAATAGAACATAAAGAAATCTAGAAAAATATAGCTTGGCGCTAGTTTGCAACTTAGGCAACTACTTTTTTTATTTAATATCACGCTTAGAGCGTCACGACCATAAAAAAAAATTATTCTCATCCCCCATTTTGAGGAGATGTTCTCTGAAGATAAGAAATAATTTCCAAAAATGGGACCTAACATGGTCCGTAAGAAGCATGCTTCTTGGATTTGGCAGGCATTCACCTGTGTGTTTTGTCAAAGACAATTTCATTCTCTTATTTTTGTTTCCTTATCAATTTGCATTTCCTTCTACTTGTACTTCCAATGGATGGTATCTTACACTTGTATTAAGTTGTTGTTTTTTTAAATATATGCATTTTATAAGATTTTGATCCTAACTAAGACTAGCCTTTTTTACTCGATTACTTAGGAACTTACTGAAACAATCTTAAATTCTTATCACATATCTGATAAGAGGTGACTGGGGAAGTTCCATTGTGCTTTTATTTGAGGTTTTCTTCACTTCTTCTGGCTGCTTCCATCCGTGTGTACGTCCGGTGAAGTTATAATGTTTGATGCTGACAAGAGTATCAATGAATGTGTTCACATTTTGCTTATTAGAAAAATTCTAACTATATATTCCATAAAATAGTTTTAACTTCTTAGGAGAAGTTTGATATCTTGTCAGAGCAAGTTAATTGATACCGGACTGTTCATTTAGCCAGTGTGATTTTGACAAAATGGCTTAGAATTTGGAAACATGCTTTTTAAATAATGAGTTACTTTTATTTTCATATTTTGAATAACATCTTAACTTAATTCTTGCTAATAATTTTCAGTTGGTGCCAGCTGTTACGGAGCTTATTGTAGCTGAGTTGATGTATCTTCAGTGGATGGATCCCAAAGAGCCAATTTATCTTTATATAAATTCCACGGGAACAACTCGTGATGATGGCGAAACGGTGAGACCTTAAGGAATTAATTTGACTATTGCCTTCAGAACTTATTGAGAAGATTCCATTCCACTTTTTGTCCCGGTTCCATTCTTTGCATAGTTCTTTTAAACCATTATCTTTCTTATGTTTTACGAGTGATGGTCTCCCTTGAACCTCAAATAGCAATATCTCTGAAGAGAAAAAAAGGACACTGTAATGACTATCATGTCATATGCGTCTGTTGTTGCTTGGTTTTGAAATATATGATGAATAGTAAGGTTATCATTCTTTGGCATGATATGGAAGCTCTACTCGATAGCAAACACGAATTGCGTAGTTGTATGATGATATGGCACAAATCAGCACATATTCACCACGAACAAGACACTGAAGCACAATTTTATTTTTAATTTTTTTTTTTATTTTTTAATTTTGTTAAATTACAGTTGTCTCTAATATCTATCTTGATTATAATACACAGTCAGATTACACGAATTGCCACCCCTTGTTGATAGCTTGGTATCTAAATTTATGCAGGGGAATTGATATTTGCTTATTGCTACTTTCAGGGACTGTCTGCTTTTAAGAATCTTGAATCCAAATGAGAAAATAATCTTAAGCTGCTGTTTGTGGTTGCCTAATTGTTGGATATTTTGCTGCTATTTTTTGTTCTCATTTCTTGTAATCACTAGATTTTTGTCTCATTTTCTTATAAGTTTTCCTGTTTTCCTTTCTGATTGCTACCTATTAATTCTACTTCTAATTTCATGGGCAATTTGTTACTTTTTTATATATATCTTTCCTGTAAGCCACTGCTGTTCTGTGTTGGTACTTTATTTTTACAGTCTACAATAACTGTTTAACTTTGTTTTTCATTTGATGTTCCAAGTTGAGTTTACTCTTCATGCTTTCTGTATAATGCTTCAAGTATTGTACAATGTTAGGTTGGGATGGAGACTGAAGGTTTCGCAATTTATGATGCCATGATGCAACTGAAGAATGAGGTGAGGTTTCTGTTGATAAGAGTACTTATTGTTTATTAATTTTTGAAAGAAAGTCTTCTAGGGAATCATTGTTACCCTCAAGGGGCATTGTTTTTTAACTCATTAGGGTAGTTGCACTAATTTTTTTCAGGGGATGATTCTTTTCACTTTCTTACCTGATTTCAAGTTCCAGTATCTAGTAGCGTGCCTCGGCCGTTTTTATGATACTTAGTGTTGCTTACGTCCTTTTTATTAGCTTATGTTCAATCTCATATATAGATACACACGGTTGCTGTTGGAGCTGCCATAGGCCAGGCATGTCTCTTACTATCTGCTGGAAGTAAAGGCAAA
This sequence comes from Lavandula angustifolia, assembly GCA_028984105.1. NCBI lineage: Eukaryota > Viridiplantae > Streptophyta > Magnoliopsida > Lamiales > Lamiaceae > Lavandula > Lavandula angustifolia. Next base: position 27,718,123 of record CM054814.1, on the reverse strand, counting down.
AGATTCATGATGCCACATGCCAAAGGTACTATTCTGTTGATGTAATGTGAGTTTGCAACTCAAAAGTAAGTTTATTCACACTTGTGTCTGAGCTCAATTGAAACTTCCTGTTTCAGCTATGATTCAACAACCTCGTGTTCCATCCTCTGGTTTGATGCCAGCCAGTGATGTTCTGATTCGTGCAAAAGAGGCAAGTTTGTACTCCTTTGCTTTCTCTTACTATATTGGACTGGAAGTCTGCAATCTGGCATTTACCTTCAGCGACTTTCTAAGTATGTTTATGTTTCCACTAGTTGGAAACGAACCTTTGAGGATTTATTAAAAAATTAGATGGTAATGCCCCCAATAAGTCTGTAATAAGCAATATTAAAATTTGAAACTTATGGGTCATTCAATCTTGTATATACGCATCATAAGTAGAGATGACAATTTTGCGGGCATAGTGTAGTACGCATCTTGGACTCAAGGACCCAGAATCGGACCCAGACCTGTACGGGTCCAGAAATTTGGAGCCAGCCTCGGACCCGCACAAGGCGGGTCTACCCAGCACCATACCCCGAGACCCATTGGTGATTTGAATTGTTGGTTTTGAATTGTCTTATTTTTAATTATTATTTTTTGTTAATGGAAGCCTTTTCGTTTGAATTTTTTTTATTATGGTTGTCATCTATTATTACATAGGAGTATGAATTGAAGAATAAGAAAATTCTAATAACGTATAATCTATGAAGCATGGAAACGACTGTGAGGATGGGGTATCCGTATCCGAGGCGTTTTTGATACGTTTTCTATTAGCACGGATACGTTTTGGATGCGCCCCGGATACAGCCCTAAACGTATTTATAACGTATCCCGTTTCCATATTATTTTTTTATTAAAATTTTACTTTTGGAAACGGGTTGGAAACGCTGTGGGATACTCGATATCAAATTAAAACCTTGACTCACGCTGCAATTCATAAACCCTTCCTCTCCCAATCAACGCCGACCTGTCCTGCCCTAGCCTCCGCTGTTCTGCCCTCGCCGTCGACCTCGCCGCCGTCGCCCAAGCGGCCTTCTCCCCATTTGCTGCTGTCCACACATCCTATGCGCTATATAGTCATTCTCGAATTGGTGTTGAGCATTTAATTGAATTGATGCAAAATTATTGGGCATTCTCGATTTGGAATTGTTGGGCATTTAATTGAATTGTTGGGCATTCTCGATCTGGAATTGTTGGGCATTTTAATTAAATTATTAATTGACTTTTGTATGATTGTTGGGCATTTAATTGACTTTTGTATGATATTTGTGAGTTTTGAGGATCGAATTGTGTTATTATGTGAATTTGGATTTTTTGAAGTATTAAATTATATTATATATAGTTAAATTTAAAAATTCGAAACGTATTTCAAATGTATCCGTATCATGCTTTTTTGAAAAATAGGTATCGCCGTATCCGTATCCTAATGTATCCGTATCCCCGTATCTATTTAGCATATTATAATATTAAACAATAAATAAGATTAATAATGCGGGTCTCGAACGGGGCTAGGTGGGGTGGGATTGGTAGAGAAATTGGACCCGGACCCGTCCCGGACCCACGCGGATTGGGTCCAGACCTGCCTCGTGCTTCTGCAGGTCGGTTATTACCCGCCCCCATCACGGGGCGGGGCCCGACTGCAGGTCGGAGTTATTACCCGCCCCCATCACGGGGCGGGGCAGGTCGGGCCCTGCGGGTCCGGTTCGAATTGCCATCTCTAATCACAAGGACACCAATATTGATATCTGGGTAAGGAAAATGTCCATGTCAGGATCTCTGATCTTTATTTACTTTTATCAGGCTTTGATTTGTTATAACGTGCAAAGTACATCAAATGTTTCTTGGACTGATCCGCCTGCTTTTGTAGGTAATAATAAACAGGGATATCCTTGTTAAACTTCTAGCCAAGCACACAGGAAATGTAAGTTGATACGTTGAATTGTTTACGTGTTTGTTTTATTCATGAAGCAGTCTTCCTCATATTCCTTCTTAATTGGTCAGTCAGAAGAGACTGTGGCCAATTTGATGAAAAGGCCATTTTACATGGACTCCACTAGAGCTAAAGAATTTGGTGTCATTGATAAGGTGAGTTGTTTGAAATTGTGCCATATCTTTTGCACCTAATGACCTTTGCTGTAGACTAATAATGTAACATCTCCTGATTCAGATACTTTGGCGTGGGCAAGAAAAGATTATGGCATGATGCAGCTGCTCCGGAAGATTGGGATAAGAATGCCGGAATTAGAGTCCTTGATGCAATGTAGCTGAATACTTAGGAGGTAAACTCTTTTTCTTTATACATTTTCATTGCCCTCTATTTGCTAGGTTGAATACATAACCACATTTACTTCTGTTTGTCTTCCATTCAAGGCCCTTGCATTTTTGGCCAATTAATTAGTCTTGTGAGGTGAAAATAACCATGTTTGCTTTTGTCATTTATGATCTCGTAAAGATATAATGATTGAATTGCAATTCTTTGATCAGTACAGAAGCTTATATACAGCTGATCTCGAAGCTAAGATGATGGTGTATGTTTGCGTGATATATCACGGCGGGCATTAAACGGATTGTGGGTACAGATGAAGGTGTTGATGAGAAAGCTTAGCTCCAAGAACAGCTTTGTGTTGTTTTACAGTTGTCATGAAGTATACTCATAGTGTTTATGTTATCTCTAGTTAGTTCAACGAGGCCCTTGCTTCTATAGAAATTTATCTTATCAAATAGAATGTTGACATTTGAGTTGCTTGATTCTCTTTTTCAATGTTCTTTGTGAGAAATTAATGCTTATACAAGGGCCACCGGTGACTATTTATCAAAATGACTTTTCACTAGTTGCCCGTTTGAATCTCAGTAATGCGTGGAAGTTGAGTTTTTCTTGTAATAGATGTGCACATTTAGACATTAAAAGTCTTGAAGGGGAATGTGTGAACATTTATATCCCTCCCTTCCATAATTGTTGCTCCAAAAATTTTTGGCATAATTTTTAAGGAGATTTGTTGGTTTGTGTATAGATGTGGAGTCCTCAAATAAAGTACTTGTAATAATTAACTATTTTCGGAAAGAGAACAACAATTGTAGGACAATTCGAAAAGGAATGTGGAGCAAGAATTATGGGATGGAGGAAGTATAAAGGAGCAAACTTGCAAAACAATGAAGGGATATTAGCCCATAAATTCACAAAGATTTTCATTCAATTCTGTTCTCGCACACCAACTTTAAAATGCTCCCATAAATATATAAACTTTCGATTTTTTAAACTTTGTACACTGGCAAAATTTTCGTTCAAATTGAAGCTGACATGACAAAATTGAATCTGATGTGGCAAAATTTGAAAGTTTTGAATTGCTTATAAATACACAAACTTTGTTTACAATTTGATTTTGCACATGAATTTGAATTCAATTAAAATTTGTATATGGTTGCAATTAATAAATACATTTGTATTTTTTTTTATTTTATGTTATAATATGTTGGGACGACTCATATTACTGCTAGAAAAAATATAAATTGCCATATCAAATCTAGTTAAAATTACCCTTATATATATAAGTGAATATATGGGTCTACTGTTACCACAAACAGTAGAACTCCCTCACCTATGCTACTGTTCCGACTCCAAACATACTCGGCTACTGTTTCTATGTACAGTTTTCTACAAACACAGAAACACACCACATGACACCACATGACAGTGATAAAGCACACACACTCACACACTAGAGTAGTGGAAACAATGCTGCTAAGAATCTTCATCCCTTTCCTCCTCCTCCTCGCCGCCGCCGCCGCATCCTCGCCAAGCACCCCTCCTTCTCCACCTTCAACCACTACCTCACCGTCACCCACCTCGCCGGCGAGATCAACCTCCGCCGCACCATCACCGTGTGCGCCGTCGACAATGGCGACATGAACGACCTCCTCGCCAAGCACTACTCCCTCCCCACCATAAAAAACATCCTCTCACTCCACATCTTCGCCGACTACTTCGGCGCCAAGAAGCTCCACCAGATCACCAAGGGATCCACCACAACCTCCTCCCTCTTCCAAGCCACCGTAGAGGCCGCCGGCACCTCCGGCTACGTAACATCACCGACATGAAAGGGGGAAAAGTCGAATTTGCTCTTGTGGATAGCGACTCTGTGGTAAACAGTTTATTCTAAATTCCCACGGCTCCTGTTCCTATCTACAGTTCGAATTAAACCCTTTTTTGTCATTCATTTATTAATAAAAAATATAAATAAATTATTAATATTCCTCAATCTACTTTTTTTCCTTTTCTGGAAATTTGGGGTCAACTTTGCCAACTAAAAAGGCGGATAATCTTAGTTTAGTATGTTTGGCCTCGCCGCCATATAACCCGCAAAGCCCCTTCCTTCCTCCTACCCCACTACCACCGCCCCTAATGGGGTGGTTCTTGGACAATCGAAAAACCCTTCTCTGCCCCCTCATTGAACGATTCAAACATGACCCTAGGCCCTCTCCTCCAGAAGTTTTATTTGCAATTTTGATTTCGGGAGTTGAGAGATTGTGTGACAAATCTTCAGATTGGTGAAGCCGGAGATATAGGAGATGATGGCCGAATGGAAGAGGAGAAGGGAATATTGCTGGCTATGGTGTTTTGGGATGATGAAGTAGATTGTGTGACGAAAGAAGAGAACGAAGACTTTACAGACGCACGAGCTGAATTCGAGGCCGTAGATCTTGAAGGTGGCTAACGGTGGAGATTAAAGGATCCTAAGAGGACGTGGACGACTTGGATGATGTCCGTTAATGTTTATGTCGTTATTTCTTTTAAATCAAGTGTTGAAACACGCTTTATGTTTAGGGTTGTTTATATACTGAAACAGCCGCACTGAATGAAGCTATGAAATTAGCCAACCTTATTCTACCTTTTCGCTGTGTTCTTTTTCATTACTGTTTCATTTCTAGTTCAATTAAATACCAAAAAATCACAAAAACAGCTACAACAACCTATAACTAAGCTAACAACTTTCCTAGTTGTTACATTGGTATTAGAGCTTCAGGCGATGGCGACTCCGCAGCTCAGAAACGACGAGATAGACTCCAGTCTGTCGGACGACGGCGACCCCCAGCCGCAAAACAAGCCGCACCATGACCCCTCGACCTGCGAGGTAACAGATCAGTCGTTATTACCTGATTCCACTGCACAACACCTAAACCTATTGACAAACCAGTATCAAAACCTATTAACCACAATCAACTCCATGGCATCTCACATGGCCTATCCTACCTACCCTTACTCCCCATACTCACAATCCTCTATCAACTATCCTAACCTCGATTACCCGAACCCGATGCTCTTCTACCCTAATCCAGGATTAATGCATCCCCAAGCTTTCCCTAATTCCCCAGATCCCATGTTGCCACAAGCCTCTAACTATATTACTCCACCGCACCAACCCCAAAACCCACCCCAACCTGATTTTAACCCTCACGGACCACACCCACAACCAAACTTTACCTTACCACATGATAGTCAAGGGGAAGCGACTGTGGTAGGGTAAGAGAGCCGGGAGCCAGCTCTGGATCACAAGGGATGAACAGAGGGGGTTATGGAGGAGAAAGTACAGGAAAGACTGTCTTGGGAGGAGGATACCCCCCATGGAATGGCCCCTATACACCTGGGGGTGGGGGGAGAGGACATTCTGGTCCTTTTAGAGGAGGGGGGGGATTTCAACACTCGGGGGCAGAGATCAGAGTGGTTTTGACTGGGGTAACAGAGAGGGAAACACAGGGGTAGTGGCTTCTCGGCCTAAGATTGATTTCCCTAAGTTTGATGGAACTAAACCTAGGGCATGGCTGCAAAGATGCAGAACTTTTTGGGGCATGGTTTCTAGTATTCAAGATGATCATGTGGTAGTCTATGCATCCCTGCATTTTGAGGGAAAAGAAGCTGAATGGTATGATAACTTACCAGAAAAGGGGGAGCAACTCAACTGGGATCAATTTATTTCTATGGTTTCTGCCAAGTTTGGAGATCTTAAGGAAACTGAAATCATAGGAGAGTTCAATAAACTGAAGTATGAGGGGAATTATGAAGAGTATGTTGAGAAGTTTGAGCAACTTAAGTCCTTTATGATCCATTCCCAATGTGGACAGTTTGGTGAAATTTATTGGGTTGCCAGTTTTCACAGTGGACTAGATAAGGAGACTAGATCTTCCCTGGGGATGTTTTCTATACCAACTCTAGAGGCTGCTATCCATTTAGGTAGACATCAGTGTTCAAACAATGATGCTTGGGCAAAAAGATTAAAGGAATCCACCAAGATCTTACCCAAAAAGGCAGAGGGTATTGGACTGGGATATACAAAAAATCCTGCAGGGAAGTCCCCCTACATTGCTAAGACTACTAAACCTGATTTCAAACTACTTACCCCCTCTGATATGGATAAAACAAGGGTAAAAGGACTGTGTTACAACTGTGATGAGCAATTTGTACATGGCCACATGTGTTCTAAGAAGTGAACTACATGATTATTTCTAATGATGAGCAGGCAGAGTATCTTAATAGCTTGGAGGAGATGGACGAAGAGGATGTTTTTGGTGATGCTAAGGAAGAGCTGGGTATGGCCATACTTACTTTAGGCTCAATAGTGGAGGAATCTGGGGGAAGGATAATGAGACTGATGGGAAAGGTGGGGGAAAGACCAGTAAGAATCCTACTGGATACTGGAAGTACCCTCAGCTTTCTAAGTGAAGAGATGGCCAAGAAGATGGACTACAGCTTAGAAAAGGTGAGACCTATAAAAGTGATGGTAGCTAATGGGGAAAGGCTGATTAGTGAAGACAAGGTGCTGGGATTCGGTTGGGACATGCAGGGACACTCCTTCCAGTTTGACATTAGGATCTTGGCTACTAAGGGCTATGACATTATCCTAGGGAGTGACTGGTTACAACAGGGGACACCTATTGTTTTGGACTATGAGAATATGATTTTTTCTATCAAACACAGGGGTCAAAGGGTGGAATTACAAGCTACTAAGGGAAAACATAGTTGTAGTCAGATTTCCGTAGCTGAGATGTATCACTACTTACAAGCTCAGGAAGACACTATGGAAGAATTATCACTATGGAGTATGGAAGGAAGTTAAACTAAAGATGCTTCCCAATTAACAGCTCTGCTAGAACTATACAGGGATCTTTTTGAAACCCCCACTGGCTTACCACCCAGTAGGGGAGTTGAGCATCAAATTATTCTGAAACCAGGGAGTACTCCTAAATAGCAGTATCCCTATAGGGTTTCCCTCAATCAGAAAACTGAGATAGAGAAAACTGTGAATGAACTGTTGAAAACTAGAGAAATTCAACCTAGCAAGAGCCCTTTTTCATCCCCAGTGTTACTAGGGAAGAAGAAAGAAGGGAGTTGGAGGATGTGTGTTGACTATAAGTATCTAAATAGCTTGACTATCAAACATGATTATCCTATTCCTATAATTGATGAGCTATTAGATGACTTAAATGGGGCTAGGTATTTCTCTAAAATTGATTTGAGGTCTGGGTACTATCAAATTCTAATGCCTCCTGAGCATAGGTACTTGACTGCATTTAGGACTCATAATGGCAACTATGAGTACCTAGTCATGCCATTTGGGCTCTGAAATGCCCCTGCTACCTTCCAGTCATATTCAGGGAAAAGTTGAGAAAACTGTATTGGTCTTTTTTGATGACATATTGGTGTACAGTCCTAATTGGGAAGATCACATGAGGGATTTAAAGGGGGTTTTGGAAGTGCTCAAGGAGAATAGTATGTATGCTAAGTTAAACAAATGCTGTTTTGGACAAGCATCAGTGTCCTACCTAGGCATACCATTTCTAGGGGAGGGGTAGCAACTGACCCAGAAAAGGTCCAGTGTATGGTGGATTGGCCCACTCCCACCAAGATCAAGGGTTTAAGGGGGTTCCTTGGACTAACAGGATACTATAGGAAATTTATAAAGGATTATGGCAAGATCAGTAGGCCCCTAACAGACCTACTCTAGAAAGGAGAATTTGGGTGGACTGCTGAAGCTGAAAAGGCCTTTCAGGCCTTGAAGAAAGCAATGGTATCAGCCCCTGTACTAGCCCTACCAGATTTTGAAAAAGAATTTGAAGTAGAAACTGATGCCTCAGGTGTGGGTATTGGGGCAGTTTTGACGCAAGGGGGACAACCTATTGCCTATCTCAGTAAAGCTTTGGGACCCAAACATATGGGCTTATCTACCTATGAGAAGGAATTCATAGCTGTCCTTCTAGCAGTTAAATGGAGAAACTACTTACAAGGGAGACACCTCACTATCCTAACTGACCAACAGGCTTTAAAATACCTACTGGATCAGAAGATCACCACACCTCTTCAACAAAGGTGGATACCTAAGATGCTTGGTTATGATTATTCCATATGCTACAAAAAGGGAAGGGAGAACAAAGCTGCAGATGCCCTATCTAGAATAGAGGACTGGGGACAGGATTGCATGGCTATAACCACTGTTATACCAACTTGGGTACAAAAGATAGTGGATGGGTACCATCAAGACCCTAAGCTATCTAACATTATTCAAGCTAAGTCTGTAGATAATCAGGAATTCCTTGAATACTCCTTGAAAGGGGGACTCATGAAGTACAATGGGAGAGTGGTGGTAGGAGATTGCAAGCAACTAAAGGAAGGAATTATGAAGGAACGTCATGATTCAGCCACTGGGGGCCATTCTGGAATTGAGGGAACCTACCAGAGGGTTAAAAGGTATTTTTTCTGGCCTGGGTTGAAAAAGGAAGTCAAGGAGTGGGTACAAGTTTGTGATATTTGCAACAAGAGCAAGATTGAGAGGGCAGGGTACCCTGGGTTGTTACAGCCCTTGCCTATACCAGAACTGCCCTGGACACATCTAAGCATTGATTTCATTGAGGGGTTACCAAAATCCCAGGGAAGGAGTGTAATATTAGTGGTGGTTGACAGATTGACTAAGTTAGGGCACTTCATTGGTATGAGTCACCCCTACACTGCTATGATTGTTGCCCAAATCTTTTTGGACAACATAGTTAAGGTGCATGGACAGTCTATTAGTATAGTCTCTGATAGAGACCCGGTGTTCACAAGTGTTTTCTGGACTGAGCTATTCAACTTACTGGGAATTAAACTAGAGCTTTCCTCAGCCTACCACCCCCAGACCGATGGGCAGACAGAGAGGCTAAATCAATGCCTAGAGACTTACTTACGGTGCATGGTCAAACGGAATCAAAAATAGTGGATGAAGTGGCTACCTTTGGCTGAACATTGGTATAATACCAATTATCATACCAGCCTCAAAATGTCCCCATTTGAGGCCATGTATGGGTATACCCCCCCTGTATTTATCATGGGACCATGCCCAAATACAGAATCAGTGGAGGGCTTAAACTTGGTAGAAGAAACATAGAGGATTCAGCAATCCTTCAAGGAAAACCTAAGCTATGCTCAAGAGAGGATGAGGAAGAGCGCTAACAAACACAGAGTGGACAGACAATTTAGGGTTGGAGAATATGTCTACCTAAAGCTCCAACCCTTCAGACAAAACACGGTTGCTATGAAAAAAATCAAAAACTCTCACCTAGATACTACGGGCCTTATCTAATTACCAAGAAAGTAGGGGAGGTCACATACCGTTTGGACTTGCCGCCTGGGGTTAAGATGTGGCCGGAGTTCCATGTCTCTCTGCTCAAGCGCGCCGTGAAGCTAGGTAAACATCATTTCCAGACCCTGCCCGAAATCGACCAAGCCGGAGAGTATCTCCTCACACCACATGTAAAAGGAAGGAGAAGTAAGCTAAATATACGTGGTAGAGAGATCCATTCATTTTTAACAGAATGGGATTACAACGGAGCAAAAATGGAGACTTGGGTTATAGAGGGTTACCTACAAAAGACATTTTCGGATCTTCCGCCTTGGGGTCAAGGCTCGCTCAAAGGGGGAGGTACTATAACAGATCTTCAGATTGGTGAAACCGGAGTTGTAGGAGATGATGGCCGAATGGAAGAGGAGAAGGGAATATTTCTGGCTATGGTGTTTTGGGATGATAAAGTAGATTGTGTGATGAAAGAAGAGAGCGAAGACTTTACAGACGCACGAGCTGAATTAGAGGCCGTAGATCTTGAAGGTGGCTTACGGTGGAGATTAAAGGATCCTAAGAGGACGCGGACGGCTTGGATGATGTCTGTTAATGTTTATGTCGTTATTTCTTTTAAATCAAGTGTTGAAACACGCTTTATGTTTAGGGTTGTTTATATACTGAAATAGCCGCACTGAATGAAGCTATGAAATTAGCCAACCTTATTCTACCTTTTCGATGTGTTCTTCTTCATTACTGTTTCATTTCCAGTTCAATTAAATACCAAAAAATCACAAAGACAAACTACAACAACATATAACTAAGCTAACAACTTTCCTAGTTGTTACGCATTGCAAATGGAGCCGATGAAAGGGCAGATCACGTGGTCGATGGTGAGTAAAGCCTTCAGATGCTAGCTTTTTCATTTTTATTGGCCTGTCTCATTAACTCGAAGTTTTTTATCTCAATTTTTTACTTAAATTGACCAATTCATTATTTTCTAAAATTTGTTTTGAGGAAAATCTACAATTTTCATCTTGCTAATCGATTGTGTTTAATTGATTAGGTTTTTCATATTTTGTTATTCTTCACTTATATATTCATGCATCATTAATTCGAGAAGTTTTTATCTGGGATTTTTTTTGTCAATCCATTATTTCAAATCTCTATTTTGTGGAAATTATGCAATTGGGCAACTCACTCGATGGCTTAAGTTGAGCTTTCAAATTATTTTTCATAATTTTGAAGGCGTGCATCGTTTATGTTTGGTTCAAAGTCGACCAATGGAAAACTTAGGACCGTTCTTTGTTGAGTTGTCTCTCAAGGTAATTCGTTATTAGGTTGATATAGATGATGAAATCAATTTAGTTGTGCTTGGTAGGGTTTGGTTTCGATATTTTGAACTTTCATTTCTTTTTAATAAACTATTTTAGAGAAATGAATAGGTCAACGCTATTCGGAATTGTAATTTGATCTAAATAATAGTGTTTTAAGTGAAGAGTATGGTTCTTCTACAATTTATTCTCGAATTTTAATTGATCGTAAATGAAGGTTTTTCCTTACTTTCACTGGATATATTTTGAAACAACGAGGTCCAGGACATTATAAAAGATTGGGTCAGTTTTCCTAATGATGAAGAAGATTCATTTTTTAACTATTCTTGACTAAGAATGATCTGACATGAAGATTTTTTTTCTTACATTTATGTGTAAATTTCAAACAGGTCACTTGATCAAGGTCCCAAATACAGGGTACAATTCAGTTGAGTTTAGAAAACGTTTTTAATGAAACAGTTTCAGTATGTTAGTGCAGTCGATTAAGCTTGCTTGAAACTCGGTTGAATGAGTTTAGAAAATACTTTCGGATGCACAAGAATCAATGCAACGGTTAAAACAGAAAAGCGAACACAGAACATAGGCGATTTTTAAAGTGGTTCGATCCAACAATCCTACGTCCACTGTCCCGAATGATCAGGAGGCTATGTATTATACTGAGATAGTCTCAGTTAGTTTGTACACTGGACAAACACTGGTCTTGAGATTTATATTGAGCAAATCTCAGTTTACAAGGTATCAAACTAAGTGTTTGAAAAACTCTCCAACTATGAAGGAGTCCTTGACAATAAGGATCGGTTCGTATATGAACTCCTTCGTCTAAGCTATGGATATGATCGGCTAAGCTTAGGTTAGAGGGATAGGGGAGCGAGAAAGTGGCTTCTAGAGCGACGAACGGTTAAGTAAAGACTTAGGTTCGTGTTCAGTCGCTTGGATACTAGAGGCTTTATAATTCTGGTTCAGCTTGGTTCCCTATGAGCGAATATGTCATCTTTCGCTGGAGATTACTCTTCGAACTTCTTGCGGAAGACTTTGAACGTTTTAAGTTGCTCGTGAATGCTCTTGTGTTCTTTGATTTCTGGTTAGGTTCGTTCGTGTGCTTCAATTTGAATTATATCCCTCTATTTATAGAGTAGAGATAAGGATAGATCCATTGGAAACGACGATCCTTGTGTCTCTCTCTTTTGGGTAGCTAACGGCTCTTTCAAAGTATGGTTGCAGTGTCCTTTCCCTCCATTTCTGGAAAGTTGTTGACTTGCAGCTTTAATCAAAATATGGACAGCTGGCTGCTTGTCATTGGTCGAGGTTCAGGAAAGTAGGTGAGACAGAACAGACTTTAAGGTAGATCTGAAGCTGACTTCTCTCTTCCTCGTATTGACTCTGCTAATTTAGACTTAGTGAATCCTGACAGTTTAGAAGACTATCCAGCCGTTGCTGAGTCTGATCTAAATTCAGTAGCATGCTCCTGCTGAGTCGGCTCTACTGAAGATCAGCTCCGAGTTCGGTGAACTACTCCTCGCCGAATTCGGTTCCACCGACTCCTTTCGCATATCGCTCTCGCCGAGTCCAAGATATCTGAGTCTTCTTCCTCTGGTACTAAGGCTGGTGATCTACTGAGTGCCTGAACCAGATGAAGAGTGTCTACTGAGTCTGAAACCTCAGAGACAAAACAGAACACATTACAACTGAATGGTTCATCAGTCAAGATAGGGTTTTGGATCTTCAAATCTTCAAGAAATATTCGGAGCACGGGGCTACCGGAGTTATGTCTCAACCGATTGTGAGAGAAGACCGAATCATCTCCCAACATTTTCCCCCTATTTGATGATGCCAAAACCTAACACTATGACTTATCAGAAACAGAGCTCCTTACAAGTATTTCAAGTAGAATTAGTGGAGTTGTTCTTCAAGTCCTAGACTACTGAGGGAATCAGGGAATAAATATCAGAACTTATACAGAAAACTAGTCAGCAATTTCTCCCTGTCTAACAACATTTTCCCTCATCAAAGAAATCTAACAGATCACAATCTAACAAAGTAAAAACTAACAGAATAAATATATATATGTATTCAGTGAGTGTGTGAGTCAGTAATCACTTGAGTGATTCCATATAGACAATGAGGAATTGTCAGGGCCCAACAATCAGTGATGTTTTATATATGTGAAAGGTTAGTACAGATACATCAACTGCTATTCTAAGGAATAACATAACAGAAATTACTGGAAATACAGAAGTTATATATCATCTGAACTGCTGAATCCTGTCTTTGAAGTCCTTAATTTTGATTCAGGGAGTGGCAGTCCATACATTCTGTAGGTAGTCTTCCTCAGCTTCAGTATCTCCGGAATATCAGCAGGATCATCTTCTTCTAAGCATTTGGCTTCAGCATCATCTTTGATCTCTTTCTCAATCACTCTATAGTGAACAGAGCCATCTAGTTTCAGTGGGGGAGGCATGATTCTTGGAGCTGGGACTCTGACATTGATCTTGTCTGCTATGGCCTTCTGAACTCTAGCAAATATCTCTAGGTCGGTCCTCAGGAGCCATTCAGCAAATGCGATTGATTTGTGCTTTTCAGGCCAGTATCTCCAGAAGTAATATCTCTTGATGTAATCAGCCTTCACTAACTCCCACCTTTGAGTTCTTTCCCATGGCATCCATTCATCAACTCTTGGCCACCTGTGGAGTTTGAGGTCAGTAGGCTTCCTGAATCTTCTGTATCTGAAAGGAATATCTACCTTTTCAGGAATCCTTTGACTTGCTTCCTTCTCAGCTTTCAGCCTCAGAGCTTCTAAATCTGCCAATCTGAGTCTTTCTCTAGCTGCTTCTATTTGCCTTGCTTCTTCTCCTCTGTATAGATACCTCTCCATCTGAGCCCAAATTTCTTGCATTTCTAGATCTTGTTGCTTCGAGGGGACATAGGAGGGTACATGAGCTTCTTCTTCTGAATCAGCAGGATTTGATGATTTATCTTTTGAAGTGCCCTGCTGCTGTACTTTTTCCTTTTCTTTCTCCTTGTCTGCCTCGTCACTCAGCTTTAAAGTCCTTGGAGGCAGTCTAGGTCCAGACTTTCTACCACCTGCTGGAGCTTTAGTTTTGCCTTTGGCTGGCTTCTTCTTTGGCTTGTTTGCAGCCTCAACCTCGGCAATTTCTGTTGCGAGTTTCTCATCTGCAGCAATCTGAGCTTCTTCCTCCGGAGTGATGTACCGTTTAGGTCCTTTCTTTTTAGAAGGAGGGGTTGGAAGCTTCAGTATCTTCTTGCCTTTTCCGGCAACTGGAGGAGGCGAGAGGAACCTCTTCCTCTTCTAACTCCTCTTCTCGCGTACTCAAGCAATCTCCTTGATTATGTCACTTGGAGTCCGAGTTGCCCGAGTAGCGGAGTCCTTGGGGTCCCCGAGCCACTTGGGCCGGTCTCGGCAGACACTACATCGCCTACTGCCGCCGAGACACCCCGGGCCTCGCCAAACCGAGTAGAGGGACCAGTGGGAGCAGATTGCTGAATCTGGGTTGCTCCTGCCACTGTCCTCAATCCTCTTGGTACTTTCAGTACCTTCCCTTCTGTTATCTTCAGTTTTCCTTCCCCCTTTTTGGCATCAACAAATACGCTAGGGGTGGGAATAGATACCTTCTTGTCCAGACTTTTGTACGCTGTTGATAAATCATCCAAGGCGTACTGCAGCTTTGTTAGTCTTTCATGCAACTCGTTTCTCTCCTCAGTAAGTTATTCGCTGTATTTCTTATGAGAGGCGTCTGCTGCTGTCTCGATATCTTACAACTTTTTATCCACTCTCTCTTCCATTGCCTTCTGAATAGATTGGAGTATAAGATCGGAGGCCTGAGAGATGGAAGAGACGGATTCAGTATGAGCTGACTGGGCGGCCTTGTAATCTTCCAGAAGCTTTGCTTGCCAGCCTGGATCAGCTTCAGTTGCTCTTCGAAGTTGGCTCGTTGAGTGGCGAGTGCGTCAGTCAGGATCGTGGAGAAGTCAGGGGCAGACGTGTTCTGAATCGTCGTTCTGAGCCCCTTGATCTCTGCACTCTGAGCTTGAGTGGTCTGCCTCCACGTCTTGTGGAGGGTGCGGGCAAGGAGTCGGTTTTGAGTCCCTTGACTCCTCAGGGCCCTGGCCACTGACTTCGAACGTCGGCTTCTCGGGCTGGGCGCTACCTCGAAAGCAGATTCAAGTAGGAGCTGAGAGGGTTCTGCTGACTTCGAGGCACTAGCCGCCGACTGACCTGGTCCAAGGATGGTAAGAGAAGGTTCATCGGTAGAAGTTGGAGCATCCTTGTCCAGTTGAGTTCCCTCATCAGGCTTCTCAGGGCCTGAATCACGGGGTGGGTCCTGACCATCGGGGTCAGACCTGTCTGAGGGTGCCGATGCTGAAATTGGTTGGCGGTCGTTCAGTATGGCTAGCATGGTAGCCCTCAAATCTTCTAAGGAACATATATCTGATGGCTCTGAGTAGCCAATTTTGTTCCTTATCATCAACTCCTCCTCGTGGAGCTGTTCGCAGGAGTGGTGTTTGATTAATCGGTTCAGGGTAGACCACTCCTAGAATCTGATCAGCATGTGGAGCCTAGCCTGCCTTGCCAGTAAGTTGAGGTCAGTGTGGCTGGCTATCTTCGGGATCCGTTGAGCAATTTCTCGGGAGACTCTTGATTGCAGAGCTGATGCCTCTATCCCGATTGATTCTGACTCAAATGCAGTCTCATAATCTTCAACTTCTATAGGAGACAGTTGCTTCTCAGCAGAAGGAGTGCTGCTTAGTGGAGGAACATCCAAGGGGCTCTGAGAGGTCTGAATCGGTTCAGCTTGGACCCCTTGGTCCACTATCTCGCCTCGTTCAGTGGAGACGGCCTTCTCCACTGACGGAGTCTTTTCTGATGATCCGGATTTGTCCCTCAGCTGCAGAGGTGGTTCAGCCACTACCTCTGGCACTACCTCTTTTACGACCTCACTGACTTTCTTCAGCCTCTTGGTCGGAGTCTTCTGAGTAGACTTAGGAGGGACCTCTTCTTCGTGGGAGTGGAGGTCCTCTGAGATCTTGTCTTGGGATCAGCAGGCCCTGATCAAATCTGCTGAAGGGCCGCTGCCCTGCTCTGGAAACGGACCTTCTTTGGATTGAAGTACTGTTTGTCAGCATATGTGATATTGTCCGTTCCGCAGAAGTCCTCTATCATTATCGTCAGCTTCAGTCCATATAATAATTTTCCCTTCACAGCTAGGCGTAGGGTTGACTTTTAGAATTTTGCGGACTGTGTCATGAATTCTTTCAGGAAGAATTCGGTCCAATTAATCTTAGCACGATCATGAATGGCCATCATCAACTGAATCTTCGGCCTTGACACTTGATCAAAGGATCCGGCATGACTCGTCAACAACTGAGTCACTATGTAGGCCAATGCTCTATACTGAGGAAGCATGACATTCTTCGGGAATGCTGCTCTGAACGTTGTTGGCTTCCCGCAGAATTCTTCTAAGTATTCGTCCATTAGGTCGTCTTTGTAAGCCACAGTGCTGAATCCCTCGCTGGGTAGATGGAAGCTTCTCTGAAGAGTTTCTTTGATCGACATCGCCTTTATCTCAGGAACTGCACGGGAGGGGTCGCCAACTGAATGGACAACGTATCTGCATCGGATATCACCCTTTACTGATTCCGAGTTCAAGTAAAGCTCAACAATCTGGCGCGGGAGGAAGTATGATGGCTTCCTCGACAGAAAATCCTCTAGGCCAGTCTCTCTGAGAGCGTCGAAGATCTCCTCAATGTATTCAAGCTAACAGGCGTCAAACTCCATCATGGGCTCGCACCAGACGCGATCCTTCTCGAGGATTTCTTGCATGTCCTTCGGAACGAGAACCTCTCTTCCTGCCATATTCAGTAATCTGCAAGGACAAGAAATCAGTATCGAACGAAAAATATTGAAATTATCATATACGATACTGAATGATCATGAAAAGTTTACCAAAGAGTTTCTGAGAGTTTTGAAAATGGGTTTGCAAGGAGGCAAGACTTTTCTCAGAAAAACTAGGGTTCGAAAAATGCAGAGTAAAAATGGCGGTTTCTAACTTCGAACGTGTTTATATATATGTTAAAGAAGATGAACAGATTAATAATCCACGGTTCGCTTTGAAATAGCTTTTTGAGATGGACCGCTAGGATTCAATGTTATAAAATAGTTAATGATCATTTCAGCCGCCTAAGTCAAAATACAGTTGTAAATAGCCAAAGAAGTAACTTGATACGACATGCATTAAATGCGCCGCAGAGTTCAGCATACTTTACATAGAATGTCGTGTATTTAATGTAAACCGTTATATTAAATGACATTTCATAAGGCATTGAATACGAAGCTGAATCTGAGTCTTAAATGCACAGAATATATCATTGGCTACTTAGTAGAGATACGCAAACCTGTCAGCTGAACATCGTAGTCAGCTAATACCTCGTGTAGATGGTTGCTGAGTCTCTACGTACAGAATTTACTCAGTACCGAGAGTGAACATTCCCCCTTGCTGAATGCTCCTCTCCTGAATCCACTTACTGACTGGAGTCAGTTGGGTCCAGCAGACCCAGCTCTACTGAAAGTTCTCTGAATCTGGCTTCAGCTAGAGGCTTGGTCAGTATATCTACCCTTTGGTGGTCAGTATGGATTTTTTCCATCCTGATATCCTTCTTTTCGACATGATCACGAATGAAGTGGTGTCTGATGTCCACGTGCTTGCATCTCGTATGAAGTACTGGGTTCTGAGTGATTGCAATTGCACTGGTACTGTCGCAGAAGATCGGCACTTCATTCTGAATAACATCATAGTCGCGTAGCTGCTGTCTCAACCAAAGGATTTGGGCGCAGCAACTTCCGGCAGCCATATATTCAGCTTCAGTAGTTGACGTCGCTACTGAATGTTGTTTCTTTGAAAACCATGAAATCAGCTTACTGCCAAGGAACTGACACGTTCCAGAAGTTGACTTTCGGTCAATTCTACATCCTGCATAGTCAGCATCAGAATAACTAGTTAGTTCAATATTATCACCAGTTGGATACCATAAACCCATGTCAGGTGTTCCTCTGAGATAGCGGAGAATCTTCTTTCCTGGGTCAATGTGACTCTGCTTAGGATTCGCCTGAAATCGAGCGCAGACACCTACATCATAAGTTATGTCAGGTCGAGTAGCTGTTAGATATAATAATGAACCAATAATAGCATGAAATTCAGTATGGTCTAATGATACTCCCTCTTTATCAAGATCAATTTTCATGTTCGTGTTCATCGGAATATTGATTGGTTTGCCGGATGTGCAACCGAACTTCTTGATGAGGTCTCGAGTGTATTTGCCTTGATTGGTGAACGTTCCCTTCTCAGATTGTTTGACTTGGAAACCGAGGAAATTATTCATTTCTCCCATCATTGATATCTCTAACTTGTCCTTCATCATTTTCTCAAACTGCTGACACATGATGACGTTCTTCGATCTGAAGATTATGTCATCTACGTAGATCTGCACAATTAAAATGTCGTCTTCCAGTCGAATACTGAATAATGTGCGGTCTACTGTGCCTTTCTGAAAACCTTTCTGAAGAAGAAACTCAAACAGGGTATCATACCAAGCCCTGGGTGCTTGTTTTAACCCATACAGAGCCTTTCTGAGTCTGTAGACCTGATGTCCCTACTGAAAACCGGGAGGCTGTTCTACATAGACTTCTTGTTTCAGCACGCCGTTCAGGAACGCAGACTTCACATCCATTTGATAAACTCTGAATCTCTGATGTGTTACGTAGGCTAGGAATAGTCTGATTGCCTCTAATCTTGCAACTGGAGCGAAAGTCTCGTCGAAGTCTATTCCTTCAGCTTGACAATAGCCTTTTGCCACAAGTCTTGCTTTGTTCCTTACTATGACGTTGTTTTCATCTCGCTTGTTCTTGATGACCCATTTAGTTCAAATCACATGTTGATGCCGGGGTCTGTCAAAAAGCTCCCATACTTCGTTTCTCGTGAAATTATTTAGCTCCTCCTGCATGGCTATGATCCAATCAGCGTCTTTAAGTGCATCCTCAACTGACTAAGGTTCTTCATTAGACAAGAAGTAGGAATATAGAGCGCTTTCTCCCTGACAGAATCTAGATCTTGTCTTTACGCTTGCTGAAGGATCTCCAATAATCAAATCAGAAGTGTGAGCATCCAACCACGATCTACGATGTTTCAACTCTTCATCTAGAATTTGTTCAACACAGATAGTAAGTGAGTTAGGCATTTCAGTCGTACTATTATGAGATTGAAGCAATTCGCATTACGAGAGTGTGATCTACCGAGTCACCAGTTCGGGGGCATTTAGCTCGGGAACTTCATTTGTTCCACCTGAATTATTATCCTCGGTAGAGGTCTCAGTTACCACTTGGGTTTCTTCATCGACCTAAGTTACCTGGGATTGACTCTGTTCAGTAGAGTCAATCTTTTCAGCTACTTCTGCTGCTGGCTGAGATTCAGTAGACTTATCTTCAGTTTCTTCATCTGAATCATTATCCCAACACAGCTGGATCTTTTCAACTTTATCTTTCAAGCTCAGATCCTGTAGCTGCTTACTGATGTCCTCAGATTCAGGTTTAGAGTTCGTGCTCTTATCTTCAGTAGCAAACTCATTAAAAACAACATGAGGGCTTTCCTCCATGAAAAGGGTCCGATAGTTAAACACTCTGAAGGCTTTGCTGACCCGGGAGTATCCTAAGAAGACTCCCTGGTCTGAATTTGGTTGGGAGTCCTGAGTCTGCGAGCAGGGTCCTTACTGCTTCTTTGAGTGTTCTATTCTTCCTTTTAGCAACCCCATTTTGTTGAGGCGTGCGCGCGGCAAATGTCTCAGGCTCTATGCCTTCTGCTTTGCAGAACTCCTCCACCATAGAATTCAGGAACTCAGTTCCTCTGTCTGAACGTATCTTGATGATCTTGGTGTTCTTCTCGACACTGAGCTTTTTCAAAAGCATTGGTAACTCTGTTTTGACGTCAGACTTATTGGCAATAAATATGACCCATGTGTAGCGTGAGTAGTCATCAATGACCACTAAAGCATACTTCTTGCCTCTGATCGTCACCGGAGAGACTGGACCGAACAAATCCATGTGTAGCAGCTGAAGGATTCCATCAGTGGAGGGAGATGGAACAGGAGGATTTTGATTCCTTGTTTGCTTTCCCTTCAGACATGCTTCACACTGAGTATCTTTGCTAAAAACTTCATTCGACAGTCCTCTTGCTAGAGTGTTTCTAGCTAGCTTGTTGAGCGTCTAGAAGTTGAGATGGCTGAGTCTTCTGTGCCAGAGCCACCCCATTCTGTTGTCGTTCTTCGCTAACAAACAAGCTTCGAGTTCGGTTGAGTTCCGGCGCCTACATAGATATTCTTTTGCGCGAACCCGACAACACCGTTTTCCCCGTAGATTTATCAATGACATCACGTAAACCAAACGTAAAAAATCACTCTATTCGAGTTATCACAAAATTGACTAACAGAGAGAAGATTATGCTGAAGTCCTTCAACATATGATACTCTTGGAACTATTGTGGTTCCAATGCTGAGTGTTCCATAGCCTCTGGTATAGCCTTTTGCGTTGTCTCCAAACTCGATTCGGGGTCCTTCTTCAGTAGTATAATTCTTCAGTAGGTCCTTTTGGTATGTCATATGTCTTGAGCATCCGCTGTCCACATACCAAGGGTCCTTGTACACCTCATCCTCTTCTCCTACCATGAGACGCTTTTCAGTGTCTTCTTCAAGCTCTACGGCCATGAATGCCGCTTCATCATGTGATGAATCCATGAAGGAGTCGACTTCATCTGAGTCGTCTGAGAGTTCATCGGCAATATATGCTTGTCGTTTCTTGTTGAACTTCTCCCTTCGAGCTTTGCGTGCTGCTCTTTCAGTAGTGCTGAGCTCAGGACAATCATACTGATAGTGTCCCGGCTTCTTGCGCTTATAGCGAGCTTAGTGACTCTTTCTTCTTTGCTCTCGCTGTCTTTCGACTGAGCTGAGTCCTCGTGTTTCTCGCATTCGTAATTATGTGAGTCAGGAGTGCGCTTAGGTGTATATTCAAACTTACCTTTGGAGTCTCTGACGACTCTTGAGAGTTTTCTCGCGCCTCTCCTTCTCTTTCTGATACTTCACGGCAAGCAGCGCGTACTTCTTAGCCAGGTTTCCTTCTTGTAGATCACTAAGTGAAGGTTCGGCTTTGCTAGACGTCGGGCTACTCGTGGCCGACGGATGCTTTAAAAGCGTGGTCGACTTGGGTGTCAGCTTCAGCCCGCTGTTTCCTTTGAGGTAGACCAAACTCGAACTCCTCAGCTTTAAGTTCTGAAAAGATATGGTCAGGAGTAATAATATCTAAATCAGAAGTCGCAATAAAGTAGCAAAGGGAGTCCAGTGTCCGTCTGGTAGTGCCCTCAAACTCTTGAGATTCATCTCTCGGTTGGAGAAAGTCTTTCCTAGCCCGTTGATAAATTCATCAGATCTGTGAATCTGACGTTGAGATCTTCAATGGAGTCACCAGGCAAGAGAGAAAGTCTCTCCAGGTTCTGAAGTTCTAGCGCAAGTTTGTTTTCTTTGATCTTCTGAGTCCCCCGACTCAGTAGCCCTAGAGCATCCCAGAGTTCCTTCGCGGACTTGCAGTCCTAAACTCTCCCGAGATAAGAATCGCTCAGAGTGGTCAGTATAGCGTTTCTGGCGACTCGGTCTAAGTTGTGAAGCTTCTTCTCCTCAGGGGTGAAGAGACTTCTGTCTTTAGGGATCTTCTTCCCGGTCACCATTCCTCCTCCTTGTGCTGGGTCCTGAGCTACGACGCTGTCAACCATAGGAACAATAGGTTCGTCCTCTAGTACCTCTGTCATGTTGTCATGGAGGGAAGTCAGATGAGCCTCCATTCTGACTCGCCATACCCCGTAGTTCTCTACTGAGAACATGGGTACCATCCTGATTCCTGACATATCAGACATAGTGAATAATGATATGAATGAAGAATGATATGTTGTGAAAACGATTTCCGGATCCGTTCAAGTAGACCAGTTTCAGAATAACAAGAGTCTTAGAGAACCTCGGCTCTGATACCAATTGTTGGACCCGAGAATAAACGTTCAGGTGTAGGGGGTGAATACACCTAAAAACCGATTTCTCAACTTTAAACGCGAACAGTCCTTTTGAGGAGAGTGTCATACTGAACAAGTTCAGTAGACCAAATAAGTTGTTATGAATCGCGTGGCAGAGTGACTGTTTTCACTGAAGCCTGCTAGCTGACTAGAGTCAGAATTCAGTACCGTTCAGCTGAAGTTCAGTAGTGCGGAAATGTGTACGCCCAAATTCAGTTGAGTTTAGAAAACGTTTTTAATGAAACAGTTTCAGTATGTTAGTGCAGTCGATTAAGCTTGTTGATACTCAGTTGAATGATTTTAGAAAATACTTTCAGTATACACAGTAATCAATGCAACAGTTAAAACAGAAAAGCGAACACAGAACACAGGCGATTTTTAAAGTAGTTCGGATCCAACAATCCTACGTCCACTGTCCCGAATGATCAGGAGGCTATGTATTATACTGAGATAGTCTCAGTTGGCTTGTACGCTGGACAAACACTGGTCTTGAGATTTATACTGAGCAAGTCTCAGTTTACAAGGTATCAAACTAACTGTTTGAAAAACTCTCCAACTATGAAGGAGTCCTTGACAATAAGGATCAGTTCAGATATGAACTCCTTCGTCTAAGCTATAGATATGATCAGCTGAGCTTAGGTTAGAGGGATAGGGAACGAGAAAGTGGCTTCTAGAGCGACGAACGGTTAAGTAAAGACTTAGGTTCGTGTTCAGTCGCTTGGATACTAGAGGCTTTATAATTCTGGTTCAGCTTGGTTCCCTATGAGCGAGTATGTCGTCTTTCGCCGGAGATTACTCTTCAAACTTCTTGCGGAAGACTTTGAACGTTTTGAGTTGCTCGTGAATGCTCTTGTGTTCTTTGATTTCTTGTTAGGTTCGTTCGTGTGCTTCAATTTGAATTGTATCCCTCTATTTATAGAGTAGAGATAAGGATAGATTTGTTGGAGATTACAATCCTTGTGTCTCTCTCTTTCGTGTAGCTAACGGCTCTTTCAAAGTATGGTTGCAAAGTGTCCTTTCCCTCCATTTCGGAAAGTTGTTGACTTGCGGCTTTTATCGAATATGGACAATGGGTGCTTGTCATTGGTCGAGGTTTAGGAAAGTAGGTGAGACGTAACGGACTTCAAGGTAGATCTCGAAGCCGACTTCTATATTCCTCGTATTGACTCTGCTGATTTAGACTAGTGAATCCTGACAGTTTAGAGGACTGTCCAGCCGTTGCTGAGTCTGATCTAAATTTTGTAGCATGCTCCTGCTGAGTCGGCTCTACTGATGATCAGCTCCGAGTTCAGTGAACTACTCCTCGCCGGAGTTCGGGTCCACCGACTCCTTTCGCATATCGCTCTCCCGCTAAGTCCAAGAACTCGAGTCTTCTTCCTCCGGTACTAAGGCTGGTGATCTACTGAGTGCCTGAGCCAGATGAAGAGTGTCTAATGAGTCTGAAACCTCGAGACAAAATAGAACACATTACAACTGAATGGTTCATCCCTCAAGATAGGGTTTTGGGATCTTCAAATCTTCAGCAAATATTCAGAGCACATGGCTACTGAGTTATGTCTCAACTGATTGTGAGAAGACTGAATCATCTCCCAATAGAGTAGATGATAAAGTAGGAGAGATGGGTATATAATAAAGTAGAAGAGAGAAGATGACTAAGACTAGATGATAAAGTAAGAGAGAGAAGACGGTAAAGTAAGAGAAAGTATGAGAAAGCAGATGATATAGTAGCAGAGATGATGGTCATTTTTCCAAATTGGGATGTGAGACAGAAATATGGGACATCCATTTCTGGAAAGCGAGACAGTAATAGCGAGACGGAGGCAGTACAAACTTATCACCCATTCAATCAACCTTAAACTTATTCCCCAGTGTTGGATGCACATTACAATTTATACTATCATATCTTAGTTTTTCTACCCTTTTTGATTTGTAGGGCGTATGATATCACTCATATCATCAATTTATACCATTTTCTTATATTGCCTTATTTCCTCACACATATGTATCATATGTTTTCCCCTAGCATTTAGTATCCATCCATTGAATGCCTCATTGATATTGTTATCAATCATGTCACATAAAGGATTACAAGTTATGAACGACTTATAAAATCTTTGAGTGCCCTCCCAATGAAGTCTTCATATGCTGCAACATCTTCCTGTTTCAAGTCCTCAAGAACCAACCTTTTACGCCTCCAAATATATGCTTCTTACTAGCCTCCAAAACATGTTCTTCACGGTTATACATTTGTATTGTTTTTTCTAGTTGCTATACATGTGTCTTGCACTGTTGGTCCTGAGACATGGTTCAGGTGTAGAGAGGGGGGGGGGAGTGAATACACCTGAATACAAATTTCGTTCTCAAACGCGAAGTCAACTCTAGCTGAGTTTGCTACTGACTAAGTCAGACAGCCAAATATGCTTCAGATCGCGTGGGCAAGAAATTCTTCTACTGAGTTTAGCTCTACTGACTTAAGTCAGTCGAACAATCGTTCAGTATTAGAGTGTGTGTGCGGAAGTGTAGGCCCTATCAAACGTCTCGATTAGAAAACATCGATTTTATGTCGAGTTTTATGAAGTACAGTTTTGAATGCAGTATGAGCAGTTAAGGAAAACAGTCAATCAACACAACAATTTTTAAAGTGGTTCAGACACACTGGGTCCTACGTCCACTGTCCTGACCAAAGAAGGATACTTGTTATATTTATACCGAGCAAGTCTCGCTTGGTCTCTTCACTAGATAGACACAAAAACTTGAAGCTAATACCGAGCAAGTTCTCGGTGATCTTTGCGTTTTGGACAAATTCTCTACTTATAGTCGTAGTGACTTTTGCAGGGGTTTCAAACTTTAAGAGTTTGAGTATTCTCCAATTGAGAGGAAGTTCTTACAAATAAGAACGGTTTCACAAGGATGTGAACTTCATCGAGGTTTCTAAGCTAAAGATATTACAATGAAGCTTGCTTAGATAAGAGAAGCAGAACAGATATAACTCTAAGTGATGAACTAAAAGGGTTCTTCAATGGACGCTAGTTCTTCACTGGATTCTTCGTTGAGAGTGTTAAGAGTTTGTGCGCAAATAGCTTGGGTTCCCATTGTCATCTCTGCATGGCGACTTCTCTTATTTATAGTCGTCGATGGTGAATAAATCCGTTGGAGGGAGGTCTAGCCACGTGTCCAAACGACAAGGAAAACGGCTCCTTTATTTTGAATGTTGGTGAGTAGGTGCATTGTAGAGATTCTCCTCTTTTTCAGTCTGAGAGCAGTTTTTGTCAGAGCAATAGGTCGCTGTCGGCTCCTTATTGGTCGAGGTAGATTGGTAGGTGAGATTTGTCAAACATCAAGGTTGACTTCCTCTGAATCCTCGGACCATCAACTGAAGTGACTTTCCTACTGACGTTCTTCTGAGCATTCAGTGCATGGGCACGAATTCCTATGCAGATTCAGTTGGTGGTTGGCTGTCCAACTGACTTCTTCGTCCTGAGTTCATCGGCTGAGTACGAGGTCTTCTACTGAATCCTGCAGCTACTGAACTCTAGCCTACTGAGTTCTAACAACTGAACTTGTCTAAACTATTACAGATACGAAGGTACAATATTCAGCTAGGGTTTTGGGATCTATCAAATCTATCAATCATCTACTGAATCATTATCCCAACATGCACACGCTCTATGTCCGACATGTGGTGCAAGTTGACTAACTGCATTCAAGAGCCCCCTACACAAGAAAACAGTAAATCATTATAAATAAGTCCAGCTCATGATAAATAAGATGATATAATGATCATTATTTAGTTACCTTTTGCCGATCCGAAACAAATGTCATTCCAAAGCCATCATTAATTCTTAACTCCTCAAGGAGAATTTTGATAAACCGAGTCCAACATGCTTCAATTTCGACTTCCACAACCGCCCATGCAATTGGGAACATTTGGTTGTTTCCATCTTTCCCAATAGCACACAATGACACCCCTCCTAAATGATTTTTCAAGAAAGCCCCATTAAGATTAATAATAGGTCTACATCCGACTTGTGAAACCTTTCCTAAGAGCACTAAAACCAATATAGATGCCCTTGAACACAAAACCAGTGTAGATACCCTTGAACACGGTGCCATCACCCAACTACAACCCAAATTTTCCCTCCCTATCTACTCGTAGTAGCTCAGTAATGTACCTTCTAAGTGAAGCATAATGTGCTTCAACAGATTCTCTCAAGTTCTCCAAGGCAATTGTTTTAGCTTTGTATAACCGGTGTCTAGTGACTTGGCATCCATACCTTTCCAGAATATCTGTCCCCAAGTCTTTGACAGTTATATCTAGCTTCATACGAAAGACATTCAAATATTGTTTTGCTATCCACATAGAACTTGACAATTTATTATTGAGTACTTAGACATATGTGAGGGCAACGAAGAATCTTAATAACAAGATTATTGTCTTCTTTCATAAGACTACCATAACACCTTTAAGTGCATTGTGGAGTGCATTTGACCTCCAATTGATGCTTAGACACCCTTCGAAACTTTATATGCCATCCATTTTCTACACCTTTAAGTTTCAACTCAATTGTGAGAGTCAGACTTATATTGTGATGAGAGCATGTTGTGATGAGATTTGTTATATTATAGCGAGCATGTTGTGATGAGATTTGATAAGATTTGAAGATCCCAAAACCCCAAGCTGAATGATGAACCTTCGATATTGTAATAGCTTAGTTGAGTTCGGAGTTGTTAGGAACTCAAGCATGCTAGAATTTTAGTAGTTGTGCGCTCAGTAGAAGATTCTGCACTCAGCTGAAGAACTCAGTATCGAGGAAGTCAGTTGGACATCTATCGACCAACTGAATCTGCAAAGGATTTCGAGCATGCGAACTGAATTGTTCAGACGAATGTTAGTAGAAGATACATATGTTGAAGGTCCGAGGATTCAGAGGAAGTCAACTCATCGTACCTTGGAGTTTGAACAAGCCTCACCTACTCTCATGTCTCGACCAATAAGGAGCCGACATCGTTCTTACCTGCTCTGCCATAAAGCTGCTCCTAGACAGAAAAAGAGGAAATATCTATAGTACCTCTACTTCAACGTTCAAATTCATATGACTGTTTTCCTTGTCTTATTCGACACGTGTCTAGACTCCCTCCAACAGATCTATTAACAAATCAAAAACTATAAATAGAGAAGAGTCTTCATGAAGAAAGAAACCGGGAGTATAAGCTTTCAAGCGAACATACTCTAGCGAACAGAGCAAGTCTTAGTCGATCCGTTCGCAAGATAGATCTCAACTAGTTATATTCTTAGTGACTTTATAAGGGTTTCAAACTCAACGATTTGAGGTTTTATCCAACTATGAAGGAGTTTTTTAAATAAGAGCAGTTTAATGATGAACTTCTTTGGTTTCTAAGCTTATGATATTATAAGGATCGGCTTGGATGTATAGAGAAGTGTTGGGGATGAGATTCAGTATTATAAGATTTGAAGATCCCAAAACCCCTAGCTGAATCATGAACCACTCTTTGTAATAGCTTGGTTCAGCATATTAGGATCTTAGTAGGCTAGCTAGAGTTCAGTAGCTGATAGACTCAGTTGCTTAGACCCTTTTCAGCTGGATGCACTCAACACTAGAGAGTTAGTATGGTTTCTCAAACCTATCGAATGTATGGATAAGAATCGACATGAAGATGAACTTTTTCTGAATAATTTCAGTAAAAGATATCTTAGACCGAGGAACTAGAGGAAGTCAACTCAGTATCTGCTTTGGAGTTTGAGCACACCTCAACCACCATTCAATCTCGACCAATGAGGAGCTGCCAACAATGTACTTCCACTGACATAAAGCTACCCTCAAGACTGAAAAAGAGAGAATTTCTACATTAACGTTCAAATTGAATATGGTCATTTTCCTTGTCGTTTGTGATACGTGTCTAGGTTCCCTCTAACGGATCTCTTCATTAGTCAAAACTATAAATAGAGATCGAGCTTCAAACATTGAAGACACCGAGAACACCAACCACTTAGCATTCAACCTCTAGTGAAATCAAAGAAAATCCAGCGAAGGACTTACTACATAGATAGGATATCTATTTATTTCTTCTCTCTCGAAATATCTTGTTCTCAATCTCTATTCTAAGCCACCAGTGTTAGATCATTCGATTAGAAATTGAAGGAGTTCATATTCATTGAATTGTTCTAATTGTAATAACTCCTCCATAGTTGGAGAATCTCAAACCTTGTGTTTGAAACCTTGTAAAGTCACTAGGACTATAACTAGAGTATCTGTCCTTTGAATAGATCAACTGAGGCTTGCTCAGTATAATCAATACAAGATATTCTGCCATGTTCAGAACAATGGACGTAGGATCTTGGGTATCCGAATCACTTTGAAAATTGCCCGTGCACTTGTTGTTTTATTATTTTGGTAATCACTCTGCATAAAACTGAGTTGCTAAAGTTCATAAGTTAGATTTTATGTAAAGCTGAATATACGCACAAGCATAAGTTGAACCGTTTTCTGTAATTACGTTTTTCAAACAAGAGACGATAAAATCGAGCCTACACATTCCGCACCCATTCATCTACTGAATCTACTATGGCGGCGATCAAGTCGTAGATAGTGTCCGGTATATTGAATCACTCGCCCACGCGATCTCGAAAGTTAACTTAGCGAGTTGAATCCTTCGCCGAGCAAACTCGAGAGTATACCGACTTTCACATTTGAGTCGAAACTTGAACTTAGAGGATATGCTATTGGTTCTAGGGTTCTCAATTGAATATACTTTGAACTTGCTAGAGTTTGTGTGCTCTAGTTCTTTGAGTTCCCGGTCCTCTCTTCATCGTATCGAAGACAATCTCTATTTTTAGTTGTGACTTGTGAATAGACCTGTCGGAGGGAACCCAGACACGTGGCAAACACAACAAGTAAAACAGTCTTCTCTTCAAACTTGAATTTACTTAGTTGAATCTTCTATTAACATTCTTTCTTTCTTAAATCTTTGATTCGTTGCTTCTATCGAAGTTCACATCTCGTAGGTTACATAACCATACTGAATCTTCAATTATCTGGTCTTCAGAGATTGCATAATATACTATTCAACTAAATCAGTTAATGAAAAACGCTATCTAGCCTACTAAGCTTCTAAAATGCTGAGCTCAACTAAACTGAACATCTATCACATTATGTTGGTTCATTAATCAGCTAGGGTTTTGGGATCATCAAATGTATACATTATGCATCATTACCCAACAAAGCGAAAGACAATATCAAAATTCATCCAAGAGAATGTGCTTTATATTCATGTTTCTTGTCAACCGAAGTACTATAGCACCCTTCACGGGCCAAGAGCTTATGTGGCGCTCCGCAATTGGTCAATCTTGATTTGGTAGTTGAATGCCTTCGTTGACCATCGTCTTTAAAAACTGCCCCTCGTAACTCGTACATCAATCTGCAGACTGGGACTAGTTAAATACGAACTGAAGTTTGTGTCCCTAGCCTGAGTTTAGTCTATCCTGATTGAACTCTAAAAGCATATCATGAGCTAAACTAAACCTAACCTGAACTATATCGATCTATCCATACGTACTCAAACCGAATTCTAGTCTAAACATATACACGACCGATCCATTTATTAGTAATGGTGTTGATCATTCAGTACTTAATATTCCCAACAATATGTATATTACGATGCGAATCCACTTTATTATAAATCTTTCTTTTGACTAGTGAAATCTTGTACCTTATAATTTGCTTTAAGAATTTGTAATAGATGTTTAAAAGAAATCTGAGTTGTTAAAATCATAAAGTTTAAAAAATATTATAAAGAAGCATAGTTTAGACCCGTTTGAAAGAGCTTATGAACAACTTATTATGATAGTGTTTGGAACAACTTAAATAAGCTGATTCTGGACTTCTACTTTTTTGGAACTTTAAATAAATCAAAATACGCAGAAGCTCATAAGCTGGTCAGGAGGTATTTTCTAAAAGCAAAAGCTAAAAAAACAGCTTATAAGAGTGTTTGAAATACTTTTTTTTTTAAATTAAGCTATTTTTTTTTTCTAACATTGTAAACACTAAGAAAAAGAACTTTAAGAATAAGTAGTTAAAAGTTGTTATAAAAGCAATTTCAAACACTACCTATAAAAAATAAACTATTATACACGTGATTGAGAGATATTATGAAATAAGCTTATTTTAAAACATATACTATTATTTTGCTTATTTTCATAAGTACTAGAAAATTTAATATAAAAAAGATCATATTACATCCTTATAAGGACAATTTTATAAACTTTTTGTTTTTTAAAATTAAGTATTAATATAGAAATGCTTATACAATTTAAATACTTATGCCACAACGTCTTTCTACCTTATTCCACAATATTACTTTTCTCCTTTTATGATTCTACTAATTTCGTGGGTGTACAACAGTAAAGACCAACTTTTTAGAATGAAACAGCTCAAGAATTATTCTGTCTAGAACCTAATATTAACACCCATATCCACCTGTTGTTTGGGGTTGTATCCGTCCCACTCTCTCCATCAAATTCTAAGCGTTCACATTTTCTGATACTAACTTCAATATTTCATTCACCCACTCTCTCTTTTCTTGCAATTTTATGACTAGCAAACACTATTGTGATTTGTGAATACAAACAAACCGAAGAACTCAGAAACCCGATTAAGAAGATCAATATTCGAATTAATTTAGCTCAGTTAATAACATGTAATTGATATCTTATTCGCGATAAAAGCATCTCAAGTTAGAAAAAAAAAAAAAAAAAAGACTGTATATATCTTTTTTTTTGGATTTTTGACTGTATATATCTTTAACACAACATATCAGTGGATATAATTCAATTCAAATATCAATCCTTTGTATACCAAACACCCCCTCCCGAAAAAATGAAAGAAAGAAGAAAATTAAAATAGTATATTTTTCCAAAGAAAAAGAAAAGAGGAAGAACATGAGCAGCACAGCGTTGCAGCAGTAGATATCGGCGCGAATTTTCTTCATCTCCTGCAACGAGTGACAGCGCTGCAGCCGCGCCTGTAGGGATTGGCCTGAGCGCCGGGGCGGCAGTTGTAGTACGACGCGCCGCGCCGCGAGCACGGCACATTGTTCTTCTGCAGCGCGCCGTAGCTGATGTACTGGCGCGTGGCTAAGATGCGCCTGTTCGACTCCGAATCCAGCTCGAACTCCTCCTCGTCCACCACGCACTCCGACGCTGTCCCCCTGCACTCCGATCTCATCGGCCACTCCATCGCCACGTTTCCGCCGCCGGCCGACACGTCCGATAGTAGTACAGACACAAATAAGCAGAGCGCCAACAGTAATTTTGAAGTGGATCCCATTAGAAAGAGAAAAAGCGCGATTCCTCTGCTAGGCAATCCTCGCGCTATTTCTATCTCTAGATTCTTCTGCTTTGGGGAAGGAATGATGAGAGAGAAATTGAGGTTAAAGAGCAAATGTAAGTGGGAGGAATGATGACTGAAATTTGAGTATATATAGGTAAGAGATGGAAATGAAATGAGAAGCTAATAACTGATCTGACACGGGCATTTGATACCAGCGTTGGATCTTATAATTTTTTTTTTCTATAATAATTTATTAAAAAAAAAGTGGACAATAATTTTAAAATGATCCAAATGATATAGTGAACAAAAATTTTACAAAGAAAGAAATTTTAATTTAAGTAATTATACCAGCTTTTAATTATTTTAAAATATATATAGTTCTCAAATATTTTAATAATTCTAAAAAATTGTGTGAAAAACATTTCTCAACCAAGGTGACATATCATTTCTAAATATTATCTCAAGTATTTACTAACATTATCATGATAAAATATAGATATATTAGACAACTGCTACTGTAGTAGTGTAGTTTTGCCATTTTTTCTTTTACTTTTGTGGTGGACTTGTGTGCAGCAGGTTGCATTTGCAATAAAATCATTTTTGGTTCAACTGCGACCGAATTATCTATTCTATTCGGATCCGTATTTGCTGATGTCAGCATGACGTCATGTTACCATCATTATTTTATTACTTTTTATTTATTTTTTTCATTTTTCTTAATTTTTTTTCTTTTTTTTCAATGTTTTTCATTTTTTTTTCAATTTTTTCTACATATTATTGTAAGGGTCGGCATGTCATTTGTTATGAACAAAAGTGTCGTTTGTTGTAAAATAAAATATTAATTTTTTTTATTTTTTCTCAATTGTTTAAGGGAAGACGTGTCATTTATTCATTAAAAATGACATTGTAAAATAATGTGTCACTCTCCTCCAGAGACAATTGATACTTTTTTTTATTGCGATTGACACTTTCAAATAAATAAGACTTTTGTTCATTATAATTGTTACATTTATTCATGAAAAAATGACACTTTATAAAAATGTGACACTGTCCTCCGAGACAATTGACACTTTTGTTTGTCACAATCGACACTGTGAGTAATATTTTTGGTTATTATGATGATCATATTTTGTTGACTAAATCATTGAACGGTGGTTTTCTATGATTACTGGATTAAAGTGACACATTGTATACTTATGGTTGACACTTTACTTCACTGTGATTGACACTCTGATATAAATGATACATTTATACATTGCAATTGACACATTTATTCATTGCAAATGAGATTCTATGAGAATGTGACACTCTCATCCGACACAATTGACACATTTATTCATTACAAATGATACGTCTTCCTTTATAAAAAAATATGAAAAAAATAAAAAATAATTCGTTTATTAAAAACAAACGACACTTTTGTTTACAATAAATGACATGTCCGTCCTTACACTAAATGGGAAAAAATTAAACAAAAAAAAGGAAAGAAAATAAATTAAAATAAAAAGCAAAAGAAAATAAAAGATAAAACATTAATAACGTTAGCATGACGTCAGCGGACATAGATCCAAATGGAAGTAAATGATTGGATCGCAATTAAACTAAAAATGACCCGATTGCTTGTTGCAGTCTTTGTGTTTTACTTTTTATATGGACAAACATTATTTTATTTGTTTGAATTCTCTTAGAGGGCATCCACTACCAAAAAAGGAAAAAATGATTTAAAGGGGAACTAATTATAGAATGAATGTTTTATGCTGAAAAATTATAGTCTCAATTGCACCAATATAGTTATTGGTCGAACTTGTAATTAAGGGGTGTTTGCAAATGTTTATCATAAATATTTTTTATATACTTTTGTTTAAAGTTCAAAATAATTGCTTTTAAGCAAAAACAGATAGTTTTTTGTATCAAAAAATTAAATATATTTTGAAGCACCAAAAAGATCTCAATGAATGCTTAAAAAATTGCTTAACTAAACAGTTTAATTACTTAATTTTAGAAAAGTCTTTACTGATAAATAGATTTTGCAAACACAAAAAAACTGCTCATGGTGTCAATAAGTAGATGACATAACCTCTTATTCATAGTTTTGGAAATTATTATATTCAGTAAGTAATATTGCAAAACTTTTGCGAATTTCTATAATGACAAAAAAAATTAGTTTTTTCAAAATAAAAAATGATATATTTGTAAATTATATGAAACGAATATACTCTTAATAAATAACTAAATAAAATAAAGACTAATATTATTATCATTATTTAGTAGGCCGCGTTTGGCGTGGTCCGGGATATTAGATGATAAAATTAGAGGTGTATGTGCGTCAATTAGGGTTCCTTTTATGCTAGGGGTGGGAGTAGTGCACCTCCCACCTCGAATTTTGACAAGTGTAAAGACACAAGCAAATCAACTCTCTCCCACCTTAGATTTTTTTCTCACTTTACACATGTTAAAATCTGGAGATGGGAGGTGTACTGCTCCCACCCCTAGCATAAAAGTTTCCGTCAATTAGCTGCTGTCGTCCTCCGCCGTTCGACGCCCAGCTGTTTCTTTTTATTTTTATTTGTTTATTCCTTTTTCCAATTGGCGACTCTCTCGTCACAACACCAGAAGACAAAAAATTGTGTATTATGTATTATTAGTTTATTACAACTCATTATCCGCTTATATTATGAAATTTATATTTATTCTCATATAATTAATGAAATCTGCGTCAAACTATCTTGTCGATTTCGTGTCATAGATGATTTTCGCATTTAAATTCTTGTACAGATTCCAATCCGCTTCCTCTGGCCCATTTCCCGTATCCCACTTGGTGGCCCACCAATCACGTCCCGCCACACGTGCATTGGTGGGCCATATTAGCAATAAAAAATTATTTTAATTATAAAAGGCTGGCCCACCAATGCACGCGTGGCAGAGCGTGATTGGTGGGCCATGGTATGGGCCACGCTGGAGTGGGACAGATGATGCTGGGCGTACAGATTCGATTGCGTCTTTTTATAACTTTTTTTATGAAATTTATATTTATTATCATATAATTATAATAAATCTACATCATATTATCTTCACGATTTTATGTCACGGAGAATACTCATATTTTAATTCATGTACGTATTCAATTACGTATTTTTATAATTCTTTAGAATAGAATTTGACTAATGCTAGATGTGAATATTAATATTGACTTGTGAAACCACATAAATATATATGTTAATATGCATTAATTTGAGTATTTGTAGTGTATGCAGCATATAATACATTGAAGTATG
This sequence comes from Lavandula angustifolia, assembly GCA_028984105.1. Classification (NCBI taxonomy): domain Eukaryota; kingdom Viridiplantae; phylum Streptophyta; class Magnoliopsida; order Lamiales; family Lamiaceae; genus Lavandula; species Lavandula angustifolia. The sequence continues at coordinate 27,683,451 of CM054814.1, read as the reverse complement.
AGAAGAAATACATAAGATACAATACTATTTATACTTTCATTGTAATCGACAAATATGCAAGTTGTGAGGCAAATAGATTATGTAGAATTTCTGACAGAAAGATTTAGCGGGTTTAAAGTTTTGTAAGTGTAGTTCGTGTGGCAACAGGCCGATGATTGCGTTGCTTTCGGTGACTTGTATACCAAATACACATTATCCTTATTTGTTTTATAATGTACATACATGTCTTGAAGAATATTTGGGCTGAAAGGTCAGAAGTTTCTCTGAATATTTTAAACTAGGTTTCCGTTGATTAGGAGACAAATTCTCTCTTTGATTGTTGACACTTATAATAATAATAATAATAATAATAATAATAATAATAATAATAATAACAATAATAATAATGAGTCTTCTTGTAAGCAGTTCGTGGTGGCCATCTCTAGGGTATTTGCTTAACACGTTTACAAACGCTTTTACTTGATATAGATACTTTTCTAGATGTTTTCTATGTAGCAGTCTAGCAGATGATTAATTAATGAGCACACTTGTGTGCAATTCGTTGCCCAAGTTAAACTGACTGGGATTCGTGTCTTTTATTTTTTATTTATTTAAATATGATAGTGTTATTTGTTATGAACAATAATGTTATTAGTTTTGAATAATTGATAATCAATATATTATACTTTTGCTAAGAAATAAATGATATTTTTGTTCAAAAAAATTTACATTTTTTCCTAAATAAATGACACTTTTTTGCGAAAAAAAATAATTTTTTTTTTCAAAACATTTGATAATCAACAAATGACACTTTTGTTAGAAGCAAATGATAGTCATCGAATGATATTTTTTTCTTAAACAAATGACACTTCCGTTAGTGATGGTAGAAGACTTTCCAAACGAAAATGACATTTTTGTTTCGAAACAAATTATACTCACAAATGACACTTTTGTTCACGTTTATAACTCTCCCATCCTTAAAAAAACTCATAAAATAGGCAAAAACTTATGTGCACCATGTTGCACATGCAACATGATCCAATTACCCAATTTTGACCCGCTTTGACCCGTATTTGACTCGTTGACCCGCTTTCACTCGTGTTGACCCGCTGATGTCAGCATGACATCATTAATCCTTTTTAAAAAAAATTTTAAAATTTTTTAAATTTTTTTACGTTTTTTTCCCTCTATTTTAAGGATGAACGTGTCACTCTTTGCATACGGAAGTATCAATCATAACAAACAAAAGTGTCAATCGCAACAAACAATTTTTTTTTAAAATTAAATTTTTTTTTCCTTTTTTTTTTTTTTTTAACGTTTTTTTCCATCTATTTTAAGGACGGGCGTGTCACTCTTTGCATACGAAAGTATCAATTGTAACAAACAAAAGTGTCAATCGTAACAAACAAAATTTTTTATTTTTTTTCAATTTTTTTGATAAGTAAGGCGTGTCATTTGTAATGAATAAATGTGTCATTTGTTTTTTATCCAAAGTGTCAATCATAACAAACAAAAATATCATTTGTATTTGAATAAAGTATCATTTACTGACTATCAATTATTTTTGAAAAAAATGCGATTTGTTTAAAAAAAAGTGTCATTTGTTTATGAAAAAAGTATTAATTGTCTATGTTGTTTGTGTCAATCATGACAAAATAACGTGTCAATGATGAGCAGAGTGTCTGTTTAGGCCATAATTCATAATAGGTAGCAGAGTGTCAATTGTCTCTATTGTACGTGTCAATCACGATAAAAGAACGTGTCAATGATGAGTAAAGTGTTTGTTTAAGTCATAATTCACAGTAGAGAGCAGAGTGTCAATTATCTCTGTTGTGCGTGTCAAACATGACAAAATAACGTGTCAATGATGAATAAAGTGTCTGGTTAAGCCATAATTCACAGTAAGATATCAGAGTGTCAATTATCTCTGTTGTGCATGTCAATCAAGATAAAAGAACGTGTCAATGATGAGCAGAGTGTCTGTTTAAGCCATAATTCACAGTAGAGAGGAAAGTGTCAATTGTATCTGTTGTGCGTGTCAGTTATGATAACAGAACGTGTCAATGATGAGCAAAGTGTCACTTTAATCCAATAATCACACAATAAAATATGAAGCATAATAACGAGAAATGTTGCCCAAAGTGTCAATCGTAATAAACAAAAGTGTCAATTATAATCAAGGAAAATTTCACTTTAATATCATACGAAACCACCGTTCAACATGATGTAACAAAAAAGTAGAAAGTCTTGCATGTGCCAATTATCTCTTCTCAATAAAGTAGAAAGTCTTGCATGTGCCAATTATCTCTACTCAAAGTGTCTTGCAATAAATAAATATGTCATTTATTTACAATTTTTTTTTAATTTCAACATGTTTTCTTAGTCTATTAGTCCTTAATGTTTGGGTTGTAACTGTGTATGGGGAAATCCAAATCATGCAAGGTTGAAGGCATTGGAAAGCTAGATCAAATATGTAACTTCTTTCCCGAGTTGCAAATATTCAAAGATAACCAGAATCAAAGTGTCGGAAGGGAAGCTTAAGATGTTTTGATTCCCAGCTTTTTTTATTCATTTGTTATGTTCTTAAACATTCTTGTTGGAGATCAATGAGTAAATGAACATCAAACTGCACACTGATACAACCTCAAAGATCATTCAACTTAGCGGCGACCTAATTCCAGTTTCCAAAAATTATCAACGAAAAGCATTTAAGTAACAGAAGGTTAAGGAAATCCAAATTCTCATACCAGAGCACGAAACAGACAGCGACCATCACCGGTAACTTTCCGAACATAATACCTCTCAACTTTATCCATCGCCGGCGAACGTTCATCTCTGGAAGGCAAAGCAACGGTGGAATTTCAATTACCTACTTTAAAAAACTCATTTCACACGTCTGCTACTAGCAAAATAAGCACAACCACCAGGTGTTCGATTAATGTCCCCTTACACTAATCGACCAATTCTGGCGAAGAATCTAGGAGAGACATTGGTAAGCGAGGCAAAAGGAGGTGGACATCGGCCAAACCATCCGGGAACCGAAGGAACCGGCGAAGGTGCGATCTGGAATTTCGCAATGCCGCTCCTGAGCTGCTCGAGGATAGCTTCTAGTGAAGAAAGAGAGAGAGAGAGGGGTAGAGAGAGAGAGAGAGAGAGAGAGAGGGGGAGTAGAGAGAGAGAGAGAGAGAGGTGAGATGCAGAGATAAAGAGAAAGAGAGGAGAGAGAGAAAGGGGGGTAGTGGGGAGGGGAGGGGAGGGGGAGGAGACGTGAGAGAGAGAATGTTTAATTTTTTTTTTAATAAAGTAGAAAATTGGGTCAAATCGGGTCAAAATTGAAAATTGGATCATGTTAAATTGGGCAACATGATGCACACTAGTCCTTCTCAATAAAATAATAGTGAAATGATGTCACAATAACGTTATCAGGCGCTAATTCGGGTCTGGTTTGGAAAATGGGGGCAGGCTTGGGAACTTGGTGCAACTTAGTTGCATGTGCAACCGGTTGCCCACAAGGTTTTGGTTAATTAATAGTGGCATAGTTGACTAGTCATAGGCAAATTTAGGTATGTACGTCAGAAACCAAATTCTTAATTTAAATTTATTTTATATTTTAAGAAATTACTAGAATAAACAATTATATTTGTCCTTCACCTTTCCCATAATATTGATGAGTCATTTTCGTGCCTATTGATTATTGACAAAAATGTGACTTAATCGGGCAGTTTGAAGGTTTTTTTCGGCAGATATGCAGATAAAAGTGGATGATGTGGCGTATGACTAGGATGCATGGTGGCGATGTGTTTTCTAGGAAAAAGGCGCGCGTTTGCTCGAGATAATGGACGAAAATCAAAGATGGAAAGAAGGGGGAGTCTTGGAGCTCAAGATAGAGACGGATAAGGAAAGATTTGGGATGAAAACTATCCAAATCTATCCTTCTTTTGAAGAAGATCTACCCTAGTTCTAGAAGGAAAAAGAGCAGCCCTGGCGCATGAAATTGATCATTCGTTCATGCATTCATTCATTTCTTTATTTTTCCGTTCAAGGTTCCTGTGTCGTGATCTCAATTTCAGTTGAAGAATTAAAGAACACCACCATTCCATTTAATTACTTCATAATTTCGAGAGTTGGAAAGGAAGAAACACACTTTAATTTCCAATTTTTATGTTTCAGTTTGTAGTTTGGGGAGACTTATTTTCAATTCAATTAATGCTTTCGTTTGTAGATGCTTTGAAGACATTGTTTGGTATTTTCTACTATAACTATTCAGCACATTTTCTAGGTTAACCTTTTGTGTTCTTATTTGCAGTTTCCGTTCCTTAATTTCGTGTTTGAATCTACTGTTTTTATAAGTTACTTCATGCATGAGTAGAATTATGTCAAGCATGTTTTCTGTTCTATTCTGCGTAGTCACCTCCTCGCTGCACGCTTTGGACACTTTTATGAGTAGCTAAATTTTCGGTGGTGCGGCAGGACGTAAAACACACACATAAGTAGTATGTGAGGCTTTAGGGCTTAAAATTAATTAATCTAAGGGATTTCAGGTTAATTTTGGTTTATTTAATCTAAATAGTAATTTAGGCTTGATCAACTAGGTTATTTAGTTCGTAGCTAACTTAGTACTTCCACCGTTCCTCGTGGAACAAGGCTAAGTAAGTAGCGAAATTATTCATAAACTAATTGGATTAAACAAGTAGGAAACTACTAGATGCTCATTATACGAGTAGGTTCCTAAACTAGATTCTCTTACTCCGTAAAGGTATCTAGTTGTTAAATCTATCGATTTTCCATCAACGTAGGTTATAACTAGATTAGGGAAGTAGTCATTTCAACATCCATTATGGTAGTTATCGACTAAGTGGAAATGAGGGACGTGTCAGTTTAACTATGGCGGCCTATAACTATTTAATTCTTAGGAGTACTGAATAATTTGTGTCAATGATCGGAATAATTGTGTGTGTTGAGTATTTCATAATCGTTGACTCGCTTATTTACTTTTCTAGTTTGTGACATTTAGTAGTTTTTGGGTATGAGATTCAGTATGATAAGATTTGAAAATCTCAGAACCCCTACTTGAATGATAAACCTCTCATTGTAATAGCTTAGGTGAGTTCAGCATATTAGGAATTAAGTAGGCTAGCTAGAGATCCTGCTAATGATAATCTTAACTTGCTATTCTGATGGTGATTATGCAAGATGTCGAATCAACAGAAAATCAAATTAAGGAACTTCTCAGTTCCTCGACAATAAGCTCATATCGTGGTTTTCAAAGAAACAACATTCAGTAGCAACATCCACTACTGAAGCTGAATATATAGCTACCGGAAGTTGTTGTGCCCAGATTCTATGGCTTCGATAACAATTACGCGATTATGATATCTACCAAGATAAAGTGCTGATCTACTAGGACAATACAAGTGCTATTGCAATTACCTAGAATTTAATCCTACATATGAGATGCAAGAACGTAGATATCAAACATCACCTCATCCGGGATCATGTCGAAAAGAAGGACATCGGGATGGAGAAATTCACACTGATAAACAGAGGGCCGACATACTGACCAAACCTCTAGCTGAGACCATATTCAACGAACTCTCAGTAGAACTAGGTCTATTAGATACTACTGACTCAACTCACTAAGATGATCCCGAAAGTACTGAGTAAGGTGGAACTCACTTTAGTAAAGCTTAATTACTCAGCATCGACACAGTGGTATCAGTTAACAGGTCTTTGAGTATTTATTCAACATATTTTATTCAACACTCATTGCAATTATTTCACATCACTTATTTCTTAAGGTTGTCTTTAATAAAAATGTTTTCATTAAAAGCACGACATTCCATATACTGACTGCGGCACATTAAATGCATATCATATCACCTTACCTTTTGGGTGATAGATACGTAGGTCGAGATTATAGGCGGCAATGTAATCATAACCTCTTATATCATTAAATCGCTGCCATCTATCTTTCAAATTCAAATAAATCTAAACCGCATGCTGAATAAACCGTTCATATTCATATATGGTATTTATATACGTTTAGGTGATCTGATAACTTACTTTCCGTCATTATCGATCAACTTAGTTCATTGCAATTAACTGCATTCAACATATACTACTTCTACAACACTAAATCGTTGGTATATTTCTTAACTTAATCCGCAGTAACTAACTTACTCTATTTTCATGTGCTAACATGTGTTTTGCAGATTCTATTTTCAATGGCGAGTTCACCGAACAATGAAATTCTTATTCCATCTAACATGGAGGAGATCATCTACAACAAGAGGGTCTGGTTTGAGCCAGTCCTGGCTTTCAGATCATGTGGGATAGAATGCATGGAACCCATCTTCAATGCTCTACAATCGTCAGGCCTTAAGACGATTCTCACTATAGTTCCACATTGATGCCTTCAGAGGCATGTGGCTGAGTTCTATATGAACTTGAGGCAGAACGATGATGAGTTCAAGGATATCTCCTACATATCCTATCAACAAGAAGTCTCAGATAGCATATGGGTGGCAAAGATCGCAGACCTTGGCATTGTCGACTGCCTCCGCAAGGGCTTCTATCTTCCCAATGAAGGAATCTCTCCTGTTGGCTACAAGGGGACATCTATCAACAAATATCTTTGTCGGTTCAGTGGGCCGAAAGATATTGTATTCAAAGCAACATTCCCGAAGAATAGACTGCTCCCTAAATATGGGGGTTTGGCTTACATCGTCAACCACATCCTTACTAGCTCCACTGGCTTATTTGATTAGCTATCAAGGGTCAGGATCCAAATCATGATAGCTATCATGGATGGAGTCCAAGTTAACTAGACTGAGTTCTTCATCACTAAGTTCAAGGCTCAGTATTAGAAGCTTATAGTAGATGCGAACAATGTCCCCTTAAACTGATCCCTAAGGGGAAGCTACTATATGGCAGCAAGTTCTCTATCATTATGAAGACTTTTGCCTAGGGAGAGTAGTTTTTCCTGATTCGTTCCCGTTCGATAAAAAGTCTAACAAATTTCAGAACGGGGCAGCAGCTGAGAAATCCATTAGACGTGCCATTCATGACAACCGTTTAGTTCTTTGCACTCAGGATCCACGTCCATCTCAACACAAGAAGAGGAAACTGTTGAAGAAAGCTGAGACAACAGTTACCCATGAGGAACATGTATCTATAGAAGCCTCAGAGTCTGGCAAAGAAGATGCTGCTCTGACTGATAAAGTCAAACGGATCCACACAGAGGAGACTTAGTCAGATCTTCCCACTAACTTACCTTAGATTGAGGTCTCTACCTCAGTACCAACTTCAGTGCTGACGGCTCAGCTCTGAGCTACTGAAGAAATAGCTGAACAAATTCCTGAGATACTAGATCACTCAGATCTAGTAGACCTAGCAGCAAGCGCTAGGGTCCAGATGCATCTCAGATTCCTAAATTGGGATATCTTAGATGAGACCATTGACCTCAGAATAGTTCCAATACTGATGAGTGAGGAGCAAACAGTCAAAGAGGAAATTGGCTATGGAGAGCAAATTGATATTGCATCCATGGATGACCTCCGTTAAGCCATGTTGATGCTATTGAGTTTGAACAGCGAGTCTGAACAACCTTCTCAGCCCCAGACTCAACCTGATACTGAACATGACGATAAGTCACCACCCAAGGACGCAGACCAGGGAGGATCTGCCGAGGGAAAATCTCCTGGCAATGATGATGATAAATCACCATGTTGGGTGATGATTCCATCCTCAGCACTGTTTCACTCAGTGGGAAGTGATTCGGTCTTAGACACTGATCTTAATCTCAGTAGCCTTGTGCTCTGTACTTGTCTAAAGATTTGAAGATCCCAAAACCCTATCTGAATGATGAACCATTCCCTTGTATCTGTTGTCTCTGAGGTTTCAGACTCAGTAGACACTCTGCTCTCGGTCAAGGCGCTCGCAGCTTATCCGCCTCGGCACCGGTGCGAGAAGACTCGCAATCTTGGACTCGAGCGGGAGCAATATATCGAGAGAGTCGGTTGAACCGAACTCAGCAGGAGTAGTTCACTGGACTCAGAGCTGATCTTCAGTAGACTTATCTCAGCAGTCTATCTACCGAATACAAGGTCGGACTCAAGAACGGCGGATAGTCTTTAGGATCTGTCGAATCTTTTGAAAGACAATCAGCATTGTCATGTACGAGGAAGAGAGAAGTCAGCTTCAGTCTGTCTCGAAGTTTGTGCTGTTTCAATCACTCCATCCACCTCGACGAATGACAAGCATACACGTGTCTTCTCACCTGCTAAAACTGCAGTCAACCTTTTACCTAAAAAGGTGGGAAAGTACACTGTTACCTACACCAAAAGAGCCGTTTGCTACCAAAAAGAGAGAGAGAGAAGAAGATCGTCTCCAACGGATCTATTTCAATCTCTGCTCTATAAATAGAGGGATCATTCAAGATTTAAAAAAAAAAGCCTAGAACACGAGAGAACGCGAAAAAGAGCGAATTCCAAAGAACAAAGTCTTAGCAAGAACTTGAAGAACAATCTCCGGCGAAAGACTACATTCTAGCTCATAGGGAATCAAGCTATACCGACATATAAAGCCTCTAGTATCCAAATCGACGTTACACGAACTCAAAGCTTACCTTCAGCTGTTCGTCGATCTAGAAGCTACTCTCATATTCCCTATCCCTCTAACCCTAAGCTCAACTGTTCTTATCCATAGCTTAGACGAAGGAGTTCACATTTGAACCCAATCCTTATTGTATAAGGACTCCTTCACTGTTGGAGAAGTTTGTCAAACACTTTAAGTTTGATAGTGTTGTAAACTGAGACTTGGATCAGTATAAAACCAAGACGCGGCTTTGCCCAGTGTGCAAGCTGACTGAGACTAACTCAGGATAATAAATAGCTTCCCGATCATTCGGGGCAGATGGACGTAGGATTTGAGCGATATCCGAACCACTTTAAAAATCCCGTGTCTCTTTTTGCTTTCTTAAGCGTTGCATTGATTTTACTATTCATACTCGAACATCATATTTAAAATCAATCAACCTGTCTCAAAGATACTTGAACTTTTAATCTACTGAACTGAGACTTAAAACGTTTTCTCACAAAAACTGATTTGGGCCTACACTATTCCGCGCACTGAACTCTTACTGTAGATACTGAATTCTGACCTAGTCAGTTAGCAGATCTCAGGCGAGTCGATACTCTTAGCCTTTAACTCAATTCGTAACGGTTGTGCGGTCCGCCGAATCAAGCTTTCGGCCGACACCATCCCGAATAGGACTGTTCGAGTTCGAAGTTGAGAAATCGAATCGTGTGTATTCACCCCCCCTCTACACCTGACCGTACACTTGGGACCAACAATTGGTCTCAGAGCAGGAGTTCTTTGAGACTCTTGTCACTTTGAGACTGGTCTATTCGAACGGATCCGGAGGAAAACATTTTCACTGCATATCACTCTACATTCATATCTATATTCTTCATGGCTGATATGTCAGGTATAAGGATGGTACCCATGTTCTCGGTGGAGAATTATGGAGTATGGCGAGTCAGAATGGAAGCACATCTGACATCCCTCCATGACAGTATGACTGAAGTGCTTGAAGATGGACCTATCGTTCCCATGATCGTTAGTGTCGTAACTCAGGACCAAGCTCAAGGAGGAGGAATGGTGACCGGGAAGAAGATTCCCAAAGACAGAAGTCTCTTCACTCCTGAGGAGAAGAAGCTTCACAACTTAGACCGTGTTGCCAGAAACGCTATACTGACCACCCTTAGTGATTCTTATCTTGGCAGGGTTCAGGAATGCAAGACTGCAAAAGAACTCTGGGACGCTCTAGCGCTACTGAGTCGAGGGACTCAGAAGATCAAAGCAAATAAACTAGCACTGGAACTCCAAAAGCTGGAAAGCTTGTCTCTCACGCTCGGTGACAAAATCGAAGATCTGAACGTCAGATTTACCAATCTGATGAACTCTATCAATGGGCTGGGAAAGACATTCAGCAACCGAGAGATGAATCTGAAGATTCTGAGGGCACTGCCGGACGGACACTGGACACCTTTTGCCACTCTATTGCGATATTCTGACTTAGATGCTGTGTCTCCTGACCATATCTTTTCAAAATTACAGGCAGAGGAGTTTGAGTTCGACAGACCTCAAAGAAAGCGAGAGCCGAAGCCGACACAAAATCGACCATGCTTTCAAAGCATCGGTCGGCCAAAGATCTCCGGCCGACGAGCAAAACGACGAGTAAAACCGAGCCTTCACTCAATGATCTACAAGAAGGAAGTCTCGCTCGAAGTATGCGCGCTGCTCTTGTAAAGTATCAGAAGGAGAAGGAGCGATGCAGAAAAGTGACTAAAGCCTATCGGGAAACGAAAGGTAAGTCAAATTATATGTCGAAACACACTCCTGACTCACAATCTTCTGAATACAGAAAGAAGGATGACTCAGAACCGTCAAAGAATAGCGAAAGCAAAGAAGAAAAAGTCATCACTTGCTATAATTGCAAAAAGCCGGGACATTATCAGTATGATTGTCCTGAGCTCGGTAGTGCTGAACGCGCAGCACGTAAGGCAAGGAGAGAGAAATTCGCCCAGAAAAGACAAGCTTATATTGCAGGCGAAATCTCAGACGACTCAGAAGAAGTCGACTCCTTTATGGATTCATCTGACGATGAAGCAGCCTTCATGGCCTTAGAGCATGAAGCAGATGAATCAGCTGAAAAGTGCATGATGGCAGGCGAAGAGGATGAGGTAAATTCTCATGAACCACTTCACTCATCTTCACACTGCACACACGACACTATTTCAGGTGCAGATGAGAATTTGGACGTCGCGACCGCATACGAAGAACTGCTCGACGAACAAATTCAGATGAGTCTGCAGATCAGCAAGACTCTTCAGGAGTTGGATACCCTGAAAGTAGAGAATCAGAGACTTTCTCAGGAAAGTCAGGTTGCTACTAAGGCCGAAGGACTTGTATTGAGACTCAGGGAGGAGATAAACTCTCTGATGGCCAAGTCTCAGCATCAAGAAGATCGGATTTCAGTTTTGACCAATGACTTGACTCAGAAAGATACTGAAGTGAGTCTCCATCAAGCAAGAAATGTCGGGACTTCGGATCGAGCTCGACACACCGAAGAAAAGTGATGATATCCGGAGGAACCCGATGGCCGAGAGGTACAAGGGTGCCGAGAAGAAATTAGAGGCTATGCTAGCAAGCAATAAGCCAAAGCACCGCAAGGAAGGACTTGGATTCGGCCCAGGGAGCTTCCTCATCCGCCCCCAAGACACTCGAAGTACGGCTTGCGATAGGTTTGTTCAAGGGGAGACTATGAACGCAAATATACTGAACCCCCTAGCAAAGAACAAACAGAAGATGAAAGCACCTCGTCCCACACATCAGCATTCTGACAAGAAGATCAGTGCCAAGAAACCCCAGTTCAGTCAAGGGGGAACCAGCAAATCAAAATTGGCAGATCAGTATGGACCTCCAAAGCTGACACATCCAGCTCAGTATGGGTCATATTATTATGAACCTATAGTCAGAAGAGGCTCCAAAGGTCAGAAGAAAAAGAAAGCCACACAGAAGGCTAAGGTCAGCAGTCCACCAACTATGAAGATTAGGACTCCTAAACCTCAGAAGCCTCAGAAGTCACCTATGACCAGTCCAGTGGTCAGATATGTTGACTCTAGTGGAAAGAAGATGTCTGAAACCACCAGGATTGTTAGACAGATTTGGGTTATGAAAACTAACATCTAAGGACCCAAAATCAAAAATAAAGGGTACCTGAATATAATTCTGTTTTGCAGGTGCGCAGAGACCCATGGTATGTGGACAGCGGATGCTCAAGACCTATGACATACCAAAGGAGTCTACTGAAGAATTATGTTACTGAAGATGGACCCAGAATTGAGTTTGGAGATAATGCCAAAGGCTACACGAGAGGATACGGCACACTCAGCATAGGACTCGCCAAAGTTCCAAGAGTATCCTATGTTGAAGGACTTCAGCATAATCTTCTCTATGTTAGTCAATTTTGTGATAACTCGAATAGAGTGATTTTTGACGCTGGTTTCTGTGATGTTATTGATAAATCTACAGGGAAAATAGTGTTATCAGGTTCGCGCAAAAAGAACATATACGTGGCTGACTGGAACTCAGCTGAACCTGAAGCTTGTTTGCTGGCGAAGAATGAAAACAGAACGGGGTGGCTATGGCATAGAAGGCTCAGTCATCTCAACTTTAAGACGCTCAACAAGCTAGCAAGAAACACTCTAGCAAGGGGACTGCCGAATGAAGTATTCAGCAAAGACACTCAGTGTGAAGCATGTCTGAAGGGAAAGCAAACAAAGAATGAAAATCCACCTGTTCCATCTCCTTCCACTGATGGAATCCTTCAGCTGCTACATATGGATTTGTTTGGTCCAAGTCTCCCCGGTGACGATCGAGGCGTGAAAATATGCATTAGTGGTCATAGATGACTACTCGCGCTACACATGGGTCATATTCATTGCCAACAAGTCTGACGTCAAAACAGAGTTACCAACGCTTCTGAAAAAGCTCAGTGTCGAGAAGAACACCAAGATCGAAAAATACATTCGCACGCAGGAACCGAGTTCCTTAATTCCATGGTAGAGGAGTTCTCGCAGCGTAAGGAATAGAGCATGAGACTTCGGTGCACGCACACCTCGGCCAGAATGGAGTTGCTTGAACGAAAGAACGTAACTCTAAAAGAGGCAACTAGGACTCTACTCGCAGACTCAGGACTCCCAACCAAATTCTGGGCGAAGCTACCGATACCGCATGTTACACTCCGAACCGATCTTTACTGACAAAGCAAGCATAAGAGAACACCATATGAACTATGGAACGGCAGGAAGCCTTCTCTATCTTATTTCCATATCTTTGGTTGTTCATGCTTTATCCACAATAATGGGAAAGATCAGCTGAAGACTTTTGATAGCAAGTCAGATCAGGGAGTGTTCTTAGGATACTCTCGGGTCAGCAAAGCTTTCAGAGTATTCAACTATCGGACCCTTTGCGTGGAGGAAAGCCCTCATGTTGTGTTTAACGAGTTTGCTACTGAAGGCAGGAGCAATAACTCAAATTTTGAATCTGAGGACATCAGTAGACAGCTACAGGATCTAAGCGTAAAGGATAAATCTGAAAAGATTCATCTATGTTGGGATGATGATTCAGACGAAGAAACTGAAGACAAATCTACTGAATCTCAACCAACAGAGCAAGTAGCTGAGCAGATTGATTCTCCCGAACAAAATCAATCCCAGGTAACTCAGGTCGATGAGAAAACCATAGAGGTAACCGAGACCACTACCGAGAATAACAACTCGGGGGAACATCTAGTAATGTTCCCGAGCCGAATGCCCCCGAACCTCGGTGACTCGGTAGATCATACTCTTATCACCGAAATTCTTCAATCTCGGGAATAGTACAACCGAAATGCCTAACTCACCTACTATCTCGTGTTGAACAAATTTCGGATGAAGAGCTGAAACATCGTAGATCGTGGCCGGATGCTCACACTCCTAATTTGATCATTGGAGATCCTTCGCCTAATGTCAAGACAAGATCCGGATTCTGTCAAGGAGAAAGCGCATTATTTTCCCCGCTTCTTGTCTCGAAGAGCCTCGAACATTGAGGATGCATTAAAGGATGCCGATCCGGATCATAGCTATGCAGGAGGAGCTGAATCAGTTCACGAGAAACGAAGTATGGGAGCTTGTAGACAGACCCCGGCATCAACATGTCATTGGTACCAAATGGGTCTTCAAAAACAAGCGAGATGAAAACAACATTATAGTAAGGAACAAAGCAAGTGCTCGTGGCTAAAGGCTACCGTCAAGTCGAAGGAATAGATTTCGATGAAACTTTCGCTCCGGTTGCAAGATTGGAGGCAATTAGACTATTCCTAGCCTACGCAGCACATCAAAGATTCGGAGTTTATCAAATGGATGTGAAGTCTGCGTTCTCGAACGGCGTCTTTGAAAGAAGAAGTCTATGTGGAACAACCGCCCGGCTTTCAGGCGGGACATCAAGTATATAGGACCGAGAAAGGCTCAGACGGGTTAAAACAAGCACCTAGGGCTTGGTACGATACCGCTCCGAGTTTCTTCTTCGAAAGGTTTTCGAAGGGCACATAGATCGCACGTTGTTCAGCAGATTCGACCGGAAGACGACCTATTACTCGTGCGGATCTATGTGGATGACATTATCTTCGGTTCGAAGAATGTCATTATGTGTCAGCAGTTTGAAAGAATGATGAAGGACAAGTTCGAGATGTTGATGATGGGAGAAATGAACTACTTCCTTGGTTTTCAAGTCAAGCAATCTGAAAAGGGAACGTTCATCAACCAAGGCAAATACACTCGAGACCTCATCAAAAGATTCGGCCGCACATCCGAGCAAACCCATCAAGATCCCGATGAACACGAATATGAAGATAGATCTTGATAAAGAGGGAGTATCAGGTAGACCAAACCGAATACCGTGCTATAATTAGTTCTTTATTATATTTAACAGCTACCCGCCCTGACATAACTTATGCTGTAGGTGTCTGTGCTCGATTTCAGGCGAATCCCAAGCGAGCCATATGGACTCGACCCAAGAAGATTCTCCGCTATCTCCGAGGAACACCCGACATGGGTTTATGGTATCCAACTGATGATAATATTGAACTAACTCGGCTATTCTCGATGCTGACTATACAGGATGTAGAATTGACCGAAAATCAACTTCAGGAACATGTCAGTTCCTTGGCAGCAAGCTGATCTCATGGTTTTCAAAGAAACATCACTCAGTAGCTACGTCGACTACTGAAGCTGAATACATGGCTGCCGGAAGTTGTTGCGCCCAAATCCTTTGGTCGAGACAGCGGTTGAGAGACTATGACGTCATTCGAATGAAGTGCCAATCTTCTCGCGATAGTACCAGGTGCCATTGCAATCACTCGGAATCCTCGTACTACACACGAGACGCAAGCACGTGGACATCGAACATCACTTCATTCGTGACCATGTCGAAAGAAGGATATCGGGATGGAAAAGATCCATACCGACAAACAAAGGGCCGATATACCGACCAAGCCTCTAGCCGAATCCGCATTCGGAGAACTTTCGGTAGAGCTAGGTCTGCTGGACCCTACCGACCCCGGTCCGAAGAGGTTTCAGGGAGAGAGACATTTCGAGTAGGGGGGAATGTTCACTCTCGCATCGAATGTATTCGGTACGTAGAGATTCGAAACCATCTACACGAGGTATCACCGACTACTATGTTCAGCTGACAGGTTTGCGTATCTCTACTCAGTAGTAACTTATATTTCAGAACTTTGCATTTATGTCAAAGATTCAGCATGATATTTAATATCTTTTGGTTTGTCTTTATTATTAATGAATTTCATTTATTGCACGACATTCCATACATAAGTTTGCTGAACTCTGCGCGCATTTAATGCATGTCTTTTCGCAGTTACTACTTGGTTATTTTACAACTGTCTTTTGACTTAGGCGGCTTATGCAATCATTGCCTATTATATAACGTCTAATCTTGACCGTCCTTTCTAAAAGCAGTTTTAAACTCAGTCTTTTGATCAAATAACTGTTCGTCTTCTCGTTAGATATATATATATTCGATCATATCCTAGAAACTGCCATTAGCATACAATCTTTCAAGTCCGAGAAATCTGAAGCATCTTTTAGAACGAATCTCATCCGTATTTCGCATTATATCCTTCTAAAGCATTAGATTTCTCACTGGTATGCATATTAGAACTGTTATGATAGCTTATTTTATTATTCAGAATCGATATATATATACTGTTCTATCTAAGAATCGATACTGATAAATCTCTTGTAACAGGTACTATGGCGGGTATTTTTGTAGATGCCCCTGACAACATGGAGGAGATCCTCAGCAAAGGCCGTGTCTGGAGCGAACCAGTCATGGAGTTCGATGCTTGCGAGCTCGAATACATGGAGGAAGTATTCACGTACCTCCGAGCGTCTGGACTAGAAGAGTTCTTATCGAGGAAGCCTACTTTCTTCCTTCCTCGACAAGTGGCAGAGCTGTATCTGAACTCCGACTCCGTCAAAGGCGATATTATGGCAAGTTTCGCTGTTCACGCGATTGGCGACGCCTCGAAGATTCTGAAGCAGATGTCGTTAAAGCAAGCCCTGAAGAAAAGCTTCAATCTTCCATCCGAAGGTATCAGCACGATAGGCTACAACAACGATTCAGTAGATGAATACCTGACGGTATTCTGTGGCAAGCCGACTACCTTCAGAGCTGCCTTCCCGAAGAATGCAATGCTCCCCCAGATGCAGCATTGGCCTATATCGTCACGCAGCGCCGACGAGCCAGGCTGGATCGTTCGATCAGGTCTCGCGACCTAAGATCCACCTGATGATGGCCATATATGACTGCGCCAAGGTCAACTGGATTGAGTTCTTCATTCGGGAGTTCATGATCCAAGCAGCTAAATTTGACAAGCCCACGCGCACGCTGAGCGCAAAAGGAAAGCTACTCTACGGGCTCAAACTGTCAGTGATGATTGAAGACTACTGTGGCTCTGAGCAGATCACATATGACGCCAAGGAGTACTTCAATGTCAAGAAGATTCGGTTTCATAACCGAACTGCGGCCCTTCAGCAAATCGGGTCAGGTCCTTCAGCAGAGACTGAATCTCAGAAGAGGAGAACGCCTCCAGAAAAAACCCCGAAGGCACCGGCTAAGAAACTGAAGAAAGCCGTTGAGGTGCCTGTTGAACCTAAGGCCCCTGCTGAACAGGCCACTCAGCAGACTACTCAGCCCCAGAGGCTGATAGATGAGTCAGAGTCTTCTGAGAAGGCTCAATCAGTGGAGAAGATCTTCTCCACTGAAGCATCTGAAGAGATGGAACAAGAGGAGGCTAGTGAAGCTCAAAGTGATGAAGTTCAGCGCCTTGACAGCCCCCTCGCAGTTCCTCCACTCAGCAGTGCGGCACCTACTGAGACTCAGACGTCTCCACCAATTGACGAATCCGAGACGGCGTCTGAAGAAGAAACAATCGGGATGGAAGCTTCAGTGATTATATCTAGAGCATCCCGAGAGATTCTTCAACTGGTTCCGGAGCTTGCTGACTACTCAGACTTGTTGCTCATCGCCAAGACAGCAAGGCTCCACATGTTGCTTTGCGACATCGGGAGTGGCCTCGTCTCTGGCGCCTTGTCCTCCACTACTCTCGTCGCAGCCGCATGAAGAGGAATTGAGACCGAGAGAGGAGATAGGCTATTCGTAGCACCGAAGACCTCAGCTCAATGGACAATCCGAGGGCTACGATGCTGGCCATGATTCATGATCGACAGCTCGCCTCCGGCCCAGCACCCTCAGATGGGTCAGACCATGACGACCCACCCAGTGATTCAGGCCCTGGAAAGCCTGATGAGGGAACTCCCCAGGACAAGGATACACAAATTACTGAAGAACCTCAGTGTCCACTCAGTATCCTTGGTTCTGAGAAGTCGACGGCTGGTACCTCATCAACAGAGCCTGCTCAGCTCCTGCTGAAATCAGATTTCGAGGTAGCGCCCAGCCCGCATCGTCGACGCTCCAAGTCTGTGGCGAAGGCTCTATAAAGCCAAGGCACTCAGAACCGTGCCCTCGCCAAGGCAGTCCACATAGCTTGGAAGAAGACTGCTGAAGCCACAGCTACTGAGCTTCAGGGGCTGAAATCCTCAATGTCCCAATCAACCGCCCCTGATGTCTCTGTAATTTCACTCAAGCATTGGCTCAGCAGCAGACCAACTTTGAATCTCAGCTCAGGATCTTTCAGGAGAGCCAAGCCAAACTACTTCAAGATTTTCAGGCTTCTAAACTGGCTCATACTGCAGCTATTGCTGAACAAGCCCAAGCCACTGAGATCAGATTAGACAACATTCAACTGGTCCTAGATGATAAGATCACTGAGAAGCTGAAAGACTTCAAGGAAGCAGCTGACCTCTCTCACAAGCAGTACAAGGCAGACCTTACCATGGAGAGGAACGAGTTGCATGAGGCTCTGACTAAGCTCCACCATCGTCTTGATGAGCTGTCAACCTCCTACAAAAGTCTGAAGAAGTCAGTCCTAGTCCCTACCCCGGTGCTCATTGATGATTCCAAAAAGGGGGAAAGTGAAGGAAAAAGGGAAGGAAAGAGAACTGAAGAAAGAGAAGGAAAGAAGAGTACTGAGAAGCTGACCCCCACCAAAAGTCCAAAATCTAAGGGGGAAGCTACACTGAAGTCATCCCAGACTCAGACTCAGACTCAGGGTGAGGCCCAGGGTGTCCCAGCTGCGACCGGCCCAAGTGGCTCAGGATCCCAGGCTACTCATGCAACCCAGACTCCCATTGATATCATCAAGGAAGTTGCAGAGTATGCTGAACAGAAAGAGGACTCAGATGATGATGAAGAAGTCCCTCTACCTCCACCTGTTCAAGGCAAAGGTAAGAAAATTCTGAAACTCCCGACCCCTCCAGCAAAGAAACCCAAGAGATACATCTCAGCTGAGGAGGAGGCTCAGATTGCCGCTGATGAGAAGCTGGCAAGGGAGATCGCCGATGCTTGAAGCCGCCAACAAACCAAAGTCTCGAGCCTCGCTAAAGGAAAGACTAAGGCACCAAAGACGCGGTGGAAAAAAAGAAGGCGCCGCTAGATTGCCTCCCAGAAAACTCAGAATTGAAGATGATGAAGATAGGGAGAGGCAACATCAAAAAGGCACTGAGCAGCAAGGTACATCCAAAACTAAATCCAGTACCTCTGCTGACTCTGAACAAGCTCCTCAGAAGCCTCAAGAGCAAGATGCAGAAATTGAAGAAATCTTCGCTCAGATGGATAGATATCTCTACAGAGGAGAGGAAGCTAGATAGATAGAGGCCGCCAGCGGAGGATACATTTGGCGGACCTTGAGGCACTCGGGAAGCGTCATGAACAAGAGGCCAGCCGAGAGTTCCTTCGAAAGCCGACATTCCTTATCGATACGTAAGGTTCGGGAAGCCAAACGATCCGAAAACACATAGATGGCCGAGATCGGACGAATGGATGCCTATTCAGTTCAATCAGAGATGGGAATCGGCCAAGGTAGAGTTTATCAAGAGAAATTATTTCCGGCGATTCGGCCTCGAAATGTCTAAGGCCGATGCCTATGTCGAGTGGATGACCATTACGGAACCCGATCTTTACCCATATATGCACGGAGCAAGAATCGAAGGGGTAGTAGTCGGCGTTCTCGAAGCAAGGATCATTCCTCCACCCGGAAGACAAGACGACTCAAGACATCTCGGAATGATTGAACAAGAAGTGAAGAATGCTTTGCTTTGAACGGAGGTCTAGAACAAGATGAACCAAACAGACTTTGCCGAATACCGAAGGCGAGGAAGAACACGTTCGTAATGTATGGAGTCCCACTGCCTGAAGATAAATCCCAAGGTTTCATGAATAGGATTCAGCAGTTTAAGGGTTCTCCTTCTTAGTTCTCCTTTTAGCTCAGCAAGATTTGTAATGTACTAAACTGTTTATCATATATATACAAATCTTCTTTTGGCTCTGACAACTACTTGTTGTCTAAATAGCCGTGTTTGCTTTATGCTTTAACACTCAGAATCACTGAAGTGATTACTGACACACACACACTTTGTTTATTTACTTGTCAGTTTTTGCTCGGTTAGATCTCTGATAGACTAGACTTTCATAGAGTTATTATTTCTCATAGGGGGAAATTGTTGCATGGGGGAAATTATTGTAAAGGGGGAAATGGTTCTGCCCTGTCTCCCTCAGTAGTCTAGCATTTACCAGACAACTCCACTGATCCTACTTGTAATATTTGTAAGGAGCTCTGTTTCTGAGTAAGTTAGTGTTTAGCATAGTTGATAGGACATAGATGATAGGTTTTGGCATCATCAAATAGGGGGAAATTGTTGGGTGATGATTCCATCCTCAGCACTGTTTCACTCAGTGGGAAGTGATTCGGTCTTAGACACTGATCTTAAGCTCAGTAGCCTTGTGCTCTGTACTTGTCTAAAGATTTGAAGATCCCAAAACCCTCTCTGAATGATGAACCATTCCCTTGTATCTGTTGTCTCTGAGGTTTCAGACTCAGTAGACACTCTGCTCTCGGTCAAGGCGCCGCAGCTTATCCGCCTCGGCACCGGTGCAGAAGACTCGAGAATCCTGGACTCGGCAGGAGCAAAGATATGCGAGAGAGTTAGTTGAACTGAACTCAGCAGGAGTAGTTCACTGGACTCAGAGCTGATCTTGAGTAGACTTATCTCAGTAGTCTATCTACTGAATACAAGGTCAGACTCAGCAACGGCAGATAGTCTTCGGGATCGTCGGAATCTTTTGAAAGACAATCAGCATTGTCATGTATGAGGAAGAGAGAAGTCAGCTTCAGTCTATCTCGAAGTTTGTGCTGTCTCAACCACTCCATCCACCTCGATGAATGACAAGCATACACGTGTCTTCTCACCTGCTAAAACTGCAGTCAACCTTTTACCTAAAAAGGTGGGAAAGTACACTGTTACCTACACCAAAAGAGCCGTTTGCTACCAAAAAGAGAGAGAGAGAAGAAGATCGTCTCCAACGGATCTATTTCAATCTCTGCTCTATAAATAGAGGGATCATTCAAGATTTAAAAAAAAAAAGCCTAGAACACGAGAGAGCGCGAAAAAGAGCGAATTCCAAAGAACAAAGTCTTAGCAAGAACTTGAAGAACAATCTCCGGGAAAGGACTACATTCTAGCTCATAGGGAATCAAGCTATACCGACATATAAAGCCTCTAGTATCCAAATCGACGTTACACAAACTCAAAGCTTACCTTCAGCTGTTCGTCGATCTAGAAGCTACTCTCATATTCCCTATCCCTCTAACCCTAAGCTCAACTGTTCTTATCCATAGCTTAGACGAAGGAGTTCACATTTGAACCCAATCCTTATTGTATAAGGACTCCTTCACTGTTGGAGAAGTTTGTCAAACACTTTAAGTTTGATAGTGTTGTAAACTGAGACTTGGATCAGTATAAAAACCAAGACGCGGCTTTGCCCAGTGTGCAAGCTGACTGAGACTAACTCAGGATAATAAATAGCCTCCTGATCATTCGGGACAGTGGGACGTAGGATTTGAGCGATATCCGAACCACTTTAAAAATCCTCGTGTCTCTTACTTGCTTTCTTAATCGTTGCATTGATTTTACTATTCATACTCGAACATCATATTTAAAATCAATCAACCGTCTCAAAGATACCGAACTTTTAATCTACTGAACTGAGACTTAAAACGTTTTCTCACAAAAACTGATTTGGGCCTACACTATTCCGCGCACTGAACTCTTACTGTAGATACTGAATTCGACCTAATCCGTTAGCCAGATCTCAGCTGAGTCAGTACTCTTAGCCTTTAACTCGATTCAGAACAGTTGTCTGGTCTGCTGAACTGTTTCAGTCAGACACCATCCTGAATAGGACTGTTCGAGTTCGAAGTTGAGAAATCGAATCAGGTATATTCACCCCCCCCCTCTACACCTGCCGTACACTCGGGACCAACACACCACCTCCACTTCCTTCATCTGGTGCAATCATCTCAGCGCCATTTACATCTCATCACAAGAACCCACCATCTGGTGAGGCCAAGCTCAGTAAATCCACCTATCAAGCTGAAGATGTACAGGACGCTTCTATAGCAACCATAAACAAGAGCCTCAAGCATCAAGGTCACAAGAACCATCTTCTCGCCAAAGACATAAATATCAAATGGAGAAAATCTACTCAAGCTCAAACAAAAAGACGCAGTGACCTGACTGCTATACTTCAGAGGATAAGTACTTCTATAATTCCGGATACTAATGAGATCCTCCACAAGGCAATCGAGGCACAGAGGACAGATCTTAATCAACAATTTCAGCTATTACTGCAATCTCTGATGTCCTCAAGACTGTAGAGGAGCGTAATAGATTGACCATTGACAATGTCTCTAGAGCACTTGTGGGAAAACCTCAAGCCGACCTCGCCATAAAAAATGAAGTTATTGAGCTCGTTGAAGCATATCTGAAAAGGAATGAGGCAGCTAAAGCTGAAGTACTCAGATTCACCCAAACTAAACATGACAAACATTGGGACGAGTACACAGACGCTGCCAGAGACGTCGAAACAAAGATCGACACAATAGGTCACACAGTCTGAGGCCATACTGAGAAGGTCACAACTTTATCCACCCTGATAGTTGATGCCAAAAAGGGGGAAGGAAGTAGGAGTAGACAACTACTGACCTTCATCAATGCTGAAGAGACGGCTGCCGACAAAAACATAAGGGAAGAAGCTAAGGGGGAAGGGTCTGGAGAACCGACTGAAGCACTAATCACTAAAATGGCTCAGTTCGTTGAAGAGCTTACTGATGATGAGCCAGTACGCTCAGCTGCTAAGGGAAAACCCAAAGCTGCTGACAGTCCCCCCAAAGCTCGAAAGCTCAAATTTTGTTTGCTTGATGAGCAGATTACCATTGATTAGCAAATGGCAAAAGAACTCCAAGAACAGGAGGAAGCCAAGGCAAAGACTAAGAAGAAAGGCATTCAGATCAGAACTCCAGTGGCAAAGAAAATAAGATTTTTTGTGCCTAGACAATCAAAAGCTCAAACTGAAAAGGCTAAGTCTGCTGAAAAAACTTCAGATGCTCAAAATTCCAAATCAGATGAACCCAGTGAAGCTGAAGATGAGCAGAACATTCCCTCTACAATGCCATCCAAAGAACAAGCTGAAATGAAGGCTATATGGGATGCCTGCGAGAGAGAATTAAACATAACTGTTAAGCGAGACAAGTTCAAGCTGCCAAATAAAGAATCAGATTAGCAGATCTTGAGGCATTCAGGCAGAGGACAGAGAAGGAAGCTTGGGAAAGCGTCCCTGAGAAGGATCAGTGCGTACTGACTACGTTCAAATTCTTTAAACACAAAGAGCAAAACAATAACATCAAGAAGATCATTCATCCGAGGACTGACAAATGGGTTCCTTGGAAGATTAATCAGAATTGCGAGCATATCAAGGTCGACTTCATCAAAAGTTAAAATATTTGGAAGACAATGAATGAGTTATCAGAACTATACATGTTATTAAGAGTGTTCCTGATGATTTCACACTCAGATGTATTTGCTGAAATTATGATGACTCTTGAGCAACTAAGCCTTCCTCTCAGAGCACCTAAGTTCAGAACTCTTCCTCCTCCTTGTACTTTAGAAGGGAACATATGCACAAAGGAGATAGAGGATGAGATAAAGTTCGCTATGGAAAGAAAGGGGCTTAAACTAGATGATCCAGATGATAAAGAAGAGATCAAAGAGCTGAGGAACAGAGTTTACTCATCATATGAACTTGATATACCGGAGAAGAAGTCAGCTGATTTCAAGGCCAGACTGTAGCATTTCAGGAAGACCAGCTGATTCTCCTCTCTCCTTTTAGCTCTGATATAAATATAATTTCTCTGTACTTGTAATGACTTCCATCATATATGAAATTCTATCTCTTTTGGCTATGACAACTACTCATTGTCTCTATGTCTAGTTCTTTATAACACTATTGATCACCTCAATGATCAGATCACACACTCACTCGTTTGACTATGTATTTCCCTTGGTTCTTAGATTCTTTATTTCTCTGATCTGTGGTATAAGGGGAAAATGTGTTGTAGAGGATTTGGCATCATCAAATAGGGGAAAATTGTTGGATATGAGATTCAGTATGATAAGATTTAATGATCTCAAATCCCCTAACTGAATGATGAACATCTAATTGTAATAGCTTAGTTGAGTTCAGAATGTTAGGAACTCATTAGACTAGCTAGAGTTCAGTAGCTTAAAGATTCAGTATAACATCTTATGTCAACTTGATTGACTCAGCTTGAGGAACTCCGTTAGGCATCTCAGAACCCACTGAATTCATAGAGAAAATCGTGTCAAGTACTAAATATCTCAGAAGAATGTCAGTAGACGACAACTCAGTTAAAGCTTCAGTGGAATATGAGGAAGTCAACTCAGTATCCGCGTTGGAGATTGAACAAACCTCACCAACTCTCTAACCTCGACCAATGAGGAGCTGCCAGCACTATACCTGCTCTGACATAAAGCTGCTCCCAAGACTGAAAAAGAGAAAATCCCTACAGTGACATTCAAAATTGGAGATGGCCATTTTCTTGTCATTTTCGACACGTGTCTAGACCTCTTCCAACGGATCTATTGATGAGTTGATAATAAAAATAGAGAAGAGTCTTAATGCAAAAAAAGACACCACTGGGAACCAAAAGAATTCAAGTATCCAAATACTCTAGCGACCGAAAAGCTTACACAGCGAAGAACTCGTACACAGAGAGATCTTCACTCTAGAGATCTATTGTTTCGATTCTCTATTCTAAGCAATTATTGTAATTATTGTAATATCTCAAGCTTAGAAAATTCGAAGGAGTTCAGCTTATTGAACTTTTCTAATTGTAAGAACTCCTTCTTAGTTGGAGAAAATTAAACCTCGTGTTTGAAACTGTAAACTCACTAACACGATAATTAGAGTATTTCTCCAACGTACAGATCGACTGAGACTTGCTCAATATAAGTAATCAAGAACTCCTGCTTTATTCAGGACAATGGACGTAGAATCCAGCGTATCCGAACCACTTTAAAAACTATTTGTGTTGATTTATTGTTTCATTGATTATCGTTCATACTACATACAACTGATTCTTAAAAATTACACTCAGCATAAAATGTGTTTTCAAATCGAGATAAAAATAATTTGGGCCTACACTTCCGCACTTTATCCAATACTGAATTATTGTTCACTAATTGAAGTCAATAGATAGGACTAAGTTGACAGATACCCTCTGCCTACGCGATCTAGAAAGCTTATTTAGCCAACTCACTTGTTCAGTAGCACAATTCAATAGATACTGATTTTCGCGTTTGAGTTAAAATTTGCACTTAGGTGTATTCAACCCCGCCCCCCTTTCTACACCTGAAGGCTCGTCTATGGACCAATAGTTTAAAATTCAAAATTTGACCAAAACCTTTAAAGATAAGTAGAGAAATGAATGCTAATCTCCGTTCCCTGAGTTCGATACCGTGAATGCTATACTTAGTTGAGTCTCAACTTTTCCAGGATTTATTTGGTGCAATAATGGGATCACCAAATTTGCATCGTAGCTGGGGAACAATGTTTCTTTAGTTTAATTTTTTTTCTACTAATCTTTTGTGTTTCTTAAGCATTGCATGAGCAGGTTTTTCCGCCCAAACCTCGTGTTTGACAAGGAGATAGAAAACACAGCAAGGAGGATTAGGAAGTAAGCAAAGCTGCGGAAGCAAAAATTTCTGTCCGAGGCAGCGACCGTCTTGACTTCCCCGTCAAAAGACCGAATAGAAGCTGGTAACGAGACCAACGAAGCACAGAATGAAACTGTCCTATTTAACCAGACGGACACAATACTAAATAGGAGAGTTCAGATTCGGAAGAAGTGATGGCTGAAGACAGTCCGCCACCTTTGAATATTAATATTGAATTGCTCAACTTGGGAGAGGACCTACCTAGGCCAATTAAAATTATCACAACTGAACAGATTGACGTCAAGAGAATTTGATCGCTGCATGTCCCAAGTTTTATGAAAAATTGAATGAGAACCCTTTTGCCTTTAATCTTCTAGAATCGCTATCATCTCGTATCTTCGTCATGTGCTACATTAGCTTGTAAATCCAAAACACAACACCCCCCCCTCCCAAAAAAAAAAAAAAAAAAAAAAAAAGTGCCTCCAAGTGTCTAAGTGGGTGCCAAAAAGGTAAGAAACTAAATAGTACGAAATGGACACGTCACATTACTTGTTTCCTACATACTAGTTTTACTCAATATTTATTGTAGAATTGAGATGAAGGGATCTAAGCCTTGAGAAGATGTAAGTAATCTGGCCCAAATTGCGTTGTTTATTTCATTTACTTGATGTAAGTTGTGGTATTCTTTGCTCTAATTTTTTATTCTCAAAGTAAAAAATAGAGTCTCTTGACATTTTTACAAAAATCAAATATGCATTTTCCGCGCAATCACCTTATGAAAAGTATAAATTAAGAAACAAGCCCCAGCGCGATTACTTGAAACTCCAAGAAAATTATCACATTGTGTTGGATTATATGAAAGGACTTGTGTTCTTGAAATTGCAACCAAACCACAAAGCACATATTTTTTTAATGGAAATCGGGAGAAAAAAATGAGAGGGATAAAAAACTAGGTGTGCTAAGTTTCTGGATGAGATGAATACGTATATTGAACACGATGAATATAGAATTTTCCAATTTGCGGAATTTGGTGGATTATTGATGAACCCTAGTTGAAATATGAAAGAGGAATCCGAGAAATCATCATATACTAACCCCAAATCAAGAAAATTGTTTTTCTTACCAAAAAGAAATCAATGCTTTTTGAAAGAAAAAAACCCGAAACATTTAGTGAATCATGAGAGATCGATTGTTGGCTATACAGAATTAAGGTTTAGCTTTTCTAGGAATTTATTTGATGCGATACAACGATCACCATTATATCTAGTGGGTGGTTGATATAAAACACAACGATTAAATACATACTTATAATAATATTTGGACTCATAGGACACTTTGTTTATCTGTCTAATACTTTACTAGAAATAAGCAAGCAAAAAGTTAAAAATTTCAAATTTTTGGTTGATGCGCCAATGGTCTAGTAGAGAATCATGGTTCTTGTAAATGCTCAAGAACAAATTTTATTGATCTTGGATAGGCTCAATTACCTTCAGCTGACTTAAACTAGGTACTACCTTATTATAATCTAGTATATTTAATTGTATACGCTAATATAAATGGAGGTAGCAGATTTGTCGCGGGGCTCAAATGAAGATTCACTGTTAGTTCGGAGACGAGTCTTCAGGTTTTGGGGGGGGGAGGAGGGAGGTTGAATACACCTGAGTCTAAGTTTAAACTCAAACGCGAAAGTCAGTCTTGTACTGAGTTTTCTTGCTGAATGAATTAATCTTGCCAAGTAAACTTTTTGATCGCGTTGGCAGAGTGATTCAAGATACTGAATACTGTTCATTAACTGACGTCAGTAGACAATTGGTTCAGTACAAGAAGTTGTGTAGAATACTGTAGGCCCGATTTTAATCATCTCATTGAAAAACGTTTGTGACTAAAAAAATATTTTGGTTGTACTTGCGTGTCTTAAAAGGTTTTACTGAAAATCCAGACTTGTATGATTTTTCAAATCAATTTGTATCCAGGATGAACAGTAAGCAACATGGATTTTAGAGTGGTTTGTATACGTAAGATCATACATCTAGTTTCTTTATTCTAGGAGTTCTTGATTAGATTATACTGAGCAAGTCTTACTTGATCCACGCACTGGATAGATTGTGACTAGTTAGAGTCCTAGTGACTTTACAAGGTTTCAAACACGAAGGTTTGAGGGTTTTTCTCCAACTATGGAGGTGTTCTTACAATAAGAACAGTTCAAGGATGAACTCCTATGTGTTCTAAGCTCATAATCTAACAAGTTAGGCTTAAAAATATAGAGAATGAAAACTATATTACTCTACAGAGAAGAACTATATCAAATGTTGTGATTTTGTATACTGTAAGCAAATTTTATGCTTGTATACAATGTGTTTTTTCCTTTCCACTATTTTATTCTCCTATCTGATATATATTTATTTGCACATGCTTAATCATTTATCTTGTACAAAAGTTTGATTGTGTAGTGTGTTGTAGATCACTAAGAATACACAATTGGTTGCGCTAACAAGATATAAACAGTTTTCAAAGCTGAGACAACTTTAGAATAAGTTGTCGGTTTAAGCTACAGTTTAGATAAGAAGTGGCTTGTTTTGACTGCTTGTATATATTAGTACACTGAATGTGGTGTATTTCCGTATCACAATGAGATGTGTTCAACTGACTGACCTTAGTGGAGAACCACTAGTGGAGAACCAAGATCTCGGTGACTAAGCTGATCTTAAGCTTGGTAAGACTTCAGCTGAGGGTATTTGACTAGCTATCACTTTGACCTACTATGGTGGACGTCATAGCGACCGGATCTACGTATCTTGGGTGTTAGTAGTCATTT
The DNA here is from genome assembly GCA_028984105.1 of Lavandula angustifolia. Classification (NCBI taxonomy): domain Eukaryota; kingdom Viridiplantae; phylum Streptophyta; class Magnoliopsida; order Lamiales; family Lamiaceae; genus Lavandula; species Lavandula angustifolia. Next base: position 27,655,341 of record CM054814.1, on the reverse strand, counting down.
GTGGCTTATACTAATTGTTTGTATCTTGCAACCGTATCCTTATAAAATTGATTGATAATATCCCGTGAGGAACTCGTAAGGATTAACACATTAAACCTGTCCGATTGATTAAGTTCATGTGTGTTAATAAGCTCGAGTGGTACTACTCAGGAATATAATAAGATGTTAATAATTTAAGTTGTCAGGGGGATTCATTAATTAACGGATATTTCTATCTTGAATATGGGGATTGATTAAGTCTAAAATACAAGCCAATGCTCAAATTGTGATAAATGGGTAAGTCAACAGGGATTCCGAGTGGAATGAATCCGTATTTATTAATTAATTTTGCTCTGGGTTGAGCATAGATAATTAATTGATCTGAGGCCCGACTTTGTTTCTTATATTGGATTCCTGGTCTGGCTCACTTAGTTGCCCAATTATTTATTGCCTTTCAGAAATCATTATTAATTGATTAATGTATTTTGCATTATTTAAGAATTTTATTTATCTAGATTTAATTGGTTGGACCAATTAATTGACAAGAAAAGTAACCCAACAAATTAATTCATTATACTATGGGCCAACTAATGTTGAAGCCCATTAGAAGTATAATTAAATTAATGAGCAACAAATATTAATGTATTATATGCTTTTGAAGCGTATAAATATTAGTATTCCGTTCATAATCTCGACACATTCATATATGCAAACGCGCACAAGAGAGAGAGAGACATTTTATATTTTTCTTCAGTTCTCAGAACCCGAGGAGAAATAAAAGGGTCGGGACACAGATTAAAAGGTTTGATCAGGAGTAATATTCAGAGCTACAACAACATATGAAGGAGGCAGATATAAACTCAATCCTTCATCAATTGCTATCAATTTAAGAGTTCTTCGCTAAGTATGCTTTGAATGTCCGTGGTACCGATGTCTTTAATGTTGGAAGATCGATCTCTATTTATAGTCTTAATATCTGAATAGATCCGTTGGAGAGGACCTAGACACATGGCAAGAACGACATGCAAAACAGTATTCTTGCAATTTGAATTGTATTGTAGAGATTATCTCTTTTTCAGCTTAACTGCAGCTTTATGTCAGGACAAGTACAGTGTTGGAAACTCCTCATTGGTCGAGGTTAGTTGGCATGTGAGACTTAGTTCATACTCTAAGACTGAGGCTGAGTTGACTTCCTCTGATACCTCAGGTACTTTATTGGAAAGTTCTCAACTCACATTCTCTAATGTCTTCTGCATGTTGCCCATTGCTTTCATATTTGTCTCGGATCCTACTAAGTGTTTAGATAGCTGAGTTCCAGAGACTGTTGAGTCTAACAACAGCTACTGAAAAGCTATCTAGCCTACTGAGTTACGATTTTGGGATCTTCAAATCTTCTATTATAAATCACCAGCTAACGATTTTCCCCTTTTTTATGATGCCAAAACCATTTACCGTTCTAAAAGATGTACAAAAGATAGTAAAAAAAATATGGCAATAACGCATGAATGTGAGAGTGTGTTATTGATCACTATAGTGATGAGTTGTGTTAAGTTTTTAAAATTTGAGGCCAATGTGACAATGAGTAGTTGTCTGACCAAAAGGTTAGTGCTGATTTCATTAAGATGTGAAAAGTTACAAGTAAATAAATCAGCACTAACATTTTCAGGTTATGAAACTCTAGAATAATCAGCTACTCCTTCACTCTGAACTTCTGCAACTTCCCCTTGAAGTTAGCTGATTTAGCCTTCGGAGGTTAAAGTCCCTATAAATTGTGATGTCTGCTCAGAGCTTCTTGATTTCTGCTTGATCCTCCTTCGCAGTCAGTAGAGGACTCTTCTAGGCAACTGCGTCCTTGACTTCTTCCTCAATCTCTTAAGTTCATACATTTCCTTCTATTATCATCGGAGGTGGAAGAGGTCTGTGTTTAGGAGCTTTCATTTGCAATCCTTCTTTTATGAGCAACTCCTGAACATCAATAAGTAGATCAGGGTCATGGGTAATGAGCATCTCCTCAAACAGTTGATCTACATCTAATTCTTCCCACTTCTTCCAGACATAGAATCTATTAATGAATTTTGCCTTAATAGATTCCCATATGTGATTAAGATTCCATGGGATCCACTTGTCAGAACTAGAGTATATGGGCTTCTTTAAGTTATCCTTCTAAACTCTTCGTCTGTAGAACTTAGAAGTGGTAGAAATCTCCCTGAGTTTCTCAGGAACTCTCTCCTTAGCCTCTTTCTAAGTTTTGACTGTGTGAGCATCCATCTTTTCCTGTTGAAGTCTATCTCTGGCTTCTACCACCTATCTCGCTTCAGCTCTAATATCCATACGTCTCTTGCGGGCGTCCTATCTAAGCCTTATTCCTCTCAGTAGTTTGAGTTTGTTGATCTTGTGGGCTCTGAGCAGGTGATTCATATGTCTTCTTAGAGGTTTCATCATATTCTTCTTTTTATTTTTTTTTCTTGTGCTCTCGTCTGTCTGTTATAGGGGCTATAGCCCTCTTGGGGATTGCTATTTTGATGACAACCTTCTTCTTCTCAGCTTTTATGCAAAACTCGGTTGAGTTTGAAGTGTTCAACCATTTTCCTATCACACTCCTCTTTAGCTTCAACACCGGCAAATACTTTCTTTGGAGATAGAAGAGGGAGATGAGGAGAGCTACTGACAATCGCATTCTTCTTTCCTTTCACGGTAGACTGTGGTTCAGTAGGCTCATCCTCTTGTTCATCTAAGAACTGTGCGATCTCTTCGATGGCTGCTGTTGAGGATACTTCCCCCTTGGATGCAGCAGCTTCTGCCTGAGCCACTTCTTCTATTCTCTACTCTACTGATTTGTCCTTTCGCTTATCAACTTGAGTAGGCCCTACGACAATTGCCACACCTCCTCTTCCTTAACTTCATCGTCCATTTCCCCCTATTTGGCAGCATCAATGGAGCGTGGGAGAGAGAAAAAGGGTGTGACCTTCTTTGTATGCTCGTCGATTCTGAGTTTGAAATGTAAAAACCTACCTCAATGTCATAGACTCCACCCGAGAAGGATTCATATTCCTCTTCGCGGTCTTTTCGCATTGCTCTCATGACAATAATTTTTTAAAACTTATATTGCTGCAATGAGTCGCTATGTGTCGAGAGTCATTTGTTGATTAAGTATTACTTGATTGACTCTGTCTACAGGGGCTGAATTTACATCCGATGCAACCTTAATCATAGTTTCGACTGGAGTTGTGAGCTTCTTAGAAAAATTGTGGGCATTGGTATCTAGGAGAGAACTGTTCTGAGACGAGTATCTAGGAGAAAAGGTGCGACCAAATTCATATACAAAGATGAGTCTTCAGGTGTAGAGGGCGGGGTGGGGGTTATCATTTATTTGCTTCTAACGAGCTTTTTCATACCTTTTCTTTTCCAACTCTCGCTCCTTCTGAAGTCTCTCAGCTTTAGCTTTCCTGACATCCTCATTGATCTGATCATTAAGCTCACCAAGGATTTATTCCATGTAAGTCCCGATCTGAATCTAATATTTGGCCATGTCCTCTTCTTGTTCAGCTTGTATTCTGGCTTAAGATGAGCTTCTTCTTGTTCAGCTTGTATTCTGGCTTCATCCTATAGACAAGCGTCCTCACCAGCCTTCCTCATCTGCTCAACCACATCCATGGTTTCAGTTTCAATACCCTGAAGGCTCAATCCGTCCTCTTTCTTTTTCGGACTATTGTTCCCCCTCAACTTGTGTATCTATTTCATCATCAGAGGAACTGTCTGAGTCTATTTTTCAGTTGTAGATATTCCAACTTCTTCCCCCCTTTTTGGCATCAACAATAAGAGTAGGTTGGGAGAGAAGTTGAGAAGACATTTTCTGAAACATCTCCTGCTGCAAGAAGATCAGAGTATTATGAGCATAAATCTGATTCTGCTGCTCATAAATTTGTGCTTTCTGAGCTTCAAAAACCAACTCCATCTCTGATTGGAAGAATTCGAGTGTAGAGGCGATGGCAGTTTCAGCGTTGGCTTGAGTTGGCTCGAGAAGAGATCTGCCCTCAGTTATGATCTTATGGCATTCCTCCGCATTCCTTCATCTCAGTACGTAGACGCTTCTGAGTTGCCCTATCTGAGCTATTCATGAGAGCTTCAGGATATTTTATCACGGCGTCAACAAGCTTACAAAAATTATGTTCTGTGACTTCTGTGTTCGGCTTGATCACATTCTTCATGTCAGTTAGGCCGTCGTAGCAATGTCCCATGCCAATATGCATATGCTCCATCGATGCATTGACGTTTGAAATGTGTTTGTGCAGTTGAAGAACTTCTAACCACTTTACTCTTTTATGAGTAGAGTCAATCTGATGGAGAGTAGGGTTAGGTATTGAAGAGGTAGGAGCTGACTGAGCTGACTCCTTGACTATAGGCGGCGGATGTTGCAGATCAGCGTTGGCGGAGTCATTTGGATCTGAGTCATCATGAGAAACTACAATTATGGACAAATTGCCTGCCTAGACATCAACGGCCTGATAGCCATCTTGAAGTGCTCTTCGTTGCTAAGGTCATCAGGAGAGTTGAATAGAAGTAGAGGCTGAAGCAACCTCTCCTCCTGAATGAATCCTTGCACGGAGTAAGATCTGAAAATAGCTTGTTGCTCCTCTGTCTAGAGAGACCGCATATTTATCATCATCTGCGCATGAGCAGCAATATCCAACACTTCCCTGTGTTCAGAAAACTCTGGGAGCATGGCTAGGATGGTGTCAAAAGCTCCGCTCTGAATCTGAGTTAGCAATCTCACCCAAAGGTTCTGAGTCTTTTGCTCATCTCCTGAAGGCACATCCTCAACGTCGGATGGTTCTTCAAGCATTTGATCAATCAACAGAAGTGCGTTCTGTTGGAAGAACTCTGGGACTGTAAGCTGAGTGGAAGCTTCAATAGTCCATAAAGAAGATGTCTCTACCATCTCCAAATCTAATCCGTCATTGGATTCAGATTCCACAATTGTAATCTGTTGAAATTCCTCAGCAATAGAGTGCTTCCCTGTGGCCTTCTCTAGTATAGGCTAAGAGGAGATGGGAATGTCCGCGACCTCAATGTCAGCTTTGTGGGAGGGAGAAGCTTATGTAGTAGGTGGTTCTTCTATCTCAGGTTGAGATGTAGGAGCAGGAGCATCAGTAGATGAAGGCAGAAGTCCATTTCTTCAGCTACTCTTAGTAGATAGGAGATTTTGGTGGCCCACTTGAAAGAATTGATAACCAGACTACAAGTATAGACCCCTAGAATAGCCGTCTTCTCTTCCTTGTAACATGAAGCCACATGCAGAAATTCTCGTACAAAGTGAGAAGCCTAATTCACCATGACTTCATCGTCGATAGCCAACATCGTTCACAAACCGGCCTTAGAAAGATGATCATGAGACCCAGACTTGCATAGCAAGCATTGAATCCTAATATACAGGAGTGCCCTGTACCTTGGCTTCAGCGAGCTCTTCTTGACTTGCATCTTAAACTGAGGTTTCTTATGTCCAGTAAATTTCTGAAGGGAGGCATCCTCTTTAGAGTCCTTATAAGCTAACGATAAGATTCCTTAGTTGGGAAGATGAAGTTACTTCTGGACAGCCTCCAAGAAATCAAATTCAATAACCCACACGTCGGGATATTGGTCACAGACGATGTGGAACTTAGAGAGCGTCTAGTCTCGTTCCTTCTTCAAATAGAAGTAAAACTCGATGACTTTCTCAAGAAGGAGCATATCAGGTTCTCATGAGATGAACCTTTTAAGGCCAGAGTGGCGAAGACTGGCAAAGACTTCGTCCATCAGCTCGGCGATTTTGGTGTTCAAGTAGAACACGGAATCATACGTGACGCTAGAGAGAAGCGCATTAACATTTTCCAATTGGAAAACCACCGATTGGATGGTGATTTCGTTCTTTTGTACCTTGGGTGCCATTTTTATACAGAAAAAGAAGTTAGAAAGTCATAAAAAAAAACATATGACTAGTAAAACTAAATGTATCTCTATGTTAACATGGAAGAGCAAATGAAATGTATTAAAAATGCTGAATGTTTAAAGTAGAATAGTAGAGAGAAGTATGAAAAGAAAATATGCAAAAAATATGGATAGAAACTGTAAAGTTTCGAAAATGGCGGACGTCGAGTATTTGAATCGATTTATTTCAGATCAATGATTCAAATTTAATCATGAAATACGAAATGTGCATAAGATTAAAATTGATAAAGTAAGGTATAATGATAAAGTTGATTTCTAGGGATTAATAGTGATATATCCTATATATGGGCGACACATTAATTGCGATACGATGTGCATTAAATGCGCAGGAATATCAGACCGCATGATTACATTAAATGAAAACTAGAAATAAATGCAAGCTGAGTCTGATACGCAAACCTCTCAGTCAGATATTGTAACTGACTGTTACCACGATGTAGATACCAATTGCTGGTAAGTAGACCCATGTTGAGTTTGATTCAGCTTAGGTCTGACTAAGGTTCCCCCTTGGTTATAGAGTAGAATTTTGCTCACCTGCATCTAATAGACCCAGTTCCATGGAGAGTTGAAGGAACCTCGTCTTAGGTAGAGGCTTGGTGAAAATATTAGCTTATTGTCTTTAAGTTCGATTTTCTCTAGTTTGATATCACCCTTCTCAGCATGATCTCTTAGGAAGTGGTTTCGGATATTAACATGCGTGTATGAAGGACTGTATTTTGAGTGATGGATATAGCACTGGAGCTGTCAAAAAAGATAGGAACATCATTATTAGTGACTTGATAATCACGTACTTGTTGCTTTCACCACAATATCTGTGCACTGCAGCTCCAGCGGCCATATATTCAGCTTCAGTATTTGATGTCGCGAATGAGTTTTATTTCTTTGAAAATCAAGAGATCAACTTGTTTCCCATGAACTAACAGGTTCTTGACGTTGATTTACGATCAATTTTACATCCTGCAAGATTTGCATCTAAATACCTGGTGATCATTGTTTTCACACCAAATAAAATTCATGCACACACTCAGAATTTTATAATTAGTATAGAACATGGTCGAACTCAGGTAATAGTGAAAATCAACTATATCTATCCTTTTGATCAAAGTTATGGTGATGCCACCACGCATAAATTTTTGGGTTTACTACCTAGGGAAATAAAATTAAATAGCAGAAAATAAATCGATAGAAAAAAGTTAAGAAAGGCGGACTCGGCGTCAAGCAACTCGTATGAGACAACTACTTCAATAATTGATGCATAGATTTAATTAATTCCTAGGATCAACCAGTTGTAGGATACAGTGTTGGACACATACATACCTCAATTCCTACTTACTTAGTCGGTAATGACTTATTGAACAAATTTCCACTACTCACTAACCTAACCACAACCTAGCTTGTTGAACAATTCTAGACTTTATGACAGCATTACGAGGAAGGAACCCAATTTTAATCTCTACCGTTGTTGGACAAATTGACATAGATGATTAACCTCCTTAATTCGACTACCGTTACGATAGCTTCGCCACCTAAGTTGTTGAACAATCTGACACTGATCTTCATAACCTAAATTGATCAGGTTTAAGTTAATCTAATTAAATCTTTCTACCTCGAATTAAGTCGAAACCCTAGTCTTTAATTACTACGTTCAATTAGATCTCACAAAGTTTGTATCTCATATTCGTCACCCCTGCCGAAGCCCTAAAAAGATTAGCTACGCATGATTAACTTGGACAAGCAGAAAGCAGTAATGAACATGATCATAACAGAATTTAAAGTGCGAAAAACTGAATTCATATACTGAAAATAGAAACTGAAAGTAAATTCTGAATACCGAACTGAGTGCTGAAAGTAAGTACTAAATCAGAACTTAGTACTGAAAGTAAGTACTAAATCTGAACTTAGTGCTGAAAACTAAAAACTGAATCCAAAAACAACTAAACCAAGAAAGTAATAAAAGTGGTTTAGAGTTGCATCTAAAACTATACTACGGGACTAAGAACGGAAGTGGTTGGAGAACGAAACTAAAAGATGATGGTGTAAGCGATTCATGTTGAATACGTCGTCTCCAGACCCTTTATATTGATCTCGAAGCCTATCCTCCAAAGGAAAGAATATCTAGGGCAAATCTTGTGTGGATCTTGATCTTCAAGACTCCTTTCCCAATTATAACTCGGCCTTTAAATATCTTCAACCTTCCAAATTCTTAGCAAATCTTTCCTTCTCGATCTAAGCCCATTTTTATCTCCAAAACGTGCCAAAATAACTCCATATCAGCTCTGGACCTCCACATCTTCATTGTCGAATGTCCTCCCCGAAAATAGGCATTTCTAGACATAAAATAGTATCAACTTGGACAAGATGAGCGTCGAACCTGGGTGAATTCGAGTTGTATAAAATCGACACATCAAATATCCTCACACTTGAATCATAGTCTCCCTCATGTATGGAGTTAACAAAAGAATACTACTACTCGAATCACCATTCCCCAAGACTCTAAACAGACTCAAGGATGGAAATAAAAAAACACTAAGACACGAGACTCGGATTCAAAGAAGAGAAATAAAACAAACAGATACAAACATAACAGACTAAATATTGAATCATACTAAGCAGCCATGAAATGTCCATGATTCTCAATCTCTGCCCAAACATGCAATGCAGCCAAAACCTTCATCAAACAAGTCAAGCATTCTCAAACCATAGATTCAGATATCAGCTTGGTCAAAATATAAGCATAACTGAACTAGCTCACCAATTCACTCATCTCTCTCTAATCTAGTCCAGGTAAGCCGCTCATAGAAAAAATAGTCACGCAGCTACAATAGAAAGTGGTCAATCTAGCAACTCAAAGAGGTATTTCTCTTGGATGTATTGGGGCTTAAGGGCTATTCAAATATATGACATGGAAGGGAATCCCAGGGGTCCTAAACTTCTAAAATTTAAACACAAGTATGTAGCATGCTATTCACTGAGGTATTTGATTAGGTAAGCAGACAGTAAGCATAAGAGATAAACAATTCAGCACAGATGGAGATTTTCTTAACTTTCAAGATGGGCAAGGCAGAATATAAACATCCAGACCTCATCCTTCCCTTTCTTTCTTTCAACAGGTGTTCTTCCCTCTTTTTTTTTTCTCTCATAATTTTTCTTTTTCTGCACCTTCAACTTCTCTTTTTTTTTAGCCCCCCTTCTCAATTTTTTTCTTTTCAGTACAACACTCTGCCTTGCTTAACTGACTGCCAGCAGAGTTCAGAATGTAAAACAGCACAACTCTAGGGGGTATCAATTCAAACAACTATCTCCAACAAATCTCATAAAATCTCTGCAATTAAAAATTGCCTTTAAATTATGAATTACCGCAGCAAACACATACATACATAGGGTTAAGAGAAAGGTTTTGAAAGAGTTGGCTTCTTTGAATAACTCATGAAAGAACAAGTCAATGCTTCAAAGTGGCTAACTAGGGGATTGAGCAAAGGTAGGAATTTAAAGAATTAAAAGCTCAAATTGGTTAACCCTAATTTGCCTCCTATCATTTATCACACATGACTACAAGCTATGGATACTTTGCAACACATAACTCTCAAGAAAATAGTGGGAAGTGTCCCCTTTTAAAGCTCAAATCTCTCATTATTGATGGGATTTAAGAATTCAGTTTTAACATGCTTAAATTTCCTCATCCCAAGCCACACACAAAATCCTCCATAGACAGAGAAAATACACTCCAATCATGAAGAATTCAGTCAAGAAAAACATGCAAAAATTTGGGGTAGATTTATCATAAAATCAATCAAAATCATGAAAAACCTAGTACGCTTCGACCTAGGACGAAGGACACAAATCTAAAACAACCTCCTCACACTTCAACCTTGCTCGCCCTCGAGCAAGTAAAAGAAAACATAGAAGTATGCAGAGGAAAAAAACACAAAGACTGAAAATAAAAATAAGACAAAGAAAAAAAAATCTGACAAGGGGAATGGTATCACCAGTTCTTCAGCTCGTCTAAGCGAGCTATCACCTCCTTCTAAAATTCATCCAGCTTCTCGTCAAGCTTTTCCAACCTCGCCTCTATCCGGCCAAGCCTGTCCTGCTCCTCCTCCTGCCCTGCACCCAAAGAATAGCTCGGGACACTAGGTCCCGGCCTAAAGAACTTGTCCAGATCGTCAGTTCCAACATAGATCAGCTTGGCTAACCGTAACTGACTAAGGCTCATAGTAGCAACAGGATCACACATAGACAGTTGTACACGGGATATCAAAGCAAAGTTGCGAACAAAGAAAGTAGCAAGCAAATGACATAAAGTATGGTGCCGATTCGGCCTAGCAGCTATGTTCTCCAAACATTGTGCTATCCAATACCCTAAATCTAGTTTAGTCCCTATATGCATAGAACATAGAAAATACAACTCTGTAGCACTCACTTTAGAAAAACCCGTAGTAGTGCCGGTCAAGTTATAGGCAATGTAGTAATGGCACAAACGAAGAACAAGTTTTTAAACATGATAAATGGTAGAACGTGAGGCTTAAAACTCATTCGGATCAGACGGAGCAAGCAATTTCCATGCATCCCTAAGACCTATATAAGCTGGATTCATCTCCGGCAAACCACGTAAATGTAAATCAAACACGTCATCACAATAATCAGCATAATCTAACAATCCCAATCTTATGTTCCAATCCAACGAACAAGTATGAAATTCATGTCCACCCAAACAGAAAGCAAATCAGTCATCATTCACATTACCAACATCAACAAAGTGAAACGAAAGTGAAAAACTCTAAAGCTATACCTTGCGGCAAAGTGAAATGATGAGGGCAAGCAACCAACTCCAACCAATATTATGAAAATATTCAAAGAACTCAATATGGATACCTAAATGACTCAAAACCTTAGCATCAACAAACATACCTGACTTGCAGGCCCGCAACTGCCTTTTCTCACACTCTACGGCCAACTCTTCCTCGTCTAAGTGGAGAAGGCGGATACGATCTTTCTCAGTTAGGATCCGGATCATGAACATGTGGTCGTAACCGTCTTCGGCTGGCTCAGATCAGAGATATCTTCTTCGGCTGTGGCATATCGGTGAAATAAATTTTGGTCATCGGCATCTAACATCATATCAGCTGGGCAATCAACTTTTGGAACATAATCTTCATCTTCCTCATCCAAAAGGTACAAGCCATCTACGATCAATTTTGCCCATGGAATGTGAATAGAACTATCCTCTCGTACCGTGCCACCCACAAGTGTTTTTCGAGCTGCAATCGCGCGCTTGGCAGCGGCCGGTGGAAGATTTTGGAAGAGGGGATTGGGTTTCTAAGCTAAGGATATTACATATTAGCTCTCTTAGATAAGAGAAGGGGAACTAGTATTCCCTAGAGAGAAGAACTAAAAAAGATTCTAAATCTAAGTTCAAGTTCTTCGTTGGATATGCAGTGAGCGTGCTAGAGATTGTTTGTGCGTTGAAAGCTCTGGTTCCTGGTGTCTTTCAGTATGAAGACTCTCTTCTATTTATAGTGTTCGATTTGTGAATAGATCCTTTGGAGAGGGTCTAGCCACGTGTCGAAACGACAAGAAAAAATGACTACTTTAATTTGAACGTTGATGAGTAGGTGCACTATAGAGATACACCTCTTTTTCAGTGTCAGAGCAGCTTTTGTCAGAGTAGGTAAGGCGTTGTCGGCTCCTTATTGGTCGAGTAGAGTGTTTAGGTGAGGTTTGTCAAACATCAAGGTTGATTCCCTCTGAATCCTCGGACCTTCAATTGAAGTGTCTTCCTACTGACATTCTTCTTAACAATTTAGTACGTGGGGCATGAATTCCTGTTCAGATTCGGTTGGTGGTCGGCTGACCAATTGACTTCTTCGATACTGAGTTCATCAGCTGAGTGTAAAATCTTATACTGAACTCCGCAACTACTGAAGTCTAGCCTACTGAGTTCCTAACATTCTGAACTCAAACTAAGCTATTACATAAAGGTTCATCATTCAGCAAGGGGTTTTGGGATCTTCAAATCTACAAAATATTGTTCTACTGAATCTCATCCCAACACGCATCAATATATATGCAGTGTATTTTATTTTGAAAATTTTGGGGTTTACAATCTACCCAACTTAAAGAATTTTCGTCCTCGAAATTTACTTAGTTTAAAAACATGAATGCATGTACTTTCATTAAAAACCATGTCTTTTTCAGAATCGTGTAATATATGAATTTTAAAAATTTGCTTGAATTGAAAATACCTAGCTGTCGCGATGTAGTGGTAGTGATGATGGTCAATTTCCTGCATAGCATGAAACAAGTCTACATGAAAGTAGACTTGCTCTGATAGCAATTTGTAACGCCTCAATTTTCATAACTTAACAAGGGATGCTACTTCATACTTAACATGCATATTTTAATTATTTCAAAACATTTCCATGGAGTAGAATCATTACATAATTTAAGTTCTTTATAGTTAGCGAAAGTCTTAAATAAAAAAATGATTTAAGTCTAACATCCAAAAAAAAAATAATGAAAAGTTCATATACTAAAAATAATAACTTAAATATGATAAATTGTTATCGTGTGACCATCACCACCAACACCTCTGCGCATCGGCTGAGCCATTTTTGGAAAAATGTTATAATGATAGGGATGAGTACAAATACTCAGTGGGAGATGTACATATTTACCAAAATTATATATCACATCGATAAGACATGGAAAATTAGATCATGGAAAGAGATACTCGGTCACACAGGCCATAAACTTTTCAAACGGTTCGATTTCGACCAACGACCTGATTTGACCGATTTTTCATAGAGGGTCCGCTTTCGATCCAAGGGCTAGATTTTGACCCTTCCTTTCATGTCTGTCATAAACACATGAAATATCGAGCACACTGTATAATAAAGATAAACGGTAACATTCCCCACCTTAACCTTGACTTGAAGAAAATAATGGATATCAATATTTAGGTCTTGCGTGCCGTTCCTATACATGGAAATTTATCTTAATGAATCCACATGGAAGGTCATGCATGCATCCACAATTTCAATAATTCATAAATAGACATAGACCAAAATAATCAAACCAAAATGTATATTATACATAATCTACTTATTAACATGCAACTTTAACGGTTTCACAATAATAATAAAATAAAGTTGTTGGTCCCGAGAGTACGTTCAGGTGTAGTTGTTTGTCGATCTAGAAGCCACTCTCTCATTCCCACTCTCTCATTCCCTATCCCTCTAACCCGAAGCTCAACAGAACATACTTATAGCTTAGACGAAGGAGTTCATATTTGAACCCAATCATTATTGTAAAAGGACTCCTTCATAGTTGGAGAAGTTTGCCAAACACTTTAGTTTGATGCCTTTGTAAACTGGGACTTGCTCAGTATAATCCCCAAGCCACGGCTTTATCCTGTGTACAAGCTGACTGAGACTAACTCAGTATAATAAATAACCTCCTGAACTTTTCGGGACAGTGGACGTAGGATCGATTGATATCCGAACCACTTTAAAAATTTGTGTCTTCTTATTGCTTTCTGATTACTGTTGCATTGATTTTACTGTTCATACTGAAAACCTACTTTAAAATCATACAACTGTCTCAGCATACTGAACTGTCTATTTGCTGAACTGAGACTTGCTAAAACGGTTTTTCCACTCAACTGATTTGGGCCTACACTTTTACGCACCGCTGAACTCTACCTGTTTGATACTGAATTCTAACTCAGTCAGCTAGCAGATCTCAGTAGAGTCAGAGTCTTTGCCACACACGATTCAGAACAGCTATTTGGTCTGCTGAATTATTTCAGTACGGCACTTTCCTGAACAGGACTGTTCGTGTTCGAAGTTGAGAAAATCGGAGTCAGGTGTATTCACCCTCCCCTTTACAGCTGACCGTACACTCGGGACCAACAATTGGTATCAGAGCGCACGGTGTTCAACTAACCACCGGAGTTCTATAAGACTCTCGTCGTTCTGAAACTGGTCTACTTGAACGGATCCGGAAAATCATTTTCACTGCATATCACTCTACATTCATATCATTATTCTTCATGGCTGATATGTCAGGTATAAGGATGGTACCTATGTTCTTAGTAGAGAACTATGGGGTATGGCGGGTCAGGATGGAAGTACATCTGACCTCCCTCCACGATAGTATGACTGAAGTACTTGAGGAAGGGCCTATCGTTCCTATGATCGACAGCGTCGTGACTCAGGATGTAGCTGCTGGAGGAGGAATGGTGACCGGGAAGAAGATTCCCAAAGACAGAAGTCTCTTCACTCCTGAGGACAAGAAACTTCATAACTTAGACCGTGTCGCCAGAAACGCTATACTAACCACCTTAAGTGATTCGTATCTAGGCAGGGTTCAGGAATGCAAAATTGCAAAGGAACTCTGGGACGCTCTAGCGCTACTGAGTCGGGGGACTCAGAAGATAAAAGCTAACAAACTAGCGCTGAAACTCCAAAAGCTGGAAAATTTGTCTCTCATGCCTGGTGACCAAATAGAAGATCTAAATGTCAGATTCACGAATCTGATGAACTCCATCAACGGGCTGGGAAAGACATTCAGCAACCAAGAGATGAATCTCAAGATACTGAGGGCACTGCCGGACGGACACTGGACACCTTTTGCCACTTTATTGCGCCATTCTGATTTAGATGTTGTCTCTCCTGACCATATCTTTTCAGAACTTCAGGTAGAAGAGTTTGAGTTCGACAGACCTCAACGAAAGCAAAGAGCTGAAGCTGACATAAAAATTGACCATGCCTTCAAAGCATCAGTCAGCGCAGCATCTCCCGCGACGAGCAAGACAACGAGTAAGACTGAACCTTCACTCAACGACTTAGAAGAAGGAAGTCTCGCTCAGAAGTACGCGCTGCTCGCCGTGAAGTATCAGAAGGAGAAGGAGAGGCGCAGAAAACTGACTAAAGCATACCGAGACACAAAAGGTAAGTCAGATTATACGCCAAAACGCACTCCTGACTCACAATCCTCTGAATGCAGAAAGAAGGATGACTCAGCACCATCAAAGGATAGCGAAAACAAAGAAGAAAGAGTCATCGCTTGCTACAATCGCAAAAAGCCGTGACATTGTCAATATGACTGTCCCGAGCTCGATGTCTTTGAACGCGCGCAAAGACGCAAGGCAAGGAGAGAGAAATTCGCCAAAAAGAGACAATCTTATATTGCGGGCGAAATCTCGGGACAACTCGAAAGAAGTCGACTCCTTCATGGATTCATCGGATGATGAAGCGGCTTTTATGGCTTTAGAGCTTGAAGTCGAAGAAGCTATCGAAAAGTGCCTAATGGCGGGAGAAGAGGATGAGGTAAATTCTCATGAACCACTTAACTCCTCTTCACACTGCACACACGACACTATTTCAGGTGCAAATGAGAATTTGGACGTTGCTACCACTTATGAAGAACTGTTAGACGAACAAATTCAGATGAGTCTGCAGCTCAGTAAGACTCTTCAGGATTTGGATACCCTGAAAGTGGAGAATCAGAGACTTTCTCAGGAGAGTCAGGCCGCTACTGAAGCCGAAGGACTTGTGTTGAGACTCAGGGAGGAGATAAACTCTCTGATGGCCAAGTCTCAGCATCAAGAAGATCGAATTTCAGTTTTGACCAATGACTTAACTCAGAAAGATACTGAACTGAGTCTACTGAAGCAAGAACTGTCAGGACTTCAGACCAAGCACGACACACTGAAAAAGAGTGATGATGTCTGGAAGAGCCTGATGACTGAGCATTACATGGCCGTTGAAAAGAAGCTGGAGGCTATGCTTGCAAGAAACAAGCCCAAGCACTGTAAGGAAGGACTTGGTTTCAACCAGGAAGCTTCCTCATCCGCCCCCGTACACTCAGAAGTGCATCTAACTGATAGGTTTGTTCGAGGGGAAACAATCAATGCAAATGTTCTGAACCCCTCAGCAAAGAACAAACAAAAGATGAAAGCACCTCATCCTACGCATCAGTATTCTGACCAGAAGATCAGTACCAAGACACCCCAGTTCAGTCAAGGGGGAACTAGTAGAGTTAAGTGGGCTGATCAGTATGGACCACCTCAGTTGACACATCCAGCTCAGTATGGGTCATATTACTATGATCCTATAGTCAGAAGAGGCTCCAAGAGTTAGAAAAAGAAGAAAATCGCACAAAAGGCAAAGGTCAGAAGTCCACCAGCTCAGAAGATCCGGACTCCTGAACCTGAACAGCCTAAGAAGTCAGCTTTGACCAGTCCAGTGGTCAATTATGTTGACTCAAGTGGAAAGAAACTGTCTGAAACCACCAGGATTGTTAGACAGATTTGGGTTACTAAAACTAACATCTAAGGACCCAAAAGCAAAATAAAGGGTACCTGAATATAATTCTGTTTTGCAGGTGCACAAAGATCCTTGGTATGTGGACAATGGATGCTCAAGACATATGACGTACCAAAGGAACCTACTGAAGAATTATATAGCTGAAGAAGGACCCAGAATCGAGTTTGGAGACAATGCAAAAGGCTACACAAGAGGATATGGAGCACTCAGCATTGGAACTGCCACAGTTCCTAGAGTATCATATGTTGAAGAACTTTAGCATAATCTTCTCTCTGTTAGTCAATTATGTGATAACTCGAATAGAGTGATTTTTGATGCTGGTTTCTGTGATGTCATTGATAAATCCACAGGGAAAACAGTGTTATCAGGTTCGCGTAAAAAGAATATATATGTAGCTGACTGGAACTCAGCAGAACCTGAAGCTTGTCTGTTGGCGAAGAACGACAACCGTACGGGATGGCTTTGGCATAGGAGACTCAGCCACCTGAACTTCAAAACGCTCAACAAACTAGCAAGGAACACTCTAGCAAGAGGACTGTTGAATGAAGTATTCAGTAAAGACACTCAGTGTGAAGCATGTCTGAAGGGAAAGCAAACAAGGAATCAAAATCCACCTGTTCCATCTCCTTCCACTGATGGAATCCTTCAGCTGCTACATATGGATTTGTTCGGTCCAGTCTCTCCAGTGACGATCAGAGGCAAGAAGTATGCTTTAGTGGTCATCGATGACTACTCGCGCTACACATGGGTCATATTCATTGCCAACAAGTCTGACGTCAAAACAGAGTTACCAACGCTTCTGAAAAAGCTCAGTGTCGAGAAGAACACCAAGATAATCAAAATTCGTTCTGACAGAGGAACTGAGTTCCTTAGGAGTTCTGCAAAACTGAAGGGATTGAGCATGAGACATCTGCTGCGCGCACCCCTCAGCAGAACGGGGTTGCTGAACGAAAGAATCGCACACTCAAAGAAGCAGCAAGAAATCTACTCGCAGACTCAAGACTCCCAACAAAATTCTGAGCAGAAGCAACTGACACTGCATGTTATACTCAGAACCGATCTCTACTGACAAAGCAGCATAAGAGAACACCATATGAACTATGGAACGACAGCAAGTCAGATCAGGGAGTATTCTTAGGATACTCTCGAGTCAGCAAAGCTTTCAGAGTATTCAACTATCGGACCCTTTGCGTGGAAGAAAGCCCTCATGTTGTTTTTAATGAGTTTGCTACTGAAGACAGGAGCAATAACTCTAAGTCTGAATCTGAGGACATCAGTACGCAGCTACAGGATCTGAACCTAAAAGACAAACCTGAAAGGATCTAGCTTTGTTGGGATGATGATTCAGATGAAGAAACTGAAGATAAGCCTACTGAATCTGAACCAGCAACGCAAGTAGCTGAACAGATTGACTCTCCTGAACAGAGTCAATCCCAGGTAACTCAGGTCGATGAAGAAACCTTAGAGGTAACTGAGACCACTACTTAGAATAACAACTCAGGGGGAACATCTATTAATGTTCCTGAGCTGAATGCCCCTGAACCTGGAAACTCAGTAGATCCCACTCTCATTACTGAATTACTTCAATCTCAGAATAGTACAACTGAAATGCCTAACTCACCTACTATCTGTGTTGATCAAATTCCAGATGAAGAGCTGAAACATCGTAGATCGTGGTTAGATGCTCACACTCCTGATCTAATCATTGGAGATCCTTCAGCAAAAGTCAAGACAAGATCCAGATTCTGTCAAGGAGAAAGCGCATTATATTCCTGCTTCTTGTCTACTGAAGAGCCTTAGACGATTGAGGATGCACTTAAAGATGCTGACTGGATCATAGCTATGCAGGAGGAGCTGAATCAGTTCATGAGAAACGAAGTTTGGGAGCTTGTTGACAGACCCCGGCATCAACATGTCATTGGAACAAAATGGGTCTTCAAAAACAAGCGAGATGAAAACAACGTTATAGTAAGGAACAAAGCAAGGCTCGTGGCGAAAGGCTACTGTCAAGCTGAGGGAATAGATTTCGATGAGACATTCGCTCCAGTTGCAAGATTGGAGGCAATCAGACTATTCCTAGCCTACGCAACACATCAAAGATTCAGAGTCTATCAAATGGATGTGAAGTCTGCGTTCCTGAACGGTGTACTAAAAGAAGAAGTCTATGTAGAACAACCGCCTGGCTTTCAGCAGGGACATCAGGTTTATAGACTCTGAAAGGCTCTATATGGGTTAAAACAAGCACCTAGGGCTTGGTACGATACCCTGTCAGAGTTTCTTCTTCAGAAAGGTTTTCAGAAAGGCACAGTAGATCGCACGCTGTTCAGCATTCGACTGGAAGACGACTTATTACTCGTGCAGATCTATGTAGATGACATTATCTTCGGATCGAAGAACGTCGTCATGTGTCAGCAGTTTGAGAAAATGATGAAGGACAAGTTCGAGATGTCAATGATGGGTGAAATAAACTATTTCCTCGGCTTTCAACTCAAACAATCTGAAAAGGGAACGTTTAATAACCAAGGCAAATACACTCGAGACCTCATCAAAAGATTCGGTTGCACATCCGGCAAACCTATCAAGATCCCGATGAACACGAATATGAAAATCGATCTTGATGAAGAGGGAGTATCAGTAGACCAAACTGAATTTCGTGCAATAATTGGTTCCTTATTATATCTAACAGCTACTCATCCTGACATAACTTATGCTGTAGGTGTCTGCGCTCGATTTCAGGCGAATCCTAAGCAGAGCCACATGGACTCAGCAAAGAAGATTCTCCGCTACCTCAGAGGCACACCTGACATAGGTTTATGGTATCCAGCTGATGATAATATTGAACTAACTGGCTATTCTGATGCTGACTATGCAGGATGTAGAATTGACCGAAAATCAACTTCAGGAACTTGTCAGTTCCTAGGCAGTAAGCTGATCTCATGGTTTTCAAAGAAGCAGCACTCAGTAGCCACGTCAACTAATGAAGCTGAATACATGGCTGCCGGAAGTTGTTGCGCCCAAATCCTTTGGCTGAGACAGCAGCTAAGAGACTATGACGTCATTCAGAATGAAGTGCCGATATTCTTCGACAGTACCAGTGCTATTGCAATCACTCATAACCCTGTACTTCACACAAGATGCAAGCACGTGGACATTAGGCATCACTTCATTCGTGACCATGTCGAAAAGAAGGATATCAGGATGGAAAAGATCCATACTGACAAACAGAGGGCTGATATTCTGACCAAGCCTCTAGCTGAATCCAGATTCAAAGAACTTTCAGTAGAGCTAGGTCTGCTGGACCCTACTGACCCCAGTCAGTAAGAGTCTTTAAGAGAGGACCATTTCAGTAAGGGGGAATGTTCACTCTCAGTACTGAGTATAATCAGTACGTGGAGAATCAACAACCATCTACATGAGGTATCAGCTGACTACTATGTTCAGCTGACAGGTTTGCGTATCTCTACTCAGTAGTAACTAATAGAACAGTATTCTGCACTTATAATTCAGATTCAGCATGGTATTAATTATCTTAAAGTTTGTCATTTAATGAAAACGACTCTCATTTAATGCACGACATTCTATGCATAAGTATGCTGAATTCTACCACGCATTTAATGCATGTCCTCTCATAGTTACTACTTAGGCAAATTACAACTGGCATTGACTTAGGCGGCTACTGTGATCATTACCTTCTTTATAATATCCAATCTTAACCGTTCATATCATAAAGCAGATTTAAATTTGGCCTTTGATCGAAAACTGTTCACCTTCACGTTAGATATATATTTTCGATCATATCTTAGAAACCGCCATTAGTATATCTTCAAATCCTTTGCTCCGAACATTCTGAGATCTCTAGCAATCCTTTACTTGCTTCTTATCTTCTCTATTCTCGGAATTTTATCGGTATGATTATTAAATCTGTTACTATACTTCATTATCTATTTTCAGTATCGCTATACTAACTATTTTATGAACAAACGATACTGATAATCTTTTCTTGTGACAGATAAAATGGCAAATCTTTCTCTCGTCTCCCAGGGAACATGCAGGAAATCTTAGACAAAGACCGTGTCTGGTGCGAACCTGTCATGGAGTTTGACGCCTGCAACCTTGACTTCATGGATGAGATTTTCTCGTATCTGAGAGCATCTGGTTTGGAGCAGTTCCTCTCAAGGAAGCCTACCTTCTTCCTTCCTCGACAGGTGTCTCAGATATACCTCAACTCAGATTCGATATCTGGAGACATCATTGGATGTTTTGCCGTCCACTCCATAGGCGATGCATCTATGCAACTGAAGCGGATCTCAATTAAAGAAGCACTGAGGAGAAGTTTCGCTTTGCCTACTGAAGGAGTTAGCAATGTTGGCTACAACGATGATAGGATAGACGACTATCTATCTATATTCTGCGGAAAGCCTACCACATTCAGAGCGGCCTTCCCAAAGAACCAGTATGCTGCCCCAGTTCCGTGCACCAGCTTATATAGTCACGCAGCTACTGACAAGCCAAGTGGGTTCATTCGATCAAGTATCGAGACCCAAGATCCAGCTCATGATGGTAATATATGACAAAGCAAAAATCAACTGGACGGAGTTCTTTCTTCGAGAGTTCATGGTTCAAGCTGCCAAATTTGATAAGGCAACGTGCAACCTGACAGTAAAAGGCAAGCTGCTGTATGGACTGAAGCTGTCCATCATGATACAAGATATCTGTGGAGATGACCAGATCACCTTTGAGGACAAGGTACACTTTAATGTAAAGAAGATCAGGTTCCACAACAGAACAGCTGCTCTTCAGCAGATCGGTTCAGGACCGTCGCTTCAGCAAACCACGCCTACCAAGAAGAGGTCTCCTCTAGCGAAAATTTCTAAGACATCGGCTAAACGTCTGAAGAAAGCCATCGCTGATGTCCCTACTGAATTCGAGGCTGTACCGGAGGAAACTACTGAACAACCAACTGCTGAACAGGCTACTGAACATGCTACTGAACATTCTACTCAGCCTATGCAGCTCATAGATGAGTCAGAGTCCTCCAAGGAGACTCATTCGGTGGAGAAGGCCGTCTCCACTGAACAGACTCAAGAAGTGGATCAAGGGGTTCCAGCTAAACCTAGCCAGAGTGCTAATATACAAACTCTGGAAAGCCCGCTTGATATTCCACCACTCAGCACTTTGCCATCTGCTGAAAAACAGATGTCCGCCATAGATCTTGACGACTCAGAAATGGCGTCTGAGCAAGAATCAATCGGAATGGAAGCCTCAGCGCTCAGATCTCAAGCATTCCGAGAGATAGCTGACTAAATACCGGAGATCGCTGGCCACCAAGACTTGGTGTTAATTGCTAGATAGGCCAGGCTCCACATGCTCCTAAGGTTCCAGGAGTGGCACCCACAGCTTCGCCTCATCCTTCACTACTCCTGTGACCAATTACATCAGGAGGAGCAGCACCTAAGGCAGCAGATAGGCTACTCCAGGCCTGCTGACCTAGGTCACTTCGATGATCTGAGGGCCGCGATGCTGGCCTTACTGAACGATAGGCATCAGACTTCAGGCTCAGCCCCCTCAGATGGGTCTGACCACGACGGTCAGGACCAACCCCATGATTCAGGCCCTGGGAAGCCTGATAAGGGAGTACCCCAGGACAAGGATACAACTGCTGAAATTTCTGATCTACCGCTCAGTATCCTAGGGCCTGTGAAGTCGGCGGCTGGTACTTCAACGTCTGCAGAGCCTGCTCAGCTCTTGCTAACATCTCAGTTTGAAGTAGCGCCCAGCCCCAGAGGCCGACGCTCAAAGTCCATGGCCAAGGCACTGAAAAGCCAAGGAGCTCAGAACAGAGCTCTAGCCAAAGATGTCCATAAAGTATGGAAGACAATTGCTGAAGCCACTAGCGCTGAGCTTCAGGGGCTGAAAACCTCTCTATCCGACTCAGCTGCCCCTGATGTCTCTTCCATTGTCTCAAATGCGCTGGCAAAGCAGAGACAGGACTTTGAAGATCAGCTCAGAGTGATTCAGGAGGGACAGGCCAAACTACTTGAAGAATTCAAGGCCTCTCAGTCCACTCATACTTAATCAGTCTCAAACCTATCCCAGGCCACTGAGCTCAGACTCAACAAAATTCAACAAGCTCTGGAGGATAAGGTGTCTGAGAAGCTGACGGAATTTAAGGCTGCAGCTGAACTCTCCCACAAGAAATACAGTGAAGATCTTGTTTCTGAGAGGAATGAGCTTCATGAGGCCCTGACAACAATCAAAGACAAACTCGACTCTCTGTTAACCTCTTACAAAAGCCTAGACCTAAAGATATCCACTCCGACTCTGGTAATAATTGATGATGCCAAAAAGGGGGAAGGAAAGGATAAAAGGGAAGAAAAGAAAGACAGTGAAAACGGGGACAAGTCAACCCCCAAGCTGACCTTCACTAAGGGGGAAGCTCCACTGAAGCCCGCCAAGAAAACCAGGTCAGTAGCAGACGCAAGTGAAGTTCAGACTATTGCTGCTACTGGACCAGCTGAAGAGACCCAGGGTGTCTCCGCTGCGAGCACAGCAGAGATCGGCCCTAGTGGCTCTAGAACAGCTACTCACGCAACCCAGACTCCTACTGATATTGTTAAGGAGGTTGTTGAGTATGCTGAACATGATGATTCAGAAGAGGAAGAAGCCCCTCTACCACCACCTGTTCCAGGCAAAGGGAAGAAAGTACTGGAACTCCCGACCCCTCCAGCAAAGAAATCAAAGAGATACATTTCTGCTGAAGAGGAGGCTCAGATAGCAGCTGACGAGAAGATTGCTAGGGAGATAGCCAAAGCTGAGGTTGCCAACAAGCCTAAAGCAAAGACCTCTCAAGGCAAAACTAAGGCACCAGCTCGAGGCGGAAAGAAAACTGCTAGGTTGCCTCCAAGGAAGCTCAAGATTCATGATGATGAAGATAGAGAAAAGGAAAAGGAGCAACAGCAGGAGAATACTGAGAAGCAGGGTACATCCAAAGAGAAATCCAGTACCCCTGCTGACTCAGAAGACTCTCCTCATCAACCTTCCTATATGAGATCCAAAGAACAAGATGCTGAGATCGAAGCCATTTTCGCTCAGATGGATAGTTATCTCTACAGAGGAGAAGAAGCCAGACAGATAGAAGCTGCCAGACAGAGAATACATATGGCAGACCTTGAGGCACTGAGAATTCGTACTGAACAAGAGGCCAGGCTGAGAGTACCTTCAAAACCTGATATTCCTTATCGATACAGAAGGTTCAGGAAGCCAGCTGATCTGAAATCGCATAGATGGCCAAGGACAGACGATTGGATGCCTGCTCAGTTTACTCAGAGATGGGAATCAGCAAAGATAGAGTTTATCAAACGCAATTATTTCTGGCTAAGACTGATGCTTACACAGAATGGATGATGATAACAGAACCGGATCTATACGTATACTTGCATAAAGCCGTGTCTGAAGGTATAGAAGTCAGTGTTCCTGAGCCCAAGATCATATCTCCGCCAAGAAGAAATGATGACTCAATCCATCATGGAGTAATAGAAAAGGAAGTGAAGAATGCTGCCGCGAACAGAGGACTTGAAGAAGATGAGCCAGCAGACTTCGCTGAATACCTGAAGCTGAGGAAGAACTCATACAGAATGTATGGCTTGCCCCTGCTTGAGTCAGAATCGCAAAACTTTATGGACAGGATCAAGCAGTACAAGCGTTCTTAGTATTAGATTTCTTTATCTTCCTAGCTTAGAAAGAGATGTAATGTACTGAACTTTCATATCTTATATATACATTCTCTTTTGGCTCAGATAATATCTTATTGTCTAAACAGCCGTGTTTGTTTTATACTTAAACACTCAGAATCACTGAAGTGATTGCTGACTCACACACTCACTTTATCTTACTTGTCAGCTTATTGCTTCTCTAGATCTGATAGTCTAGTTGTTGTGTTTCGGGAAATTGTTTAGATAGAGGGAAATTGTTTTGCCCTACTCCCCTCAGTAGACTAGAACTTGAAGAACAAACTCCACTGATCCTACTTGTAATAATGTAAGGAGCTCTGTTTCTGATAGTTTAGTGTTAGTATAGATGATAGGTTTTGGCATCATCAAATAGGGGGAAATTGTTGGGTGACGATTCTATCCTCAGCACTGTTATACTTAGTGGGAAATAATTCGTCTTCGCAGCGACCGTAAGCTCGCAGCCTCGTGCTCGTACCTATCCGAAGATTTGAAGATCCCAAAACCCTATCTTGATTGATGAACCATTCCCGTGTAATTGTTTTATCTCTGAGGTTTCAGACTCAGTAGACAATCTGCTCTGGTTAAGGCGGTCGGTAGCTTATCAGCCTCAGCACCAGAAGTAGAAGACTCAGTATTTACTAGACTCAGCAGGAGCAGTATACTGAAGGATTCAGTAGAACTGAACTCAGCAGGAGTAGTTCACTGAACTCAGAGCTGACCATCAGTAGAGTACCCTCAGTTGTCTCTCTACTGAATGAAGATCAGACTCAGCAACCGCAGACAGTCTTCTGAACTGTCAGACACTTTTTGAATATACAATCAGTATTGTGAACTACGAGGAAAAGAGAAGTCAGCTTCAGTATGCCTCAAACTCTGTTCCGTCTCAACCACTCCATGATCCTCGGCAAATGACAAGCATACACGTGTCTCTACCTACTAAAGCTGCAAGTCAACATATTTCCAGAAAAGGAGGGAAAGGACACTGTTACATCCTTCAAAAAGAGCCGTTAGCTACCAAAAGAGAGAGAAAGGAAGATTGTCTCCAACGGATCTTTTCCAATCTCTGCTCTATAAATAGAGGGACATTTCAAGCCTTGAAAAAAGAGGTACAAGAGAGAGAGAAACGAATGCGCATAAGCTTAACGACGAAAACAAACACAAGCATTCAAACGAGTTAGAACCAGAAAACCCTAAGTCTTCCGCAAGAATTTGAAGATCTATCTCCGGCGAAAGACTACCTTCTCAGCTCATAGGGAACCAAGCTAAACTGTTAGAAGAGCCTCTAGTATCCAAATCGACGATACACGAACCTAAAGCTTATTTCAGCTGTTCGTCGATCTAGAAGCCACTCTCTCATTCCCTATCCCTCTAACCCTAAGCTCAACAGAACATACTTATAGCTTAGATGAAGGAGTTCATATTTGAACCCAATCCTTATTGTAAAAGGACTCCTTCATAGTTGGAGAAGTTTGTCAAACACTTTAGTTTGATGCCTTTGTAACCGGGGACTTGCTCGAGTATAATCCCCAAGCCATGGCTTTGTCCCCGTGTACAAGCCGACCGAGACTAACTCGGTATAATAAATAGCCTCCTGAACTTTTCGGGACAGTGGACGTAGGATCGATTGATATCCGAACCACTTTAAAAATCTGTGTCTTGTTATTGCTTTCTGATTACTGTTGCATTGATTTTACTGTGCCTACTGAAAACCTACTTTAAAATCATACAACTATCTCAGCATACTGAACTGTCTATTTGCTGAACTGAGACTTGCTAAAACGGTTTTTCCACTCAACTGATTTGGGCCTACACTTTTCCGCACCGCTGAACTCTACCTGTTTGATACTGAATTCTGACTCAGTCAGCTAGCAGATCTCAGTAGAGTCAGACTCTTTGCCACACACGATTCAGAACAGCTATTTGGTCTGCTGAATTATTTCAGTACGGCACTTTCCTGAACAGGACTGTTCGTGTTCGAAGTTGAGAAAATCGGAGTCAGGTGTATTCACCCCCCCCCCCTGCTTACACCTGACCGTACACTCGGGACCAACAAGGATGATGAAATGTTTATGGACACACGTGAGGACTTCTGCGCCATGGATGAAGAGAGTGGCTGACGATGTGGATGCGCAGATCGGGTTTGGAGTGGACGCACGGGATATGTCCACGTATTACTATCTAGTTATCTTATTAGAAGTCGTTGTTTTCACAAACACGTTTACTACTAGGGTTTGTGTTTAAATAGCTGGAAGAATGAAATGAAAGGCATGAAAATTACCAACCTTATCTAAGTTTCTTGTTATTCTTTCCTGTTCATTCTTGTTCTACCTTCGCATTTGCTAGTTTAAATTCATACAAGTAATTACAGAAGTTTCAGATGCTCATTTTTCACCCAAAATAATTTACGTTAACAGTCCTAAACTGTTACAGGTATCTTACCAAGCCCTGGGTGCTTGTTTTAACCCATACAGAGCCTTTCTGTTTCTATAAACTTGATGTCCCTGTTGAAAGCCAGGAGACTGTTCTACATAGACTTCTTCTTTCAGTACGCCGTTCAGGAAAGCAGACTTCACATCCATTTGATATACTCTGAATCTTTGATGTGTTGAGTAGGCTAGGAATAGTCTGATTGCCTCTAATCTTGCAACTGGAGCGAACGTTTCATCGAAATCTATCCCTTCAGCTTGATAGTATCCTTTTGCCACTAGTCTTGCTTTATTCCTTACTATGACATTGTTTTCATCTCGCTTGTTCTTGAAGACCCATTTGGTTCCGATCACATGTTGATGTCGGGGTCTATCAACAAGCTCCCAAACTTCGTTTCTCGTGAACTGATTCAGCTCCTCCTGCATGGCTATGATCTATTCAGCATCTTTCAGTGCATCATCAACTGATTGAGGTTCTTCAGTAGACAAGAAACAGGAATATAAGGCGCTTTCTCCCTGACAGAATCTGGATCTTGTCTTTACGCTTGCTGAAGGATCTCCAATAATTAAATCAGAAGTGTGAGCATCCAGCCACGATCTACGATATTTCAACTATTCATCTGAAATTTGTTCAACATAGATAGTAGGTGAGTTAGGCATTTCAGTTGTACTATTCTGAGATTGAAGCAATTCAGTTACAAGAGTGTGATCTACTGAGTCACAGGTTCAGGGGCATTTAGCTCAGGAACATCATTAGTTCCCCCTGAATTATTATTCTCAGTAGAGGTCTCAGTTACCACTGGGGTTTCTTCATAGACCTGAGTTACCTGGGATTGACTCTGTTCAAGAGAGTCAATCTGTTCAGCTACTTCTGCTACTGGTTGAGATTCAGTAGACTTGTCTTCAGTTTCTTCATCTGAATCATCATCCCAACAGAGCTGGATCTTTTCAATTTTATCTTTTAAGCTTAGATCCTGTAGCTGCTTACTGATGTTCACAGATTCAGGTTTAGAGTTTCTGCTCCTTTCTTCAGTAGCAAACTCATTAAAAACAACATGACGGCTTTTCCTCCACGCAAAGGGTTAGATAGTTAAAGACTCTAAGAACACTCCCTGATCTGACTTGCTATCAAAAGTCTTCAGCTGATCTTTCCCATTATTGTGAATAAAGCACGAACACCCAAAAATATGGAAATAAGATAAAGAAGGCTTCCTGCCGTTCCATAGTTCATATGGTGTCTTCTTATGCTGCTTTGTCAGTAGAGATCGGTTCTGAGTATAACATGCAGTATCAGTAGCTTCTACCCAGAATTTGGTTGGGAGTCCTATGTCTACGAGCAGGGTTCTTGCTGCTTCTTTGAGTGTTCGATTCTTCCTCTCAGCAACCCCATTTTGTTGAGGCGTGCGCGTGGCAGACGTCTCATGCTCTATGCCTTCTGCTTTGCAGAACTCCTCTACCATGAAATTCAGGAACTCAGTTCCTCTGTCTGAACGTATCTTGACGATCTTGGTGTTCTTCTCGACACTGAGACTTTTTAGAAGCGTTGGTAACTCTATTTTGACGTCAGACTTGTTGGCAATAAATATGACCCATGTGTAGCGCGAGTAGTCATCAATCACCACTAATGCATACTTCTTGCCTCTGATCGTCACTGGAGAGACTGGACCGAACAAATCCATATGTAGCAGCTGAAGGATTCCATCAGTGGAAGGAGATGGAATAGGCGTATTTTGATTCCTTGTTTGCTTTCCCTTCAGGCATGCTTCACACTGAGTGTATTTGCTGAATACTTCATTCGGGAGTCCTCTTGCTAGAGTGTTTCTAGCCAATTTGTTGAGCGTTTTGAAGTTGAGATGGCTGAGTCTCCTGTGCCAGGGCTACCCCGTTCTGTTGTCATTCTTCGCCAACAAACAAGCTTTAGGTTCAACTGAGTTCTAGTCAGCTAAATAGATATTCTTCTTGCGCGAACCTGAGAACACTATTTTCCCTGTAGATTTATCAATAACATCACAGAAACCAGCGTCAAAAATCACTCTGTTCGAGTTATCAAAAAATTGACTAACAGATAGAAGATTATGCTGAAGTCCTTCAACATATGATACTCTTGGAACTGTTGCTGTTCCAATGCTGAGTGTTCCATAGCCTCTGGTGTAGCCTTTTGCGTTGTCTCCAAACTCGATTCGGGGTCCTTCTTCAGTAGTATAATTCTTCAGCAAGTCCTTTTGGTACGTCATATGTCTTGAGCATCCGCTGTCCACATACCAAGGGTCGTTGTGCACCTGCAAAACAAAATTATATTCAGGTACCCTTTATTTTTAATTTTGGGTCCTTAGATGTTAGTTTTGGTAACCCATATCTGTCTTACGACCCTGGTGGTCTCAGACAGTTTCTTTCCACTTTTGTCAACATATTTGACCACTGGACTGGTCGATGCTGACTTCTGAGGCTTTTCAGGTTCAGGAGTCCTGATCTTCTGAGTGGGTGGACTGCTGACCTTTGCCTTCTGCACGGCTTTCTTCTTCTTTTTCTGACTTTTGGATCCTCTCCTGACTATAGGATCATAGTAATATGACCCATACAGAGCGGGGATGTGTCAACCTGTGGAGGTCCATACTGATCAGCCCATTTTGCTTTGTTGGTTCCCCCTTGACTGAACTGGGGTAATCTGGTGCTGATCTTCTTGTCAGAGTGCTGATAACTAGGATGAGGTGCCTTCATCTTCTATTTGTTCTTGGGTAGGGGGTTCAATATGTCTGCATTGATGGTCTCCCCTTGAACAAACCTATCAGCTAGCCGGTTTTCTGAGCGTACGGGGGCAGATGAGGAGGCTCCCTGGCTGAATCCAAGTCCCTCCTTGCAATGCTTGGGCTTGTTGCTTGCTAGCATAGCCTCTAGCTTCTTTTCAGCGCCCATGTAATGCTCTGTCATCAGGTTCCCCCAGAGATCATCACTCTTCTTCAGCATTTCATGCTCGGTCTGAAGTCTTGACAATTCTTGCTTCAGTAGACTCAGTTCAATATCTTTCTAAGTCAAGTCTTTGGTCAAAACTGAGATCTGAGCTTCTTGATGCTGAGACTTGGCCATCAGAGAGTTTATCTCCTCCCTGAGTCTCAACACAAGTCCTTCTGACTCAGTAGCAACCTAACGCTCCTGAGAAAGTCTCTGATTCTCCACTTTCAGGGTATCCAATTCCTGAAGAGTCTTACCGAGCTGCAGACTCATCTGAATCTGCTCGTCGAGTAGTTCTTCATATGCATTCGCGACGTCCAGATTCTCGTCTGCACCTGAAAGAGTGTCATGTGTGCAGTGTGAAGCGGAATTAAATGGTGCATGTGAGTTTACCTCATCCTCTTCTCCTGCCATGAGACACTTTTCAGCATCTTCTTCAGCTTCAAGCTCTAAGGCCATGAAAGCTACTTCATCGTCAGATGAATCCATGAAGGAATCGACTTCATCTGAGTCATCTGAGAGTTCACCGGTAATATATGCGTGTCTCTTCTTGATGAACTTCTCCCTTCTTGCCTTGCGTGCTGCTCTTTCAGTAGTGCTGAGCTCAGGACAGTCATACTGATAATGTCCTGGCTTTTTGTAATTATAGCAGGTTGTGACTCTTTCTTCTTTGCTCTCACTGTCTTTCGACTGTGCTGAGTCCTCTTATTTCCTGCATTCAGAAGTATGCGCTTAGGCGTGCGCTTAGGCGTATATTCAGACTTACCCTTGGATTCTCTGAGGGCTTTAGTCACTTTTCTGCGCCTCTCCTTTTCCTTCTGATACTTCATGGCAAGCAGTGCGTACTTCTTGGCTAGATTTCCTTCTTGTATGTCACTGGTTATGACATAATCTTGGGCAGTGACTGGCTCAAACAAGGGACTCCAGTTATTTTGGACTATGAAGATATGACATTTTCTATACAACACCTTGGAAGAAGGGTTAAACTGCAAGCAGAAAAAAAGGTTAGGTAGAAGGATCAGGCTGCCACAATGGAGACTTGTTCCCAAACCCAAAATCCTACTAACACATCAGTTGACACATTGCAACTGTCTACCCTGTTAGAGCAATATAAGTAGATATTTGACACACCCACAGGTCTGCCACCTAACAGGGTTTCACATAATCAGAAGGCACACATTGCAACTGTCTACCCTATAGGGTTTCACATAATCAGAAGGCTGAGATTGAAAGGACTGTGAAGGAGCTACTGGACACAGGGGAGATCCAGCCAAGCAAGAGCCCCTTTTCTTCACCAGTTTTGCTAGTCAAGAAGAAAGAGGGTAGCTGGAGGATGTGTGTCGACTACAGGTACTTGAATAGCCTAACTGTTAAGCATGATTACCCTATCCCTATTATAGATGAACTGTTGGATGAGTTGAATGGAGCCAAATACTTTTCCAAAATAGATTTGAGGTCTGGTTATTACCAGATTTTGATGGCTCCTGAACACAGATATTTGACTGCTTTCAGGACTCATAATGGCCATTATGAGTACCTGGTTATGCCCTTTGGGCTGTGTAATGCCCCAGCAACTTTCCAGTCACTAATGAATCAGATTTTTAGGGAAAGGTTGAGGAAAACACTGTTAGTTTTCTTTGATGACATAATGGTTTACAGCTCAACTTGGGAGGATCACATGAGGGATCTGGAAGGGGTTTTAGAGGTGTTGAGAGAGAATAAAATGTATGACAAGATGAGCAAGTGTTGTTTTGGTCAGATATCTGTAGCTTATTTGGGACACACTATATCTACTGAGGGTGTTTCCACAGATCCTGAGAAAATCCAGTGCATGCTAGACTGGCCTATTCCCACCCAATTAAAAGGCTTAAGGGGTTTCTTGGGACTGACAGGTTACTACAGAAAGTTTATTAAGGATTATGGCAGCTTTAGCAGGCCCTTGACTAATTTGCTTAAAAAAGGGGAATTTGTTTGGACTAAGGAGGCTGAGCAGGCCTTCTAACACTTGAAGCATTCCATGGTGACAACTCCTGTACTGGCACTACCTGATTTTGAGAGAGAATTTGAAGTAGAAAGTGATGCATCTGGAATGGGTATTGGGGCAGTCTTAATGCAATGTGGAAGGCCTATTGCCTATCTTAGCAAAGCTCTGGGCCCAAAACACATGGGATTATCCACTTATGAGAAGGAGTTTTTGGCTGTTCTATTAGCAGTTAAAAAATGGAGAAATTATTTGCAGGGAAAACACTTCACTATCTTAACAGATCAACATGCATTGAAGCACTTATTGGACCAGAAAATCACCACACCTCTGCAACAGAGATGGATACCTAAACTATTGGGCTATGATTACTCAATTGGTTATAAGAAGGGAAGAGAGAACAAGGCTGCTGATGCCTTGTCTAGGAGACAAAACTTGGGGCAAGAATGCATGGCTATATCAGCAATGGTGCCAACTTGGGTACTAAAGGTGACAGAAAGTTATCATCAAGATCCTAGGCTGTCTAAAATCATTGCAGCTAAGTCAGTAAATACCCTAGAGTACCCTGACTTTACATTGGAAAGGGGGCTATTGAGGTATAAAGGGAGAATTGCTGTGGGAAAGGAGAGTCAAATTAAGAATGGCATTATGAAGGAGCTCCATGACTCTGCCATTGGGGGCCATTCTGGGGCTGATGGGACCTATCAAAAGGTCAGGAAATACTTCTATTGGCCTGGCATGAAGGAGGAAGTGAAGGAATGGGTGAGGTTATGTGATGTTTGCACCAAAAGTAAGACAGAAAGAGTGGGATATCCTGGTTTGCTACAACCCCTAGCCATACCTGAGCAACCATGGACTCACATATGTATGGATTTTATTGAGGGACTGCCTAAGTCTCAACGAAGGAGTGTGGTACTTGTTGTGGTTGACAGACTTACTAAACTGGGGCATTTTATAGGCCTGAGCCACCCCTACACAGCTCTAACAGTGGCTCAAGTTTTCCTAGACAATATAGTCAGGCTGCATGGGCAGCCCTTGAGTATTATTTCTGACAGAGATCCAGTGTTCACCATTACATTTTGGACTGAATTATTTAAGTTAATGGGAACTAAACTGTATCTCTCATCTGCCTACCACCCGCAAACCGATGGGCAGACTGAGAGGCTGAACCAGTGCCTGGAGACCTATTTGAGGTCTATGGTCAGGCAAAATCAAAGGCAATGGTTCAAGTGGTTAGCCCTAGCTGAGTATTGGTACAATACCAAATACCACGCAAGTCTTAAGATGACTCCATTTGAGGCCATGTACGGGTATAATCCCCCTATCCTATTTACAGGGCCTTTCCCTAACACAGATTATGTGGAGAGTACCACATTAATTGAAGAAAGACAGAAGCTACAACAGTCATTCAAGGAGAATTTAAAACATGCACAAGACAGAATGCAAAAGAATGCAAATGCCCACCGAGTCAACCGCCAGTTTCGGGTTGGAGAATATGTTTACCTAAAACTCCAACCCTTCCGGCAGAACTCGGTTGCTATGAGGAAGAACCGAAAATTATCTCCTAAATACTATGGGCCCTATTTAATTACAGGCAAGGTGGGAGAAGTGGGAGAAGTTACTTACCGACTGGAGCTTCCCCCGGGGGCCAAAATCTGGCCGGAGTTCCATGTTTCCCTTCTCAAGCGGGCTGTGAAACTCGAAAGGTACCACTCCAGCGTTTTGCCAGAGATCGACCATACAAGTGAGTTTAAGCTTACTCCCCATGTAAAAGGAAAAAGGAGTAAGTTAAATCGGCGTGGGAGAGAGATCCACTCTTTTTTGGTGGAATGGGACAACAATGGCGTAAAAGAGAGCACGTGGGTAGAAGAGAGTTACCTAGAGAGGGAATGGCCAGGACTCCTGCCTTGGGGTCAAGGTGCTGTCGAAGACGGGGGTAATGTAACAACCTGAGCATTAGAGGGGATCGAGGATGGAGGAGGAGAAGAGAATACAGGGGAAGAATTAGGGTTTCTACTAGCTTTTGTAAACTTTGAGAGTTCGAAAGATTTGATGACATATGAGGATTGTTGGGTGATGATTCTATCCTCAGCAATGTTATACTTAGTGGGAAATGATTCTGCCTTCAGCACTGACCGTAAGCTCAGTAGCCTCGTGCTCTGTACCTATCTGAAGATTTGAAGATCCCAAAACCCTATCTTGATTGATGAACCATTCCCGTGTAATTGTTTTGTCTCTGAGGTTTCAGACTCAGTAGACAATCTGCTCTGGGTTAAGGCGGTCGGTAGCTTATCGGCCTCGGCACCGAAGTAGAAGACTCAGTATTTACTAGACTCAGCAGGAGCAGTATACCGAAGGAGTCAGTAGAACTGAACTCAGCAGGAGTAGTTCACTGAACTCAGAGCTGACCATCAGTAGAGTACCCTCATTGTCTCTCTACCGAATGAAGATCGAACTCGGCAACGGCGAGCGGTCTTACGAACTGTCAGATACTTTTTGAATATACAATCAGTATTGTCAAGTACGAGGAAAAGAGAAGTCAGCTTCAGTATGCCTCGAAGTCTGTTCCGTCTCAACCACTCCATGATCCTCGACAAATGACAAGCATACACGTGTCTCTACCTACTAAAGCTGCAAGTCAACATATTTCCAGAAAAGGAGGGAAAGGACACTGTTACATCCTTCAAAAAGAGCCGTTAGCTACCAAAAGAGAGAGAAAGGAAGATCATCTCCAACGGATCTTTTCCAATCTCTGCTCTATAAATAGAGGGACATTTCAAGCCTCGAAAAAAGAGGTACAAGAGAGAGAGAAACGAATGCGCATAAGCTTAACGACGAAAACAAACACAAGCATTCAAACGAGCTAGAACCAGAAAACCCTAAGTCTTCCGCAAGAATTTGAAGATCTATCTCCGGCGAAAGACTACCTTCTCAGCTCATAGGGAACCAAGCTAAACTGTTAGAAGAGCCTCTAGTATCCAAATCGACGATACACGAACCTAAAGCTTCAGCCTTGCTAGACGCTGGAGCTGCTGTGCTGACTGATGCTTTAAAGGCATGATCGACTTGGGTGTCAGCTTCAGCTCGCTGCTTCCTTTGAGGTAAGATAAACTCGAACTCCTCTACTTTAAGTTCTGAAAAGATATGGTCAGGAGTAACAATATCTAAATCAGAATGACGTAATAACGTAGCAAAGGGGGTCCAGTTTCCGTCTGGTAGTGCCCTCAAAATCTTGAGATTCATCTCTCGGTTGGGGAATATCTTTCCCAGCCCGTTGATAGAGTTCATCAGATTCGTAAATCTGACGTTGAGATCTTCAATGGTGTCACCAGGCATGAGGGACAATCTCTCCAGCTTCTGAAGTTCCAGCGCAACTTTATTTGCTTTGATCTTCTGAGTCCCCCGACTCAGTAGCACTAGAGCACCCTAGAGTTCTTTCGCGGACTTGCAGTCCTGTACTCTTCTGAGATAGGAATCACTCAGGGTGGTTAGTATGGTGTTTCTGGCGATGCGGTCTATGTTGTGAAGCTTCTTCTCCTCAGGGGTGAAGAGACTTCTGTCCTTGGGGATCTTCTTCCCGGTCACCATTCCTCCCCCATCTGCTGGATCCTGAGTTACGATGCTATCGATCATAGGAATGATAGGTCTGTCCTCCAGAACCTCTATCATGCTATCGTGGAGAGAGGTCAGATGTGCCTCCATTCTGTCCCGCCATACGCCATAGTTCTCTACTGAGAACATGGGTACCATCCTGATCCCTGACATATCAGACATGATAGATAGTGATATGAATGAAGAATGATATGCAGTGAAAACTTTTTCCGGATCCGTTCAATTAGACCAGTTTCAGAATAACAAGAGTCTTTTAGAACTCCTGCTCTGATACGAATTGTTGGTCCCGAGAGTACGTTCAGGTGTAGAGGGGGGGGTGAATACAACTGAAACCGATTCCTCAACTTAAACACGAACAGTCCTTTTCAGGATAGTGTCGTACTGAACAAGTTCAGCAGACCAGATAAGCTGTTCTGAATCGTGTGGCAGAGTGACTAACTCTACTGAAACCTGCTAGCTGACATAGAGTCAGAATTTAGTATCGTTCAGATAGAGTTCAGTAGTGCGGAATAGTGTAGGCCCAAATTTAGTTAAGTTAGGAAAACGTTTTTATCAAAACAGTTTCAGTAGATTAGTGCAGTCTGTTAAGTTTGCTGAAACTCAGTTGAATGATTTGAAAGATATTTTTAGTATGAACAGTAAATCAATGCAACAATAAAAACATAACAATAACACAGAGATTTTTAAAGTGGTTCGGATCCAACAATCCTACGCCCACTGTCCCAAAAGATCAGGAAGCTATGTAGTATAGTGAGATAGTCTCAGTTGGTTTGTACGCTGGACAAACACTGGTGTTGAGATTTATACTGAGCAAGTCTCAGTTTACAAGGTTATCAAACTAAGTGTTTGAAAAACTCTTCAACAGTGAAGGAGTCCTTTACAATAAGGATCAGTTCAAAAGTGAACTCCTTCGTCTAAGCTATGGATTTAGTCTATTGAGCTTAGGTTAGAGGGATAGGGAACAAGGATGTGGCTTCTAGAATGACGAACATCTGAGTGTAAGCTTTGGGTTCGTGTAACGTCGTTTGGATACTAGAGACTGTATTAATCGATTCAGCTCGGTTCCTTAAGAGTAGAAGTGTAGTCTTTCGCCGAACGGCTCTCTGTCTCTCTCTCTCTTTTGGGTAGCTAACGGCTCTTTTGAAGTATGGTGGCAGTGTCCTTTCCCTCTTTTTCTGGAAAGTTGTTGACTTGCAGCTTTAAGTAGATATAGGTTACGTGGCTGCCTGTCATTGGTCGAGGTTCAGAAAGTGGTTGAGACAGAACAGACTTCAAGGAGATCTGAAGCTGACTTCTCTCTTCCTCGTATTGACTCTACTGATTTGACTTTAAACATTCTTACAGTCAGAAGACGCTGCGGCCGTTCTTGAGTCCGATCTCCGATTCGATAGCATGCTCCTGCTGAGTCTGCTCTACTGTAGATCAGCTCTGAGTTCAGTGAACTACTCCTGCTGAGTTAAGTTCTATTGACTCCTTTCAGTATACTGCCCCTGCTGAGTCCAGTATTACTGAGTCTTCTAGTTCTGGTGCTGAGGCAGATAATCCACTGAGTGCCTGAACCAGAGCAGAGTGTCTGCTGAGTCTGAAACCTCAGAGACAAAAACAGATCACAACGAAAAGGTTCACCATTCAATATAGGGTTTTGGGATCTTCAAATCTTCAGTAAACGTTCAGAGCACAAGGCTACTGAGTTAACTTTTCAGCTGAGAAGACTGAATCATTTCCCAATATTTCAACAATTGTTGAGGATTGAATCATCACCCAACAAAAGTATATTAAACATAATCTTACTTTTATTGACAATTCATTCGTGCATTTAGCAAATCAACAATTCATGAAATAAATTAATGAAATCATAAAAATTATCCAAAAAATTATAGATCTCGATCATGAAGAACATAATACATATTCCATCACAATAAAAATTATCATGATCAAGAATTCATTTAGTAGTAACATGAAAAGTTTTGGTTTTCTACTTACATGTACGTTGACAAAAGATCTGGCACATGGACATATTGCTAAACTATAGTAAACTATAATAAATAGTAAAAGTAACCTAAAAATTCTATATTTTTAATATGAATAACCTAAAATATAGTAAATCCCGTTAAAAATCATCATGGTTTAAACCAACGTAAAGAAAATATGAAAAATAATTTTCCTATCCAGCTCATGGACATATTGTAAAAAACTGGCAGATTATAAATAATACTCCCTCCGTCCCATTATTTATGTCCCACTTGCCTTTTTTGGTTGTCCCATTATTTATGTTCCATACCAAATAAGGAAATAAATAAGTGGACCACAATCAATCTAAGCAAGTAGACCCTACCCCTTTATACTTTTACACCACAACTTTACACCTTTACCTCCACTATCTTAATTATCGTGCCCAGTCCCAATGGGACATAAATAATGGGACGGAGGGAGTAATATTTAACAAATATTTAACATTCTTGTAAAATTCTTAAAACATAGTATAGCATACTAGAAATATCTAGGAAGATTCTCCTAAATTTCACGACGATATAATGAAAAGAAGATATGAAAATAATTATCGGAACAATTTCTATTTTTGCAGGCAAAATTTAAAAAATCTTATGTGAAACTATATTTTGATCGACTGAAGAGGTATTTATAGGCCTAGAAATCATTATCTAAAGATATCTAATCATATAAGGTATTAAATAAATTTTATCCATAATTATTTTCGACCTTATATCATTTAGATAGAATGTAATCTATCACATACCATATAAGAGATTCAATTATAGATAATATATAACATGGATAAACACAATTAGATTTGATCCTAAAACCTATATATAAAAAATAAAATATTTATTTCAATCATAATACATAATCTAAAATTATCTCCTAATAACTTAATACAATATAAAATATTATATCCTTTCATGAATCCTTGTGGGTTTAGGAAATTCGAAATAAATAAATATTATTCTTGCATCATAATTCTACCATTATTTCTATCTCAACAATAAAATCAAAATATAATATAAATAAACACATTCAAAATCCAAAATAAATTTACATAACAGAAATTTTTAATGAAATATAGATGCTTTAATTTTCATTTTAATTTCTAAGGCACTACTTACAGAACTAAAACACTTGATTACATGCATGAATAGATATGCATTGCATTTTATACTGCTCATATAACATATAAACATATTTGCAAATTCACACAAGTCTAGATTTTTAATAAACTTCTCTAAGACATGCACAAGCTTAAATGAAACAATTTTTTAGATCATCCACCTACTTTTTAACCCTAGAATAAAACGATTTAGCTACTCATGGAAAAATTAACAAAACCATCAAAGTAAAAAAGAAACAATGTTCCGAAATAAGAAAAATCGTAGATGAATTCTAAAGCCTTGATTGTGTTGAACTTTCATCTCTTGACCTCCTTCCTTTTTTCTCTACAAAATCTCTTCAATGATGAAGACCTTACAACTGAATAATTTGGGAAAAAGTGTGGTGAGCGACATTTATGTGAGGTTTATATAACTTCAAGTTTTTGCTAAGTCCTCGACACTCTGTTGGTCCGGAGATGAGTATCAGGTATGGTGGGGGGGGGGGGATGAATACCACCTGAGTCCAAGTTTTTCCTCAAACGCGAAGGTCAGTCTTGTAATGAGTTTGCTAGTGAACGGATTTAGTTGCCAGTTAAGCATTCTGATCGGGGGGCAGAGTGTTGGGATGAGATTCAGTAAGATAAGATTTGAAGATCCCAAAACCCCTAGCTGCATGATGAACCTTCGATATTGTAATAGCTTAGTTAAGTTCAGCTTTTTAGGAACTCAATAGGCTAGAGTTCAGTAGTTGTGCGCTCAGTAGAAGATTCAGCACTCAGCTGGAGAACTCAGTATCGAGGAAGTAAGTTAGACAACTATCAACCAACCGAATCTGCGAAGAATTTCAAGCCTGCGAACTGAATTGATCAGACGAATGTCAGTAGAAGACACATCTTTTGAAGGTCCGAGGATTCAGAGGAAGTCAACTCATCGTACTCTTGGAGTTTGAACTAGCCTAACCTACTCTGCCATAAAGTTGCTCCTAGGAAAAAGTGAAAATCTCTACACTAGCTCTACTTTATCGTTCAAATTCGTATGGCCATTTTCATTGTCTTATTCAACACGTGTCTAGACTCCCTCCAACGAATCTATTCAAAAATCAAGGACTATAAACATAGAACAGTCTTCATGCAGAAAGACACCGGGAACCAAAGCAATCAAAGCTCAAATACTTTAGCGAATTCACAGCAATATTCAACGAAGAACTTGCACTTAGATTTAGATTTTCTTTAGTTCTTCTCTCTAGAGAAATACTTGTTCTCCTTTCTCTATCTAAGCGTGCTAATTGTTATCCAATAGCTTAGAACCTCCAAGGAGTTCATCTTTTGAACTGTTCTTATTGTAAGAACTCCTTCTTAGTTGGACAAATTCTAACCTTCAAAGCTTAAGAACTGTAGAGTCACTATAACTATAAGTAGAAATATGTCTTGCATACAGAATGACTGAGGCTTGCTCAGTATAAGCAAACAAGTGAGAATTTGTCCTGTAAACAGATCAACTGAGACTTGGTTAGTATAATTAATACAAGAACTCCTGCTTAGTTCAGGACAATGGACGTAAGACCCAGTGTGTCCAAACCACTTTAAAAATCGTTTGTCTTGATTTTAACTGTTGCATTGATTAACTGTTCATTCTGGATACAACTGAGTTTTACTCAAACAGCATAAAACGACTTTTCACTGAGACGATTTTAAAGGCTTATACTTCCGCACACAACTTCTGTTGTTGAAATATTGTTCACTAACATAAGTCAGTAGGATTGTACTCAGTAGGAGAATCTCTGCACACGGGATCGAGAAAGCATATTCGGTTAACTGATAAGTTCAATAGCCATCTTCAGCTAAAGCTCACTTTCGTGTTCTGAGTTTGAATTTGCATTCAGGTGTATTCACACCCCCCCCCCCCCCCCCCCCCAACACCTAAAGCTCGTCTTGGACCAATAATTGGTATCAGCGCCGTGTTCTTTTTTATCATCGTTATCTGTTGACTGGTCTAACTTGAACAGATCATGAAAACCGTTTTCTCTGCACTTGTATCTCTTCATAGCATCCTATACCATATTTTTCAACATGTCTGATTTCTCAGGTATAAGGACGGTACCCATGTTTTCGGTAAGTTGGTCCTGAGACGTGGTTCAGGTGTAGGGGGTGAATACACATGAATACAAATTCATTCTCAAACGCGAAGTCAACTTTAACTGAGTTTGCTACTGAACTGAGTCAGACAGCCAAATATGCTTCAGATCGCGTGGGCAAGAAATTCTTCTACTGAGTTCAGCTCTACTGACTTGAGTCAATCGAACAGTCGTTCAGTATTAGAGTGTGTGCGGAAGTGTAGGCCCTATCAAACGTCTCGATTAGAAAACCGATTTTATGCTGAGTTTGATCAAGTACAGTTTTAATGCAATATGGACAGTTAGAGAAAACAGTAAATCAACAGCAAATTTTTAAAGTGGTTCCGACACGCTGGGTCCTACGTCCACTGTCCTGACCAAAGTAGGATACTTGTTATATTTATACTGAGCAAGTCGCAGTGATCTGTTCTCAAGACAGATATAACTTGAAGCTTATACTGAGCAAGTTCTCAGTGATCTATGCGCTGGACAAATTCTCTTCTTATAGTCGTAGTGACTTTTACAAGGGTTTCAAACTTTAAGAGTTTGAGTCTTCTCCAACTAAGAGGAAGTTCTTACAATAAGAACTGTTTAACAAGGAAGTGAACTTCCTCGAGGTTTCTAAGCTAAAGATATTACAAGGAGGCTTGCTTAGATAAGAGAAGGGGAAAAAATATAACTATAAGTGATGAACTAAAGGGTTCTTCTATGAATGCTAGTTCTTCACTGGATTCTTCGTTGAGAGGGTCAAGAGTTTTGTGTGTAGATAGCTTCGGTTCCCGCTAGTGTCTCTGCATGAAGACTTCTCTTGTATAGTCATCAATGGTGAATAGATCCGTTGAATGAAGGTCTAGCCACGTGTCTAAACGACAAGGAAAACGACGCCTTAATTTTGAACGTTGGTGAGTAGGTGCACTGTAGAGATTCTCCTCTTTTTCAGTCTGGGAGCAGCTTTTGTCATAAAAGATCAGTCGATGTCGGCTCCTTATTGGTTGAGGTAGATTGGTAGGTGAGACTTGTGAAACAACAAGGTTGACT
Source organism: Lavandula angustifolia (assembly GCA_028984105.1). Lineage (NCBI taxonomy): Eukaryota > Viridiplantae > Streptophyta > Magnoliopsida > Lamiales > Lamiaceae > Lavandula > Lavandula angustifolia. The sequence continues at coordinate 27,614,096 of CM054814.1, read as the reverse complement.
TCTTGTGAATCCTCGGCCCTTCAACTGAAGTGACTTCTTACTGACGTTCTTCTAAGCATTCAGTGCATGGGCACGAATTCCTGTGCATATTCAATTGGTGGTTGGCTGACCAACTGACTTCTTCGATCCTGAGTCCGCCAGCTGAGTGCAAGATCTTCTACTAAACTATGCAGCTACTTAACCCTAGCCTACTGAGTTCCTAACAACTAAACTCGAACTAAGCTATTACAGACACGAAGGTACAATATTCAGCTAGGGGTTTTGGGATCTATCAAATCTATCAATTCATCTACTGAATCGTTATCCCAACAATTTCCCCCTATTTGATGATGCCAAAACCTATTACATCTTCTATCAAGGAATATGCTAAGGTTAAGAGCTATAGCTACTGAATAAAAAATCTATTACAAAGGAATGCTCTAGTCAACATATCAAGGGTAACTAAGATAATGAAAAGAAAGAATCAGAGCAATCACAAGTAAAAGAATATCAGAGTTGGCTTATAATATTAAGTATTGTATCAGAGCCAAGTTAAGAACCAAAACAGTTATGAAGTTTTGAATGTATCAGAACTTATGGAAATTAATGCAATTAACATTATCATACCATGCTGAGGTTATCAGGGATTCTATTGACATGTATTAGAGGTATTAGAGCTAAAAGGGCAAGTTCAGCACATTCACACAATTATCAGGGCTGATACAGAAATAGTCAAAGCTTATAATAGATCATATTTCATAGTAGCTAATCATCAAAGGTAAATTCAGCAGTTATCAATCATGTCCCTATAATACAGATTCTTCCTAAGAAACAATTTCCTTCTATATCATATAACAGAGCCCTCCCCCCTAAGTACTAACAAAGTATCAGAGAAGAATAAAACAAACACAAGTAATCACTAGGAAATAATTCTAAGGCAGATAAGCACATAAGTCACATAGGGTCAGTTAGATAAATATCTGATCACTTAGGTGATCAGTTATGCTGAAAAGTAAATAAAGTCGTAAAGACAATGAGTAATTGTCGAGGCCAAAAAGTGATCTTGTCATATATGAATAAGAAATTACATTACATGACTTCTATCACTATGAAGCTAGACTAAGGAGAGAGAGGAGAGAGTCAGCTGGGCTTCTTCTTAAACTTCTACATGCGGGCGCGGAAGTTAGCAGACTTCTTCTCTAGAAGCTCAAGGTCGTATCCTTCGTAGACACTATTTCTTAGGGCCTTGATCTCCGCTAAGTCTTCTTCATCTTCTTTCTTCAGAGCTCTGCTGCTAATGGCATTCTTAATCTATTCTTCGATCTCCTTCTTGAATAAGTTGTCTTGATGAGTCATTGGAGGAGGAAGAGTTCTGAACGGAGGTGCCTTCAACGTTTGACCAGTTTGGTCTAGCAGAGTCTGAATTTCGGCTAGGAGAGATGGATTCGCAGCTGTCAGAAAGTCCTTGAAGTATGCATCAGCATTAGTAGAGTCTTCGTTGCCGACTTTCCATATGCAAAATCTTTTGATGAAATCCACCTTCAGCTTCTCCCACTGTTGCTTGAGCTTGAGAGGAACCCAGTCGTCAATTCTTTTGTATATAATTCTCTTCATCTCACTGACTAGTTCCCTGCTCTTGAAGATTCGGGAAGAGGTAGGAATGCTTCTATCTTTCACTGGCACCCTCTCCCTTGCTTCTTTCTCAGTCCTCAGCCTGAGGACTTCTAAGTCAGCTAGGTGGATCCTCTCTCTCGCCTCTCTGATCTACCTTGCCTCAGCTGATTGATCCAGTGCCCTTTCACATGCGTCCCAAATTTCCTTGATCTCTTGCTCTTGTTCCTTAGAAGGGACCGTGGATGGCCCATACTGTTCTTCTGAGTCAGCAGGCGATTGTGATTTGGACTTAGATCATGACGCGCCCTGCTTCTTAGACTTGGACTGTCCGGGTTTGGACTGTTGAGCTCTAGCTGCTGCTGCTACTGATTTCGATTACATGGGGATACTCGTCCGAGTGCGTGAAGGCGCAGGAGAATGGGTCTGTACCCCTTTCTTTGCAGCTGGCTTTTTCTTAGCGTCTTTCTCAGCCAATTCTCTCGCAAGCTTCTAATCATAGGCTATCTGCTCCACACGAGATTTGAATTTGAGTTGCTTCTTGGGTGGGCTAGGGTCAGCTGGAGCCTTGCCCTTACCCTTATCAGCTTTCTTGGGGGCTGGAGGTGGCGAGTCCTCAACAGGTAAATTCTCCAAGTACGTTACCACCTCAGCTACAGCTGAGTCAGTTGCTCCTTTAGCTTGCACTTCCCCCTGTGCTGTTGCTGAGCTAGGCTCGCCCTGCTGGTCTTCTGCCTTAAGGAGGGATCAGAGTTGAGCTAATCTAGATCCTTCCCCTTTTTTGGCATCATCAATAAGTGTTGCCAGGGCAGTTACCTTCTTAGTCAATGCATTAACTGAGTCCTTGACCGTAGTCATCCCAGTGGCAATGTCAGTCGCTGCGTCAGTATAAGACTCCCACCGCTGCTCATGCTCTCTGTTATTAGCTTTGAGTAGAGCCTCTTTGGATTTTTGGAACCGGGTGAGGTAGTATTCAACAGTAACTGAAGCACTTTTCTCAATCTCTTAGCAGGATTTATGATGCTGAGTCAGTGCCTTCCACTGCCTTTTTGACTTTTTAGAAACACTGTCAGTCGTGAACACTGCCAGTCGTGAACGCATATCTCTCTTCCACTGCCTTTTTGACTTGACCTGTTACAGCCGCCACTTCTTCTGATAAACTTTAGGCCTGTGACTATAATATGCTCTAGAACTGAGCAGTGAGGTCAGTCTTTTGTGCTGCAAGTGCCTTGGCGAGGATCTCTTCAACATTAAGAGAACTGGGCGTGCTGATCATCTGCACTTCATTGGTAAAGCTGTTCAGCGTCTTAGTCTGCGCCTGAGTGAACTTGCTCCATTTCGTGTTCACATCATCGGCAAGGTTCCGATTCTTATGCGACTGACGCTTAATCACCTTGGTGATAGACTCCGTAGAGAATTCCTTGATTTCAGCAGCCTAATAACGACGTTTCGGCTTAGGCTGAGTCGAGGAAGGAGTCTGAATGATCTGGCCTGATGTCGGAGGTGGGGGTGGCTGATTATTCTTGGGAGTTTTGCCTTCAGCAGATCCTCCCTGGTCTGCATCCTTAGGCGATCCATCATGAGGAAGAGATGGCGGGGGAGAAGGAGGAGGCTGAGTGGAAGAAGGCTCAGCTCCTTGCATCCTGTCATTAAGCAGCATAAGCATCACTGCCTTTAGGTCCTCCATAGAAGCTATGTCTGACGGCTCCTCATAGCCAATCTCCTCTTTGAGCTTCTGCTCTTCTTCCAGCAAAGTGGACAGAGACCTGTGTCTGAACTGTAAGCGCATCTGGACTCGAGCGTGGATTGCTATGTCCACGAGATCAGCATGAGAACTGATCTCAGGAATCTCAGCTGCAACTTCATCAGTTGCCTGCAGTTGTGCATTAAGCACTGAAGTTGGGAGGGAGAAAATCTCAGCTGCCTAAGTTTCAGTGGGGATCTCTGGCTGAGTTTCCTCCGACAATACTCTCTTCACGTTCTCTCTCAGGGTCACATCATGTTATCCTAACCCTGAGTCCTCAACTGAAATGGGTGAAGTAGGGACGACTGAGGTAGGCTTCTTCAGCGTCTTCTGTTTCTTCGCCTGAGTAGGGAGGGGATCCTTAGTGATCTCCAGGGGGCACTTAGCCGACACTCCCTTCCCTATGGATTTCTCGGCTGAGGCTGAGTTCACGAACTTCATCAGCCTTTGATCGAAGTAATAGGCGTCAGCAAGTGAAACCTTCACTGGGAGGTCGCCCTCTATCATGATTCACACCTCCGTCCTATACACAAGCTTTCCCTTAGGAATGAGCTTCATCCCTTCTTCAGAGTCGACAAACTTTTGCGACTAAGCCTTGAACTCGGTTCTAAAGAATGCATTCCAGTTGATGGTCGTTGCATATACGTTAGCCATCATGATTTGAATGCGAATGCGGGATAACTGATCATATGATCCCGTGGAGCTTGTCAGAATGTGATTGACAACGTATGCCAAGCCCTTGTATTCCGGCAGCAGCTAACTCTTGGGAAAAGCTGCCTCAAAAATGCAGTCCTGCTGACCGCTAAATCGGCATAGGTACTTGTCTATTTCAGACTCCTTGTACCCGGCGATCGGTGCCCCTTCGTCTTCCAACTTGAAGCTGACACGTGGACGTCTGTAAATGCCCATTTGCGTGGCCATGTCCTCCCACTGACTGGGGCGGACCTCACGCCTCGAGATGACATTGGATATGTCATTCAAATCATCGTCCTTACGAAAGTTCAGGAAGAACTCCGCGACCTATCGTGGAAGCTGATGACGCGGAGAACGGGAGAGGATCAATAGAAGACTCGATCCCTCGAGAGCATCAAATACCGACGTCATGCATTCCACTCCACACGTCCTGACAGACAAAACAGGCTCAAAGAGCACCCGCTTCCCAGATATGATCTCCTCCATATCTTCTGGGATGGTCACGTCACTAATTGGAACGAACTGTGCCATTTGTCAATAACTGAAATATGCAAAAACAAGAATTAGCACTCGAAAATAGAGTGAGTTAGTGCCAGACTTAGTTAAAAGAAATTCTTACCGAAGAAATTGTGCAAATGGTGAAGTAGATGTCTGATGCAATTTTGAAACCAAATGCAGTGCACAAGTCTACGTTAATGGCGAATAAAAGTGAGGCGGTTTAGAGATAACAGCGTATATATATATTCAGATTTGAATATGAGCCAGTTTTTAAGCATGCGGTTGAGATTAATCAGGTTTTAATAACTAAGCGGTTGAGATTGAATGTTATAATAGGTTATGATTATTGTACCGCCTATAATCTCACCAACTTATCTCTATCGCCTAAATGATAAGGTGAAATGACATGCATTTAATGCGCCACAGTCAGTTTTACAGAATGTCGCGAGTTTAATGAAAACGACATACTTAATGCAATACAATGAACATTAAAGGCGGGAAATAAATTCTATGACATGCTGAATCACCAAAAGCTGAATTTAAGCTAAATCTAAATCTCTACCTGAATACAGGAATATTAAAGCTGCCCTCGTTGGACATAACGAGACCCAAAAGGGAGGGCAGGAGCTCAGTATGCTACAACTGCAAGAAGCCAGGGAATTTCAAGTACGAATGTCCAGAACTCTCGGCTGGTGAAAGAGTTGAATGGCAAGGCAGGCGCGATAAATTTTTCAGAAAAAGGGAAGCCTACATCACCAGAGAGTTATCCGACTGTTCAAGCGATGATGATGTGTTCGTCGTGATTGAAGCAGAGAACATTGAACTGTATCTCATGGTCGTAGAAGAGGCTGAGGTAAAATCTGATCCTAATATATGCCTCGCTTCACCATGCACCCACGACACGAGCTCTATTGCAGGGGAACCACTAGATGTGATTATGGCATATTGGGATAAGGATTCAGTAGATGAATCTATAGATCTGATAGTTTTGATAGATTTGGATAGATTTGATAGATCCCAAAACCCTAGCTGAATATTGTACCTTCGTATCTGTATAGCCTAGTCGAGTTCAGTTATTAGAAATCAGTAGGATAGTGTTCAGTAGTTGCAGGATTCAATAGAAGACCTCACTCAACTTAAGAACTCAGGATCGAAGAAGTCAGTTGGACAACAACCTCCAGCTGAATCAAGCCAGGAATTCGTGCCCATGCACTGAAAGATCAGAAGAACGTTAGTAGGAAAGACCCTTCAGTTGCAGGTCCGAGGATTCAGAGGAAGTCAACCTTGATGTTTGACAAGTCTCAACTACCAATCTACCTCGACCAATAAGGAGCCGACAGCGACCAGGTACTCTGACAAAAGCTGCTCTAAAACTGAAAAAGAAAAGAATCTCTACAGTGTACCTGCTCGACAACGTTCAAATTAAAGGAGCCATTTTCCTTGTCGTATCGACACGTGTCTAGACCTCCCTCCAACGGATCTATTCACCATCGACGACTATAAATAAGATAAGTCGCCATGCAGAGATGACACCGGGAACCCAAGCATTCTACGCACAAACTCTTAGCAATCTCAAAGCTGAATCTAGTGAAGAACTAGCGTCCATTGAAGAACATCTTTAGTTCGTCACTTAGAGTTTTATTATGTTCTCCTTCTCTTATCTAAGCAAGCTCATTGTAATATCTTTCGCTTAGAAACCTCGAGGAAGTTCACATCCTTGTGAAACCGTTCTTATTTGTAAGAACTTCCTCTTAGATGGAGAAGACTCAAACTCTTCAAGTTTGAACCTTTGTAAAAGTCACTACAACTATAAGTAGAGAATCTGTCCCGCGTACAGATCACTGAGAACTTGCTCATTATAAATTTCAAGGTTTGCGTCTAGGTTTGCGTCTGTCCAGTGAACAGACCAACTGAGACTTGCTCAGTATAAATATAACAAGTATCCTGCTTTGGTCAGGACAGTGGACGTAGGACCCAGCGTGTCCGTACCACTTTAAAAATCGCTGTGTTAATTTACTGTTTTATTTAACTGACCATACTGCATACAAACTGTATTTCACAAAACTCAGCATAGAAACCGGTGTTTTCTAAGCGAGACATTTCATAGGGCCTACACTTTCGCACACACTCTGATACTGAACGACTGTTTGACTGACTCAAGTTACTAGAGCTGAACTCCGTATAAGATTCTCTGCCCACGCGATTTGAACCATATTTGGCTCTGACTCAGTTCAGTAGCAAACTCAGCTAGAGCTAACTTCGCGTTTGAGAGAAATTTGTATTGAGGTGTATTCACCCCCCCTCTACACCTGAACCACGTCTCAGGACCAACAATTGGTATTAGAGCACAGTGTTCTTAACTGATCATTGTTCTCTGAAACTTGTCTATCTCGAACAAAGATCCTAGATAACCCATTTTCTTTGCATTTTGCATTTCTTCATTACATCCTATACCCTGTATTTTTCAATGGCTGATATTTCAGGTATTAGGACTGTGCCAATGTTCTCTACTGAAAACTATGAAATATGGTGCGTAAGGATGGAGACGCATCTGACTTCGCTTAACGACAGCATGACTGATGTTCTGGAGAAAGGCCCCATTGTTCCGATGGTCGACTCAGTCAAACTCATAGTAGATGGAGCAGGCGGTGCCAGAACCGGACCTAAAGTTGCGAAGGACAAGAGCCTCTTCACTCCTGAAGAGAAGAAGCTGCACAACCTCGACCGAGTCGCTCGCAATGCTATACTGATGACACTCAGTGACTCTTATCTCGGGAGGGTGCACGACTGCAAGACAGCTAATGAGCTATGGGATGCTCTCGCAGTGCTGAGCCAAGGAACTCCACAAATTAAAGAGAACAAATTAGAGTTGGAGCTGCAGAGGCATTCGTTATACTTCCTGGGGAGTCCATATATGATTTCAGCCCACGATTTACAAATCAAATCAACATCATCAACGGACCGGGGAAGACATTCAGCAACAAGGAGACCAACACCAAAATACTACGGGCTCTTAGCAGGCCCAAGTGGTATTCTTTTGCTACGTGTATGAGAAGAACTGACTTGAATTTTATTATTCCTGACTATATCTTTTCAAAACTTAAAGCAGAGGACTTCGAGTTCAATCTCCCGTACACCCCCGGTGCTGAAGCTAAAGTGCCAATGGATCATGCTTATAAGGCATCAGCTAGCACTCCTGGAGCAAGTCCCTCAGCAACAAGCCAGTTAGCCGGAAGCTCAGTGACTTTACCCACTGCTGACAACTTGGCTGAGAAGTATGCGCTCCTCGCGGTGAAATACCTGAAGGAGAAAGACATGTTCATATGAAAGATGAAAAAGGCTTCCCAGAAATTTCAAGGTAAGAGAGATAATCATCGCTCAAATAGTGAAACTAAATTTCTACCTGATTGCAGGAATGCTGAAGCTGCCCTAATAGAAAAAAAAGAAACACCTAGAAGGGAAGGCAGAACCTCAGCATGCTACAACTGCAAGAAATCAGGACACTACCAGTATGAATGTCTTGAACTCTCAGCAGCAGAAAGTGCTGAAAGGCAAGCCAGACGCGACAAGTTCAGGAAAAAGAGGCAAGCCTACATTGGCTGAGAGCTGTTCGATTGCTCAAGTGATGAAGAGCTATTCATGGAATCGTCCGACGATGATGCTGCATTCATGGCAATTGAGACTGAAGAAGCTGAACCATGTTTGATGGCCGGAGAAGAGGCTGAGGTAAATTTTGAACCCATTATATGTCCCTCTTCACCTGGCACACATGACACAAGCTCTGTTGCAGAAGAACCTCTAAACGTGGTTCTTACGTACGAAGATTTGCTGAAGGAGCAGATTCAGATGAGCCAGTAGTTCAGCAAGACCATTCAGGAGATGGAAGTCCTCAAAGTAGAAAATCAGAGACTTTAAAAGAGAACTCAGGACTCTAGTGAGTCTGAAGGACTTGTTCAGAGACTGAAGGAAGAGATTAACTCTCTAATGACTAAGTCTCATGATCAAGAAGCACAGATGATATGGAGCAATCGGAAGAGTCAGAAGAAGTGGCGGAGGATGACGAGACGTCGGCGGGGGATGATGAGACATTGGCGGTGGCCCGGGATAAGAGATTTACGAGGTTCTATGTTCGGCGAGCTCGTGTTGGCCAAGGAGGGGAGACGTGAAGAATGAGAGGCGCGATCGTGGTTGCATGCGCAATCGTGGTTTAATGTTCATGCAAGCTTTATATTATTATTTTCTTAATGTTGGGCTTATTTAGTTCGTGTCTTGTTTTATTTCGAGTCAATAAGTTTGTGGGCTTCCGTCTTATAAAAAGGATGAGAACCCTTATTTTAGGGAAGTTGGATTTGGATAATTTCGGGCAAGACTTGATGTCTTGAGTGGGCGAAACCCTTAAGGTTTCGTTAGGATTTTCTATTTGGTTTCATCTTTCTTTCCATGATCGATTTTGATTATTAATTCCACTTTCTTACATTCATAAAATATTGTGCGCGGCTGATTATTAATTCCACTTTCTTACATTCATAAAATATTGTACGTGGCTAAATAGAAGGAATCGAAATCAACAAATTGCGAGAGATCGTGCATTGCGAGAGCTTGTATCGGAAATTCAAAAAAGTCATATCAAGTGTTTTCTTTCGTTTGCATCAATTTGGTCCGACCTGCCAGATCCGACTTGTATGGTGGAGACGAGAGCCAGCAAGAATACTCAACCTAATATGGAGGGTTGTGTATCTACGTTAGAAGGGAAGCTCGAATTGTTAACGACCACGTCCGCGAAAACAAGCGCAACCCTAGCTCAAATTCAGGCGCAATTGGAGACGTTGTTGGTGAAGGAAATTCAACGTCCGGATGGACGTGAGATCGGGCCTACGCTTCCGCCACCGTTACTGGTTTTTAATGGTGATGATCCACTCGGGTGGATTTCTAGGGTTAATCACCACTTTGAATTATACGAGAGTTCTGCTGAACAAAAGCGGCAATTGCTTGGGGTTGCGATGGAGGGTCCTGCTCTGAATTGGTTCGGTTGGTTTACGGCTGAGAATCCAGAGTACACGTGGCCGGCGTTTTCCCGAGCATTGGCAGAGAGGTTTGATGAAGGTTGTGAGGGCAGTGCGTTTGCTAAACTGGCTGCTTTGAAACAGTTGGGAACGGTGTCGAAGTATATTGATCAGTTTAAGCATTTAGCAAACCAAGTCAAGACGGTGCCTAAAGAAAATATTCTCAGCTTGTTCATTAGGGGATTGAAATAACCCATAAGGGATCAAGTGTGGTTTATCGAGCCCACAGAATTCTCTACGGCCATGAAGTTAGCCCGGAAAGCGGAGATTACTGTTCGGAATAGCTCGCGTCCGTCTGGCGGGAAAGCAAAACCGTGGCTAACTCAGAAAGTATCGCTGCAATACAACCTTCCGGCTCAAACTCCAGTTCCATTGGCTTTGCTTGTGCCACTGGCAGAATCAAGTGTGAACATGCATACCGGAATAGTTCGTACTCCATTCCGGAGAATGACGGAAACTAAAAGGGAGGAGCTTCGGAGGAAGGGTTTGTGTTATAAGTGTAAATTGCCGTATCATCCTACCAACCATGTTTGTGCCGTTAAAAACTTAAGGATTTTGATGGTTGAAGAGGATGACACAGAACAGTTGAAGTTAGAAGAGGTGGTTCTCACAGAAAGTGGTGATTATGAGGTGTTAATTCCAGTCGAGCAGAGCGGACCCAAGGCGAAAACCGGAGTTATTTTAAATGCCCTGTCCGCTTTTGGATTGTCGGGTTCAGAGACTCTTAGACTCATTGGTGTGCTGAAGGGGAGAGAGATCACTATTTTAGTGGACCCAAGGCCTCACTTAATTTTTTGTCGAACAAGCTAGCTACGGACTTAGGGTTGTATGCGAATACAAGTAAAGTTGTTCCGGTGCGATTAAGCGATAGACACCGCATCTTTTCGGAAGGATTGTGTCAAGACGTATTAATACAATTAAAGTCGGGCTCAATTTCTGTGGACTGCCACGTGTTTCCGCTTAGCGGCGTAGATCTTATATTGGGTATTGCATGGCTCAAGACATTAGGCAATTTGTGGGTTAATTATGAACGTTTATATATCATGTTCAAGCTCAATGGGCGACTTGTTAAATTAATGGGCGACGGAACTCGTTGGCGTCCTCTCAAAACATTACAAAAATATTACAAAAATGGGAGGATGTGGAAATGGCGGTTTAGAAACATACTTCGATAATTACGGCTGAAGTTAGAGAGGGCGCAGGATCGAAGGCGGTGGAAAAATTGCGGGGAGGATGAGTCTTCGTGGGTGGAATTGGGGAATTTTCGGCGTCAATTTCCGCATTTTCGCATTGAGGACAAGGCGGTTTTTGAGAGGGAGGGAGTTGATGTGGAGCAGTCGGAAGAAGTGGCGGAGGATGATGAGACGTTGGCGGCGGCCCGAGATAAGAGATTTATGAGGTTCTATGTTCGGCGAGCTCGTGTTGGCCAAGGAGGGGAGACATGAAGAACGAGAGGCGCAATCGTGGTTGCATGCGCGATCGTGGTTTAATGTTCATGGAAGCTTTATATTATTATTTTCGTAATGTTGGGCTAATTTATTTCGTGTCTTATTTTATTTCGAGTCAATAAGTTTGTGGGCTTCCGCCTTATAAAAGGGATGAGAACCCTAGTTTTAGGGAGGTCGGATTTGGATAATTTGGGGCAAGACTTGATGTCTTAAGTGGGCGAAACCCTTAAGGTTTCGTTAGGATTTTTTATTTTGTTTCATCTTTCTTTCCGTGATTGATTTTTATATTTAATTCCACTTTCTTACATTCATAAAATATTGTGTGTGGCTGATTATTAATTCCACTTTCTTACATTCAAAAAATATTGTGCGTGGCTGAATAGAAGGAATCGTAATCAACTAATTACGAGAGATCTTCCATTAGAGAGCTTGTATCGAAAATTCACAAAAGTCGTATCAAGTGTTTTCATTCGTTTGCATCAACAGATCTCAGTGCTGACCAAAGACATCTCTGAGAAAGACACTGAAATTGCTAATCTCAAGGAAACTCTCGTACAAGCCAAATTTGAGCTTGAAGCTCTAAGGAAGAGTGATGAAGTGTGGAGAACCGTGATGACAGAGCAGTATATTGGAGCAAAGAAGAAGTTGGAGAAGCGTCTATGAGCACAGAGACCACATGCCACCAAGGAAGGACTTGGCTACACCTGTGAAGCCTCCACTTCAGGACAGAAGAGTTCCAACAAACTGACTGATAGGTTTGTCCAAGGGGTAACTCAACATACTGAATACACATCCCCTCAGGCAAAGAATAAGCCGCATATACAAGAACCTCAGTCTAGCAACAGGAAAGTGACCCATAGTTCAAGCCCCAAGACACCAAGGTCAAACTCAGGGGGAACCAAGAAGGTCAGGTGGGCTGAACAGTATGACCACCAACTACTGACTTAACCAGCTCAGTATGGCTCATATTACTATGAGCTAAGAATCAAAGGCCCTAAGGTTTAGAAGGAGAAGAAGAAAGCTGAACCACAACAGACTATGAAGTCAGCTACTTCGAGTTCAGTGGAGCAGACTATTGACAAAAAGGGCAAGATGAAGTCTGAAGCCACCAGGGCTGTCAGACAAGTTTGTATCCTAAAATCTAACCATTAAGGACCCAAGCTAAACCCAAAGGGTACCTGAATCTATTTTTGTTTTGCAAGTGCAACAGGACCCTTGGATTGTTGACAGTGGATGCTCAAGACACATGACACATCAGAAGAGCCTACTAATCGACTATGTTCAACAAGATGGAGACAAAATTGAGTTTGGTGACAACTCCAAAGGCTACACAAGGGGATACGGAACATTGAAAATAGGAACTGCAGTAGTTCCTAGGGTATCTTATGTTGAAGGACTTCAACATAATCTCCTTTCTGTCAGTCAATTCTGCGATAACTCCAATAAAGTGACTTTTGACGCAGGTTTTTGTGATGTTCTTGACAAATCTACAGGAAAAACTGTGTTATCAGAATCGCGGCGAAGAAACATATATTATGTTGAATGGAATACCGCTGAACCTGAAGCTTGCCTGCTAGCACACTCGGGGTCAGATGACAAAACAACATGGCTGTGGCATAGACGACTGAGTTATCTGAACTTCAAAACAATGAACAAGCTAGCTCGCGATGCTAAAGTCAAAGGACTGCCTAACGAAGTATTCAAGAGACATAAGAATTGTGAAGCATGTCTGAAGGGGAAGCAAAGAAAGTCAAGCAATCCGCCTATTCCGTCGCCTTCCACTAATGGAATCCTACAGCTGCTGCACATGGATTTATTTGGGCCAGTCAATCCAGTGATGATCAGAGGAAAGAAGTATGCTCTTGTGGTCCTTGATGACTATATGAGATATACTTGGGTGATATTCATCGCCAACAAGTCTGACGTCAAAGTTGAGCTGCTGAAACTACTGAAGCGGCTGAGCGTCGAAAAGGATATCAAGATTCAGAAGATATGCTCAGATCGTGGAACTGAGTTTCTGAACTCAATGGTAAGAGAATTCTGTGAGGCTGAAGGCATTGAACATGAGACATCAGCAGCACGCACGCCTCAGCAGAACGGACTTGCTGAAAGAAAGAACTGAACACTTAAATAAGCAACAAGAACGCTACTCGCAGACTCAGATCTTCCATTGAAGTTCTGGACAGAAGCTACTGACATGGCTTGCTACACTCAGAACCAGTGCCTACTGAGTCAGATGCATATGAAGAGACCTTATGAGCTATGGAAAGGGAGAATTCTTTCAATTTTGCATTTTCATATCTTTGGTTGTCCGTGCTTTATCCACAATAATGGAAATGACCAGTTAAAGGTCTTTGAAAGTAAGTCAGTCCAAGGAGTCTTTTTAGGATACTCTAGGGTCAGCAAATCTTTCAGGGTTTTTAACTACCAGACCCTTTGCGTGGAGGAAAGCCCCTATGTTGTATTCGATAAGTTTATTTCTGAGTACAAGAAGTCAAACTCTCAGCCAGAAGCTGAAGAGGTCAGAAGCAAGCTACATGATCTAAGCTTGAAAGACAATACTGAAATGATCCAGCTTTGTTGGGATAATGATTTAGACGATGATCTTCAGCTCCCGACAAGCAATGTAGCTGAGGAGATTGATTCTAACACATAGAATCAATCCCAGGTAATTATGGTCAATGAGGAAACCGATATGGTACTTGAGACCTCTACTAAGAATAACAACCCAGGGGGAACTTCTGATGTTCCTGAGCTGAATGCCCCTGAACCTGGTGACTCAGTAGATCCAACCCTTGTTACTGAATAACTTCAGACACAGAACAGTACTAATGAAATTCCTGATACTCCTACTATTTGTACTGAAACAGTTCCAGATGAAGTAACAAGACATCGTCGCTCATGGCTAGATGCTCACTCTTCAGATCTTATTATAGAAGATCCTTCACCTAGCGTCAAGACACGATCCAAATTCTGTCAATGAGAAAGTGCCTTGTATTCATGCTTCTTGTCGACTGAAGAACCTCAGACTATTGAAGACGCGTTGAATGTTGCTGACTGGATTACCGCCATGCAAGAAGAGCTGAACCAATTTACGCGAAACGACGTATGGGAGCTTGTTAACAGACCTAGACACCAATACTTAATAGGAACGAAGTGGGTCTTCAAGAACAAGCGTGATGAAAACAATGTCATCATGAGGAACAAAGCTCGACTCGTTGCCAAAGGATATTGTCAGTCAGAAGGGAAAGACTTTGTCGAAACATTCATCCCAGTCGCAAGATTGGAAGCTATTCGTCTATTCCTAGCCTATAAAATACATCAGCAGTTCACAATGTATCAGATGGATGTGAAGTCAGCTTTCCTAAACGGCGTACTGAAGGAAGAAGTCTACGTTGAACAACTGCCCGGCTTTCAGCAGGGACATCAGGTGTACAGACTTAAGAAAGCCTTGTACGGGTTAAAGCAAGCACCCAGGGCTTGGTACAGACTTAAAGGTTTTCAAAAAGGAACAGTGGATCACACCCTATTCAGTATAGAGTCAGGCGAAGACATCCTACTGGTGCAGATCTACATGGACGACATCATCTTTGGATTAAGGAATCTGACTATGTGTCAGAAATTTGAGCAGATGATGAAAGAAAAGTTTGAAATGTCGACGATGGGAGAGATGAATTATTTCCTTGGACTTCAACTCAAGCAATCTAAGAAGGGAATATTCATTAATCAAGCGAAATATACTAGAGATCTCATCAAAAAGTTCGTCTGCGAATCCAGCAAGTCAGTCAAGATACATATGAACACCAATCTCAAGATCGATATTGGAAAAGAGGGAGTATCTGTTAACTCTACTGACTATCGTGATATTATTGGTTCTTTATTATATCTTACAGCTAGCAGACCTGATATAACTTATGCTGTAGGTGTATGCGCGCGATTTCAAGCGAATCCAAGAAGAGTCATATCGATTCAGCGAAGAGAATTCTTCGTTACCTTAAGGGAACACCTGATGTTGGATTATGGTATCCAGGTGATGATAATGTTGAAATAACTGGTTATTCTGATGCTGACTATGCAGGTTGCCGAATTGACAGAAAGTCAACCTAAGGAACTTGCCAGTTCCTCGGTAGCAAACTCATATCGTGGTTCTCAAAGAAACAGCACTCAGTAGCAACGTCTACTTCTGAAGCTGAAGATATGGCTGCCAGAAGTTGTTGAGCACAGATACTATGGCTTCGACAACAGTTGAGAGACTACGACATTCATCACGATGAAGTGCCGATCTATTGCGACAGTACCGGTGCTATTGCATTCACTTAGAATCCAGTTCTACACATAAGATGCAAGCACGTTGACACTCGTCATCACTTCATCAGAGATCATGTCGAGAAAAAGGATATCAGAATGGAGAAGATCCACACTGATAAGCAAAGAGCTTATATCCTGACCAAACTGCTAGATGAGACCAGATTCAATGATCTCTCAATAGAACTAGGTCTTTTCGATCCCATTGATACGATTAAGTAGATGATCCGGAGGAGTACTAAGTAAGGGGGAACCTATATTCAGTACAGCTGAATACTCAACATTCGTCATACATGGTATCAGCTGACTACGATGTTTAGTTGACAGGTTACGAGTATTAAATTTAACTTTTGGTGATTTAGCATGTCATAGCATTTATTTCCCGCTATTAATGTTCATCGTATCGCACTGACTATGTTGTTTTTATTAAATACACGACATTCCATAAACCAGACTGCGGCGCATTAAATGCATGTCTTATCACCTTACCTCTTAGACGTTAGAGATAAGTAGGCGAGATTATAGGCGACACAGTAATCATAACCTATTATAATATTTAATCTAAGCCATTCACTTTTTTAAACCTATTTAATCTCAGTCACTCAGCTGAAGCTGCCTTAGATTCAAATATGAGTATATATATTCAATCATCTCTAAACTGCCTTACTTTCCCGCCATTAAAGAGAATTCGTGCTCTGCATTTACTCACATACTTGCACTTAGACATCTATTGCAATTCTAGCACTCTTTCTTCGGTAAGCAATCTTTATACTGAGTCTGTAACTAAATATGTTTATTTTTGAAGTACTAATCCATGTTTTTACAGATCTCAGATACATATCAATGGCTTTCGCACCGATCACTGATGTCGTTGTTCCCATCGACATGGAAGACATTCTGTCCAGGAAGCGAGTCTAGTTTGAGCCCGTTCTGTCGGTCAAAACGTATAGGGTAGATTACATGGCGCCCGTTTTTTACGCCTTGGAGAGGTCGGGTCTGCTTCCGATCCTCTCGCGTGCTCCATGCCATCTTCTCCCTCGTCAAGTCGCGGAGTTCTTCCTTAACTACCGCGAAGACGATGAGTCCAACGACATCTCTATCGTCATTATGAAGAGAGAAGTCCTCACCAATCAGTGGGAGGATACAGCTTCTCAGATGGACATCTCGAAGAGCCTTCATGACAGGTTTGGCCTGGTCGACGAAGGATCTTTAGTCGCTCATTATAAGGAATCGGAGATCAATCAGTATCTCTGCCGATTCAGCGGCTTATTGGACTGTGTGTTCAAGGCAGCATTCCCCAAGAACCAGCTGCTGCCTGAATACCGTGGGCTGGCATACGTGGTCAACCATATACTGACGAGTTCTGCATGCTCGTACGACCAACTCAGTAGGATTCGCGCCCAAATGATGATGGCTATTGTGGATACAACCAAGGTCAACTAGAATGCATTCCTTCGGGCTAAGTTCAAAGCTCAGTCGTAGAAATTTTTCGATGCTGTGGAAGGAATGCAGTTAGTCTAGAAAGGGAAACTGCTCTATGGGACTAAGGTCTCAATTCTGATTGACGAGCTCCCCCGAAATATCTCGTTCGCCAACTTGTTCTATTTCGATGTGAAGCTGATGAAGTTCACAACGGCTGCCTTGACCGAGAAATTGATTGGTAAGGGACCAGCTGCTAAGCGTCCTAGGGAAATTGCTCAAACCCTGGCTCCCATTCAGGCGAAGAGACCGAAGACGCTGAAGAAGCCTGTCTCTGATGTGCAACCCCCCTCTCCTATCTCTATAGAGGACTCAAGGTCTGGCAATCATGATATTACTATAAGGGACAAGGTTCAGACGGTCTTCAGCGAGGAAACTCAGCCGGACGTTCAGGTTGACACCCAAATAGCTGAGGTTTCCTCTGTACCTCTCTAAGTACTTAACGCCTGTCTGAAGGCCACAAACGAGATAGCTGAAGAGATACCAAAGATCGGGTCGTACCCCAATCTGGTGGATATTGCGATCCGCGCACGAACTCAGATACGGATCCGATTCCTGGAATGGGACCTGTTGGAGGAGACCATCAGGGTCAGGTCCCTATCCAAGTTGCTCGAGGAGGAGCAAACTCTTAAGGAGGAAATTGGTTATGAGGAGCCAGCCAACATTTCCTCACTGAGGATCTTCATGTAGTAATGCAAATGCTGCTGCACAATAGGACAAAGGGAGCTGAGCCCTCTTCTACTCAGCCTCCTCCATCTCCACCTCCATCAGGCCAGATCATTCAGACTCCTTCTTCGACTCAGCCACTGAAGCGTCGATATCAATCAGCTGAGATCAAAGACCTTTCTACCGAGTCCAGCAATAAGGTCATAAAGCGACAGGCTCATAAGAACAAGAACCTCGCCGATGATGTGAACAAGAAGTGGGGCAGGTTCACGGAGGCACAGACTAAGTCGCTAACAGGTTTGATAGCTGAAGTGCAGAGTATCAGCGCTCCAACTGCTGTGAATGTTGATGAGATCCTCGCGAAGGCACTAGCTGCTCAATATACCGACCTGAACTCTCAGTTCCAATCTATATTACAGTCGCTCGCCAAAACCTTCTCTCAAGAAGTGGTGGCTGTAACAGGTCGCGTCCAGAAAGCGGTGGAGGAGCGGTATGCATTTACGGCTGACAGTGTAACCAAGGCACTGACTCAACAGCATGCCTCCTGCAAGACGATAGAGGAGAATGCATCTGCCGCTGTGCAAGACTACCTGACTAAATTTGATAAGTAAAAAGATGCTCTGCTGAAGGCAATTGATAAAGAGCATGACAGAAGGTGGGAGTTTTACACTGATGTCGCAACTGACATCGCTACTGGAATGTCCTCTGTGAAGGACTCCATAGCTGAATTGACGAAGAAGGTCACTGCCCTGGCCACCCTCCGAGATGATGCCAAAAGGGGGGAAGGGTCGAGAGTTGCTTAGCTCAGAGCTATTCTGAAGGCTGAAGATCAGCAGCAGGGCGGACCAAGCTCAACAGCTGAGAAGGCAATTGTGCTGACAGCTGAAGGAGCTACTGAGTAAGCGGTGGCGAAGGTGACAACATATCTTGAGAATCTGCCTGTTGAAGGCTCACCACCTCCCGTACTTGAGACAGATATTAAGGGTAAGGGCAAGGCGCATGCTGAACCTAGCCCACCCAAAGCTCAAAAGAAGCTGAAGTTCAAGTCACGAGAAGAGCAGATTGCTTACGATGAGCAACTCGCGCAAGAACTAGCTGAGGAAGAGGCTAGATAGAAGCCTGCTGCAAAGAAGAAAGGAGTCCATATCCGTTCTCCTGCTTCGGCACGAACGCGATCAACAACCTCCAAACAGTCCAAATCAGTAGCGGCTCGTTCAACAGCTGCCAGAGCTCAGCAGTCAAGAGCTCAGCAGACCCAGAAGTCCAAAACTGACCAGCAGGGTGGAGCCTCAGGTTCTAAGTCCAAATCACAATCGCCTGCTGAGTCAGAGGAACAACCTCATGTTCCCTCGTACGTCCCTTCCGAAGAGCAAGACCAGGAGATGAAAGAAATTTGGGACACAATGGAAAGGGCCTTGGACAGGACAGCTGAGGCTAGGCAGATCAGTGAAGCGCGAGAGAGGATTCGCCTTGCTCACCTAAAAGCCCTCAGGCTGAGAACTGAGAAAGAAGCAAGGGAGAGAGTACCAGTGAAGGATAGGAGTATCCCTTGTTCCTCCTGCTTCTTCAGGTGCAGAGAGCCCTTGAGTCAGATGAAGCATAATGTTTATCAACGAACTGACAACTGGGTGCCTCTCAAGCACAATCGGCAATGGGAGCAGATGAACGTGGAATTCATCAAGAGATTCCATGTGTGGAGGATTGGTGATGTAAATCCTTCTTCAGATCAAGATTCCTAGTTCAAGGATATTCTGACCACCATGAATCCAGCCCTCCTAGCTGAGATTCAGACTTTGCTTGACCAGATGGGTCAACCGCTGAAGGCACCACCCTTTCGGACTCTAGCTCCTCCTGTGACGCATGAAGGCAATCTTTGCAAAAAGGAGATAGAAGAAGAGATCCAGAACGCTATATACAGCAGAGGTCTGAAAGAGACTGATGAAGAAGACTTAGCTGAGATCAAGGCCTTGAGGAAGCGTGTCTGCAAGAGCTATGGTCTTGAGCACCCAGAGAAGAAGTCAGCAGATTTTCGGGCAGGGATGCAACAGTTCATGAAGCAGAAGCCCAACTGATCTTTTATTCCTAGTCTTGCTTCTAGTGATAGCTTGTTATTGTACTACAATCTCTTAATCATATATGACAATATCACATTTTGGCCCTGACAATAACTCATGGTCTTTAAGGCTTTATCTTTTACTTTTCAGCACGACTGATCACCTCAGTGATCAGCTCCTAACTTATCTTATCTGACCTATGTGACTTATGTGCTTATCTGCCTTAGAATCTTTTCCTACTGATTAATTGTGTTTATCTTAGTCTTCTCTGATATATGGCTTATACTTAGGGCGAAGAACTCTTTTACAATATAGTAATAGAAAAGGGGGAAATTGTTTCTTAGGGGGAACTTGCATCTTAGGAAGATAACTGATAAATGCTAAACTTACATTTGATGATTAGCTACTATATGATCTATTTTGAACTTAGAATATTTGTATCAACCTTGTGTTGAACTTGTTATGATCGGATAAATTCTGATACATGTCAGCATGCTATAACTTTGATAATTGTTGCCACATGCTCTGATACATTCAGCTATTCTTAACTGTTGTAGTTTTGGCTCTAATACATGACCTTATGATTATAAGTTTACTCTGATTTCTTTACATGTAACTGCACTGATTCTCATTTTCTTTATGTTAGTCAATTGTATTTGTTTACTGGAGCTTTCCCTTGTAATAGATATTTTGTTCAGTAGCTAATAGTCTTAACCTTAGCATGTTTTCTGTGATAGAAGATGTAATAGGTTTTGACATCATCAAATAGGGGGACATTATTGGGATAAGGATTCAGTAGATGAATCTATAGATCTGATAGTCTTGATAGATTTGGATAGATTTAATAGATCACAAAACCCTAGCTGAATATTGTACCTTCGTATCTGTATAACCTAGTCGAGTTCAGTTATTAGAACTCAGTAGGATAGAGTTCAATAGTTGCAGGATTCAGTAGAAGACCTCACTCAGCTTAAGAACTCAGGATTGAAGAAGTCAGTTGGACAACAACCTCCGGCTGTATCTGCCTAGGAATTCGTGCCCATGCACTGAAAGATCAGAAGAACGTCAGTAGGAAAGACACTTCAGCTGCAGGTCCGAGGATTCAGAGGAAGTCAACTTTGATGTTTGACAAGTCTCAACTACCAATCTACCTCGACCAATAAGGAGCCGGCAGCGGCCAGCTACTCTGAAAAAAGCTGCTCTGAAACTGAAAAAGAGAAGAATCTCTACAGTGTACCGGCTCGATAACATTCAAATTAAAGGAGCCATTTTCCTTGCCGTATCGACACCTGTCTAGAGCTCCCTCCAACGGATCTATTCTCCATCGACAACTCTAAATAAGAGAAGTCGTCCTGCTGAAACGACACCGGGAACCTAAGCATTCTACGCACAAACTCTTTGCAATCTCAAAGATGAATCTAGTGAAGAACTAGCGTCCATTGAAGAACATCTTTAGTTCGTCACTTAGAGTTTTATTCTGTTCCCCTTCTCTTATCTAAGCAAGCTCATTGTAATATCTTTAGCTTAGAAACCTCGAGGAAGTTCACATCCTTGTGAAACCGTTCTTATTTGTAAGAACTTCCTCTTAGTTGGAGAAGACTCAAACTATTCAAGTTTGAACCCTTGTAAAAGTCACTACGACTATAAGTAGAGAATCTTTCCCTCGTACAGATCACTGAGAACTTGCTCAGTGTAAATTTCAAGGTTTGCATCTGTGAACAGACCAACTGAGACTTGCTCAGTATAAATATAACAAGTATCCTGCTTTAGTCAGGACAGTGGACGTAGGACCCAGCGTGTCCGAACCACTTTAAAAATCACTGTGTTGATTTAGTATTTTATTTAACTGACCATACTACATACAAATTGTATTTCACAAAACTCAGTATAAAAATCGGTGTTTTCCAACCGAGACGTTTCATAGGGCCTACACTTCCGCACACACTCTGATACTAAACGACTGTTCGACTGACTCAAGTCAATAGAGCTGAACTCAGTAGAAGATTCTTTCCCAACGTGATCTGAAGCATATTTGGCTCTGACTCAGTTCAGTAGCAAACTTAGCTAGAGCTGACTTCACGTTTGAGAGAAATTTGTATTCAGGTGTATTCACCCCCCCCCTCTACACCTGAACCACGTCTCAAGACCAACATGGCAGATGAGGATCTGCTTGAGGAATAGATCCAGATGAGCCAATAGTTCAGTAAGACAATTCAGGAGATAAAACTTCTGAAAGCTGAGAATAAGAGACTTTCGATGAGAAGTCAGGACTCTACTGAGTCTGAAGGACTTGTGCTGAGACAGAATGAAGAGATTAACTCTCTAATGACAGAGCAGTATCTAGTAGTCGAGGAGAAGTTAGAAGGAATGCTTAGAGCTAAGAGGCTAGTTTCTGTTAAGGAAGGACTTGGCTACACATATGAAGCATCTACCTCTACCTCGAAAGGCTTAGAAAAGCTGGCTAATCGGTTTGTCAGAGGGAAGATTCAAGTTGTTCAACCTATCACCCATCAGGCAAAGAACAAACAGAAACTGATCGCACCTCAGCCCAATAATAAGAAGTTGACACATGGCTCAAGCCCTAAGACACCCAGACCCAACTTAGGGGAAACCAAAAATGTCCGGTGGGCCGAACAGCAAGGCATACCTCCACGGACTCACCCAGCTCAATATGAGTCTTATTACTATGAGCCAAGAGTCAAAAGCCCCAAGGTTCAAAAGAAGAAGAAAGTTGAACCTCAGAAGAACAAAAAGTCAGCATCTCCGAGTTCAAGAGAGAGATCAACTGACAAGAAGGGCAAGAATCAGTCTAAAACTATCAGGGTTGTCAGACAAGTTTGGATTCAAAATTCCACTAACATCTAAGGACCCAGAGTTGAACCCAAAGGGTACTTGAATCTATTTTTGTTTTGCTTGTGCTAAAGGACCCTTGGATCGTGGACAATGGATACTCAAGACATATGACGTATGAAAAGAGTCTGCTGACCGACTATGTTCAGCAAGAAGGAGCCAGAATTGAATTTGGTGACAACTCCATAGGCTACACAAGGGGATACAGAACGATGAAAATAGGGACTGCTACAGTTCCCAGAGTATCTTATATTGAAGGACTTCAACATAATCTCCTTTCTGTCAGTCAATTATGTGATAACTCCAATAGAGTGACTTTGACGCAGGTTTTTGTGATGTTATTGACAAATCTACAGGAAAAACTATGTTATCAGGGTTGCGGCGAAGAAATATATATTATGTGGAATGGAATGCTACAGAACCTGAAACTTGTTAGCTAGCATATACGAAGTCAGATGACAAAACAGCATGGTTGTGGCATAGACGACTGAGCCATCTGAACCTCAAGACTATGAAAAAGCTTGCAAGGGATGCTAAAGTCAGAGGACTGCCCAACAAATTTTCAAAAGACACAAGAACTGTGAGGCATGCATGAAGGGGAAGCTAACAAAGTCAAGCAATCCGCCTATTCCGTCACCTTCTATTGATGGGATCCTTCAGCTGTTCCACATGGATTTATTTAGGCCAGTTAATGCAGTGATGATCAGAGGAAAGAAATTTTCTCTTGTAGTCATTGATGACTATGCAATATATACATAGGTGATGTTCATCGCCAACAAATCTGACGTCAATCAAGACTACCGAAACTACTGAAACGGTTAAGCGTCGAGAAGGATATCAAGATTCAAAGGATACGGTCAGACCGTGGAACAGAATTTCTGAACTCAATGATGAAGGACTACTGCGAAGCTGAATGAATTCAACACGAGACATCAGCAGCACGTACGCCTCAGCAGAATAGTTTTACTGAAAGGAAAAACAGAACACTTAAAGAAGCATCAAGAACATTACTCGATGATTCAGGTCTACAATTGAAGTTCTGGGTAGAAGCTACTGACACTGTCTGTTACACTTAGAACCGATCTCTGCACACTCAGATGCACATGAAGACACCAAATGAATTATGGAAAGGGAGAATTCCTTCTATCTCACATATTCATATTATTGGTTGTTCATGCTTTATCCACAATAACGGAAAAGGATCAGTTAAAGGTCTTTGATAGGAAGTTAGTCTAAAGAGTTTTCTTAGATACTTCAGGGTCAGCAGGGATTTTAGGGTCTTTAACTACCGGACCTTTTTAGTGGAGGAAAGCCCTCATGTTGTATTTGATGAATTTACTTCTGAGGACAAGAAGTCAAACTCTCAGTAAGAAGCTGAAGAGGTCAGGAGCAAGCCACAAGATCTAAGCTTAAAAGATAACATCAAAAAGATCCAGCATTGTTGGGATGATGATTCAGATGATGAAATTCAGAATCAACCAACAAACAGGTAGTTGAACAGATTGATTCTACTGAACGAAATCAATCTGTGATAACTCAGGTCGATGAAGAAACCCCAATGACAACTGAGACCACTACTGAGAATAACAACATAGGGGGAACTATTAATGTTTTTAATGTGAATGCCCCTGAACCTGGTGACTCAGTAGAACCTGATCTTGTTACTGAATTGCTTCAATTGCAGAATAGTACAACTGAAATACCTAATACTCCTACTATCTGTGTAGAATCAATTCCAGATGAAGTAACAAGACACCGTCATTCATGGTTAGATGCTCATAGTTCAGATCTTATAATCGGAGATCCTTCAGCTAGTGTTAAGACAAGATCCAGATTCTGTCAGGGAGAAAGTGCTTTATACTCCTGTTTCTTGTCTACTAAAGAACCTCAAACGATTGAGGATGCGCTGAATGATACTGACTGGATCACTACTATTCAAGAGGAGCTCAACCAGTTTACCAGAAATGACGTGTGGACGCTTATAGACAGGTCTAAACATCAGCACGTGATAGGAACAAAGTGGCTCTTTAAAAACAAGCGAAATGAAAATAACTTTATCATCAGGAATAAAGATAGACATGTTGCCAAAGGATACTGTCAAGAAGAAGGAATAGACTTCAGGTTCACAGTCTATTCCTAGCATGTGCAACACATCAGCAGTTCACAGTCTATTAGATGGATGTGAAGTCTGCTTTCCTGAACGACGTACTAAAGGAAGAAGTCTACATTGAACAACTGCCCGGCTTTCACCAGGGACATCAAGTGTACAGACTTAAGAAAGTGTTGTATGAGTTAAAACAAGCACCTAAGGCTTGGTACGATACCCTAACAAACTTTCTACTTCAGAAAGGTTTTTAGAAAGGAATAGTAGATCGCACCCTACTCAGTATCAAATCAAAAGATGACATCCTACTGGTGCAGATGAGTGTGGACGACCTCAGCTTTGGATCTGGGAACTTACCATTTATCAAAAATTTGAGCAAATGACGAAAGAAATGTTTGAAATGTTGATGATTGGAGAAATGACTTATTTCCTTGGACTTCAAGTCAAACAATCCAAGAAGGGAATATTAATTAATCAAGCTAAATACACATGAGACCTCATCAAAAAGTTCGGCTTTGAATCAAGCAAATCAGTAAAGATAGACATGAATAGAAATCAGAAGATTGATCTTGATAAAGTGCGAGTATCTGTAAACTCAACTGATTATCGTGCTATAATTGGTTCCTTCCTTTACCTAACAGATAGCCGACCTTATATAACTTATGTTGTGTGTGTATGCACGAGATTTTAGGCGAATCCCAAGTGGAGTCATGTGGACTCAGTGAAGAAGATTCTCCATTTCTGAAATGAACACCTGATGTTGGGTTATGGTATCCTACTGATGATAATCTTGAATTGACTGGTTATTCTGATGTTGATTATGCAGGATGTCGAATCGACAGAAAGTCAACCTCAGGAACATGTCAGTTCCTCAACAGTAAGCTTATATCTTGGTTCTCCAAGAAACATCATTCAATAGCTACGTCCGCTACTAAAGCTGAATACATAGATGCCGGAAGTTGTTGCGCCCTGATACTGTAACTTAGACAACAACTGAAAAACTACGATATACATCAAGATGAAGTGCTGATTAACTGCGATAGTAACAGTGCGATTGCAATCACTCAGAACCCAGTTCTACCTACAAGGTGCAAGCACGTGGACATGCGGCATCACTTCATTCGTGATCATGTCGAGAAGAAAGACATCAGAATGGAGAAAATCCATACTGATAAGCAAAGGGCTAATAATCTGACCAAACCTCTAGCTGAGACTAGATTCAACGAACTCTTAGTAGAACTAGGTCTACTGGATCCTACTGACTCAGTTCAGTAAAACGATCCAGACGGTACTGAGTATGGGGGAACTTACTCTCAGTACTGCTGAAATACTCCGTCTTCACATTGGTATCAGCTGACTACTATGTTCAGCTGACAGGTTACGAGTATTTATTCAGCATTTGGTGATCAGCATGATATAACATTTTTTTTCCCGCCATTACTGTTCACCGTATGTCATTAATCATATCGTTCTCATTAAACGACATTCCATATGCTGACTATGGCGCATTAAATGCATGTCATTTCACTTTACCTATTTGGTGATAGAGATAAGTAGGTCGAGATTATACCCGGCCAGTAATCATAACCTCTTATAATATTTAATCTGAGCCGTCCACTTTTTAAAAACTGATTAATCCCTACCGCACAAGGAATAAAACCGTTCATATTATGTTACATATATATTCCTGTGTATCTCTCATTTAAAATACTTTTCCGCCATTTAAGAACGATCTTGTGCTCCGCCATTTAGAAATCCATGACATTCAAGAACAAATGCTTCGGTAAATCTTCTAAACTGCTTTTGATATTTACTGACTCACTCTATTTTCGAGTGCTAACATTATTTTTGCACATTCAGTTTTTATCATCAACAATGGCGAGGTACCCGAAGAATGAAGTCCTCATTCCCTCCGACATGCAGGAGATCTTAGACAAGAAGAGAGTGTGGTTCAAACCTGTTCTCTCCTTCATATCCTGCAACGTGGAGTGTATGGACTTCATTTTTTATTTTCTCGAGTCCTCCGGTCTTACGATGCTTTCTAGGTCTCCATCTCACTATGTTCCGAAGCAGGTCGCCGAGTTCCTCCTGAACATCCGACAAGATGATGAGATCACTGATATTACTTGCCTCAACTATATACAAGAGACTGCTACCAATGTTTGAACAGAGAAGATTGAAGACATCAATATTGCTAAGTGTCTTCTCGAGAGCTTCAGTCTGCCTGATGAAGGGATTTCTCCGTTCGGCTACAAGGAGTCTTCCATTAATAAGTATTTAAGCAAGTTCCGAAAAATTAGCTGCTCCCTGACTACAGAGGTCTGGTCTATATCGTGAATCACATACTGACCAGTTCAGCAGAATCTTACGATCAATTATCCCGGATAAGGATTCAGATAATGATGGCCATCATGGATAGAGTCAAGGTCAACTGAAGCGCCTTTTTCAGATCTGATTTCAAGGCTCAGCAACAGAAGTTCACTGCCAATGAAGATAACTCGGGCATGCAACTCATTCCCAAGGGAAAGAGGCTATATGGAACGAAAGTGTCAGTCATTATTGAAGATTATGGCCAGGGAAGAGTGGTCTTCGCAGATGCATATTTGATAAGAACAACTTCAAGTTATCTAATGCTGCAGCAGTTGAGAAATCATTAGGGCGAGGACTACATGACAAGCGTCCTCTGATAATATCTTAGGATACCTGCCCGACTCAGTAGAAGAAGAGGACGGTGCTGAAGAAACCAGAACCTTCAGTAGTGATCCCTGAGACAGTCTCGATGCAAGATTCACAATCCGGTAAGGAGGACATGACTCTGAGAGACAAGGTCAAGCGAATTCATTCGAAGAAGACTCAGTCAGATATCCAAGATGACATTCCTCAAGCTGAGATCTCCACATCAGTCCCTACCTCAGTACTGCTAGCTCATAACAGAGCTGCAGAGGAAATTACTGATGAGATTCCCGAGATCATTGATCATGCTGATCTCGTGGAAATTGCAGTCAGAGAGAGGGTGCAGATTCGCCTCATGTTCCTGCAATGGGATCTTTTTAGAGAAGATAATCCACCTCATGATAGTCTATGAACTTGCAAAGGAAGAGCAGACCCTCAGAGAGGAGATATGCTATGGCGAGCCTGCTAACATCGCTTCTATGGAAGATCTTCGCGCCGCCATGCTTATGCTCCTGAGTCAGAAGGGGCAACCAGAACAGTCTACTTAGCCCGCGACTCAGTCTGACTCGCATCATGATTCACCACCCAAGGATGCAGACCAGGGAGGCACTGCTGAGGGAAAATCTCCCAGGGATGACTTGCCACCTCTTCCTCCATCATCAGGCACAATCTTCTCTACGCCATCCAAATCTCAGCCCAAGAAGCAGTCGCGTTATCAAGCTGCTGAGACTAAGTACCTCAAAGTGGTGGCAATAAATAACTGCATTAAACGTCAAGGCCATAAGAACCGTCTCCTCGCGGTAAACGTGAACATGAAATGGAGCCAATTTACTGAGGCTCAAACCAAGACCTTGGGTAACTTATCTACTGAAGCGCAGAGGATCAACACTCCTACCAATTTCACTACTGAAGAGATCCTCACCAATTCACTTGAAGCTCAAAGGACTGATCTGACAGCTCAGTTTCAGATCATACTGTTGTCACAGGCCAAGATATTTTATGAAAAAATGGCCACTGCAACATATCGAGTCCTAAAAACTGTTGAAGAGCATCACAAGCTCACCACTGAGAGTGTCGCCAAGGCACTAGTAGAACAACATGAAACCTGCAAAAAGATAGAGAAGGAAGAAAATGAGGCTGTTGAAGCATACCTTTGTCCTATCGAAGCGTCCAAGTCAGCTGTACTCAATGCCATAAATTTAGAGCATGACAAAAGATGGACTTCATACAATGAAGCAGCAGGAGATGTAGCAGCATCTCTTGAAACCATCACATCATCTATCGAAGAGCTAAAAAAGAAGGTTACTACCCTGGCAACGCTGATCGATGATGGCGAAAAGGTGGAAAGTAGTAGGAATGCACAACTACTGACCCTCCTAAAATCTAAAGAGGCAAGACCCAGCTCAGCTGCAGCAGAAAGTAAGGGGGAAGAAGCTCAAAAGGGTGAAGGTTCATGAGAGCCAGCTGATGAACCTATTACTGAAGTGGCTAAATTTATAGAAGCTTTAACTGAGGAAGAGACACCACTCTAGTCAGCAGCGAAAGGCAAAGCCCTTGCTTCTCCAAGCCCTGCAAAACCGAAGAAGCAAAAGTTCAAAACGTGTGAGGAATAGATTGCCTATGATGAACAACTGGAGCGAAAACTTCAGAAGCTTGATATGAAGAAGCAGACCAAGGCCAAGAAAGGTGTTCAGATCCGTTCTCCAGTTCCTACCTGAACAAGATCTATAATACTTATGCAAGCCATGTCAACTACTCAAACTCGTCAAAAGTCCAAACAATCTGAGAAGCTTAAGGCACCTAAGTCTACATCTGCCGGACCGAGCCACTCAGAAGATCAACAGATCCCTTCCACTGAGCTCTCGAATAGATAGGAAGCCGAAATGAAAGAAATATGGGATAGTTGTGAGAGAGGATTGGGCAGAACAACTAAAGCCAGACAGATCAGAGAACCTAGAGGGAGATTACATCAATCTGATCTTGAGGCTCTCAGACTAAGGACAGAGAAGGAAGCTCGAGAGAGAGTTCCAATGAAGGACATGAGTGTCCCTACCACCTCCAAGTTCTTCAGGAGAAGGGAACAAGTGAATGAGGTGAAGAGGGTGATTTACAAGAGGACTTACGGGTGGGTTCCATACAAGATCGATCAATGTTGGGAACAACTAAAGATATACTTCATCAAAAGATTCTACATCTGGAAGATGTTTGATGAGCAGTCTGATCCTGAGCCTGAGGTGACATTCAAAGAACTTCTGATACAAATGGATTCCCCACTCTACGTTGAGATTCAAACTTTACTAGAACAATCGGTAAAACTCTTAATGCACCTGAGTTCAGAATCTTACCTCCTCCTCTCACGCTTCAAGACAACATTTGTAAGATTGAGATTGAGGAAGAAATCAGCGACGTTATTAGAAGAAAAGGTCTGAACAATAACTATGATGAAGACAGAGAAGAAATCAAGGCCCTGAGGAAACGTGTATATTCAGCTTATTGCCTTGAGCTTCCAGAGAAGAAGTCTGTTAACTTCAAGGCGCGCATGCAACTATTCAAGAAGAAGTCCATCTGATAGTCTTCTAGTCTTCTAGCTTACAGAGTTAGATCATGATGTATTTGTAATATTCTCATATCGTTAATGACATCTTTTTCTTTTTGCCTTCGACAACTACTCATTGTCACTTGGCTGTGTTTTTATCTCTCAACACTACTGATCACCTCAGTGATCAAGTCACACACTCACATAACTTATTATTTATTTCTCTGTAGTTCAGTTGTTTAGACATCTTTGACAGAAACTACTTTTTCTCTTTAATAGGAGGAAATTGTTAGCATCTATGTTGATTAGATAGTCAGCCTTGATGATAGAGATAGCCTTATTGTAAGAGCACTATTGCTCTGATACTGTGCTTAGATTACCTTGTAATATTGCTTTTAGCATAGTCAGTAGTAGTTGTTTGTAAAAGGTTTTGATATCATCAAATAGGGCAAAATTGTTGGGATGAGACTCAGTATGATAAGATTTGAAGATCCCAAAACTCCTAGTAGAATGATGAACCTTCGATATTGTAATAGCTTAGTTGAATTCAGCTTGTTAGGAACTCAGTAGGCTAGAGTTCAGTAGTTGTGTGCTCAGTAGAAGATTCTGCACTCAGCCGAAGAACTCAGTATCGAGGAAGTCAGTTAGACAGCTATCAACCAACTGAATCTGTAAAGGATTTCGAGCTTGCGAATTGAATTGATCAGACGAATGTAACTAGAAGATACATCTGTTGAAGGTTCGTTGATTTAGAGGAAATCAACTCATCGTACTCTAGTAGTTTGAACAAGCCTCACCTACTCTCATGTCTCGACCAATAAGGAGCCAACAACGCTTTACCTGCTCTCCCATAAAGCTGCTCCTAGACGGAGAAAGAGGAAATCTCTACAGTACCTCTACTTTAACGTTCAAATTTGTATGGATGTTTTCCTTGTCTTATTCGATACGTGTTTAGACTCCCTCCAACGGATCTATTCACAAATTGAAGACTATAAATCGAGAAGAGTCTTCGTGCAGAAAGACACCGGGAACCAAAGCAATCAAAGCTCAAATACTCTAGTGAATTCACAACAATATTCAGCGAAGAACGTGCACTTAGAATTAGATCTTCTTTAGTTCTTCTCTCTAGAGAAATACTTGTTCCCCTTTCTCTATCTAAGCTTGCTAATTGTAATATTAAATAGCTCAGAACCTTGAAGGAGTTCATCTTTTGAACTGTTCTTATAGTAAGAACTCCTTCTTAGTCTGAGAAATTCTAACCTTCATAGGTTAAGAACCGTAAAGTCACTACCACTATTATTAGATATCTGTCTTGCGTATAGATTGACGGAGGATTGCTCAGTATAAGCAAAAAAGTGAGTACCTATCCTATGAACAGATCAACTGAGACTTGCTCAATATAATTAATACAAGAACTCCTGCTTAGTTCAGGACAGTGGACGTAGGACCCAGCGTGTCCGAACCACTTTAAATATCGCTTGTCTTGATTTTAACTGTTCATTCAACATATAACTGAATTTTAATCAAACAACATAAAACGGATTTTCACTAAGACGGATTTAAGGGCCTACACTTCCTCACACAACTGATGTTGCTGAACTACTATTCACTTACATAAGTCAGTAGGACTGTACTTAGTAGGAGAATCTCTGCCCACGCGATCGAGAAAGAAAAATTGGGTAACTGACAAGTTCAGTAGCAATGTTTAGCTAAAGTTGACTTTTGCTTTCTGAGTTTGAATTTACATTCAGGTGTATTCACAAACCCCCCCCCCTGCCTGAAGCTTGTCTCTGGACCAACACATAGTGATTTAATAACTGAACTCTTTTTACTGACTAAAGTCAATATTGAGAAATTCAGTAGATGAATATTGTACGGAATACTTTAGGCCCAGTTTTAGTTCGTGTCTTTGAAAAACATTCTTATGCAAACCAAATCAGTTTTGGCTAGTGCACTTTTAAAGCTGTTTTAATGAAATAATGATTTTGCAAACAGTTTAAACATAGATGCAATAAAACAGTAAATGACACGAGCAATTTAATGTGGTTCGGATACGCAAGATCCTAGATAAGGTTTCTGTGCACTAGACAAAACCTTCTAAGTTATACTCCTTATCGACTTTACAGAATCAAACCGAAGTTTGAAGGTTTTGTCTCCAACAATGAAGGAGATTTTACAATAGGAACGTTTCACTAAAAGTGAACTCCTTTGAAAGTTCTAAGTTTAATATCTAACAATGTTGGCTTAGAAAAGAGATTGGGGAACAACTTCAGAGAGAAGTACTACAGGGATATCTCTGGGATTTCTAGTTCTTTGCCGGATGTAATAGTGAGTTTGCTAGAGTGCTTGAGAAAGTATTTGTGGGCTTCAAAACATATCTATTCCTTGTTGGTGTGGTTAGCACATTTCTTTAATGAAGACGATCTCTTTATTTAGTTGTGACCGATTCATAGATCCGTTGGAGAGGACCATGCCACGTGTCACAAGACTCCAAGGAAAATGGCCATATAATTTTGAATGTCGCCGTAGAGTGGTTGGCTTTATGTGCGTGAGAGCAACTTTTGTGTCAAAGCAGGTAAGCTGCACTTGCTTCTCATTGGTCGAGGTATGGCGGTAGTTGAGACTTGTCAGACAACAGTCTTCTAGCTGATTTGACTTCTTCTGAACCTCGGACATAAGTATCCTCTACTGACATCCAACTGATAAAGTTCAGGCTGTTCATTTTCCTTGCACTGTCTGCAACTGAGTTGCAGCTCTATTCAGTAGATCAAGGCTGATCCTACTGAGTCTTCTTTTTGAGTCGGCTGAAGAGTGATCTTCTACAGAGTGCTTCCAGCTGCTGACTCGAAGACAAAAACTGAACCTATGACAGGCTGGCCGGAGAAGAGGCTGAGGTAAATTCTTAACTTAATATAAGCCCCTCTTCACAAGGTACACACGACACGAGCTCAACTGCAGGAGAACCGCTGGACGTGGTTCTTACATATGAGGATCTACTAGAAGAGTAGATTCAGATGAGCCAATAGTTCAGTAAGACTATTCAGGAGATGGATCTCCTGAAAGCTGAAATCAGAGGCTTTCAATGAGAAGTCCAAACTCTACTAAGTCTGAGGAACTTCTGCTGAGACAGAAGGAAGAGATAAATTCTCTAATGACTAAGTGTCAACATCAAGAGGCACAGATCTCAATCTTGACCAAAGACATCTCTGAGAAAGATACAGAAATAGCACAACTCAGTTAGAAACTCGCAGAAACAGAGAGGGACTATGAGTCACTCAGAAGGAGTGATGAAGTTTGGCGAGGATTGATGACAGAGCAATATCTTGGAGCAAAGGCGAAGTTGGAAAGTATGCTCAGAGCAATATCTTGAGGCATGCTTGAAGGGGAAGCAAAAAAAGTCAACCAATCCGCCTATCCCTTCACCTTCTACTGATAGGATACTTCAGCTGCTTCACATGGATCTCTTTGGGCCAGTCAAGCCAGTGATGATCAGAGGAAAATTATATGCTCTTGTAGCCATTGATGACTATTCAAGATATACATGGGTCATTTTCATCGCCAAAAATCTGACGTGAAATCTAAACTATCGAAAATGCTGGAACGGCTAAGCGTCGACAAGGATATCCAGATTCAAAGGATACGCTCAGACCGTGGAACAGAGTTTCTGAACTCAATGATAAAGGACTACTGCGAAGCTGAATGAATTCAACACGAGACATCAGCGGCACATACGCCTCAGCAGAATGGTTTTGCTGAAAGGAAAAACTGAACACTTAAGGAAGCATCAAGAACATTACTCGCTGATTCAGGTCTACCATTGAAGTTCTGGGAAGAAGCTACTGACACTGCCTGCTACACTCAGAACAGTTCTCTATCTCTCATTTTCATGTTTTTTGTTGTGCATACTTCATCCACAATAACGGAAAGGATCAATTAAAGGTATTTGACAGCAAGTCAGACCAAGGAGTTTTCTTAGGATACTCCAGGGTCAGCAAAGCTTACATGGTCTTTAACTTTCGGACCCTTTGCATGGAAGAAAGCCCTCATGTGGTATTTGATGAATTTACTTTTGAGGATAGGAAGTCAAACTCTCAGCAAGAAGCTGAAGAGGTCAGGAGTATGATACATTATCTAAGCTTAAAAGATAAAATCGAAAAGATCGAGCATTGTTGTGATGATGATTCAGACGATGAAATCCAGAATCAACCAACAAGCGATGTAGCTGAGGAGATTGATTCTACTGAACAGAATCAATCCTAGGTAATTCAGTTCGATGAAGAAACCCCAGTGATAACTGAGACCTCTACTGAGAATAACAACTTAGGGGGAACTACTAAAGTTCTTAATCTGAATACCCCTGAACTGGGTGACTCAGTAGAACCTAAACTTGTTACTGAATTGCTTCAATTACAGAACAATACAACTGAAATTAGATGAAGTAACAAGACGTCGTCGTTCATGGTTAGATGCTCATAGTTCAGATCTGATAATCGGAGATCCTTCAGCCAGTGTGAAGACAAGATCCAGATTTTGTCAGGGAGAAAGTGCATTATACTCCTGCTTCTTGTCCACTGAAGAGCCTCAGACTATTGAGGGTGCGCTGAATGATGCTGACTAGATCACCGCCATGCAAGAAGAGCTTAACCAGTTCACTATAAACGACGTATGGACGCTTGTAGACAGACCTAGGTATCATCACGTGATTGGAACAAAGTGGGTCTTTAAGAATAAGCTAGACTTGTTACCAAAGGTTATTGTCAAGCTGAAGGGATAGACTTCGACAAAACGTTAGCTCCAGTCGCAAGATTTGAAGCCATTCGTCTATTCCTCGCATAAGCAACACATCAGAAGTTCACAGTCTATCAAATGGATGTGAAGTCAACTTTCTTGAATGACGTGCTAAAGGAAGAAGTCTACATAGAACAACAGCCCAGCTTTCAGCAGGGTCATCTAGGGGTGTAACGGTTCGGTTTGGTTCGATTTTTTATGTATTTTAGGAACCGAACCAAACATATAGAAATGGTTCGGTTCGGTTCGGTTCGGTTCGATGTGTTTCAAAATATCGGAACCGAACCAAACCGAACCGCTTATAAATGGTTTGGTTCGGTTCGGTTCATCGGTTCATCTTTTTATTTATTGATTTATTTTTTAAATCCTAAATAATACAAAAATAATAGTTTATAGGATGTCATGCATTCCGAACTCATAAGTATAGAGTTGTTACTCCTTTCTCTTCCTTTGTATAATTAGAATTGGTCTTAACTTATATATAATATATAAATACAACGATATTCTCATATAAGAAAGACAAATATTAAATAAGAAAAATTAAAAAATAGGACATTGGTTCGGTTCGGTTCGAACCGTTAAAAAATTATTGAAACTGCGAACCGAACCGAATGTAAACGGTTCCTAAAAAAATAAACCGAACCAAACCGCGAAACCAAACCAAACCATATTTTTCGGTTTGGTTTGGTTCGGTTCGATCGGTTTCGCGGTTCCCGTTCATTAGGTTTATAGACTTAACAAAGCACTGTATGGGTTAACACAAGCACCCAGAGTTTGGGACGATACCGTATCAGACTTTCTCATTCAGAAAGGTTTTCAGAAGGGAACTGTAGATCGCACCCTATTTAATATCAAGCCTAAAGCTGACATCCTACAGGTGCAAATCTATGTGGGCGACATCATCTTCGGATCAAGAATCTTGACTATGTGTCCGAAGTTTGAACAGATGATGAAAGAGAAATTTGAAATGTCGATGATGGGAGAGATGACTTATTTCCTTGGACTTCAGGTCAAACAATCCAAGCAGGGAGTTTTCATTAATCAAGTGAAATATACAAGAGATCTCATCTAGAAATTCATTTGCAAATCCAGCAAATCAGTAAAGATACCCATGAACACAAATCTCAAGATAGGTCTTGATAAGGAGGGAGTATCTGTAAACTCTATTGATTATCGTGATATTATTGGTTCTTTATTCTATCTAACGGCCAACAAACCTGACATAACTTATGTTGTACGTGTATGTGCGCGATTTTAAGCGAATCCCAAACCAAGCCACTTAGACTCAACGAAGAAAATTCTCCGCTACCTGAAGGGAACACCTGATGTTGGATTATGGTATCCTATAGATGATAATCTTGAACTAACAGGTTATTCTGATGCTGATTATGCAGGATGTCGAATCGACAGGAAATCAACCTCAGGAACTTGTCAGTTCCTCGGTAGTAAGCTGATATCTTGGTTCTCTAAGAAACAACATTCAGTAGCGACTTCACTACTGAAGCTGAATATTCATCAAGATGAAGTGCATATCTACTAGGATAGTACCAGTGCTATTGTAATCACGCAGAATCCTATTCTACATACTCGATGCAAGCACGTGGACATCAGGCATCACTTCATCAGAGATCATGTCGAGAAGAAGGATATCAAAATGGAAAAGATCCACACTGATAAGCAACGAGCTGATATCCTAACCATTCCTCTAGCTGAGACCAGATTCAACGATCTCTTAGTAGAACTAGGTCTACTGGATCCTACAGACTCCATTCAGTAAGGAAATCCAGAAGTTACTAAGTGAGGGGAAAACTCTTTGTACTGCTAAAATACTCAGTGACATCAACGTAGACTCAGCTGACTACTATGTTCAGCTGACAGGTCATGAGTATTTATTCAGCTTTTGGTGATCAGCATAACATAGCATTTATTTCCCGCCATTAATATTTATCGTACTGCATTAAGCATGTCGTTCTCATTAAATGCACGACATTATATATGCTGACTGCAGCGCATTTAATGCATATCATTTCACCTTACCCATCTGGTGATTGAGATAAGTAGGCGAGATTATAGGCGGCACAGTAATCATAACCTATTATAACATTCAATCTGATCCGTCAACCTCTTTTAAAACTGATTAATCTCAGCCGCACAAAGATAAAATCGTTCATATTCTGATCATATGTATATATATATATATATATATATATATATATATATATATATATATATATATATATCTTGTGTACATCACCACACTTAATCACTTTTCGCCATTTATGATTGATCTGTACTTTGCATACCTTACTTGCTAAGAAATCTACCACCCTCAAGAACATTTCCTTTGGTAATTACTTCTCTAAGACTGTATATGATACTGATTAACTCTATTTTCATGTGCTAACACTTGTTTTTGCGGATTCAGTTTTATACATATCAGTGGCGTCTTTCCTGAAGAAGGTTGTTGTTCAACCGTCTGACATGGAGGATATTATCCAGAGCAAGAGAGTCTGGTTTGAACCATATCTTGCCTTCCGGTCCTACGGGGTAGAATGCATGGACGGGGTATTCGATCTACTTCAGTCATCCAGTCTCGAGACCAACCTGACCAGAGCCCCCATTCACTGTTTCTCAAGGCAGGTTGCTGAGTTCTTCCTTAACATCCACGAGGGAGAAGATCAACAGGAGGTCTCTTACTTCACCTACCAGTAAGAAACGAGTAACAAAGGTTGGGTGGAAG
Source organism: Lavandula angustifolia (assembly GCA_028984105.1). NCBI lineage: Eukaryota > Viridiplantae > Streptophyta > Magnoliopsida > Lamiales > Lamiaceae > Lavandula > Lavandula angustifolia. The sequence goes on along the minus strand of CM054814.1, from coordinate 27,576,865 downwards.
ATATCGCCGAGCTCGATATTGCTGACTGCCTCCAGCGCTGCTTCCATCTTCCCAATATCGGAATATCTCCGATAGGGTACAAGGAATCGTCTATCCACAAGTACCTATCGAGGTTCAGCGGCAAGAAGGACATAATATTCAAAGCAACATTTCCTAAAAATCAGCTGCTCCCTGAATATAGAGGACTGGCGTACATCGTCAACCATATCCTCACGAGTTCAGCTGGATCCTACGATCAACTTAGTAGGATCAGACTCCAGATCATGATGGCCATAGTTGATGGCGTTCAGGTGAACTGGACCGAATTCTTCCTTTCAGAATTTCGGGCCCAGACTTAGAAGTTTGTCTATGAAGAAGACAAGACTTCCATGCACCTGATTCCGAAGGGTAAATTACTATATGGGACCAAGGTGTCCATCCTGATCGAAGATCATTGCACAGGGAACGTGGGCTTTGCTGACATTCACTTCTTAAACAAGAAGAATGTCAAGTTCGCCATTGCAGGAGCCGCAAAGAAATCAATCGGCCGGGGACTTCATGACAAACGTCCCCTGGCATTATCTCAGGCTCTTCAGCAACCTCCGCAGAAAAAGAGGAAAACGCTGAAGAAGCCTACAGCAGCTGAAGTACCTCCAGAGCATATCTCTTTGGAGGATTCAGGGTCAAGGAAAGAGGACGTGACCCTGAGGGAGAAAGTCAAGAGAATTCTTGACGAGGAGATTCAGTCGGAACCCCCCACTGAAGTTGAAGTTCCACCGGCTGAATCCTCACCCTCTCTCCCCACCTCAGTTCTGCTTGCCCAGAGCAGAGCGACTGAGGAAATCACGGAGGAGATTCCCAAGATTCTGGACCATTCAGATCTCGTGGACATCGTTATTCGGGCTAAGGTGCAGATACGTCTGCGATTCCTTGAATGGGATCTATTTGAAGAGACGCTGCACCTAAGGGCTGCCGCAGAACTAGCAAAAGAGGAGCAAACTCTACGAGAGGAGATCGGCTATGGCGAGCCGACTGATATAGCCTCATTAGAGGATCTAAGGGCCGCTATGCTGATGCTCCTGAGCCAGAAGGGGCAATCTGATCTGCTAACTCAGCCGCAGACTCAGTCTGACTCCCACCGCGACAACTCACCCAAGGATGCAGACCAGGGAAGATCTACTGAGGGACAATCTCCCAGGGACGACTCGCCACCTCCACCTCCAGAATCAGGCGTCGTCATCCCTACGCCATCCGAGACTCAGCCGAAGAAACAATCCAGATACCAGGCTGCTGAGATAAAGGATATTAAACTGGCGTCTATCAATAAGGTAATCAAATGCCAAGGTCACAATAACCATCTCCTCGCGGAAGAAGTGCACAACAAATGGAGCCAATTTACAGAGGCTCAGACCAAGGAGTTGGGAACCTTATCGACTGAAGTGCAGAGGATCAGGACACCAACTGAAGTCAATGCTGAAGCGATCCTCAAACAAGTACTAGAAGCTCAACGGACCGATCTGCAAGCTTAGTTCCAAACTATTCTGCAGTATCAGACCAAGCAGTTTACTGATGAATTGGCCTCTTCTACTGATGGAGTCCTGAAGATAGTAGAGCAACGAGATAAGTTGGCTACTGACAGTATCTCGAAGGCACTTGTTGAGCAGAAAGCAGCTAACACAGAAATATGCAAAGAGGCTGTGGAATCTGTGGAAGCATATCTGAAAAGGATCGATTAATCCAGGTCAGCTCTACTGAAGGCTATCAATCTTGAGCATGACAAGCGATAGACATCCTACACTGATGAAGCTGGAGATGTTGTAGCCTTTCGAGACTCAATCAAAACATCCATCGAGGGGCTGAACTACAATGTGACCGCCTTGGCAAATTGATGATGCCAAAAAGGGCGAAAGTAGTAGGTCATCTCAACTACTGACCCTCTTGAAAGCCAAAGAGGCAGGTCCCAGCATAGCTGCTGCTACAAAGGGGGCTAAGGGCAAAGAAACTGAAGGCTCAAGAGAGCGTGCTGAAGAAGCTGTCACTGTGTGACTCAGTACCTAAAGGCGTTACCTTCTGAAGAGCAAGAAAGCCACAACTTGAGTCAGCAGCCAAAGCCAAAGCCAAAGCCAAAGGCAATGCTCCAGTCCCTCCCTCTCCCTCTCCTCCGAAAAAGCTCAAGTTGAAGACGCGTGAAGAGCAAATTGCATTCGATAAACAGCTCGCGCGGGAGCTTGCAGAGGAAGACGCCAAGAAGTCCAGAGCCAAGAAAGGCGTAGTGATCCGCACTCTAGTTCCTACTCGAACTAGATCAGTATAGCCCAGGCAGTCAAGGTCTTCAGCAACAAAGACTCCCATTAAGTCCAAACAAAATGAGAAGCCAAAGCCTGCATCTCCCAAGTCAAAATCAACTAAGGCTAGCGACTCAGACGTCCAGTTTTTCACCACCACAGAATTGTCGAAGAGACAAGAGGCTGAAATTAAATAATTGTGGGATAGCTGTGAACGTGGATTGAACAGAACAGCTGAGGCCAGACAGATCAATAAAGCTAGAGAGCGTATTCGTCTAGCTGATCTGGAGGCGCTCAGACTGAGAACTGAAAAGGAAGCTCGAGAGGGGAGCCTCCCCACTACTTCCAAGTATTTCAGAAGAAGGGAGCCTGTCAATGAGGTGAAGAGGACTATTTTCAAAAGAACTAACGGTTGGGTCCCTTACAAAATCAACCAGAGATGGGAACAGATCAAAGTGGACTTCATCAAACGATTCCATGTCTAGAAGATTATGAATGAAGATGCTGACCCTGAAGAAGCTTTCTCAGATTTTCTTAAGCACATGGATGCTCCTCTTTATGCTGAGATTCAGAATCTTCTGGAGCAGACCGGTCAGTCACTAAGAGCACCTCAGTTCAGACCAGTACCTCCTCTTATGACGCCCCAAGATAACTTATGTGAAAAGGAGATAGAGGCAGAGATCTTCGATGTCATCAACAAGAAAGGTCTGAACAAGAATGTTGAAGAGGATAAGGAAGAGATTAGAATGTGTCTACTCAGCTTACGAGCTTGACCTTCCGAAGATGAAGTCTGCTGACTTCAAAGCTCGGAGGCAACTTTTCAAGAAGAAGTCCAGATGACTGCTCTATTAGTCTTCTAGGTTATTAGAATAGATTGTCATGTATCTGTAATCTTCTCACTCTTTCTAATAACATCTTTTCTATTGGCCTTCGACAACTACTCATTGTCATCTGGCTGTGTATTTTCTTTCAGCACTGCTGATTACTGAAGTAATCAACTCACACACTCCCATATCTACTTACATGTTTCTCTATTCTTAATTGTTTAAAAACTTCTTAAGAGAAACTGACTTCTCCATGCTATAAAGGATAGTATCTATTAAGGGGGAAGTAGTTAAGTAAAATAGGGGGAAAATGTCCTCTGTTTGGGGAAATTATTTTCTATGTGATGATTAGATAACTAGCCTGATAGTATGTTAACTCAGTAATGCTCTGATAATTCAGTATGTGACATTGCTCTATAAGTTATGCTACTCTTCTGAACTTACATATCTGTGTTAATTCTCTGACACTTCTCTTTTATGAGAAACTCAGTATATCTGACAGTTTAGCATTTATGCGCTGATACTTCTCTTTATGAGAAATTCAATATACTTGACATTATGTGTCATATTGACATTGTTGCTCTGATTCTATGCCTTCCTTATTCTTTTAATCTCTTTAGCAGAGTCAGTAGCAGTAGTTGTTGTAAAAGGTTTTGGCATCATCAAATAGGGGGAAATTGCTGGGATGAGTTCATTTGATAAGATTTAAAGATCTCAAAATCCCTAGCTGAATGATGAATGTTCGATATTGTAATAGCTTAGTTTGAGTTCAGATGTTAGAACTCAGTAGGCTAGAGTTCAGTTGCTGTGAAGTTAGTAGAAGATCTAGCACTCAGCTGAAGGACTCAGTATCGAAGAAGTCAGTTGGTCTGTCTCAGCAATTGAATCTGCAAAAGAATTTGTGCCAAATGATTGAATTGCTCAGACGAATGTCCATAGAGGACAATCAGGTGATGGTCCAAGGATTTAGAGGAAATCAACTCAGTATACTTTGAGTTTGAACAAGCCTCATCAACTCTCATGTACCTCGACCAATAAGGAGCCGACAGCGCCTTACCTGCTCTGTCATAAAGCTGCTTCTAGCCGTAAAAAGAGGAAATCACTACAGTGCCTCTACTCAACGTTCAAATTTCATTTGGCTGTTTTTCGTGTCTTATTCGACACGTGGCTAGACCCTCTCCAACGGATCTATTCACAAATCGAAGACGATAAATAGAGAAGGTCTTCGAGTAGAAGAAGATATGGGAACCCAAGCGAACAAGCTCAAGAACTCTAGCGAACTTTCAAGCTACATACAAACGAAGAACTTGCCCTTAGATTAGACATCTTTTTAGTTCTTCTTTCTAGAGAATTTTTGTTCCCTTTCTTTATCTAAACGAGCCTATTGTAAAATCGGTAGCTTAGAAGCCTCGAAGGAGTTCATATCTTTTGAATTGTTCTTTCTTGTATGAACTCCTTCATAGTTGGAGAAAACCTTCTAACCTTAAACGGTTAACAATTGTAAAGTCACTACGACTATAAGTAGGATTTGTCATGTGTACAGACAACTGAGAAAAAGTTTGTATCTTTCTTGTGAACAGATCACTAAGACTTGCTTAGTATAAATAATACAAGTTCTCCTGCTTGTGTCAGGACAGTGGACGTAGGACCCAGCGTGTTCGAACCACTTTAAAAATCACTGTGTCATTTTTTATTATAACTGTTGCATTGACTTATTGTTCATTCAACATCCTACTGAGGTTTTAATCAAACTTGCACGAATCAGGTTTTCCTAGAAGACACATATTTAGAAAGGGCCTACACTTCCGCACACAATTTTTGTACTGAACTACTATTCACCGACATAAGTCACTAGGATTGTACTAAGTAGGAGAGCTTTCTGCCTACCCGATCGAGAAAGTATTTCTGGCCAACTGACTCGTTCAGTAGCATTCTTTAGCTAAAGCTGACTTTCGCGTTCAGAATTTGAATTTGCATTCAGGTGTATTCATCCCCCTCCCCCCTAACACCTGAACCGCTTCTTTAGGAGCAACACATCTACTCTCTTACTATCTCACTCATCTTCTCTCTCTTACTTTATTATCTACTCTCTCACTATCTCACTCATCTTCTCTCTCTTACTTTATCAACTATTCCTCTCTCATATTCTATCATCCATTTTTTAATTACCGTGCCGAAAAGAAACCCGTCATTTTAAACGGGACGAAGAGCGTAGTACATAATTAGTCTAATTAATGTAGTGGCGAAGCCATTATTCAAATATAGTGGGTCAAAACATCTTTTGTTGATCGGAAAAGTGTAAGTTATCTTCGGAAATGTTCATTCAGGATTATCGAACTCGAATTCGTAAGTAGTTTTGAATTCCTTCCATTGGGATTTGCATTTATCTATAGAACAAAATGGCATCGAAGCATTATAATGGTTTTGTTCCCATTTTTTAAAAATCTTTCTTTTAAACAAGAATATATAAAAATATATTTTTTGCTTATTTCTTCTTCTAAATGAAAAATTGTTTCGTTCGTTATATCTTTTGAATTTGTTGTTGGAAAAGATTATGAAAATTAGAAATTGTAGTATAGACTTTTTAGTTATGATTCAAACATTTTGATCACGATGGATACATAAAAATATAGATTAATTATTGCTTAAATATTGTCAATTTTTTTTATTAGGTTGGGTAATGTGAAGAACTTGCTCCCGAAAACTTGTGTAATTTTTTTTATTAGATTGGACAATTTGAAGAAAAAGTTATAAAAATGTGTTCCCCGATATACATAATTGTGTTCCAATTAATGAATAAGTATTTATGAGTTTATGCGCGCATATAAGAGTTTTACCTGTTTATGAATAAAAAAAGATAATACAAATTGTATATGTAAAATTACAATATGTACATAACAATGGAATTATGTACCAATCAATAATATATTACACATAAAATTTATTTTTATTTTATAACATAATAATTTACGCAAGATTGTCAGGTCTATGCATTCAATGGTTCGGATTTATACATAAGCAAATACTGCATCTGTCCTGCTATTTGTGGCTCACTTTCCCGAAAAGGGTCTCCCGTTATTTGTGGCCACTTTCCTAATTTGGTAAAAAATTATTGTCATATCTTCTACTCTCTCCTACTTTATTACATTATATCTCCTACTCTATCATCATTTCTCTCATACTCTCTCATTATCTTACTCATCTTCTCTCTCATACTTTATCATCTACTCTTTCTCTCATACTTTATCACCTACTTTCTTAATTCCCGTTCCGAAAAGAACGTGGCCACAAATAGCGGGACGGAGGGAATACAATAATATGTGCAAAGCTTTTTTTTAATTGCATAACATAGTATTTACAAAATATATAGTTTTTTGTATTAAATTATTTTAAATTATGTATAAACCAACATCATAGTATGTATACAGAATTTTGTGTTTTCAGACGAATTTTCCTGCGATGTTGTCGTCGCGAACTCCGAAAGAATGTCGTTGCCGGAGAGTTGAATTCTCGTATTGAGGACGAGTTTAATTGAAAAAAGCGAAGAAAGATAATATATTAAAGGATAATGTGACGAAGAGTAAACATTTGCTTAATTCAAAACATAAAGCATAAAAATACTTATTACCCTTAATGGAGGCTATTTTCTCATTTTTTAAATTTAAAATAAATTAAAAGTGAACAAAAAATTGAAACTTTAGGTAATAAAAATAGATGATCACGATTGGTTATTAGCTCATATATAGAAATGAAGTTCTTAATTTATCCATATATATATAATAAAAAAATAAATTGGGTGGGTCAACTGACCTCACTGGAGATAACCCTTCTTCTAATGCGATTTACTTCTCTCTAAGACTCCAGTTTTTGGTACTCTAAGAAATTATTAGAAAATCATTGCCTTTCTTTTTAAACAAATGAAATTTCAAATTTAATATATAGCTAAAGGAATTTAAAATATACTTGACACCACAACACAAAATAAACTAAACATACAATTAGTTCGAAAACTTCGCAAATAGAAAGTCATCTATATTTTAGAAAAACCTTTTAATCTTAGAACCTGTAAGCTAGACAAAGCAAAATATGAGATTAAAATTTAAAGATTTGCGACTAATCTTGAGTTCATTTTTTTTAGTGTAATTTTTTTAATTTTTTTTTATTCGATAGGGGTGAGCATATCAAAATACAACACCCAATAGGAAACAATGCATTATTGAAAATTTTAAACATGCTCGTATAGATAATTAATGTAATATCATTCTCCCACTAATAATATATATATATATATATATATATATATATATATATATATATATATTTTATATATATATTTTAACAGTAAAAATTCGGAGTGTTTTTACACACAAACAAGTTTTATCTCACACACACATCTTATAATAGCTACTCCCACACAAACAATAAAACCTTGCATCTCCTTCAGATCTCTTAATGATTAAGGTGTTCAGCTGTGATAAAAAATTATAGGTTCAAAATTTACAAAAAATATTATATATAAATTTATCTTATATATCAAAAATAGCGGTTACGAATTCTTCACTAAAAGTTTATATCTAATATAGAGTTCGTGTCGGTCCAAAAACAATCTTCTACTCTCTAATGAAGTTCAATGCAATTAAGAAGGTTCAAGTTCTCATTTATATTAGTTATTGAGAAAACATAAATATAACTTTAAAATGATAACCACAATATTTAGCAAGAACTAAGAACCAATCGCATTGCATCAGGATGATATAGTGAATTAAAGTGCTAACATGTGCTTAACATGTGGCCGAAGTCATGGTTCACATCTATTGATTTAGGATAATTTACGATCAGATCTGAATTGGGATACAAAAATTTCGCTTGCATATATTTTATATATTTTTTTCTTAAAATCATGTATATATATATACATAAAATATATCAAGATGTTGAACTCGAGATTTGGATCTAAGCTTTGATTATCTAAGACAACGGATGAGATTGACTCCTGATTCATACCAAATATGACGGTTCTCATTTGATCCACTCTATCGGCAATATATAGATTTTTGTGCATGTATATTTATATTTGCAACAATGTTCTTTTTGGTTTCGCTATTATCAAATAAATATCTTAGATTTAGCCGATGATTATCTAAGTCAGTGGATGAGATCATTGACTCCTAATTCATATCAAATGTGATGGTTCTCATTTTATCCATTTCATCCAGCCACATATAAATATAGAGTTGGGCTGCTGTACATCCGGTTGCAGGTGCAACCGGACGATTACAATTAAATATGTACAATTTGGAATACTTAAACAATGGTAACGTAGTGCAGTTGTCTAAGCTGCTAGGCTCAAAGCCCATTAACCCGGGTTCGAGTCCCAGCAGCGTCTTTTTGAGTTTTTTTATTTTAATTGATATATTAATTTTAAAAAATGATACATTTGTTCATAATAATTCATATTTTTATTATAATTATTTTTTCAGAATAAGTTTGTCCCTTTTTTTTTGATAATATTTTTTTTTTCATTTTAATTGATATATTAATTTAAAAAAGTGATAAATTTATTTTAAATCATTAATATTTTTATTCCAACCAATTCATATTTTTTTCAAATCAAGTTTGTCCCTTTTTTCATTTTAATTGATATATTAATTTAACAAAAATGATAATTTTTTGTTTATAATAAGTGATTTTTTTATTCCAACCAATTAAAAAGTATCATTTCTCCTTAAGAAAAGTATTATTCTGCTTTAAGAAAAGTATCATTCTTCCTTAAGAAAAGTATCATTCTTATTGAGCAATAGTATCACATGTTGTTAACAAAAGTATCATTCTTCCTTAAGAAAAGTATCATTCTTATTGAGCAATAGTATCACATGTTGTTAACAAAAGTGTCATTTTTACTTAAGAAAAGTATCATTCTTATTGAGCAATAGTATCACATGTTTTTACTGTACCTTAGAGGGGAAGTCTAAACCCTACTTTTTTTCCTTTGCCTTTCTTTTCATTTATTTTTTTTTCTTTTCTTTTCCTTTCTTTTAATTTTATTTTTTTCCTTTTTTTTCATTCCTTTCTTTTCTTTTCATTTTATTTTTTTTTATTTTCCTTCATTTTCATTTAAATTGATACATTAATTTAAAAAGTGCTACATTTTTTTAATAATACATTTTATTTTATTTTTTAAATTTTTTTTATGTAACACTTTTTTTTAATAATATTTTTTTTAATTTCTTAAGAAAAATATCATTCTTTTTTTTTCCTTTTCCTTTTCCTTTCTTTTCATTTTTTTTTTCTTTTCCTTCATTTTCATTTAATTGATTTAAAAAAGTGATACATTTTTTAATAATACATTTTATTTTATTTTTTTAATTTTTTTTACGTAGCACTTTTTTTTAATAATAATTTTATTAATTGATTAAGAAAAATATCATTTTATTGAGCAATAGAATCACATGTTGTTAACAAAAGTATCATTCTTCCTTAAGAAAAGTGTATTCTTCATTAAAAAAAGTATCATTCTTATTGAGTAATGTATCATTCTTCTTTAAGAAAAGTATCATTTTTATTGAGCAATAATATCACATGTTGTTAAAAAAAGTATCATTCTTTTTTAAGAAAAGTATCAATCTTCCTTAAGAAAAGTATCATTCTTCATTAAGAAAAGTATCATTCTTATTGAGCAATAATATCACATGTTGTTAACAAAGTATCATTCTTTCTTAAGAAAAGTATCATTCTTCCTTAAGAAAAGTATCATTCTTTCTTAAGAAAAGTATAATTCTTCCTTAAGAAAAGTATCATTCTTATTGAGCAATAGTATCACATGCTGTTAACAAAAGTATCATTCTTCCTAAAGAAAAGTATCATTCCTATTGAGTAATAGTATCACATGTTGTAAATAAAAGTATCATTTTGCCTAAAGAAAAGTATCATTCGTATTGAGCAATAATATTTTTCCTTGTTTTTACTGTACCCTAGAGGGGAAGTCTAAACCCTACTTTTTTCTCCGGTTAAAAATGCTCGCGTTCCTTCGGAACACTCGCATTTTTAAATGGTTTGGAAAAAAGCTAGCGTTCCTTCGGAACGCTAGCATTTCCAAACCCTTTTAGTCGTGGAACTGCTACGGTATTTTTTCTTGTTTTTAGTGTATCCTAGAGGGGAAGTCTAAACCCTATTTTTTTCTCCGGTTAAAATTTTTAATATATATATTAATATTCTTTGTGTCATATATTTTTTTAAAAAAAATAAGAAATTAAAATTTATTATTTTTCGTGTCATATTGTAGTTGTTCATACAATTATAATTTTTTTAAAAATATTATATTTTTTAATATGCTTTGTGTCATATATTAAATTTCTTAAAATAAGAAATTAAATTTATTATTTTCGTCTCATATTGTAGTTATTTATACAATTATATTTTTTTTTTAAATATTAATATACTTTTTTAACAAGAAAATTTTTTAATATACATATTAATATTATTTGTGTCATTTATTAATTTTTTTAAAAATAAGAAATTAAATTTATTATTTTTCGTGTCATATTATAGTTGTTTATATAATTATAATTTTTTTAAAAAAATATTATATTTTTAAGAAGAAAAAATTTTAATATTACATATTAATATTCTTTGTGTCATACATTAATTTTTTTTAAATAAAAAATTAAATTTTTAATGTTAAAAATAAAAAAAGGAAAATGTTGTTGCTGGGTCTCGAACCCGGGTCTCTCGGGTGAGAGCCCAGCAACTCACCACCTGCGCTACAGAAGCGCTTATGTGAACTTCTATATTATTATGCTATTTAGCTGGGTGCAGCCGGTTGCACCTGCAACCGGTTGCACCAAAGTTTTTGCGTAAATATATGTGTACCGACAATATATACTGTAGTTAATAGTCTCACTTTTCTATAATAAATTGATCTAATGTTTGATTCTATTAGTATCGATTTAATAATAATAACACTATATAAATATATGCGAATGTATATTTATGTTTGTAAACAATATTGTTTTCCTTTTCAATATTATCAAATAAATATTTATAGTTACTTGTTACTCGAGTAATTAAAATATGAGTGCGACTCGATTTCACAAGTATAAAGAAGGAGACCATGCAAATTAACAATTCAAATTCAATTCATCCGGAACAAATTAATTAAATGTCTCATACTTCCTCCTATTTTTATTATAAGACGTTTTATATATTTAACATTTTGCATTACATATAACGTTTCATATTTTATTACTTTATTTACTCTTATTTATTTAATAATTCCTCTTTATTTTCTTGTTGAATAGATGGGATGGTTCATCTCTGTTGGTCCGGAGACGAAAAGTCAGGTGTAGAGGGGGGGGGGTGAATACACCTGAGCTCTGTTTCTTTTTCTCAGTGAAGGTCAGCTGAAGCTGATGTTTGCAACTGATGAACAGTGCCAAGTAAGCCTTCGATCACTGGGGTCAAAGTGAGTCAGCTTCTGAGCTCTTCTACTGACTGATGTCAGTATTACGAAACTCAGTCGGAGACTGTAGTGCGGATAAGTGTTAGGCCCGGAGTCGTCTCTTTTGAAAACGTGTTTTCGCAATGTAAAGTCTTTTGGCTGTGCGCTTTTTAAGATACGTTTTATGCAAGCTGATGATTTAAAACAGGGTTAAATGCAATGCGATAAAACAGTAAATAACACAAGCGATTTTTAACGTGGTTCGGATAACAGATCCTACGTCCACGGTCCTGAACTCAGCAGGAGAAACTTGTTGATTAATCTGAGCAAGTCTCAGCAAGGAAACTGTACGCAGGACAGATCCTTCTAAGTTATAGTCCTTAGCGACTTTTACAATCCAAACCTAAGTTTAGAAGGGAGGGAATATTCTCCAACTGAGAAGGAGTTCTTACAACAAGAACGATTCACTAAATGTGAACTCCTTCGAATCTAAGCTATGAATCTGGCAATGAGCTTAGTTTAGAGAAGAAAGGGATCAAAGAGCTCTAGAGAGATGAACTACAAGAAGTGTTCTATGAAAACTAGTTCGTCTCTGGATAAGCTTGAAGGTTCTAGAGCGTTGTGAGCTTGAATGCTTTCCCTTGATTTCGCGTATATTCCTCTGTGTTTCGAAATCTTCAAATCCTTCTCTATTTATAGCTGTGAGTTGTGGCATATGTCCGTTGGAGACGACGATGCCACGTGTCACAAGCCTCCAAAGAAAACGGCCATAAATTCGAGCTAGTTGCAGTAGGGCAGTTAATGCACTATTCATGAGAGCAGCTTTACTGTAGAGTAGGTAAGCGTTGTCGGCTTCTCATTGGTCAAGGTTTGTAGTTGGTGAGAGTGTCAGAGTTGACCGTTCAAACAACCTCGTATGTCTTCTGCTGAACTATTCGAAAAGACTTCGAGTGCGGGGGTCGCTTTTACGTCGGGTACAATAGGTCGAATACGTCTCTGTCTTCTTCGGTCGAGTCGTCGACCGATGAAGTGAGCTTCGATAGTCGGTTGGTGGATCTGCGAAGGTATTGTGCTTGCATAGGTTCTTCCGCTGATGACCATCAGCTGATAATGTCTTCTACTGAGATCGGGTAAGCTGATGCGCTGTCTCCAGCTGAGGTTTAGCATTCAGCTTCTGACGAAGAACGCAAGCGATTACACTGATGACATGGGGTTCTGAAAAGTATCTTCAGCAGAAGATCAGTCCAACAACTACCCCGTACAGGACTTAGACAAAAACAATAAACAAAACATCAAGTCTAACCTATACATCAGCTAATCCTATCGACACACTAATCTACTGATATCAGCTCGGTTTTGGGATCTTCAATTCCATAGTACTACTATGATTTCCCCCAATTTCTTTTAACCCTAGAACAGCTGAGTATCAATCTACTGACTCATATCCAACAATTTCCCCCTAATTGATGATGCCAAAACCTCTATACTCTAACATCTATTAAAGATACTGTCCTACTGACAACAATTTCCCCCTTAAAGCATCTGAGGAAAAACTGATAATAGTAAATGATCTTCAGCAGGTGAGAGAAAGGCAAGATCAGAGAAACTGATGTGAGTGTGTGTCAGATCACTTGGTGATCAGTCGTGAAAACATGACACTAAAAAGCTTAAAGACAATGAGCGATTGTCTAGCAAGCGATAGGAACTCTTAAATATAGATCGTCAAAGTACAGGTTCCTATGCTATTACAAAGAATTATCAAAAACAAAGAGGAGAAATCACTGCTGTCGTCTGAAGCTCTGAGTCTTCTTCTTGAAATCCACCGAGCGATCAGCTGGAGGGTCCAGGCAGTAAAATTTATAAATCCTTTTGCGCAAAACCTGGATTTCCTCTTGATCTTCTAGTCTATGCGGATGTAACTCATGCTGATAGGCTGTAGATTCGATTTCTTCTTCGATAGACTTTGTGATGATAATGCCTTTAGCAGTCATGGGAGGAGGATATCTTCTGAATGTAGGTGCTTTCACAGGAATGTTCAGTTCTTTCATGATAGGCAGCAACCGTTCTCCGAGTTCTAGAAAGACTTCATTAAAATACTCTTCGAACAGTTGATCAGCCGGAATGTCTTTCGGATAGAAGCCCCATACATACAGATTTTTAACAAACATTTCTTTGAGAGTCTCCCATTGATCATTCAGATCAGCAGGTACCCATTTGTCCACATGAGGTGCAGGAATCAGCTTCATACGAGGAGTTCTGATAGTAGTCCTCCTGTTCCTCGATCCTCTGGGTATCTATTTTCTCGAATCGGCCGCTGGCTTATCAGATAGGCTTTTCATTCTTGCCAGGTCAGCCATCCTTTTCTTCTCACGGAGAGCGGCTGCTCTAGTCTCTCCTCGTCTGAGACTCAGTCCTTGCAGCGTCGCTTCCCAGGTCGCTTGATCTTCTGCTATCTGCTCAGGTGTAAGAGTAGATATGGGAATACTCTGAGCAGTAGCTTTGATTTCAGTCAGAAGAGTCTTAGCAAAATCTTCTTGGGCTTTCTTCTTTTGCTCTTCGACTGTATTAATGACCATTCTCTTTCCTTTGCCCCTGACAGCTTTGCCCTTAGGCTTTTTTTGCTTCGTTTGCCCTCCTCTAGGCCGACGCTCCCGGTCCAAACTTGTCTTGCAGCTCTTGGGCTATTCTGAGGTCGAATGCCTCTTGCTCCGCTTTTGATTTAAACTTCTTGACCGGGGAGGAAGGAGTAGTGGATTCAGTAGCGATTTCCTTCCCCGACCTCTGCGGCAGCTGTTGAGACTCTTCTTCTTCAGCTGGTTCTTCAAGGAATTGAGCGATTTCGTCTATGTGTGCAGCTAAAGAGGAGATGGGGGTGGCTTGTAGTGGGAAATCAAGGAGAAGGACCTCGGTAGATGTACCTTTCGAGTAGATGGTCCCGCCTCCCGGAGCCTGTTCCCCCCCCGAATCTCTGCGGTGAGGGCTCTGCTGCCGAGGAGGGTCCCGCCTCCCGAGCCTCGTCCCTCAAGGATCCGGACGTCACCGTATCCGTATCGGGTTTATCTTTCACAATATCTTCCCCCTTTTTGGCATCGGCAATATTTGCCGGGGAGGTGCGGATAGCTTTTACGTCCCGCTCCAGTTTGTGCACGTAATCTTTGATCTTGGTAATCGTGTTATCAAAATCACCGACCAAGTTGCGTAGTTTTCCCAGTCTTTCTCTCGATCGGCTCTAGATTTCTTCAATCGAGCGGCCGACTCTCGACGGAGTTTCGGTAGAGCTTGATCATTTGATTCTCGTTATTTCGTTCGAATGGCTTTTAAGGCCTCACACATTTGCTTGATGGTCGTTTGAAGAGAAACGATTGCTATCTTGTTTCTCTCATCTATGAAGCCTTGAACTGTTTTCATGGCCCGAGTCACTGCTCCGAGAAAGTTTTATGCTTTGAGCGGCAAGCGGTGCCGACTCGTTGGCCGTTAAATCGGCCTTTTGAGCACTTAGGGCTCGCTCAACTATCTCCTTGAAATCTGGCTGAGAAGCCTCTTTAGGAATTGAGATGTCGGCGGCCAACTTACTTAGAGCTTCGTTCTGAGCCTTGGTGTACTTCTCCCATTTGAAATGAACATCTTTTGCTAGGAGTCGATTTTTCTCACCTTGGCCTTTGATAGCCCTGTTGACAGAACGTGAGGACACAGAACCGATGGGTTGTATCTCGATAAGAGCTGGTTCCGAGCCTCTGCTCAGAGAACGAGATCAACTGCTCCCTACTGTACTTCGGAGCAGTTGTAGCCTCACCGGATGTGACTATGGGTGGTGTTGGGCTCTTCTCTTGGGGAGTTTGTCCCTCTGCAGATTCTCCCCCGGTCCGCTTCCTTGGGTTTGCCATCCATCTCCTCATCTTGATCATCATTATCACCTTTATCAGAAGGTGGAGATGGGGGCGGAGTTGTTTCGGTCGGAGCTCTCAAGCTCGGTAAATAGAGCATTGCAGGCTCTCAAATCTTCGAAGGACGCCACATCGGTCGGCTCTCCGAATCCAATCTTGGCTTGGAGCTCTTGCTCCTCTCGTCGCAGCTCATCCGGTGACCGCTGGGATTTGGCAAAGTCAATAAGAATGTCCCAAAGTGCAGAAACCTTAAGAGCATCCGAGCTCTTGTCCTTCTTGCTATTTCAACCAGGATCTGCGTGCTCGGCAATTTCGGTATCTCATGCCGAATCTCGGTGCAGCACGCAATCGAGTGGTGTCGGTTGTTGTCCACTCAGCAGTAGGTTCGGGTGACGGTTCCCTCTCGTCAGACTCTGTTTGCTCAGAGCTGATCACTTGGACCTTGTCCTTGATCGTTGCTCCCTCGATTCCAGTATCTGAATCGAGTAGTTGCTCCTCTTGAGTAGAAGGAGGAGCTGGCTCAATAATGGTAAGTGGCTTAGCAACTGTGACCTCAGCAGGTCGAGTCTTAGCCAACCTCCTCTTCTTTGGCACTTGGACGGATGGGGGCAGAGCGGGACGCAGCTCTCTTCGGTTCGGGTGGCCCCTTGCCAATTGACTTCTCTGTTCCAACCCTTTGACATAAATTTAATACTCTTGAGATCAAAAGACTTTGAGTCCGCAAAAGCCGAACGTTTACGTACCACACTCTCTATCGGCACCGACATCTTGGTGCCGAATAGGAGCTTGCCTGCATCGGTTAGCTTCCTCTCTCCAAAGAGGCGAAGTAGTGAACTTCCCGGGCTTGGGCCTTCAGTGAGTAGTATAGTAGTCGGCCCAGCTTCACTTCTACTCCATCGTCTATAATCATCATCGGTTGTATCCTCGGCTTAGAAAGCCGATCATAGGATCCAGTCGAGCTCGTCGAATATGAGATACAACGTAAGCTAAACCCCCGTACCGAGGTAGCAAAAGATTCCTCTCGTAGCGCCCGTCTTGAACACTATGTCGCTGCGTCCACAGAACTTTTGGACGTAATCATTTATCTCCCTTTCCTTATAACCAACGGGAGAAATACCAGCTGAGGGGAGTTGAAAGGCTTGAACGAGAGCCTCTGAGATATTGAAGGAGTGGGTAGCCTCCCTCCACTTATTTGGGGCAACTTCCCGACTGTAAACAAACGAAGCCTCTTCTCCTCCTGAGGCAAGCGACTTCCAGTTGTAGTAGGCCTCCACAACTTGTCTCGGCAGATGAGAACGGGGATGCCTCGACACAAGAGTTTCCAGCCCTGACTTCTCAAGGGCGCCAAATACCGGCTCCAAATATGAAAGGTCCACCTACCGGAGAGCCATCGTCGGCTCAAACTGAACCCGGATGGTCATGATCTCAACCATCTTCTCAGGAGTCTGTACTATCGCCATTGAAATCTGCAAAACAAATTGTTAGGACTTGAAAATAGAGTAAGTCGGTGACTATCGGCGAGATATTAATACATTACCGTGAAATAGAGCTTGAATGAATATACAAAGAATGCAGTTTGGATGAGGATGTAAGGAAGATAACTGAATCGCTAAGAAAAAGCTCTAAGATATGAGAATGGCGAAAAGTGAGGAGTAATCGAAGTTGAAAAGATTTTGTATTAGTTGATTTGATCTTCAGTTTGAATCCTATGGTTCAAATTTAATCTTTCAAAATCGATGGACGTCTAAGATTGAATGATATAGAGGGTATGATTACTTAGCCACCAATACTATAGATATACGTAATAAAGGTAAGTGAGAAGACATGCATTAAATGCGCGACAGAGAGCATTAATTACACAGGCGAAGGGTCCTGCTGACCTTCCCTTAAACCTTAAACATAATAAATGGTAAGAAATAAGTGCTCCTTAACAACTGAATGTAAGCGACTGATGCATTAAATGCGGCATGCTTCTGAACAATTTAAGTAACGATACTACGCAAACCTCTTCAACTGAACTTATCAGCTGGTTACCATCATTTATCAGGAGGATGGTTGTGCTGATGACCATGTTCCCCCTTGCTGTGTACAGTGTGCATCTCCCAACTGAGTCACTGTACTAAGTTTTCTGACCTGTCGTGCTGATTCCATACTGATACCAATTGTTGCTAAGTATATCATTATCAGTAGTTGGCTTCTACCGACTTGTCTCGGTGGGATCTAGCGACCTAGCTCAACCGATAGTTCTCCGAACTTTGTTCTCAGCTAGTGGTTTGGTCAGTATGTCTGCCCTTTGCTTATCAGTATGGATTTTCTCCATTCTGATGTCCTTCTTCTCGACATGGTCTCTGATGAAGTGATGTCGAATATCCACGTGCTTGCATCTCGTATGCAGAACTGGGTTCTGAGTTATAGCTATTGCACCGGTGGAGTCACAGTAGATGGGCACTTCATCCCGAGTTATACCATAATCTCTCAATTGTTGTCGAAGCCAAAGGATCCGGGCACAACAACTTCCCGCAGCCATGTACTCGGCTTCGGTAGTGGACGTAGCTACCGAGTGCTTTGTTTCTTTGAAAACCACGATATCGGCTTGCCGCCTAGGAACCGACATGTTCCGGAAGTTGATTTTCGATCTATCCCGCATCCCGCATAATCGGCATCGAATAGCTCGTTAGTATTAAGTTATCATCGGCGAGGATACCATAACCCAAAGATCGGGTGTTCCTCTTAGATATCGCAGAATCTTCTTCGCCGAGTCTAGATGACTTCGCTTGGGATTCGCCCGAAATCTTGCGCATACACCTACAAAGATACATAAGTTATGTCGGGTCGGCTAGTCGTTAAATAAAGTAAAGAACCAATAATAGCTCTATAATCGGTAGAGTTAACGTAAGCTCCCTCATTGTCTAGATCGATTTTAAAGTTTGTGTTCATGGGGATCTTGACCGGCTTGCTTGGAATCACACCGAATCTTTTGAGAAGATCTCGAGTGTATTTGGCCCGATTGATGAAAATTCCTTCACTGATTGCTTTACTTGAAATCCAAGGAAATAATTCATCTCTCCCATCATAGACATCTCGAATTTCTCCTTCATCATTTTCTCAAACTGGCCGACATATGACTTCGTTTCGCGTACGAAAATGATGTCGTCCACGTAGATTTGCACCGGTAGAATGTCATCTTCCGACTTTATGCTGAATAGAGTGCGATCTACCGTCCCCTTATGAAAACCTTTTACGAAGTAGAAAGTCTGATAGGGTATCATACCAAGCCCCGGGTGCTTGTTTTAACCCATACGAGCTTTCCTAAGTCTCGTACACCCGATGTCCCCGCTGAAAGCCGGTGGTTGTTCAACGTAGACTTCTTCCTTCGACGCCGTTCAGAAAAGCTGACTTCACATCCATCTGATATACTTTTAAACCTTGATGTGTTGCATATGCTAGGAAAAGACGAATGGCTTCCAATCTGGCGACTGGAGCGAATGTTTCATCAAAGTCAATTCCTTCAGCTTGACTGTAACCTTTTGCAACTAGTCGAGCTTTATTTCTGACAATGACGTTGTTTTCATCTCGCTTGTTCTTGAAGACCCACTTTGTTCCGATCACGTGCTGATGTTTAGGTCTGTCAACAAGCTCCCATACTTCATTTCGCACGAATTGGTTCAGCTCTTCTTGTATGGCTATGACCCAGTCAGCATCTTTAAGTGCATCCTCTATCGATTGAGGTTCATCTGTAGACAGAAAACAAGAGTAAAGTGAGCTTTCGCATTGACTTAATCTTGATCTTGTCCTTATAGTAGCTGACGGATCTCTAATGATTAGATCTGAAGAATGAGCATCGAGCCACGAGCGTCTGAGTCGGGCTTCTTCTTTTGATACTACTTCTGCACAGTCAGTAGGAGTATTAGGCATTTCAGTAGTACTGTTCTGTGACTGAAGCAATTCAGTAAGAAGATTAAGATCTACTGAGTTTCCAGGTTCAGGGGCATTTAGCTCAGGAACATTTAACGTTCCCCCTGAGTTTATATTCTCAGTAGAGGTCTCAGTTACCACGGGGGCTTCCTCATCGACCGTTGTTACCTGTTGTTGATTCTGTTATGGAGAATCAACTAGGTCAGCTACATTGCTTGTTGACTGAGTCTGAATTTCATCATCGTCTGACTCATCATCCCAACAATGCTGGATCTTCTCAGCTTTATCAATCAGTCCGAGATCCTGTAGCTTGCTGCCGACATCTTCGATGTTTGGCTCGATATCTTTCCCCGTCCTCGGTAACAAACTCATCAAAAACAACATGAGGGCTTTCCTCTACGCAAAGAGTCCGATAGTTAAAGACTCTGAATGCTTTGCTGACCCGAGAGTATCTTAAGAATACTCCTTGATCAGATTTGCTGTCAAAGACTTTCAACTGATCTTTCCCATTATTGTGGATAAAGCAAGGACAGCCAAAAATATGGAAATGAGAAATAGAAGGAATTCTCCCTTTCCACAGTTCGTAAGGCGTCTTCATGTGTTGCATTGTAAGCAGTGAGCGGTTCTGAGTGTAGCAGGCTGTGTCAGTAGCATCTGCCCAAAACTTTGAGGGTAGTCCGTAGTCCGCTAGGAGCGTTCTTGGTGCTTCTTTGAGTGTTCTGTTCTTTCGTTCAGCAAGTCCGTTCTGCTGAGGGGTGCGTGCGGCTGATGTCTCGTGCTGAATTCCCTCTTTATCGCAAGTACTTTTTAACTACCGAGTTTAGAAACTCTGTTCCTCCGTCCGAGCGTATCCTCTCGTATCTTGATGTCCTTTTCCACACCGAGCTTTTTCGGTAGATTAGGCGCTCGGTCCCGAACATCGACTTATTGGCGATGAAGATGACCCAAGTATATCTCGAGTAGTCGTCTATGACGACTAGGGCATACTTCTTGCCTCTTATAGTCACCTGGAGAGACCGGCCCGAAAAGATCCATGTGGAGTACCGAAGGATTCCATCGGTGGAAGGTGAAGGAATAGGTGGATTGCTCTTCTTTGTCTCGCTTTCCCTTCGTGCATGCTTCACAATTTCTATCTTTGATAAAAGATTCCTTGGGCGATCCTCGACTTTAGAGTTCTTTGCAAGCTTGTTCATAGTCTTGAAGTTCGAGTGGCCGAGTCTCTTGTGCCACGGCCCGCTCGACTTGTCACTTGATTTAGTACGTGCAAGCAAGCAAGCCTCGGGTTCTGCGGTTTTCCAGTTTGCAACATAGATGTTCTTCTTCCGCGAGCCTGACAACACTGTTTTCCCTGTAGATTTGTCCACAACATCACAGAAACCAGCGTCAAAGATAACTTTGTTATGATTATCACGCAAATTGATCGACGAGAAAGGAGATTATGTTGAAGTCCTTCAACATATGTTACTCTTAGGAACCGAGGCAGCCCCAATGTTCGATGTTCCATATCCCCTTGTGTAGCCTTTGGAGTTGTCACCTAACTCAATTCTGGGACCATCTTCTTGTAGGTAGTTGGTCAGCAAGCTCTTCTGATGTGTCATGTGTCTCGAGCAGCCGCCGTCCACTATCCAAGGGTCCTTATGCACCCGCAAAACGTAAACATTTTTAGGTACCCTTTGGTTCGGTTGGGTCCTTACAGGGTTAGTGGGTGATTTCGGAACCCGGATCTGCTTAGGAACCTTAGAAGTCTCGAGACTTCTTCTTCGAACCTTGTCGGCTTCTCTCTCTTTAGGACTTGGAGATACCGACTTCTTGTTGACTTTGGGTTCGGGAGCTTTCTTCTTCCGAGTCTTAGCGCTTCTCCCGACCCCGGGCTCATAGTAGTATGAACCGTCTTGAGCCGGATGCTCATACAAAGTGGTTCTCTATACTGTTCGCGCCCATCCGACCTTCTTGGTTCCCCCCGAGTTTGATCGTGGTGTCCCGGGGCTGGAACCATTTGTCACCGCTTCTTCTTCGGTTGCTCGACCGAGGTGCAATAATTTTCTCGTTTGTTCTTCGCCCGAGGTGGAGTGACGAAGCGGTTGTACTTTCCTCTCGACGAACCTATCGGTCGGCAAGTCTCGAGCTCTTGGAAGTGGAAGCTTCATGTTTGTAGCCAAGGCCTTCCTTCACAGGCGGTTGGCCGTTGTGCTCGAGCATATTTTCCAACTTTTCCTTAGCTCCAAGTACTTTGTTCGGTCATCGGTCCTCTCCAGACTTCGTCACTTCTTCTGAGTGAATCATAATCCTTCTGTACGTCTGAGAGCTTCTGACTGAGTTGAGCTATTTCAGTCTCTTTCTCAGAATTGTCCTTGGTCAGAACTGAGATCAAAGTCTCTTGAAGCTGAGACTTAGTCATAAGAGATTTAGACTCTTCCTTGAGTCTCGCCACTAGATCCACTGACTCAGTAGAGACCTGACAATCAGAAGAAAGTCTCTGATTTTCAGCCTTTACCTGTTCAAGTTCCTGAATCGTTCTGCTGAACTCTCTGCTCAGCTGAATCTGCTCCTCTAGTAGTTCATCATACGCTTGCACAACATCTAGAGGATCATCTGTGACAGAACATGTGTCGTGTGTGCTATGTGAAGAAGAGGTTGTTTTAGGTTTAGAGTTTACCTCAGTCTCTTCTCCTGCCATCAAGCAGTATTCGGCTGACTCTTCAGGACTTGTATTTGTTTCCTCAACTGCGACGAATGCGGCTTCGTCTTCAGAGGAATACATGAAAGTATCCTCTTCAATTGAGTTGTCGGATATCTCTCCGGCTATGTAGGCCTGCCTTCGTTTGGCGAATTTTTCTCTTCTGGCCTGCCGTTCTGCTCTTTGAGCAGCTGAGAGTTCGGGACGATCGTGCGATAATGTCCCTCCTTTTTGCAGTTATAGCATGTAGAGACTTTGCTACTGCTACTTTTTCCGACTGAGTCCTTTGAAGGACTAGCAGCTTTATGCTCTGTTTTCCTGCATTCAGGTGTAGAATTAGATTCTTCCCCTTTTTGATAATCTTTCTTACCTGAGGGTGAATCTCTGTGATACTTCTTTAGCTTCCTGACTCTCTCTTTTTTTCTTTGATATTTGAGAGTCATCAGCGCGAGCTGATCAGCAGTAGATATTTCAGATGACTTTGTTTCAGCTGCTACTGCCTTGCTCGATGAAGTATTTTTGTTTCCAATTTTGCTGACAGTTGCCTTGAAGGCATGATCAATGTGGGTGTCAGCTGGAGCACTGGAGCATCTCTGGGGTAGGCTATGCTCAAATTCCTCCGTTTTTAGTTCTGAAAAGATAACATCAGGAGTTAGAGAATTTAGATCAGAACGTCTTAGATAAGTAGCAAATGGAAGCCACTTCTGTCGAGGTAACGCTCTTAAGATCTTGGTGTTCATCTCTTTATTGGTGAACATCCTCCCCAGCCCATTGATGACGTTGACTTGGTTTGTGAATCTAACACTGAGCTCGTCAATCGTCTCATTTGGCTCCATAGTAAGGGCGTCGAACTTCTGAAGCTCTAGTTCGAGCTTGTTCTCCTTAATCTGAGGGGTTCCCTGGCTCAGTACAGCCAGGGCATCCCATAGCTCTTTTGCTGTTTTACAATCTTGCACTCTGCCGAGGTGTGAGTCACTGAGCGTAGTCAGTATAGCGTTTCGTGCCACTCGGTCTAGATTGTGCAACTTTTTCTCTTCAGGTGTGAAGGCAGTTTTGTCTTTGGGAATCTTTGCACCTGTCTGTGCTCCTACGCCTTCTCCAGCAGCAAATACGACGTTGTCGATCATGGGGATTATGGGTCCTGTTTCAAGAACATCCGCTATGCTGTCGTGGAGTGACGTAAGATGTGCCTCCATACGCACGCGCTAAACCGTATAATTTTCAACGGAGAACATCGGCACCATCCGAATACCTGACATATCAGACATGTTGCAACGAGTATAGGGATGAGATGAAGAGATGCTTGTGCAGAGAAAACGTTTTCGGGATCAGTTCGAGAGGACCAGTATTACAGAACCGGCGATCAGTTGAAGACCGTGTGCTCTAATACCAATTGTTGGTCCGGAGACGAAAAGTCAGGTGTAGAGGGGGGGGGGTGAATACACCTGAGCTCTGTTTCTTTTTCTCAGTGAAGGTCAGCTGAAGCTGATGTTTGCAACTGATGAACAGTGCCAAGTAAGCCTTCGATCACTGGGGTCAAAGTGAGTCAGCTTCTGAGCTCTTCTACTGACTGATGTCAGTGCGCTTTTTAAGATACGTTTTATGCAAGCTGATGATTTAAAACAGGGTTAAATGCAATGCGATAAAACAGTAAATAACACAAGCGATTTTTAACGTGGTTCGGATAACAGATCCTACGTCCACGGTCCTGAACTCAGCAGGAGAAACTTGTTGATTAATTTGAGCAAGTCTCAGCAAGGAAACTGTACGCAGGACAAATCCTTCTAAGTTATAGTCCTTAGCGACTTTTACAATCCAAACCTAAGTTTAGAAGGGAGGGAATATTCTCCAACTGAGAAGGAGTTCTTACAACAAGAGCGATTCACTAAATGTGAACTCCTTCGAATCTAAGCTATGAATCTGGCAATGAGCTTAGTTTAGAGAAGAAAGGGATCAAAGAGCTCTAGAGAGATGAACTACAAGAAGTGTTCTATGAAAACTAGTTCGTCTCTGGATAAGCTTGAAGGTTCTAGAGCGTTGTGAGCTTGAATGCTTTCCCTTGATTTCGCGTATATTCCTCTGTGTTTCGAAATCTTCAAATCCTTCTCTATTTATAGCTGTGAGTTGTGGCATATGTCCGTTGGAGACGACGATGCCACGTGTCACAAGCCTCCAAAGAAAACGGCCATAAATTCGAGCTAGTTGCGAGCGGGGCGGTTAATGCACTGCTTCATGAGAGCAGCTTTACTGTAGAGTAGGTAAGCGTTGTCGGCTTCTCATTGGTCGAGGTTTGTAGTTGGTGAGAGTGTCAGAGTTGACCGTTCAAACAACCTCGTATGTCTTCTACTGAAATATTCGAAAAGACTTCAGGTGCAGGGTCGCTTTCTGTCGGGTACAGTAGACTGAATACGTCTCTGTCTTCTTAAGCTGAGTCGTCTGACTGATGAAGTGAGCTTCTGATAGTCAGTTGGTCGACTGTGAAGGTATTGTGCTTGCATAGGTTCTTCCGCTGATGACCATCAGCTGATAATGTCTTCTACCGAGATCGGGTAAGCCGATGCGCCGTCTCCACCGAGGTTTAGCATTCAGCTTCTGACGAAGAACGCAAGCGATTACACTGATGACATGGGGTTCTGAAAAGTATCTTCAGCAGAAGATCAGTCCAACAACTACCCC
Organism: Lavandula angustifolia; assembly: GCA_028984105.1. Classification (NCBI taxonomy): domain Eukaryota; kingdom Viridiplantae; phylum Streptophyta; class Magnoliopsida; order Lamiales; family Lamiaceae; genus Lavandula; species Lavandula angustifolia. The sequence continues at coordinate 27,552,188 of CM054814.1, read as the reverse complement.
GTACAGGACTTAGACAAAAACAATAAACAAAACATCAAGTCTAACCTATACATCAGCTAATCCTATCGACACACTAATCTACTGATATCAGCTCGGTTTTGGGATCTTCAATTCCATAGTACTACTATGATTTCCCCCAATTTCTTTTAACCCTAGAACAGCTGAGTATCAATCTACTGACTCATATCCAACAATCTCCTTTAGTCATTTATTCATCATTAATTAAGGTTAATTTAGGAGTATTTTTCTTTATTAATTAGTGCGTAAATGATCTTTTTTTTTAAGTGTGAGAGTCATACAACAAAAATAGGAGAGTTAATCATAATAAAGGCAAGGACATCCACAACACACCACACCACGTCTCGGTGTTTATATCTAGATCCTAATAAACCAAAAGAAACTTTAAGAATAATTGATAAAAATAATAAAAGACATGAAAGTGGTCGAAAACCTAAACCACAGGGTTTGCAACTTTTGATGAAAAGCGTTGGCTTTAAAAAAAGGGACAGCAAAAACTAGGTCTCAAAGGTTTTTGCACTAATTTATTTTGTACTTTACACATCACTAGAAATAAGTGACTTACAAATTAGGACTCCTCGGGCCATCAAAGAAGAGTGTTCATTATATGGCACACATATTAAATTCTACCTCCATTCCATCTGACTTGTCTTGTTTTTTTTTTTCGGCACGAAGATTAAGACGAGTGGGTGGTTATCTGTATATGAGTAGGTGATTGTGTGTAGAAAAGTAGGCCCCACAAAGAAAAAGTGAGAATTTGTATGATAATTATTTTTCTTTTTAAAAAACAAGAAAAGTCAAGTGAGACGACCCAAAAAAAAAACAAAACAAGTCAAGCGGAATGGAAGGAGTAATAATTACGAATCATCTTTGGGATGATGTTGCAGTTAAGGTACTTCATTTATGACACCTTACGATCGAAACTCTTGAATTCAAAACGCAGTAAAGTCACTATATATGAGTTTACCTAACATTACGTTTTAGGTAATGTTAGGTAAATTGATGAATTTATAAGTTTAATACGTGTAAGGTATCATTTTGTAATATTAATTTCACCTTTTTTATATTCCATCCAACAAAAGTCTTTGCTTTTTAAATAGTAGTATTATCTTTTAAATTATATATTATATTTAAAAGGAAATTATATCTAAGAAAGAAAATAAAAAATTGGGTTAACTCCTAATACATTACAAAAAGCATTGCCAAATTGACTTACACAAGCTGTATAAGCAAAGTAGGTACCGTCACTGTCACATAATAAAGCACCCATTTGGATTTTCATCACTAAACATTTCGAACGAATCCAACGGCTGCCGTGGATTCAGCTCAGGATCCAATGGCGGCGGCGGCGCGATGTCATGGCCCGGATGCATATACGCGTACGCAACCGGCGGAGGCGCAGCGTAGTACGACCCCGTATGGCTGCTCGTAGGATACGCGGTGTTGTAGCTCACGGCGCACAAAAGCTGCGGTGGCATAAATGGAAACTGATCATTACGTTGAGGAATCTCATTTGCCATAGATGGCGGTCCGTCCTCCCGATTCTCTAATGCTCCGTGCACACTGGTAGCAACATTCCCAGTTTGCCCTTTCTTCTTCTTCTTTTTAGCCGAGGTGCCATTACCGCCGTTGTCGGTACTCTTTTCAACCACTTCCTTCTTAGAGCAACTCTCTCCGCTCTTCTCCTCCTCCTCCCCCGGGTTCGTTTCCTTAGCGTCGCCGCTTGTTTTGAGTGAAGGAGGGTTTGCGTCTCCGCCGTTACTTTTGGCTGAACCGCCTTCACCTGCTTCAACTGTAGCGGCGTTTCCATGAGGGCTTTTACTAGGTGTTTCGATTTTCATTGATCCTTGAAGCACTTTACCATTATAAGAAGCTGAAGGTGGAGGTGGTTCAGCATGATCGACTTCTCTGACCGCTTTCTCTCTCTTGTTTTCATTTGCAGTGATTTTGTCCCTCTTTTGAGATATTTGGGGCCATAGCTCAGCTTTTTTGCCAGATTTGATCAATTTCTTGATCAAAGTGTCGGCGTCCACGTTGCCGGTCACCGTTACTTTATGTTGCTTGGTGTCCACCTCCACAAACTCAACGCCTAACAGTAACAAAAACAAACAAATGAATGTCGAATCTGACTTATTTATATATAATCTTGCATATTTGAATTGATAAAAGAAGTAAAGTTAATTAAATTAGGTAGGTAACCTTGAACTTGAGAGAGAATTTTCTTGACTTTCCTTTTGCAGCCCTCGCAGTGGATGGAAGCTTTGAGGATACAAGTCTGCATTCACAAACTCATTAATGGTGCAACAACCACAAATACTATATATGTTTCTTAGGAGGCAATTACTCACCTTCTGTGTCACGAACTCAACAGGTTCATCCGCCATGAGAGAGAGAGAGAGAGAGAGAGAGAAAGAGAGAGAAATGATGAAAAATGGCTATAAGAAAAGCAACGATGAAGGGTTCAAGAGCATATGCAACCAGCTAATGTTACTTTTTGAGTTTTATAAGCTAGGGCATCAAACTCAAAATGATTAATTTTGTTCACTAATTTACATTTTCTACTTATTTTTTCTTCCTGAAAATTTTGCAATATCTTTTTAAGGTTTGTATTGATAAATAACTCGTACGTAATTAATTAGGAAGGGTCGAGGCTTTTAAATTAGAGTTGGTTTCCTGTGCATCCGGTTGCAGGTGCAACCGGATGCTTACCGATATATACAATTCGGTTTGTAATTGTTACATTAATGTTGTGTAGTGCAGTTGGTTGAGTATTTTCGACACTCACTTCTGTTGCCTGAGTTCAAATCCCAGCAGTGACATTTAAAGTTTTTTTTTTTCTTTTCATTTTAATGTTTTTTCTTTTCCTTTCTTTAAATTTTAATTTTTTTTTCTTTTCCTTTCTTTTCATTTTATTTTTTTTTCTTTTCCTTCATTTTCATTTAAATTGATACATTAATTTAAAATAGTGATACTTTTTTTAATAATACTTTTTATTTTTTTTAATTTTTTTTACGTGACACTTTTTTTAATAACACTTTTTTATTTTATTTTTATTTTTTTTAATAACACTTTTTCTTAGGCATGTGACTTTTTATTTTTAAATTTTTTTAATAACACTTTTTATTTTTATTTTTTTTTATTTTTTTTTACGTAATACTTTTTTTTAATAACACCTTTTTAAAAATCTTATGGATACACCCATTTTTATTTCTAATTTTTTTAATAACACTTTAATTTTTTTAATAACTGCTACGGTATTTTTTCGTATTTTTATTGTACCCCTGGAGGGGAAGTCTAAACCCTACTCTTTTCTCCGGTGAAAAATGCTTGCGTTCCTTCGGAACACTCGCATTTTGAAAGGGTTTTGAAGAGGGAACGCTAACTGCTACGATATTTTTTCGTATTTTTACTGTATCACATTATGTTAATAAAAGTATTAGTCTTTCTAAAGAAAAGTATCATTCCTATTAAACAATAGTATCACTTTATATGTAAGCAAAAGTATCACTCTGTCTAAAGAATAGTATCATTCCTATTGAACAATAGTATCACTTTATATGTAAGCAAAAGTATCAGTTTTTCTAAAGAAAAGTATCACTTCTATTGAGCAAAAGTATCATTCTTCCTTAAGAAAAATATCAATCTTATTGAGCAATAATATCACATGTTGTTAACAAAAGTATCATTCTTCCTAAAGAAAAGTATCATTCTTCCTTAAGAAAAGTATCATTCTTCCTTAAGAAAAGTATCATTCTTATTTAGCAATAGTATCACATGTTGTTAAAAAAAGTATCATTCTTCCTTAAGAAAAGTATCATTCTTCCTTAAGAAAAGTATCATTCTTATTGAGCAATAGTATCACATGTTGTTAACAAAAGTATTCCAAACCCTTTTAGTCGTGGAACTACTACGGTATTTTTTCTTGTTTTTACTGTACCCTAGACAGGAAGTCTAAACCCTACTTTTTTCTCCGGTTAAAAATGCTCGCGTTCCTTCGGAACACTCGCATTTTTAAAGGATTTGGAAAAAGCTAGCGTTCCAAACCCTTTTAGTCGTGGAACTGCTACGGTATTTTTTCTTGTTTTTACTGTACTCTAGAGGGGAAGTCTAAACCCTACTTTCTTCTCCGGTTAAAAATGCTCGCGTTCCTTCGGAACACTCGCATTTTTAAAGGGTTTGGAAAAAGCTAGCGTTCCTTCGGAACGCTAGCATTTCCAAACCCTTTTAGTTGTGGAACTGCTACGGTATTTTTTCTTGTTTTTACTGTACCCTAGAGGGGAAGACTAAACCCTACTTTTTCTTCGGTTAAAAATGCTCACGTTCCTTCGGAACACTAGCATTTTTAAAGGGTTTGGAAAAAGCTAAAATTCCTTCGGAACGCTAGCATTTCCAAACCCTTTTAGTTGTGGAACTGCTACGGTATTTTTTCTTGTTTTTACTGTACCCTAGAGGGGAAGTCTAAACCCTACTTTTTTCTCTGGTTAAAAATGCTCGCGTTCCTTCGGGACACTCGCATTTTTAAAGGGTTTGGAAAAAGCTAGCGTTCCTTCGGAACGCTAGCATTTCCAAACCCTTTTAGTTGTGGAACTGCTACGGTATTTTTTCTTGTTTTTACTGTACCCTAGAGGGGAAGTCTAAACCCTATTTTTTTCTCCGGTTAAAAATGCTCGCGTTCCTTCGGAACACTCGCATTTTTAAAGGGTTTGGAAAAAGCTAGCGTTCCGAACCTTTTAGTCGTGGAACTGCTACGGTATTTTTTCGTATTTTTACTGTATCACATTTTGTTAACAAAAGTATTAGTCTTTCTAAAGAAAAGTATCATTCCTATTAAACAATAGTATCACTTTATATGTAAGCAAAAGTATCACTCTATCTAAAGAATAGTATCATTCCTATTGAACAATAGTATCACTTTATATGTAAGCAAAAGTATCAGTTTTTCTAAGGAAAAGTATCACTTCTATTGAGCAATAGTATCACATTCTGTTAACAAAAGTATTAGTCTTTCTAAGGAAAAGAAGTATCACATTTTGTTGACAAAAGTATAACTCTTTCTAAGGAAAAGTATCGTTCTTATTGAACAATAGTATCACTTTCAGTAAGCAAAAGTATCAGTTTTTCTACGAAAAAGTATCACTTCTATTGAGCAAAAGTATCTCATTCTGTTAACAAAAGTATTAGTCTTTTTAAGAAAAATTATCATTCCTATTGAACAATAGTATCACTTTTTATGTAAACAAAAATACCAGTTTTTCTAAGGAAAAACATCACTTCTATTGAGCAATAGTATCACATTCTGTTAACAAAAGTATCACTCTGTCTAAAGAAAAGTATCATTCCTATTGAACAATAGTATCACTTTATATGTAAGCAAAAGTATCACTCTGTCTAAAGAACAGTATCATTCCTACTAATATTCAAAATAATTTATATTTTTCATGTAAAGTGATACTTTGGTTAAGAACAAGTGATATTTGTATTCATAATAAGTGATACTTTTGTTTATAGCAAGTGATACTTTGATTCATGACAAGTGATACTTTTATTCATAATAAGTGATACTTATATTCATAGCAAGTGATACTTTGATTCATGACAAGTGATACATTACTAGTCAGAAGTGATAATTTTATTCAGAACAAGTGATATATTCAGAATAATGAATACTTTTTCATATAATGTGATACTTTGTTAAGGACAAATACTTTTATTATCTCATACATATTCCTCATTATGTTATATCTCTTCTATGACTATTACATATATAATTATATATATATTTTTTAATTCTATGACTATTATATATACAAGAATAAATTTTAATATATATATTAATATTCTTTGTGTCATATATTATTTTTTAAAAAATAAGAAATTAAATTTATTATTTTTCGTGTCATATTGTAGTTGTTTATACAATTATAATTTTTTTAAAAAAATATTTTATTTTTTAACAAGAAATTTTTTTAATATACATATTAATATTCTTTGTGTCATATATTAATTTTTTTAAAATAAGAAATTAAATTTATTATTTTTCGTCTCATATTGTAGTTATTTATACAATTATAATTTTTTTTTAAATATTACTATATTTTTTTAACAAGAATTTTTTTTAATATACATATTAATATTATTTGTGTCATATATTAATTTTTTTAAAAATAAGAAATTAAATTTATTATTTTTCGTGTCATATTGTAGTTGTTTATACAATTATATATTTTTTTTAAAAATATTATATTTTTAACAAGAAAAAATTTAAATATTACATATTAATATTCTTTGTGTCATACATTCATTTTTTTAAAATAAAAAATTAAATTTTAATGTTAAAAGTTAAAAAAAACTAAAACGTTGTTGCTGGGTTTCGAACCCGGGTCTCTCGGGTGTAGGGATGGCGATGGACCGGATTTGGACCGGATCCTCCTCGGTCCAGATCCAGATCCGAAAGTTTTTAGTTTGGTCCAAATTAGGTCCAAATCCATTGGATCTCAAAAAATGAGATCCAAACCCAGATCCATTGGATCCACAGGGTCTCGGGTCTAGATCCGGATCCATAAGTTTTTTTAGCTAACATTAAAAAAAATCTAAATCAATTAAAATTTAAATAAGTTAATTAATTCTACGATAACATGATAATCTATAAGAGCATTACTATCATTAAAAAAAAATCAAACTACTCATGATATTATACAAATATTACAATCATCTATAAAACTATGATCTTCTCTCTAAAAAAACTTTCAAAGTGGGTACTCAATCTCCTCCCTCTTTTCTATTTATTAGATTACTAGTTAAGTATTTCAAGCTCAACAAATAATGTAATGTGATATTTTAAGTAGACTAATATAAACATAATATTTTAGATATGATAATAAAATAATATTTTAGTTATAAAAATTGGCGGATCTGGACCGGATCCGGATCTCAGATCGTAAAGTCCAGATCCAGATCCGTAATTTCTAAAATTAGTCCAAATCCGATCCAAGTCCAATTGGTCCAATTTTTTAAGATCCAGATCTAGAAAAATTGATCTGAATCTACGAATCTGGACCGGGTCCAAGATCCATTGCCATCTCTACTCGGGTGAGAGTCCAGCAACTCACCAACTGCGCTACATGAACGCTTATGTAAACATCTATATTAATATGCTATTTCAATGGGTGCAGCCGGTTGCACCTGCAACTGGTTGCATCCAAATTATCTTAAGCAGTTGGTCTAGACCTTGGGAAAACAATTAAAATTACTAATATAAGTTTTTGTAATATAACTTTGGAGATTCGATCTAATCTCTGACTTTTTATGTGTCCAATTTGCGTTTAGTTTGTGCCACCAATAAAATGATGACTTGTGCCTCCATTAACAATTGTGTGCCTAGTTGGGATTTGCTAAACCCTACTAGAATGTTTTATTTACGATATATTTATTAAATAAAGATATGTATCGTTGTTCTATTGTTGAACACAAATTAGACACTAATTAATACGAAAAAATTAGACATCATATCTATTGGGTATGAGTTTCAATATAATAAGATTTGAAAATCTCGAAATTCTAGCTAAATGATGAGCCTTTTATTATGTAATTGTTTAGTTGAGTTCAACATGTTAGGAACTCAGTAGGCTAGCTAGAGTTCTGTAGCTGATAGGTTCAGTAGAACATTTGTTGTCAGACGGAAGAACTCAGCTTCAAGAAACTCAGTTGGGTATTTTAGAACCCACTGAATCTGCAAAGGAAATCGAGCCAAGTACTGAATATCTTAGAAGAATGTCAGTAGAAGAAAATTCAGTAAAAGGTCCGAGGAATCAATAGATAGATATTCTATCCACGCGATTTAGAAAGCTAATTTTGACAACTGACTCGTTTAATTGCACACTTCAGTAGTATACTGACTTTCGCATTTGAATTAAAATCTGCATTCAAGTGTATTCATCATTCCCCTTTACACCTGAAGGCTCATCTCTGGACCAACAATATCTCATTCAAAATGTTAGGTTCCCATGCCCGTGTGTAAATGGATAAGTAAATGAAACAAAATAAGTAAATCACTATTCAATTAAGCATATGCGACATGTTCAACAACAACCCAATAAACTCGACTAATTGTATTGGTCTCGGAATATGATATTCAGGTGTTTGGGGGAAATTCATTTGATTAAAATCGATTGTGACTTGAGAATAGAAGTTAGTATTATATTGAAAAATACTTACTAGGTGATTAGCTTAGTCGGTTAGATTAGCTTCTCGATCAGTATGGCTGTGATATCAAGTACAAAAATCATCTGCTGACTTAAGTCAGTTGGTAGACTATATGTGTGCGGAATGAGGGCTTGTTCGGGCTGGGTTTATGCAATTAGAAGGAGTCTTACATAAGAACAATTCAAGAATGAACTCCTTCGATCTAAGCTATAAGATACACAATGAAGCTTAAATTGATACCATTCTAGTAATGAAGAACTAATACGAGTGTGTCTATGCAAGAGTTCTTCGTTTAAAGGTTGCTTGTAAGAGTGCTACACTGTATGTATGCTTGATTCATCGAGTTCTCATAACCTTGTTTGAGATAAAGCCTTCATCGTCACAACTGGGATAAGGGCGACAATACCGACTCTGAATGACAATGATTCTTCAAGCCTAGCTCACTTATAATAAAAAAACTAAGTCATTTGCGAAGCAATCTTAAAAATCTACACTTTGAACTAATAAGCTTCCTAACAAGTACTAATCCTAATAGGTCTATACATTAGTCGATTGGTCATTATTTATGATTTTAAAATCTTTCAAAAACATATATATTAAAAACCGATTCCACAAAATTTGGATGAATATATTCCGACTTATTTTCCGTTTACCATAAGATTGAGCTCAAAAGGTTACAAATGTCAAATATGAGCAAACGATATCAAATTATTCGAATTCTAACACTACAAGATTTTCTCTGGTTACTGACAGAATATTCTATCGGTAACCCCATTAATTATTTAAGGACGGAAAAATGGGGTTGGGTCAAGCTTTGTGGGTAAAATTTGCCAGTAGAAAATGTTCGTCAGTAAAATTTCCCAACAGAATAGTCGGACGGTCCAACGGCGAAGTCCTACCGACCTTTCATCGACGGATTTGTGTTGTTAGTGAATATTTCACTGACAAAATTTCGTCGGTGGTTGGCTAGAATAGTATTTCATTTACTGTTGGTCCAGAGAGAAGTCTTCAGGTATGTGGTGGGAGGGGTGAATACACCTGAGTCCAAGTTTCAACTCCAACACGAATGTTAGTATACTACTGAGCTTGCTTGTTGAAAAAATTCAACTTGCCCGGTTAGCTTTCTGATCGCGTGGGCAGAGTGATTCATAATACCTAACACTATCTACTGACTTCAATCAGTTTACAACATACTCAGTACTAGAATGTAGTGCGGGATGTGTAGGACTAATTTTATCGTGTCTTGTTGAAAAACATTATTATTGAAAATTATTTAAGTTATGCTTGTGCGTGTATTCAACTTACTGAAAATCTGATTTAATGAATTTTGCAAATCAGTATTATGCAGAATGAACAAAAAGTCCTTCGTTGGATTTGCTTTGAGTTCGCTAGAGGTTGAATACTTGAGTGCTTGGTATTCCCGATATCTTCATCGTTTGAATCTCGATCTCTATTTATAGTTTTGCTCATGAAAAGATCCGTTGGAGGGGTTTTAGGATTTTGTATACTGGAAGCAAATTTTATGCTTGTATACAATGTGTTTTTGTCCTTACCACTATTTTATTCTCATATTTGATAAATATATATTTTCAAATGTAATCCTTTATCTTATACAAAACTTAGATTTGTGTAGTGTGACAGATATCACAGAAAACTAAACAAATTGGTTGAACTGACAAGATATAAACAGTTATCACAGCTAAGACAACTTGAGGAAAAGTTATCGGTTTAAGCTGCAGTTTAGATAAGAAGTGGCTTTTCTTGGCTGCTTGTGTTTACTGGTATACTTAAGGTGGTGTATTGATGGATCACAGTGAGATGTGTTCTCCTGATTGACCTTAGTGGAGAACCAAGATCTCTGTGACTTAGCTGGTCTTAAGCTTGGTAAGACTTCAGCTGAGTGCATTTGGAATATCTATCACTTTGACCTACTATGGTGAACGTCATCGCAACCGGATGTACATATCTCGGGTCCTAGTAGTCATTTGTGGCTCAGGCTGGTTGTCTGTATCTTGCAATCGTATCCTAGTAAAATTAGTTGATAATATCCCCTGAGGAACTCGTAAGGATTAACACACTAATCCCAACCGGTTGATTACGTTTAGGTGTGTTAATAAGGTCGAGTAGTACTACTCAGGAATATGATACGATGTAAATTAATTTAAGCTGTCAGTGGGCTTAATTAATTAATGAATATTTCTATCTTAAATTTGGGTCTCGATTAAATCTAAAATACAAGTTCATGCTCAAGTTGGGATAAAGGGGGAAGGCTGCACGAATTCTCTAATGGAATGAATCTGTGTTTGTTAATTAATTTTCTCTGGGCAGAGCATAGATAATTAATTAATTTGAGGTCCGACTTTATTTTTTTTATTAGATCCATGATCTGGCCCAATTAGTTGCCTAGTTATTTATTGTCTCTCTGAAATCATTATTAATGGATTAATGCATTTTACATTATTTTATAATGTTATTTATCTAGAATTAATTGGCTCAGCCAATTAATTAATAAATAAAAGTAGCCGAATAGATTAATTTATTATATTATGGGCTAATTGATGTAGAAGCTCATTAGAAGTATAACTAAATTAATGGGATACAAATATTAATATAATATTAGATTTTTGAAGCATATATTTATTAGTATTTTGTTCATAATTAGAACAAACATTCATATTTCTCGAATGCATACGCGCGGTTGAGAGAGATAATATTATTTTTCTTCAGTTCTCTGACCACGCGGAGGGAGAAAAAGCCAGGACACAGATTAAAAGATTTGAAACACGAGCAACAATCAAAGCTCCAACAACATACATGGAGGAAGTTAATCAATTATTTCCCTTCAATTCCATCAAGGGGACCTAGACACATGTCAAAAACGACAAGGATAACGACCATCTTGAATTTGAAAGTTAATGTAGAGATTCTCTCTTTTTCAGTCTTGAGGGTGGCTTTATGTCAGTGCAAGTAGAGTGCTGACAACTTCTCATTATTCGAGGTTGAATGGTGGTTGAGGCTTATTCAAACTCTAAAGCAGATGATGAGTTGACTTCCTCTGATATCTCGAGCACTTTAACTGAGTTGTCATCTACTGTCATTCTTTTGAGATATTCAGTTGTATGCCGATTCCTTTGAATTGAGGTTCAACGTACATTAAGTAGGTTCTGAGCAACCGTACTAAGTCTCCACTTTTGAGCCCGTCCAGTTGACAAAGATCTAAGCTATTGAGTCTATTAGTTACTGATCTCTAGCTAGCCTACTGAGTTCCTAACATACTGAGCTCAACTTAGCTGTTGGGATGAGTGTATGATAAGATTTGAAGATCCCAAAATCCCTAGCTGAATGACGGGCCTTCGATATTGTAATAACTTAGTTGAGTTTAGCTGTTAGAACTTAGTAGGCTAGAGTTTAGTAGTTGTGGATTCAGTAGAAGATTCTGCACTCAGCCGAAGAACTCAGTATCGAGGAAGTCAGTTTTCAGCCATCGACTAACTGAATCTGCAAAGGTAATCGTACCAGCGAACTGAAGTGTTCAGACGAATTTCACTAGAGGAACATTAGATGAAGGTCCGAGGATTCAGAGGAAGTCAACTCATCATACTTTGAGTTTGAATGAGCCTCTTCAACTCTCATAACCCTTAACCAATCAGGAGGCGACAACGCCTTACCTACTCTATCATAAAGCTGCTCCTAGCCGGAAAAAGAGGAAATCTCTACAGTACCTCTATTCAACGTTCAAATTATAATGGACGTTTTCCTTGTCCTATTCGACACGTGTCTAGACTCGCTCCAATGGATCTATTTCACAAATCGGTGACTATAAATAAAGAAGAGTATTCATGCAGAAAGACAACGGGAACCAAAGGTTAAGAACGGCTCATACTCTCAAGCGAACTTACAGTGATATTCAAGCGAAGAACTTGCACTTAGACATAGATCTTCTATAGTTCTTCTCTCTTGAGAATCATTGTTCCCTTTCTCTTTCTAAGCATACTTATTGTAATACTTAATAGCTTAGAACCTCGAAGGAGTTCATTTATTGAACTGTTCTTACTGTAAAAACCCATTCTTAGTTGCAGAAATTCTAGCCTTAAAAGGTTAAGAACGGTACAGTCACTACGACTGTAATTAGATATTTATACTGTGAACAGATTGACTGAGGCTTGCTTAGTATAAGCAAACAAGTGAGAATTTGTCATGTGAATAGATCAACTGAGGTTTGCTCAGTATAATTAATACAAGAACTCCTACTTCGTTCAGGACAGTAGACGTAGGACCCAACGTGTCCGAACCACTTTAAAAATCACCTGTGTTGATTTTAATTGTTGCATAAATTAACTGTTCATTCAACATTCAACTGAGTTTTAATCAAACAAGCATAAAATAGATTTTCACTGAGACGACTCTTTTTAAGGGCCTACACTTCTGGACACAACCTCTGTTGCTGAACTACTATCACTGACATAAGTCAGTAGGACTGTACTCAGCAGGAGAATCTCAGCCCACGCGATCGAGAAAGCTTATTTGGCCAACTGACAAGTTCAGTAGCAATCTTCAGCATCTGCTGACCTTCACTTTCTGAGTTTTAGAATTTTCAGTCAGTTGTATTCAACCCCCCCCCGCGGACACCTAAATCTTACTATCACTAAACAAGAAACCTGAAGCTATTCAGCTGCTCTTCTTGAATCTCTGAAGCTTACTTTTGAAAACTGCTGATTTCGCCTTGGGTGGATCAAGGCCATATACTTTGAAAATGTTGGCTCTGAGGTTCCTGATGGCTTCTTGATCCTCTAGCTAGTTTAGCCTTAGGATTTCCTATACATAGAAAACTTGATCTTGTCCTCGATCCTCTTCTTGCATATATATATTACCTTCAACTGTCCTTGGAGGAGGAAAAACTTTTAATGCGGGCGCTTTTAGTGGAATACCCTTTAAGTCTAGAATAGTCTGAACTTCCGCGTAGAGATCCAATTTATAGATGATAAGAAAATCTTTGAAGAGTTGATCAGGATCTGATGATTTCTCCCATGTCTTCCAGATTTTGAAGCCCTTGATGAAGTCAATTTTGATGTCTTCCCATCTCTAGTTCAGTTTCCATGGTATCCAATTGTCAGTACAAGGGTGTACGATGTTTTTGAGATGGCTATTCTGACCTCCTTATCTATAAAATTTGGATGTTGTCGGAATATCTCTATCCTTTAGTTGAATCCGTTATCTTACTTCTTTCTCAGTTATTTCCCTAAGAGCTTAAAGATCTGCAAGATATAATCTTTCTCTCACTTCGTTGATCTGTCTGGCCTCAACAATCATATCGAGGCCTCTTTCGCAAGCATCCCATAAGGCTTTTTGTTCAGCTAACTATTCTTTTGTCAGCTTTGTTGTAAGCCAATGTTCTTTAGATGTAGGCTCTTCTTCAACTTCTGAATCCTTAGCTTCTGATGTTTTTGACTTCTAAGCTTCTCTTTGGCTTTCCTTCTTTGGCTTTTCCTCTTTGTCTCTTGTCTGCCAAGGAATAATAGACCTGTCCTCTTAAGCACAACTGCGGATACTGTTATCGGCTTCTTCTGTAATTTCCTCTATGCTGCTAGAGCTTCTTCTTCACCAGCTAAATGTTCAGCCTATTTCCTATCATATTCCTATTGTTCCTCTGGGCTTTTAAATTTGGTGGAGGAGGCGGAGGAGTGGGAGAGCGTACAGCTGGTTTCTTGACTTTAGCAGTTGAGCATATAGGCTTGTCTTCCTCAATAGGCTCATCTACAAACTGAGCTATCTCCTCTATTGCTGCTTGTGCTGAGGATTCTTCTACCGATCCTCCAACAATTGAGGCATGAGGAACTATTTGCCTCTCTTGTTCTTTCTCTTTATCTCCCTATTTCTCTCCGTCCTTCTCCTTTCCTTGCTGTCCTTCCCTCCGAACTTTCCCCTGGGAGGGTCCTTTTAGTCGTAAGGGTCAGATCTTCTGCTTTGATCTCTTGTAGTATGTCCTTACTACTTCCTTCCCCCTTTTTGGTATCATCTAATTTCTGCACACAGGTAGAAAGGATGGTGATCTTCTTAGAGAGAGTTTCGACAACATTCTGAATTGTACTGACTCTGGCTTCAACGTCTGATACTGCATCAGTGTACTCTTGCTAGTGTTTGTCATGTTCAGTTTGGATAGTCTGCATTAGTTCAGTCTTTTGTGCAGCATGTTTGTTAAGCGACTCATTTAGGAGTCATGTAGACTCTTCTTGTATCACCTGCACGACATTTGCCTATTCAGTCAGTGCCTTAGAGACACAATTTGTTGCGAATTTATTGCGCTCTTTGGTGATTTACAAGATCTCTATTACAACGGCATACAGTTTCTCAGTAAATGACTTGGCTTGCACTTCGATAAGTTGTTGAAACTGCATTGTAACATCTGTCTTCTAAGCCTCTAGTGTAGTCTTGAGAATCAGTTCAGTATCAGAAACAATAGGAGTACTGATTATCTGTACTTCTAAGGTGAGAGCACTAAATTTTTCAGTCTGGCATGTGGTCTACTGCGACCACTTGATGTGAACATCCTTGACGAGGAGCCTGTTCTTATGCCCTTGTTATAACACCCTGGAATTTTCATTATGTGACGCATATTATCTCATGCATGTTATCAAGTATTTTAGTTCTATAAGTCGCGCCATAGAAAATTGAAATGAAAAAATTAAAGTTTCTATCTTATTTTTCATTAAATCATTGTTGTTTTGTAAATTTATTTTGGATTTTGAATGAGTTTATTTATATCATATTATGATTTTATTGTTTACTGTTGAGATTGAAATCATGTTAGAATTATGACGCTAGAATAATATTTATTTATTTAGTATTTCCTAAACCTTCTAGCATTCTTGAAAGGAAGAGTATTTCAGATTTGTATCAAATTATTAGGAGATAATTTTAGATTATGTTTTATGATTGAAAAAGATATTGTATGTGTGATATACATGTTTTAGGATCAAATCTAATTGTGTTTATCCACATCCTAAATTTTCTATGATTGAACCTCTTATGTGGTAAGTGATAGACTAAATTCTATCTAAATGGTAGAAGTACAAAAATAATTATGGATATAATATATTTGATACCTTTTATGTGGGTATCTATAGAGAATTATTTCCAAACCTATAAATATTCCCTTAGTCGATCATAATAGTCTCTCATAGAATTTTCAGAAATATGTCAACATATCTAAGTTTGTTTCAAGAATTGTTTACATATCTTCCCGTCATCATTTCATCGTGAAAATTTAGGAGCATATTCCTCGGTATTTCTAGTATTTTTATTATGATATAAGAATTTTACAAGCATGATATTTATTTTTTTTAAAAAATTATTTGTAACTTGTCTGTTTTCGACAGCATGTCCATAAGCTTGATAGGAAAATTATTTTCATGTTTTCCTTATGTTGTTTTCGACCATGCTGAATTTTAAGGGGATGTATCATATGTTAGGTCATTTCTGTTCAAAATATAGATTTTTTTAGGACACGGTTATTATAGTTTTCTTAATTTGTTTCCTGTTGTGTCATATTTTTCTACTAGCATGCGTGTAGGTTGAAAAATAAAAATTTTGATGTTACTATTAAATGAAATCTTGATCATGATAAGTTTTACTGTTATGGTATATGCAATATGTTGTTCATGTTATAGATCTATAATTTTTAGGCCAACACTTTTTTGATTTCATTAATTTTATTTCATGAATTGCCGAATTACTCAATCCACGAATGAATTGTCAATAGAAGTAAGATTATATTTAATATATACTTAATTTTGTTACTATGTGGAACCGTTAAATTTCATGTTAATAGGCATATTATGTATAATATACATTATTTGATTATTCTGATCTATGTCTATTTGTGAATTATTGAAATTGTTGATGCATGCATGACATTCTATGTACGAGTCATTAAGATAAACATCCATGTTTAGGACAGGCGTGCAAGACATTACCATTGATATCTTTTATTTCCATTAATTCAAGGTTAAGGTGGGGAATGTTACGTTTATCTTTATTTTATATTGTATTCAATATTTCATATTTTGACGACAGGTATGTAAGTAAGTGGTCTGTGTGGCCAAAATAAAAGTTTATGTGGTGTGTTTGGCCAAGTTCATGTGGTTTGTGTGGCCAAATTGCTAGTTCAAGTGGTCTGTGTGACTAAAATACAACTTCATTTGGTCTGTGTCGCCAAATTACAAGTTCATGTGGTCTATGTGGCCAAATTACAAGTTCATGTTCATGATCTAGTTATTCATGTTTATATTTGATATGATCTATAGCTTGGATAAATGTGTTCCTCACTGAGTCGTCGTACTCACCCCTCCTCATTTTAACATTTTTTAGGAAATGGCTGCCGATACGTAGAGCTGTTGGCGGTGATGGTCACGAGGAGAATTGATCGTGTTTTTGTTATTGCGTTTAGTTTATGAACTTTTTGTTGTTTCTTTTTGGGATGCTAGACTTAATTAATTTTTATTTAAGACTTTCGCTGAGAATGAAAATAAACTAAGTTTTGCCATGATTCTATTCAATGAAAATGTTTTGAAAGAATTAAAATATGCATGGTAAGTATGAAGTAGCGTCCCTTGTTAAATTTTGAAAATTGGGGCGTTAAACATGTTGCTTCAAGCTTTTATTGATCGATTTGGCAGATATAACAAATATATCTTCAGCCTCATAGCTTGACTGACGTAGTTTGTCCTCAGTAGTTGTGATTGGTTGCTTTGTAGAAGAAGTAGGACTAGCAACGAGGGCCCCTGATGAAGGTGGTAGAGGTGGTGCGTCATCATGATCACTAGTAGATTGTCCCTCTGTAGATCCTCCCTAGTCTGCATCCTTGGGTGCTGAATCCTTATCAACATCATTATCATCTTCAGTTTGTGGCTGAGTCTGAATGACAGTGGTCAAGAAAATGAAAAAAAAACGATAGGGGGGCGGGGGGGGATAAAAAAAACAAGTCAAGAAAAATTGCACTCCAGGCTCTCCATAGCCAATCTCTGCTTGCAACTGTTGTTCTTCTGACATCAGCATAAGGACAGTCCTGAGATCGACCGTCTCTTCGAGAATATCCCAAGACAGGAATCTCAAACACATCTAGACCCTAGCCTTAACAGCTATATCAACTAGATCTGAGTGATCTAGTATCTCCGGAATGTATTTAGCGATCTCTTCGACTGCTCTATTATTGGCTCTCTGAACAGTTTTTGGTAAATTCTCTACAGAGTCTGAGACTCTAGTCAGCTGAGCGTCTGATATGATGTGCAGTTCTGGCTGAGTCTCTTCTGTATCGATCCTCTTGACTTTATCTTTTAGAGTGACATCCTCTTTGACAGACTCTGAGTCTTGAATTTTGACGTGTTCCACCACAGTCACAAGCACGTCCTCTTTCTTAAGTAGTCTCATCTTCTCAGAGGGCTGTGGACGAGGCACTTGGGTGATTGGTGTTGAATGCTTATTAGCAATACCTCAGCCTATGGATTTCTCAGCCGTAACTCTGGTCTGAAACTCGATGATCTTCTGATCAAAATATTTGTAGTCTGCGAAGGCAATTTTTTTCAATGTAATCATTCTCAATCATAATGGATACTCCGTTGCCATATAGTAGCTTGCCGATGGGTGAGAGAGAGTAAGAATTCCATCCGAGGTGACGAACTTATTAGATTGAGCATTGAACTCATTCACGAAAAACTCCAGCCAATTGACTTTGACTCCATCATAGGTTGCAGTTTGATCTTGGATAGCTGGTCAAAAGATCTTGCTAAGCTAGTCAGGATATGGAACACTATATATGCTAAGCCTCTATACACTGGTAGCAACTGATTCTTCTCAAAGGCTGCCTTGAATTCTATATCTTTCTTCCCAATGAAGCGGCGAAGATAGGCGATGATTTTCGTCTCCTTGTATCCAATAGGAGAAACGCCTACGTTTGGTACATCAAAGCTCTAAATAAGACGTTGCTAAATATCAAATGGAGTAATCATCAGCTCCCACACATTCGGCGAAACTTCCTTATGAAAGGTTATGCATGAGATATGTTGATGTTGTCACGATGAAGATTGTAGTAGAATTATGTGACTTGTCTGGGCAGCCAATAGTGGGCTGCCTTATGAGAAAGGTCTCAAGGCCGAAAGACGATAGAGCGTTGTAAATAGGCTCCATATACTTGATTCCACACTTCATGAAGGCCATCACGGGCTCAAACCACACTCTATTATTCTGGAGGATGTCCTCCATATCAGAAAGAACAAGTACAACATTTTATGAGGAAGATGTCATTGAAGAGATTCTGCTAAACAAGTGTTTGCACTTGAAAATAGCAGAAATTTACCGAAATTTTAGTGCTTGAACGTAGTAGAAATCTGAATGCAAATATGTGTATGCAATGCACGAAAATTTATCTGTGGTGGAAATAAGTTTTGTTTTGATCAAGTAAGATATATATATATGAGATACGAATATGAAGCAATTTTTCAACAGACGGCTTAGATATGATCTCACTTTAAAATGAACGGTTGAGATATCATGTTATCAACACTAATGATTATTGTGCAGCCTATAGTCTCGACCCACTTATCTATCGCTAATAAAGTAAGGTAAGATGACATGCATTAAATGCGCCACAATCAGTATATGGAAAATCGTACTTTTAATGAAAATGATTTTATTGAAGACATTATTTATGAATTAATGATATACATGTACTGAATGTTAAATGCATAATACTAAGTACTGAATAGGATACACAAACCTGTCAGTAGAACATAGTTGTCAGCTGATACCACTGCGTCGATACTTAATATGTTGGTACCTCCTACTGAATATCTCTTACTGAACGGAGCCAGTAGGATTTAGTAGGCCCAGTGTTACTGAGTGAATCTGGTATCAGCTAGAGGTTTAGTCAATATATCAGCCCTTTGTTTGTCAATGTGGATTTTCTCCATTCTGATATCCTTCTTCTCGACAATCTCTAATGAAGTGATGTCTGATATCCACTTGCTTGCATTTCGTATGAAGAACTGGATTCTGAGTAATTGAAATAACACTGTTATTATCGCAGTAGATTGACACTTTATCTTGATTGATATCAAAATCTCTCATTTATTGTCGAAGCCATAGGATTTGGGCGCAACAACTTCCGACAGCCATATATTCAGCTTTAGTAGTGGACATCGCTACTTAGAGTTGTTTATTTGAAAATAATGATATGGGCTTACTGCCTATGAACTGACAAGTTCCAGCGGTTGATTTACTATCAATTTTGCAACCAGCATAATCAGCATCAGAGTATCCAGTCAGTTCAAGATTTTCATCAGCAGGATACCATAACCCCATGTCAGGTGTTTCTTTCAGGGATCAGATAATCTTCTTCGCCGAGTCAAGGTAACTTTGCTTGGGATTCGCCTGAAATCTCGTGCATACACCTACAATATAAGTTATGTCAGGTCAGCTGGTATTTAAGTATAATAAAGAACCAATAACAACTCCATAATCAGTAGACTTAACGGATACTCACTCTTTGGCAAGATCAATCATCAGATTTGTGTTCATAGGAATCTTGACAGGCTTACTTCGCTTAGTTGATGAAAATTCCCTTCTTAGATTGCTTAACTTGAAGTCTAAGGAAATAGTTCATTTCTCCCATCATTGACATTTCAAACTTCTATTTCATCATCTTCTTAAATTGTTGACACATGGTCATATTTCTAGATCCGAGATAATGTCGTCCACTTAGATCTGCACTAGTAGTGTGTCATCTTCTAACTTGATGCTGAATAGAGTGCGATCTACTGTTCTTTCTGAAAACCTTTCTGAAATAGAAACTCTGAAAGGGTATCGTACCATGCCATGGGTGCTTCTTTTAACCTTTACAGAGCCTTCTTCCGTCTGTATACTTGATGTCTTTGTTAAAATTCGGGCGATTGTTCTACATTGACTTCTTCATTCAGTACGCCGTTCAGGAAAGCTGAACTCACATCCATCTGATATACTTTGAAGCATTGATGCTTTGCATATGCTAGGACTAGACGAATGGCTTCCAATCTAGCGATTGGTGTGAATTCTCATCAATATCTATTCTTTCTGCTTGACAGTATCCTTTGGCAATTAGTCTATCTTTATTTCTAATGATGACGTCGTTTTTATCTCGCATGTTCTTAAACACCCATTTAGTTCCAATGACATGTCGATGCTTAGGTCTATTAACAAGTTCCCAAACTTCGTTCATGATGAACTAGTTCAGCTCTTCTTGCATGGCGATGATCCATCAGCATCGTTCAGTGCATCCTCTATATTCAAGGGTTCTTCAGTAAATAAGAAAAAAGAGTATAAAACACTTTCTCCTTGATAGAATCTAGATCTTGTCTTTACGCTGACTGTTGGATCACCAATTATAAGACCAAAAGAGTGAGCATCAAGCTAAGAACGTATTTTTCTCATTTCTTCTTCTGAAGTTACTTCTGCACAGATAGTAGGATGATTAGGACTTTCAGCCTACTATTATGTGTCTGAAGAATTTCAGTAACAAGGTAGGGATCTACTGAGTCACCCAGTTCAGGGGAATTAAGCTCAGGAACATCATTATTTCCCCCTGAGGTGTTATTCTAAGTGTTGGTCTCAGTTACCACTCGAGTTTCTTCATCGACCTAAGTTACTTGGAATCGATTCTGTTCAGAATCAATCAGTTCGGCTACATTGCTTGTTGGGAGATTATGGATTTTTTCATCATCTAAATCATCATCCCAATAATGCTGGATCTTTTCAATATTATCCGTTGAGTTTAGATCCTATAGCTTGATTCTGACATCTGCAGTATCTTGCCTTGAATTCGGTTGCAAGTTCTTAGTTTTAAACTTGTAAAATATAACATGAGGGCTCCCCCCACGCAAAGTGTCCCGTAGTTAAAGACCCTAAAGGCTTTGCCGACCCTGTAGTATCCTAAGAAAACTCATTAGTGTGACTTGTTATCAAAGACCTTTAACTGATCCTTTCCATTATTCTGTATAAAGCAAGGGCAACCGAAAATTTGACAATATATAATAGATGGTGTTCTCCCTTTCCATAATTCATATGATGTCTTCAGGTGGGCTTCTGTTAATAGAGAGCGGTTTTGAGTGTAGCAGGCTGTGTCAGTAGCTTCTGCTCAAATTTTGATGGTAGTCCTGAGTCTACGAGTAACGTTCTTTTTGCTTCTTTGAGTGTTCTGTTCTTTGGTTCAGCAAGGCCGTTCTGCTGAGGTGTGCGCGTTGCTGACGTGTCACGCTGAATTCCCCGATCTTTGCAGCACTCTTTCATCATAGAGTTAAGAAATTTTGAGCCTGGGTCTGAGCGTATCCTCGTTATTCTGGTATCCTTTTCTACAATGAGTCTTTTCAGTAGTTTTGGCAGTTCAGTCTTTTCATCAGACTTGTTGGCGATTAATATTACCCATGTATATCACGAATAGTCATCTACAATCATAAGAGCTTACTTTTGCCTCTAATTGTAACTAGAGTAACTGGCCCTAATAAATCTATGTGGGGCAGCTGAAGGATTCCGTCAGTAGAGGGTGACAGAATAGGTGGATTGCTCGACTTTTCGCTTCACAGTTTCTATGTCGTTTGAATATCATTGGGAGTCCATGTTGTTCTATCTTGCCAGCTTGTTCATGGTTTTGAAGTTCAGGTGACTAAGTCTTTTGTACCACAACCATGATATTTTGTAAGATGACTTAGACTGTGCAAGAAAGCAGACTTCAAGTTTAGCGGTATTCTAATCTGCAACATGAATATTCTTTCCTAGTGATACTGATAACACGATTTTTTGTGTAGATTTATCAAGAACATCATAGAAACCCGCATCAAAAGTGACTCTATTAAGTTTATCACGAAAAGGATATTATGTTGAAGTCCTTCAACATATGTTACTCTAGGAACTGTGACGGTTCCGATATTCAATGTTCTGTATCCCCTTTTGTATCCTTCTGAGCTGTTCCCAAACTCAATTGTGGGTCCTTCTTGTTGAACACAATTGATCTGTAGTTTCTTCTGGTATATCATGTGCCTTGAACATCTATTGTCCATTACCCAAGGGGCCTTATGTACCTGGAAAACAAAAATAAGTTCAGGTACCCTTTAGGTTCAGGTTGGGTCCTTAGATGTTAGTCACTTTTGGAACCCAAATCTTTCTGACAACCCTAGTGGTTTCAGATAGCTTCTTTCCTTTGTTGTCAACAAATCTCAATACAGAATTCAGAGATGCTAACTTCTTGACTAACTGAGGTTCAGGAGTCTTCTTCTTCTGAACCGTGGGACTTGTTCTGACTTTGTGCTTATAATTGTATGATCCATATTGTGCTAAATGTTTCCACTTTGGTCAACCATATTGTTCAGCCCATCTGACCATCTTGATTCCCCCTGAATTTGATTTGGGTGTTCTGAGACATGAATCTCTGGTTAGTTATTGGTAGCTCAGCTGAGGTGCTTTCATCTTTTGTTTATTCTTGGCTTGGGGTTGCGGAGATTTTCCTTATTCTATTTCCGCTTGAACAAACCTCTCTGTTAGCCTATCCGAGCTTTTGAGCGTTGAAGTTGAGGCCTCATTAATGTATCCAAGTCTTCCCTTAGTGAAGGCCGGTCTTTGAGTTCGTAACATCAATTCAAGCTTTTTCTCTTGCTCCAAGATATTGCTCAGTCTTTAAGGTTCTCCAGATCTCATCACTTTTCCTTAGTGCTTCCTAGTCAGGTTTGACTTGAGTAAGCTTCTGGTTTAGACTGGCAGTTTCAGTATTTTTCTCAAAAATGACCTTGTTCTAAACTGAGATCTGATCTCCTTGCTGTTGAGACTTGATCATTAGAGAATTGATCTTTTCCTTTTGTCTCACAACAAGTCCTTCTAACTCAGTAGAGACCTGACTTTTCATGGAAAGTGTCTAATTTTCAGCTTTTAGGAGTTCCAGCTCTTGAAGTGTCTTACTAAACTGAGTGCTCCTCTAAATTTGTTCTTCTAAGAGATCTTCATAGGCGAGAACCATGTCTAGAGGTTTTCCTGCAGCAAAGCATGTGTCATGTGTGCTTGGTGAAGAGGGATTTATATTGAAATTAGACTTTACCTTAGCATCTTCTCCGACCATTAGACATAGTTCAGTTTCTTCTTCAACTTCGATTGCTACGAATCCGGCTTCATCTGCTGATGAGTCAGTGAACATTTTTTCGTCACTTGTGCAATCAGAAATCTCCCTCATTTTTTTGTCACTTGTACAATCAAAAATCTCTCTCTGGCTATATAGGATTGTTGCCTTTTCTAGGCAAATTTCTTTCGTTTGACCTCCCGTTCAACTCTTTCAGTAGCTGAGAGCTCTGGACAGTCATACTGCTAATGTCCTATCTTTTTGCAGTTGTAGCATGATGAGATTCTGTCTTCTCTTCTAAGTGTGTCATTTGTTGTATTGGCAGTAGTCACAGTGTTCCGGCATTCAGTTTGAGAGTTAGACTCTTCTTTCTTTCTATATTTATCTTTCTTACCATGAGAGTTTTTGGAAACTCTCTTCATCTTCCTAAGTTTGGTCTTTTTCTAGTGATACTTTAAGGCTAGAAGGGCATATTTTGTAGTGAGATCATTATAGTAGGAATAGACATCGTGCTTGCTGCTGATTGAGTTGCTGTTGAAGGACTAGCTCCTGATGTGCAGACTATTACTTGTAGGCATGATCCATTGAGATGTCAGCAGTAACACTAAAGCTAGGTTGAGGAAGACTGTACTTGAACTCTTCAGCTTTGAGTTCTGACAATATAAAATCAGGAGTAACAATGTGAAGACCTGAACGTCTTAAATAAGTAGCAAACGAATACCACTTTGGCCTAGTTAAAGCCCGTAAGATCTTAGTGTTCATCTCCTTGTTGGTGATTGTCTTTCCCATTTCGTTGATAACACTACTCTGATTTGTGAATCTAAAGTTGAAGTCATCAATTGACTCTCCTGGAAGCATGCAAAATACTTCAAACTTCCGTAGCTCCAATTGTAGCTTGTTTTCTTTGATCCGCGGAGTCCCCTGACTCAGTACAATAAGAGCATCCCTATGTTCCTTCGTAGTCTTGCAGTCATGCGCCCTTCCGAGGTATGGGTCACTGAACGTCGTCAATATGGCATTTCTAACAACTCGGTCAAGTTGTGTAGCTTTCTTTCCTCTGGCGTGAAGAGGATTTTATCCTTTGCAACCTTTTTTCTTACTCTGGCACCTGTTCCTCCCGCAACTACAAGTTCGACGCTGTAAATCATTGGAATCATCGGTCCTTTTTCAAGGACTTCCCTCATGTTGTCATGTAGTGAGGTTTGATGCGCCGCCATTCTTACACACCATACTGCATAATTGTCAACTGAGAACATGTGTACCATCCGCATACGTGACATATGAGACATCCTGATAATACAATATAGGATGTAATGAAAAAAATGAAGATGTAATGAAAAGCATTTTTCAAGGTCTGTTTGAGTAGACCGCTGTATACAGAAAAACGGTGATTAGAAGAACACCGCTCTGATACCAATTGTTAGTCTAGAGATGAGTCTTCTGGTGTAGGGGGGGAGGATGAATACACTTGAGTCAAATTTTCAACTCAAACGCGAAAGTCAGTATACTACGGAGCTTGCTTGCTGAAAAAATTTAGCTCGCCAGGTTAGCTTTCTGATCGCCTGGGCAAATATTCAGAATATCAAACACTGTCTACTAACTTCAATCAATCTATAACAGACTCAGTACTAGAATATAGTGTAGGGAAAGAATTCCATAGCTTAGCGATCGTCCAAGAATACGATCTTTTCGACTCGGTCCAGAAAAGGTCTTCTGGACTGTTCCCGTGCCCAAGCTTCCAACTCTGAATGGACGGAGATGCAAGAAAGCTCACGACTAAAATCACTCGGACTCACGCTTTTCCGACACACACAACTAAAGCCAAGTTATGAAGAAGTGGCCCCTTACCCACTATTTATAAGGGCTTGGTCAAAGCCCTAATAGGCATTTGACCCCCAAGCCCATCCAATAGTAAAAGGGGCCACTATACCATTACGAATTGTTTTGGTCCATTACAGGATGTTGGGAGATGATTCAGTAGTATAGTGTTAGAAGATTTGAGTGATCCCAAACCCTAATTTGATTGGTGAACCATAAGTTGTAACAGTAATGCCTTGTCTCTGAGAGTTTAGACTCAGTAGACATTCTTTTAGCAAGGTTTAGGTACTCAGTTCTATCTGCTGACTCTTCAGTAGACTATCAGCCTCAGTACCATGGAGTAAAGACTCAGTAGTGCTGGACTCAACAGGAGTAGCATACTGAGAGGTATTTATACTCAGTAGTGCTGGACACAGCAGGAGCAGCATACTGAAAGGAGTTAGTAGAACTGGACTCAGCAGAAGCAGGTTACTGAACTCAGAATTGACCTTCAGTAGAGTTGGACTCAGCAGGAGTATACTACTGAACCAAGGTCAGACTCAGCAACGGCCAGACAGTCTCCTTGACTGTCAATGATCTTACTTGTTAAATCAGTAGAGTCATACAAGGTATTCAGAGAAGTCAGCTTCAGATTTGCCTTGAAGTATGTATGTCTCAACTGCTTTCTACACCTCGACCAATGACGAGCAGCCAGCTGTCCACTTTCTGATTAAAGTTGAAAGCCAACTTATTTCCGGAAATGGAGGGAAAAGACTTTGCCAGATTTCTTTGAAAAAGTCGTTAGCTACCCAAAAGAGAGTGACACATGGATCGTCGTCTCCAACGGATCTTTCCATAGCTCACCTCTATAAATAGAGGGAAGAATTCAAATCGAAGCTCACCTAGAAATCAAGAACACACGAGCGATTACGAGCAAATACCTACCGACTCAAGCTTTCTGCATGATCTTCAAAGAATTACTTCAAGGGAAAGGCGACATTCTTGCTCAAGGGAACCAAGCTGAATTAGAATCAATAGCCTCTAGTATCCAAGTGATTGAACACGAACCTAAAGAACTTATTCCTTACTGTTCGTCACTCTTGAAGCCACTTTCTTGTTCCCTTCCCTCTAACCTAAGCTCAACTGAATATATCCATATCTTAGATCGAAGGAGTTCATCCTTGAACTGTTCTTAGTTGAAAAGAACTCCTTCATAGTTGGAGAGTTTGTCAAACACTTCAGTTTGATACTTGTAAACTGAGACTTGCTCAGTATAATCCTCAAGAACAGTGTTTGTCCAGTGAACAAACCGACTGAGACTAACTCAGTATAATAAAATAGCATCCGGATCTTTTTGGGACAGTGGACGTAGGATTGTTGATATCCGAACCACTTTAAAATTGTTGTGTTCTGTGTTCTGTTTTTACTGTTGCATTGATTTCTGTTCATACTGAAAATTATCTTTCAAAATCATTCAATTGTGTTTCAGCAAAGCTTAAAAGATTGCACTAATATACTGAAATAGTTTTAATAAAAACGTTTTCAAACTCATCTGAATTGGTCCTACACATTTCCGCACTCTACTGAACTCTTACTGAACAGTACTGAATTCTAACATCAGTCAGCTAGCAGGCATCAGTATAGTTAGTCACTCTGTCCACGCGATTCAAAACAACTTATCTGGTCTACTGAATTTATTCAGCAAGGCACTCTCCTGAAAAGGACCGTTCGCATTTTAAGTTGAGATAGTTTTCAGGTGTATTCACCCCCCCTCTACACCTGAACAATTATATAGGGACCAACAAAGGACCAAACAATTCCAGGTAATTAAGTGACCTAGTGAGTCTGAGAGAAAATGTCGCATATGACTAGGCATATGTTCGGGCTAGACCAGGGACCTAATACAAGAAATAAAGTCGGGCCTCACGTGAATTACTTTTCCATACTCAGCCCAGAGTATTATTAATTCACAAACATAGATTCATTCTACTGAAGAATCTATGTTGACTTACCCCTTTATCCCAAAAGTTGAGTCAAGGCTTGTATTTTTAACATCATTTGAGCCCCATATTTAAGATATCGAATATCCATTAATGGATTAAGTTTGCTGA
The DNA here is from genome assembly GCA_028984105.1 of Lavandula angustifolia. Taxonomy (NCBI): domain Eukaryota; kingdom Viridiplantae; phylum Streptophyta; class Magnoliopsida; order Lamiales; family Lamiaceae; genus Lavandula; species Lavandula angustifolia. The sequence goes on along the minus strand of CM054814.1, from coordinate 27,524,933 downwards.
CTACTAAATACAATTAATATCTTATCCTTGAGTAGTACCACTCGACCTTATTATCATACTTGAACTTGATCAACCTGCAGGGTTTAGTATGATAAACCTTTCGAGTTCCTCAAGGGGATATCATCAACCCTATAATGGGATACAGATGCATAATGCAGATAACCAGCCTGAGCTTCATGCAACAGCAGTCACCCAAGATACAGAGATATACGGTCGCGATGACCCTCAACCATATTAATCAAAGTGATAGCTAGTCGCGTGCACTCAGCTGAAACCTCATCAAGCTTAAGATCAGCTGAGTCTCCGAGACCTTGCTTCACATGGGTCAGATAGAAGAACACGTCTCACTGCGATGCATCAATACATAAAATGTATCAACATAGACAAGTGACCAAGACAAGTCACTTCTTATCTACATTGCAGCCTAAATCGACAACTTGTCCTAAACTTGCCTCGGCTGTGATAACTGTTTATATCTCACTAGTTCAACCAATCACTACAGTCTTTTGTGTTCTACAACACACTGTATGATCTAACTCACGTGAGATAAAGGACTAAATTGTGCAATTATAATAATCAAATAGGAAAATAATAATAGTGGTAATAAAAAACATTGTATACAAGCAAATACGTAGACTGCTTTCAATATACAAACCCAACAATTCTCCCACTTATACTTAAAGCAAATCTTAAGTATACATTGTATCTCAAAATATAACTACTAGTTATCACTTCTCCCACTTATACTAAGATTTCTGACTAAGTGGGGGGCAGTCGACACAAGCCTAAACCTCGAACGTGCGTCTCGAAGGGCTCTTGTGGTAGACTCTTAGTGAATAGATTTGCTAGGTTATCCCCGTTTCCTATCTTCACAATCACCACGTCTCCTCGGCGTACGAATTCTCGTATAATATGGTACTTACGCTTTATGTGTTTAGACGCCTTATGTGATCTCGTTCCTTAGAGTTTGCAACTGCACCAGAGTTATCACAATATATTGTGATATGCTTAGGCAAACTAGGAACGATCTCGAGATCTAGGAGGAAAGCCTTGAGCCAAACTGCCTCTTTAGAGGCTTCTGAAGCTGCAACATACTCTGCTTCCATGGTAGAGTCAGCAATACACTTTTTCTTGACACTTCTCTATGAAATGGCTCCACCTCCAAATCTAAACACATAGCCCGAGGTAGACTTCTTTTCGTCTCTATCTGCTTGGAAATCCGAATATGAATAACCCACAGGCACTAGATCATCAGACTAGTAAACAAGCCTATAATCTCGAGTCCGTTTTAGGTACTTGAGAATATGCTTGAACGCAATCCAGTGAGCCTGTCCAGGGTTAGACTGATATCTCGAGACCATGCCAACGGCATAACAGATATCTGGTCTCGTGCATAACATAGCATTCTTGAGACTTTCGACAGCGGAAGCATAATGAACTAGTCTCATGTCCTCTATCTCCTTCGGTGTCTTAGGACACTGATCCTAAGATAGAGGAACACCGTGTCTGAAAGGTAGCAATCCTTTCTTGGCGTTCTGCATGCTAAACCGAGCAATTACAGTATCAATGTAGGATGTCTAAGATACGCTTAACATCCGTTTCCGGCGATCTCGGATAACCTTGACCCTAAGATGTAAGCAGCTTCTCCTAAATCCTTCATCTGAAACTGTTCGGATAACCATATCTTTATGTCTGACAACAACTTCAAATTGCCGCCAATAAGAAGAATGTCATCTACATAAAGTGCAAGAAAAACCACGAATCCATCGACACAATAATGGTACACACAACTTTCGCTTTCAAACTGGACGAATCCAAAAGACTTGATCACATCGTCGAAACGAATGTTCCATGACTGGGAAGCTTGTTTAAGTCAATAAATAGACTTTTTAAGCTTCCACAGAAGATGCTCTTCGCCTTGCTTCACATAACCTTCTGGTTGCCGCATATAAATGTCCCTACCTTCTTCAAGGTAACCGTTTAGAAAAGTGCTCTTGACATCCATTTGCCAAACCTCTAGGTTTATGTGAGCAGCTATGGCTAGGAGTGTTCTGATGGACTTGAGCATCGCTACAAGCGAAAAGGTTTTCTCATAATCGATACCTTCTTTCTGAGTGAATCCTTTCGCCACCAGCCTGGCTTTAAAAGACATGACCTCTCCATTAGGACCTCACTTTCTCTTGTATACCCACTTACTACCAATGGCCTTGCAGTCAGGCGGTAGCTCAGTGATCTTGTATACATCTATAGCACCTATGGACCTAAACTCTGAGTCCATAGCGATTTTCCACGATTCTGCATCTTGATCTCCCACTACTTCGGCATAGGTCCAGGGCTCGACTACATCTATTTCGTCTGCTGGGAGAGGATCCGAAGTCTCTCTCACGAACATGTAACGATCAGGTTGTATAATAACCCTCCTACTACGCCTAGCGATTACTGGCTCTGTGTCAACAGATTGTGCAGTTACTGGTTGCAACATTTCTTGCACACTTGGCTCGTTGAGTGAAACTTGATCACCTTGAATTTCTTCAAGGATAACATCGATTTTGGACTTGTGACTATTTACATAATCCTGTTCAAGGAATCTGGCGTTGGTGCTAATAACAACCTTCTGATCCTTAGGAATATAAAAATAGCCACCTTTCATTCCCTTAGGATAGCCTACAAAGAGCATAGCCTCAGATCTAGCATCCAACTTGTCGGGTAGCTTGTGCAGCACATATGCTGGACTACCCCAAATCCTTATGTGGTTGAAACTGGGCTTACGCCCAAACCACAACTTGAAAGGGTCTGAGATACTGACTTGGATGGCACTAGATTCAGCGAATATGCTGTTGCGTCTAACGCATATCCCCAGAACAAAATAGGTAGGGTTGCATAGCTCATCATCGATCGAACCATAACCAATACGGTTCGGTTCCTTCTTTCTGGCACAACATTCTGCTGAGGTGTACCTGGTGCTGTCAGCTGGGATGTAATCCCTCATTCTTTCAAGTAACTCTTGAACTCGTGGCTGAGGTACTCGCCACCACGATCCGATCGCAGCGACTTGATACTAGCATCTAACTTCTTCTCCACTTCCGCCTTATATTCCTTGAATTTCTCAAAACATTCAGATTTGTGGCGAAGAAGAAAAATATACCCAAATCTTGAGTAATCGTCAATAAACATGACGAAGTACTAATAACCTCCACGAGCTTGTGTGAACATAGGTCCACACAAGTTAGAATGAATCAATCCCAACACATCTTTGGCTCTATTACCCTTTGCAAGGCATGGTCACCATATTCCCCTCCAAGCAGGATTCGCAGGTTGGCATTAGTTCAACTTGGAGAGACTCCAATGATCCATCTTTCACCAACCTTTGAATCCTATTCAGACTAATGTGCCCTAGTCTAAGATGCCAAATATATGTTTGATTCTTCCTAGAAGATTGTTTCCTCTTCTTAGGGGTTCATGATGTAGTTGCAACATAAGAACAAGGTAAATGTTCGCTAAATATAGTATAAAGATCTTCTTTTAATGTGCCACCGCAGATGAAATCATCATTTCGCATGAAAGAAAACACTATCATCAAAAATTGATTTATACCCATCCTGCTTAAACAATTTACTGACAGAAATAATATTCCGCCTAAAGTCTGGCACATACCGAATGTTTCTTAATAATAGTACTTTATCTAGAAAACACAAAGATAAATCTCCAATGGCGAGTGTAGGAACTCTCGATCCATTACCTATGGAGACCACCACCTCGCCATCATTCGAATCTCTTGTCCGCAGTAACCCCTGCAGGGAGTAACAGACGTGATAAGTTGCCCCCGAATCCAGTACCCATTCATGGGTAGAGGAGGAAACCAATACAGTCTCAGTTGCTAGAGCGATTCAAGTACCTTTGTTCTTTGCATTGAGCATAGGGCAATCAGCCTTCCAATACCCATCCTTGCCGCACTTGAAGCATTTGCCCTTCCCCTTAGGCTTAGTCACGCCTCCGGAAGGGCCCACATGCTTGCTCCCACTGTTTGACTCGGACACTCCACCCTTGTTGCCCTTTTTCTTGTTTCCACCTTTCGGAGGAAACTTTGGGCCCCTAGAGCTGGAGGTGTTCAGGACTTGTGCATCTTTGCCCATTACTCCCTCCGCTGCGACCAAGTCGTTGGTTAACTCGTTAAGAGTATAATCCCTCTTTGACATCACAACGCTGAGACAAAAGTTCTCAAAGGACTTGGGCAAAGTATTCAGGATGATATCGCACTTAACCTCAACCTCGATACCTCCTCCGAACAAGTCAAGCCTGTCAATGATATTTATCATGTGCATGACATGATCGTGCACAGAATTGGCCTCATCCATGCGACATCTTAGGATGTCCTGCAAGATGTTGAACCTACCAATTCTATCAGTCTGGCCATACACTTCCTCGAGATTTGCCCAAATATCGCGTGTATTGGCGAAAGACCGATGATGCAGCTATAATGCGGGTGACATGAGCAACATAATCATGGTCTTAGCCATGTTATTTGACCGTTCTCATGCCTTCATTGCATCCCGCTCAACATCAGTTGACTAATCAGTGAGATCGGCAGGTTTGTCCTCAGTAAGGACAAACATATGTTCCTCAGCGATGAGAAGATATTCCAAATTTCTTTTCCACTCAACATAATTATTATTCCCAGTTAAGGGATTCTTGGAAAATGTGTGAATGATGGGGTTAAGTGACATATCTGAAAAATAAATAAATAACACGCATGTAAGAAAACAATCGCACAAGAATTTCCTAACAAAACAATATCGTAACCCTTTGATAAAACAATATTAATTTGAAACCTCGAACAACCCAAAGATCACAAGTGCAAGCCACGTGGGTGGACGTTTACCCGTGCAACCCCTGACCATGCTATAGACCTAGCACTTTAATTATATTCCATGTCAAATTTATATCCTTATGACAAATAGAATTAATAATCCGATATTAATAGACCATGTCACTATTAAACACGAGGGGAGGGACTTCGGAGAAGTGAATTGTACCCCCGGTGACATCTAAGCATTGACTACTCAATTTGACACAAGACAATCAAATTCTCGAAATTAGTACCTCACGAAGAACATACCACTTTCAATTCGATTTCTATAGCCATCTTATACTAATTCTATCTTCCAGAGCACTTACGAAAAATTAAGCACACAAGCCACGTGGGTGGAGGTGTACGGCCTAACTCCCACTACTCAATAGTATTGGAATATTTTTGTAAAAAACCTATCTGACAAACTTATGAATAAAGAAGGCAAGGAAGCCACGTGAGTGGACGTTTACCCACGATCCCCATCACTTTGTCTAAGGTCCAATTGGTGGAGGTCTATTTTGATAATTTAATTAACCTTAAAATTATCAAAATTATATTTGCTTAGTCTTTTGCTTCAAAAGGTTTGTCGAAACTGGCTCGCAAAAACACGTAATCCCTAAAGCATAAACATTCTAAGAACATTTAATAAAACATGCTCACAGAAAATTAACTCATGCTTTATAATACGAGTTAAAGCCCCAATTTCATGATTTCCAAGCACAATTAATAAAACAATTAATCATGCTAAAACATGAAATTAAAAATCCAAGACATAAATAAAGCAGATAAATAAATTTCATCGTCGGGCCCAAACACATAGAAAAATAAAATCTATCTATTACATGGCCCAAACAAATACATGTTGTTGGGAGATGATTCAGTCCCACCACAAATTGTTGGGAGATAACACAGTATCCTAGTGTTCTGAAGATTTGAAGATCCCAAAACCCTACTTTGACTGAGGAACCATTCCGTTGTATTTTCTTGTTTTGTCCCTGAGAGTTACACACTCAGTAGACACTCTTCAGTTCGGTTCAGGCGCTCAGTAGACCATCAGCCTCAGTACCAGAAGAAGAAGACTCAGTAGTACTAGACTCAGCAAGAGCAGTATACTGAAAGGAGTCAGTGGAACTGAACTCAGCAGGAGTAGTTCCTTGAACTCAGAGTTGATCTTTAGTAGAGCTGACTCAGCAAGAGTATGCTACTGAATATAGATCAGACTCAGCAACGGCTGGACAGTCTTCTCACTGTAAGGATTTATTAAGTCAAATCAGCAGTCATACGAGGTATAAAGAAGTCAGCTTCAGATCCACCTTGAAGTGTGTTTTGTCTCACATACTTTCTTCAACCTCGAACAATGACGAGCGGACAGCTGTCTACTTTCTGATTAAAGCTGCAAGTCAACAACTTTCCAGAAATGGAGGGAAAGGACTCTGCCACCATACTTTGAAAGAGCCGTTAGCTACCCAAAAGAGAGAGACACATGGATCGTCATCTCCAATGGATCTATCCATGTCTCTGCTCTATAAATAAAGGGATGATTTCAAATTGAAGCTCACCGAACAAAAACCTAAAAACCGAAGAACACAAGAGCATTCACGAGCAACTCAAAACGACTTAAGCTTTCCGCAAGAACTTCAAAGAGTAATCTCTAGCGAAAGGCGACATACTTGCTCATAGGGAACCAAGATGAACCAGATCATAAAGCCTCTAGTATCCAAGCGACTGAATACGAACCCAAGTCTATACTTAACCGTTCGTCGCTCTAGAAACCACTTTCTCGTTCCCTATCCCTCTAACCTAAGCTCAACAGATCTTATCCATAGCTTAGACGAAGGAGTTCATATCTGAACTGATCCTTATTGTAAAGGACTCCTTCATAGTTGGAGAGTTTGTCAAACACTCTAGTTTGATACCTTGTAAACTGAGACTTGCTCAGTATAAATCTCAAGACCAGTGTTTGTCCAGTGCACAAACCGACTGAGACTAACTCAGTATAATAAAATAGCCTCCTGATCTTTTGGGACAATGGACGTGGGATTGTTGGATCCAAACCACTTTAAAATTGCTTGTGTTCTGTGTTTTTACTGTTGCATTGATTACTGTTCAGACTGAAAATATTTCTAAAATCATTCAACTGAGTTTCAACAAAGCTTAATCGATCGCACTAATATACTGAAACTGATTTCTTAAAAACATTTTCAAACTCAACTGAATTTGGGCCTACACATTTCCGCACTTACTGAACTTCAGCTGAACGGTACTGAATTCTGACTTTAGTCAGCTAGCAGGCCTCAGTGAAGTCAGTCACTCTGCCACGCAATTCAGAACAACTTATTTGGTCTCATCGAACTTGTTCGAAGCGGCACTCTCCCCGAAAAGGACTGTTCGCGTTTTAAGTTGAGAAATTGTGTTCAGGTGTATTCACCCCCCCCCTCTACACCTGAACGTTTAATCTCGGGACCAACAATTTGTATCAGAGCAGGAGTTCTCTAAGACTCTTGTTATTCTGAAACTGGTCTACTTGAACGTATCCAGAAAATGTTTTCACTGCATATCATTCTTCATTCATATCACTATTTTCAATGTCTGATATGTCAGGAATCTGGATGGTACCCATGTTCTCAGTAGAGAACTACGGGGTATGGCGAGTCAGAATGGAGGCACATCTGACTTCCCTCCACGACAGCATGACAGGGGTACTGGAGGATGGACCTATCGTTCTTATGGTTGATAGTGTCGTAACTCAGGACCCAACACAAGGAGGAGGCATGGTGACCGGGAAGAAGATCCTTAAAGATAGAAGTCTCTTAACCCCTGAGGAGAAGAAGCTTCACAACTTAGACCGGGTCGCCAGAAATGAAATACTGACCACCCTAAGCGATTCATATCTCGGGAGAGTTCAGGACTACAACTCCGCGAAGGAACTCTGGGATGCTCTAGCGCTACTGAGTCGGGGGACTCAGAAGATCAAAGCAAACAAACTAGCGCTGGAACTTCAGAAGCTGGAGAGACTGTCTCTCATGCCTGGTGAGACGATTGAAGATCTTAACGTCAGATTCACGGATCTGATGAACACCATCAACGGGCTGGAAAAGACGTTCTCCAACCGAGAAACGAATCTCAAGATTTTGAGGGCACTGCCAGAAGGTCATTGGAATCCCTTTGCTACTTTACTGAGATATTCTGATTAAGATATTGTTACTCCTCACCATATCTTTTCAGAACTTAAAGCTGAGGAGTTCGAGTTCGGTATACCTCAAAGGAAGCAGCGAGCTGAAGCTGACACCCAAATCGACCATGCTTTCAAAGCATCAGTCAGCACAGTGGCTCCAGCGTCTAGCAAGGCTTAACCTTCACTCAGTGACATACAAGAAGGAAACCTGGCTAAGAAGTACGCGCTGCTTACCGTAAAGTATCAGAAGGAGAAAGAGAGGCGCAGAAAACTCTCAAGAGTCGTCAGAGACTCCAAGGGTAAGTCTGAGTATACACCTAAGCGCACTCCTGACTCACATACTTCTGACTGCAGGAAACAGGAGGACTCAGCTCAGTCGAAAGACAGCGAGAGCAAGGAAGAAAGAGTCACCACTTGTTACAACTGCAAGAAGCCAGGACATTATCAATATTATTGTCCTGAGCTCAGTACTGCTGAGAGAGCAGCACGCAAAGCTCGAAAGGAGAAGTTCATCAAGAAGCGTCAAGCATATGTAGCTGGTGAACTCTCAGACGACTCAGATGAAGTCGATTCCTTCATGGATTCTTCAGATGGTGAAGCAACATTCATGGCCGTAGAGCTTGAAGAAGATGCTGAAAAGTGTCTCATGGCAGGAGAAGAGGATGAGGTAAACTCTCACGCTCCATTTAACTCCTCTTCACACTGCACATACGACACTATTTCAGGTGCAGATGAGACTCTGGACGTCGCAATCACATATGAAGAACTACTCGATGAGCAGATTAAGATGAGCCTGCAGTTCAGTAAGATTCTTCAGGAGTTGGATACCCTGAAAATAGAGAATCAGAGACTTTCTCAGGAGAGTCAGGTTGCTACTGAGTCAGAAGGACTTGTGTTGAGACTCAGGGAGGAGATAAACTCTCTGATGGCCAAGTCTCAACTTCAAGAAGATCAAATCTCAGTATTGGCCAATGACTTGACTCAGAAAGATGCTGAATTAAGTCTAGTGAAGCAAGAGTTGTCAGGAGTTCAGACTGAGCATAAACTGCTGAAGAAAAGCGATGATGTCTGGAGGAATTTGATGACAGAGCGATACATGGGCGCTGAAAAGAAGCTTGAGGCCATGCTAGCTAGCAACAAGCCTAAGCACTACAAGGAGGGACTTGTATTCAGTCATGAAGCCACCTCATCTGCCCCCGTACGCTCAGAAAACCGGCTTGCTGATAGATTTGTTCAAGGGGAGACCATCAATGCAGAAATTTTAAACCCCATAGCCAAGAACAAACAAAAGATGAAGGCACCTACCTCATCCCAGTTATCAGCATTCTGACAAGAAGATCAGTTCCAAATCACCCCAGTTCAGTCAAAGGGGAACCATCAAACTTAAGTGGGCTGATCAGTATGGACCTCCGCAGCTGACACATCCAGCTCAGTATAACTATGACCCTATAGTCAGGAGAGGACCTGAAAGTCAGAAGAAGAAGAAGAAAGTTGTGCAGAAGGCAAAGGTAAGTAGTCCACCAATTCAGAAGATCAGGACTCTTGAACCTGTGAAGCCTCAGAAGTCAGCATCAACCAGTCTAGTGGTCAAATATGTTGATCAAATTGGGAAGAAACTGTCTGAGACCACCAGGGTCGTAAGACAGATTTGAGTTTCCAAAACTAACATCTAAGGACCCAAAATAAAAAATAAAGGGTACCTAAATATAATTTTGTTTTGCAGGTGCACAAGGACCCCTGGTATGTGGACATCGGATGCTCAAGACACACGACATACCAGAAGGACCTACTGAAGAATTATAATACTGAAGAAGGACCCCGAATCCAGTTTGGAGACAACGCAAAAGGCTATACCCAAAGCTATGGAACACTCAGCATTGGAACCGCACCAGTTCCAAGAGTATCATATGTTGAAGGACTTCAGCATAACCTTCTCTCTGTTAGTCAATTTTGTGATAACTGGAATAGAGTGATATTTGACGTTGGTTTCTGTGATGTCATTGATAAATCCACAGGGAAAACAGTGTTATCAATTTCGCGCAAAAAGAATATCTATGTAGCTGACTGGAACTCAGCTGAACCTGAAGCTTGTTTGTTGGCGAAGAACGGCAACAGAATGGGGTGGCTCTAGCACAGAAGACTTAGCCATCTCAACTTCAAGACGCTCAACAAGCTAGCTAGAAACACTCTAGCAAGAGGGCTGCCGAATGAAGTATTCAGCAAAGACACTCAGTGTGAAGCATGTCTGAAGGGAAAGCAAACAAGGAATCAAAATCCACCTGTTCCATCTCCTTCCACTGATGGAATACTTCAGCTGCTACATATGAATTTATTCGGTCCAGTCTCTCCGATGACGATCAGAGGCAAAAAGTATGCTTTAGTGGTCATTGATGACTACTCGCGCTACACATGAGTCATATTTATTGCCAACAAGTCTGACGTCAAAATAGAGTTACCAACGCTTCCAAAAAAGCTCAGTATCAAGAAGAACACCAAGATTATAAAGATACACTCAGACAGAGGAACTGAGTTCCTGAATTCGATGGTGGAGGAGTTCTGCAAAGCTGAAGGTATAGAGCATGAGACGTCTGCCGCGCGCACGCCTCAACAAAATGGGGTTGCTGAAAGGAAGAATAGAACACTCAAAGAAGCAGCAAGAACCCTGCTTGCAGACTCAGGACTCCCAACAAAATTCTGGGCAGAATCAACTGACACTGCATGTTACACTCAGAACAGATCTCTACTGACTAAGCAGCATAAGAAGACACCATATGAATTATGGAACGACGGGAAGCCTTCTCTATCTTATTTCCAAATTTTTGGGTGTTCGTGCTTTATCCACAATAATGAGAAGGATCAGTTAAAGGCTTTTGATAGCAAGTCAGACCAGGGAGTCTTCTTAGGATACTCTCGGGTCAGCAAAGACTTCAGAGTTTTTAACTACTGGACCCTTTGCATGGAGGAAAGCTCTCATGTTGTTTTTAAGGAGTTTGCTACTGAAGATAGGAGCAGGAACTCTAAATCAGAGTCTGAGGACATCAGTAAGTAGCTACAGGATCTGAGCTTGAAAGATAAAGTTGAAAAGATCCAGCTGTGTTGGGATGATGATTCAGAAGAGGAAACTGAAGATAAGTCAACTAAATCTCAGCCAGAAGCAGAAGTAGCTGAACAGATTGACTCTACTGAACAGAGTTAATCCCAGGTAACTCAGGTCGATGAAGAAACCCAAGTGGTAACTGAGACCTCTACTGAGGATAATAATTCAGGGGGAACAGATGAAGTTCCTGATTTAAATGCCCCTGAACCTGGTGACTCAGTAAACCCAACTCTAGTAATTGAATTGCTTCAATCTCAGAATTGTACAACTGAAATGCCTAACTCACCTACTATCTGTGTTGAACAAATCTCAGGTGAAGAGTTGAAACATCGTAGATCGTGGCTGGATGCTCACACCTCTGACCTGATTATTGGAGATCCTTCAGCAAACGTAAAGACAAGATCCAGATTCTGTCAGGGAGAAAGCGCATTATATTCCTGCTTCTTGTCTACTGAAGAACCTCAGTCAGTTGAGGACGCACTTAAGGATGCTGATTGGATATTAGCTATGCAGGAGGAGCTGAATCAGTTCATGAGAAACGAAGTATGGGAGCTTGTTGATAGACCCCGACATCAACATATGATTGGAACTAAATGGGTCTTCAAGAACAAGAGAGATGAAAACAACGTTATAGTAAGGAACAAAGCGAGACTCGTGGCAAAAGGCTACTGTCAAGCTGAAGGGATAGATTTCGACGAAACTTTCGCTCCAGTCGCAATTGGAGGCAATCAGACTATTCCTAGCCTACGCAACACATCAGGGATTCAGAGTTTATTAAATGGATGTGAAGTTTGCGTTCCTGAACGGCGTGCTGAAAGAAGAAGTCTATGTAGAACAGCCTCCCGGCTTTCAGCAGGGACATCAGGTCTACAGACTTAGAAAGGCTCTGTACGGGTTAAAACAAGCACCCAGGGCTTGGTACGATACCCTGTCTGAGTTTCTTCTTCACAAAGGTTTTCAGAAGGGCATAATAGACCGCACATTATTCAGCATTTGACTGGAAGACGACATTTTACTTGTGCAGATCTACGTAGATGACATAATCTTCGGATCAAATAACGTCATCATGTGTCAGCAATTTGAGAAAATGATGAAGGATAAGTTTGAGATGTCAATGATGGGAGATATGAATTATTTCCTCGGTTTTCATGTCAAACAATCTGAGAAGGGTTCGTTCATCAATCAAGGCAAATACACTCGAGACCTCATCAAGAAGTTCGGTTGCACATCCGGCAAACCAATCAAGATCCCGATGAACACGAACATGAAAATTGATCTTGATAAAGAGGGAGTATCAGTAGACCACACTGAATTTAGTGCTATTATTGGTTCATTATTATATCTGACTGCTATCCGACCTGACATAACTTATGATGTAGGTGTCTGCGCTCGATTTCAGGCGAATCCTAAGCAGAGTCACATGGACTCAGCAAATAAGATTCTCCGCTATCTCAGACGAACACCTGACATGGGTTTATGGTATCCAACAAATAACAATATTGAACTAACTGGTTATTCTGATGCTGACTATGCAGGATGTACAATTGACCGAAAGTCAACTTCTGGAACTTGTCAGTTCCTTGGCAGTAAGCTGATTTCGTGGTTTTCAAAGAAACAACATTCAGTAGCGACGTCAACTACTGAAGCTGAATATATGGCTGCCGGAAGTTGCTGCGCCCAAATCCTTTAGCTGAGACAGCTGCTACGCGACTACGATGTTACTCAGAATAAAGTATCGATCTTCTGTGACAGCTCCAGTGAAATTGCAATCACTCAGAACCTGGTACTTCATACTAGATGCAAGCTCAGGACCCAAGGATTATGCTACTCAGGCAACTCAAACCCCAAGCGACATCATTAAGGAAATTGTTGAGTATGCAGAGGAGGATTCAGAAGAGGAAGAAGTCCCTCTACTTCCTCTAGAGCAAGGGAAAGGAAAGAAGGTACTGAAGCTACCTACTCCTCCCAAAAAGAAAGGAACCAAAAGGTTCATAACTCCCGAGGAAGAAGCTCAGATAGCAGCTGATGAGAAGCTAGCTAGGGAGATTGCCGAGGCTGAGGCAGCCAACAAGCCAAAGAAAAAGCCAGCCAAAGGCAAAACAAAAGCTCCAGCAGGGGGAAGGAAGCCTGGGACAAAGCTTCCCCTGAGAAATCTGAAGCTAAGTGATGAAGCAGATAAGAAAAAGAAAGAGATCAGCAGCAGCAGCAACAATCTGGTCAGTAGGGTACTTTCAAAGAGAAATCTTCAACACCTGCTGACTCAGAGGAAGAAGAGCATGTGCCTTCCTATGTCCCTTCTAAGCAACAAGAGCAAGAGATGCAGGAAATATGGGATCAGATAGAAAGGTACATAGGCAGAGGAGCTGAAGCCAGACAGATTGATGCAGCAAGAGAAAGGCTCAGACTTGCTGATCTAGAAGCTCTAAGGATTAAAGCCTACAGACCTCAAAATCCATAGATGGCCCAGGGTTGATGATTGGATGCCATGGGAACGGACTCAGAAGTGGGAGACCCTGAAGGCAGATTATATCATGAGATTCTACTTTTGGAGATACTGGCCTGATATGCACAAGTCCATTGCCTGTGCTGAATGGCTTCTGAAGACTGATCCAGAGATTTATGCAAGAGTCCAGAAGGCCATAGCTGAAAAGATTGATGTCAGGTCCCAGCTCCAAGACTTATGTCTCCCCCACTGACGCTTGATGGTTCTTTACATTTCGGGGTGATTGAGAAGGAAATCAAGGATGCTGCTCAAGCCAAGAATCTAGATGAAGTTGAGCCTGCTGACATGCCTGAGATACTGAAGCTGAGAAGGGTCACTTACATAATGTATGGACTGCCACTCCTTGAAGCAAAATCAAAGGACTTCAAAGATCGGATTCAGCAGTTCAGGAGATGATAGATAGCTTCTTGTATTTATGTTCTTTCTTTCTTAGAATAGCAAGTCTGATGTACTGTACTGACATTTATCCATATATAATACATCACTGTTATTCGGCCCTAATAATTCCTTATTGTCTACATGGCCCTGTTTCTTTTATGCTTAACACTCAGAATCACTCAAGTGATTACTGACTCACACACTCACTGAATATTTAAATAGGTCAGTTCTTATCTTGTTAGATTCTAGTTTAACAGATTACTTATAGGGGGAAATTGTTGTTAGAAAGGGGGAAATTGTTGTTAGTTTTCTGTATAGGTTCTGATATTTCTTCCCTGATTCCCTCAGTAGTTTAGAACATGAAGAACAACTCCACTGATTCTACTTGTAATACTTGTAAGGAGCTCTATTTCTGATAGTTATAGTGTTAGGTTTTGGCATCATCAAAGAGGGGGAAAATGTTGGGAGATCATTCAGTCCCTCCACAAATTGTTGGGAGATAACTCAGTAGCCTAGTGCTCTGAAGATTTGAAGATCCCAAAACACTAATTTGACTGATGAACCATTCCGTTGTATTTTGTTGTTCTGTCTCTGAGAGTTACAGACTCAGTAGACACTCTTCATTTTGGTTCAGGCACTCAGTAGACTATCAGCCTCAGTACCAAAAGAAGAAGACTCAGAAGTACTGGACTCAACAGGAGCAAAGATATCGAAAGGAGTCGGTGGACCGAACTCGCAGAGAGTAGTTCATCGAATCGAGTTGATCTTCAGTAGAGCTGACTCAGCAGGAGTATGCTACTGAATATAGATCAGACTCAGCAACGGCTGGACAGTCTTCTCACTGTCAGGATTTATTAAGTCAAATTAGCAGAGTCATATGATGTATAGAGAAGTCAGCTTCAGATCCACCTTGAAGTCTGTTTTGTCTCACATACTTTCTTCAGCCTTGACCAATGACGAGCGTCGAGCTGTCTACTTTCTGATTAAAGCTGCAAGTCAACAACTTTCCTGAAATGGAGGGAAAGGACTCTTCCACCATACTTTGAAAGAGCCGTTAGCTACCCAAAAGAGAGAGACACATGGATCGTCGTCTCCAACGGATCTATCCATGTCTCTACTCTATAAATAGAGGGATGATTTCAAATTGAAGCTCACTGAACAAAAACTTAGAAACCGAAGAACACAAGAGCATTCACGCGTAACTCAAAATGACTAAAACTTTTCGTAAGAACTTCAAAGAGTAATCTCCAGCAAAAGGCGACATACTTGCTCATAGGGAACCAAGCTGAACCAGATCATAAAGCCTCTAGTATCCAAGCGACTGAATACGAACCCAAGTCTAAACTTAACCGTTCGTCGCTCTAGAAGCCACTTTCTCCTTCCCTATCCCTCTAAAGTAAGCTCAGCAGATCTTATCCATAGCTTAGATGAAGGAGTTCATATCTGAACTGATCCTTATTGTAAAGGACTCCTTCATAGTTGGAGAGTTTGTCAAACATTCTAGTTTGATACCTTGTAAACTGAGATTTGCTCAGTTTAAATCTCAAGACGAGTGTTTGTCCAGTGCACAAACCGACTGAGACTAACTCAGTATAATAAAATAGCCTCCTGATCTTTTGAGACAGTAGACGTAGGATTGTTGGATCCGAACCACTTTAAAATTACTTGTGTTCTGTGTGTTTACTGTTGCATTGATTACTGTTCATACTGAAAATATTTCTAAAATCATTCAACTGAATTTCAGCAAAGCTTAATCGATCGCACTAATGTACTGAAACTGATTTCTTGAAAACGTTTTCAAACTCAACTGAATTTGGGCCTACACATTTTCGCACTTACTGAACTTCAGCTAAACGATACTGAATTCTGACTTTAGTTAGCTAGCAGGCCTTAGTGAAGTCACTCACTCTGCCTCGCGATTCAGAACAGCTTATTTGGTCTACTGAACTTGTTCAGTACGACACTCTCCTGAAAAGTATTGTTCGCGTTTTAAGTTGAGAAATTTTGTTCAGGTGTATTCACCCCCCTCTATACCTGGACGTTTCATCTCGGGACCAAGACATGTCTTCGAAAAACGAAGCCCATAGATAAAGAAACGAGACGAAATGGACTGCTAGATGCCGAGCTTCCACGTCAGCGCCATGTCAGCGCCGCATCAGCACCACGTCAATACCTCATCTGCACCACATCAGTGCTGGTGCTGACGTCAGCGTCGTCTTCAACACAGCGGGAGAGAGAGCACGCAACAGGCAGCGCCTCCGCCCTCGTCACCCCCGCGCCACCGATCTAGCACCACCGATCGTCGCCGTGCATAGTGCCACAATCTGCCAGACCCGCCGCGCGAACCAGATCTACGATCACATTGGCGGCGCCTCGTGCAGCCCGAGCCTCCACTGGCCCCCAGACAAGCTGCCGACGTTGCCGAATCCAGCTACTGGTTCTTGCCGTGAAAAACCGTGAGATCTGGGTAGATCTGAGGCAGGCCATTATGCGACGCCACCGCGGGTCGCGCCTTTACCGCCCTGCTCACCGTTGCATGCTGCAGCTCGTGTCCGCCTCCCTTCAGCCACAGCCCAATTTCGATGGGTAGCTCTGGTGGAACTCAATTGCTCCAATCAAACCTCTTGTTCTCATCGCCGACAATAAACCAATCTATAAATCCAATTACATAATCAAAGCAGACACTTAATATTGACATTAGCCTTAGTCTACTCGTGGATTTATCTCACGAGATTACATATCCGAGATCAAAACAAAGTGGCACACATGCCATCCCATAAATACGAACACAACAACGACGAACAAGAAATTAAAACATACATATAATTGAAAAGAACGCAGAGCTAGGAACAAAAAAAACCGAGCTCTGATACAAGTTGTAGGGAAAGAATCCCATACCTTAGCGATCATCCTAGAATACGATCTTTTCGACTCGGTCCAGAAAATATCTTCTGGACTGTTCCCGTGCCCAAGCTTCCAACTCCGGATGGACGGAGACGCATGAAATCTCACGACTAAAAACAATCGGACTCACGCTTTTCTGGCACACACAACTAAAGACAAGTTATGAAGAAGTGGCCCCTTGCCCACCATTTGTAAAGGCTTGATCAAAGCCCTAATGGGCCTTTGACACCCAAGCCCGTTCAATAGTGAAAGGGGCCACTATACCATTACCATTTGTTTTGGCCCATTAAAGGACCAAACAATTCTAGGTAATTAAGTGAGCTAGTGAGTCTGAGAGAAAATGTCGTATATGACTGGACATATGTTTGGGCCAGACCAGAGACCGAATACAAGAATTAAAGTCGGGCCTGAAGTGAATTAATTTTCCATACTCAGCCCAGAGTATTAGTAATTCACTAACATAGATTCATTCCACTAAAGAATCTATGTTGACTTACCCATTTATCCCAAAAGTTGAGTCAGGGCTTGTATTTTTAACTTCACTTAATCCTCGTATTTAAGATATCGAATATACATTAATTGATTAAGTTTACTGACTACTTAATACAATTAATATCTTATCCTTGAGTAGTACCACTTGACCTTATTATCATACTTGAACTTAATCAACCTGCAGGGTTTAGTATGATAAACCTTTCGAGTTCCTCAAGGGGATATCATCAACCCTATAATGGGATTCGGATGCATGATGCAGATAACCAGCCTGAGCTACACACAACAACACTCACCCATGATATAGAGATATTCGGTCGCGATGACCCTCACCCATAGTAAGTCAAGGTGAGAGCTAGTCGCGTGCACTCAACTGAAATCTCATCAAGCTTAAGATCCCCTGAGTCTCCGAGACCTTGGTTCTTCACACGGGTCATATAGAAGAACGCGTCTCACTGGGATCCATCAATACATAAAATGTATCAACATAGACAAGTGACCAAGACAAGTCACTTCTTATCTACATTGCAGCCTAAACCGACAACTTGTCCTAAAGTTTCCTTGGCGGTGATATCTGTTTATATCTCACTAGTTCAACCAATCACTACAGTATTTTGTGATCTACAACACACTATATGATCTAACTCACGTGAAATAAAGGACTAAATTGTGCAATTATAATAATCAAATAGGAGAATAATAATAGTGGTAATAGGAAAAATTGTATACAAGCAAATACGTAGACTGCTTTCAGTATACAAACCCAACATATATTGCGGAATGTGTAGGCCCAATTTTATCGTGTCTTGTTGAAAAATGTTATTACTGAAAAATGTTAAAGTAATGCTTGTGCGCGTATTTAGCTAAACTGAAAATATAACTTAATAAATTTTGCAAATCAGTTTTATGCAGAATAATTTATGCTAATAAAATAGTAAGAGCACATACAATTTTTATGGTTGTTCGGATACGCAAGATCCTACGTCCGTTGTCCTGAAATAAGTACGAGGTCTTGTATTGATTATACTGAGTAAGTCTTAGGCGATCCGTTCACCGGACAAATCTCTAGTTATAGTCTTAGTGACTTTACAAGGTTGAGTTTCTCCAACTAAAAAGGTGTTCTTACAATCATAACACTTCGACAAATGTGTACTCCTTCAGTGTCTAAGCGTATGATCTATCAAGGTTAGCTCAGAATAGAGAATGTGAACAAGGTATCTCTAAAGAGAAGAACTAAACATATCTTCTATCTATGCCCTAACTCCTTAGCTAGATTTGCTATGTGTTTGCTAGTGGTTGAATACTTGAGTGCTTGGTGTTTTCGGTCTCTCCATCGTTTGAACTTCGATAGCTATTTATGTCAATGTAAGTACAAAGTTGGTAGCTCCTCATTGGTCGAGGTTGAATGGTGGTTGAGGCTTGTTCAAACTCCAAAAGTGTATGCTGAGCTGACTTCCTTTGATACCTCAGACACTTTAGCTGAGTTGTCCTCTACTAACATTCTTCTGAGATATTCAGCTGTATGTCGATTCCTTTGAACTGAACTTCAACATGCATTCAGTATGTTCTCAGCAACCGTACTGAATCTCCACTACTGATTTTGTCTAGTTGACAAAGATCTAAGTTACTAAATCTATCAGCTCCTAAACTCTAGCAAGCCTACTGAGTTCCTAACATACAGAACTCAAGCTATTATAACATGTCGTTCATCATTTAGCTAGGGGTTTTGGGATCTTCAAATCTTATCTTGTACTGAATCATATCCCAACATTTACCGACATAATTATCCATCGGTAAAGACACTAACCGTCATTTCCATCGGCATCCTGTTGGGAAATTATTATTATTTTTTTTTGTTTTTGTCGTACCCAATTCTCAACCACCGTATTTATCAATCCAATCCAATTAAATGTTGTGGCTTGGGAGTGTGAGAGAGAAGTAGTGATGTATAGTTCAATTAGTATTTAAAAACTGACACATTGTATCCAAAAAAGTTTATTTTAGTATAAGTGAGAGAATTGTTGGATTTTTGTATACTGAAAGCAACCTTTTTGCTTGTATACAATATGTTTTCTTTTCCACTCTTTTTATTCTCCTATCTGATTAATTACATTCCCGCATGTTGGTTCTTTATCTTGTATAAGAGTTAGATTGTGTAGTGTTTTGTAGATTATAGAAGACTGCATAATTGGTGGAACTAAGAAGATATAAACAGTTATCACAACTTAGACAACTTTAGTATAAGTTGTCGGTTTAAACTGTAGATTAGATAAGAAGTGGCTTGTGTTGGGTGCTTGACTATACTGGTACACTGAAGGTGGTGTATTGATGGATTATCAATCACTTTGACTTGTACAGTGAATGTCATCACGACTAGATCTACGTATCTTCGGTGATAGTAGTAATTTGTAGCTGAAGCTGGTTATTTGTTATTGCAACTGGATCTTTCACGTTTGAGTTTGAAATGAAGTCTGGGTGCTTCTTGATAGACCATCACACCAGCATGTCATTAGGATAAAATGTTGCATCAACAACAAGCGAGATGAAAACAATATCATCTTCAGGAAAAAAGCTCGAATAGCTAAAGGGTATTGTCAAGATGAGGCAATAGATTTTGATAAAACATTAGCTCCAGTAACAAGATTGGAAGCCATTTATCAATTCCTAGCCTAAGGTATTGATGGAAGAAGACTACGTGGAACAACCGCCTGACTTTCAATAGGGACATAAGGTGTATAGACTCAGAAGAGTTCTATATGGGTTAAAACAAGTGCCCATTGCCTGTACAATAGCCTTTAAAGTTCCTCCTTCAGAAAGGTTTTCAGAGAGGAATGATAGATCACACACTTGTATTTAATATTAGGTCAGGAGAAGGTATCCTACTTTTGCAGATCAATGTGGACGTTATTATCTTTGGGTCCAGAACCGTGACCTTGTGTTAGCAATTCAAGAAGATGATGAAATAGTAGTTCGAGATGTCTATGATAGGAGAAATGAACTATTTCCTTGGACTTCAAGTAAACAATCTAAAAGATGGAATACTCATTACTCAAGAGAACTACACTCGAGACCTCGGTAGTGAATCCAGCAAACCAGTAGTTGGTCCAGAGACGTGCTTCAAGTGTTGGGGGTGGGGGTGGTGGGGGGTGAATACACCTTAATACAAATTTAAACTCAGACGCGAAAGTCAACTTTAGTTGAATATTGCTACTGAACTTTGTCAGTTGGCCCGATATACTTTTTCGATTGCGTGGGCTGAAAATTCTCCTACTAAGTACAGTCCTACTGACTTATGTCAGTAAACAGTAGTTCAGTACAAGAGTTGTGTGTGGAAGTGTAGGCCCTTAAAATAAATGTCTCAGTTGAAAATACATTTTTATGCTAGTTTGATTAAAACTCAGTTGGATGCTGAATGAACAGTTAAATCAATGAACAGTAAAAATCAACAAAATGATTTTTAAAGTGGTTCGGACACACAGGGTCTTACGTCCACTGTCCTGAATTGAGCAGGAGTTCTTTTATTAATTATAGTGAGCAAGCCTCAGTTGATCAGTTCACAGGACAGATACTAACTTGTTTTCTTATACTGAGCAAGCCTCAGTCAATCTGTTCGTAGTACATATATCTACTTATATTCGTAGTGACTATACAATTCTTAACCATTTAAGGTTAGATTTTCACCAACTAGGAAGGAGTTCTTACAAATAAGAACAATTCAAACGATATGAACTCCTTCGAGTTTCTAAGATATTGATTTTACAATACGCATGCTTAGATAAAGAAAGAGAACAATAATTCTCTAGAGAGAAGAACTAAAGAAGATATCTAAAATTTATGAGCAAGTTCTTCGCTTGTATGTTGCTTCTAAGTTCGCTAGAGTGTTTGAGCTTTGTACGCTTTGGTTCCCGGTGTCTTTCTGCATAACGACTCTTCTCTATTTATAGTCTTCGATTTGTGAATAGATCCGTTAGAGGGGTTCTAGCCACGTGTCGAATAAGATAAGAAAAATGGCCACAAATAATTTGAACGTTGCGTAGAGGCACTGTAAAGATTTCCTATTTTTCTGGCTGGGAGCAGCTTTATGACAGAGCAGGTAAGGCGCTGTCAACTCCTTATTGGTCGAGGTATATGAGAGTTGGTGAGGCTCATTCAAACTTAAAGTACGATGAGTTGACTTCCTCTGAATCCTCAGACCTTCGCCTGATTGTCCTCTATCGACATTCGTCTGAACACTTTCAGTTGCTGGCACAATTTTCTTTGCAGATTCAGTTGGTCATTGACAGACCAACCGACTTCCTCGATACTGAGTTCTTCGGTTGAGTGCAAAATCTTCTACTGAATCCACAGCTACTGAACTCTAGCCTACTGAGTTCTAACAGTTGAACTCATCTAAGCTATTACAATATCGAAGGCCCATCATTCAGCTAGGGGTTATGGGATCTTCAAATATTTTTCATATAGACTCATCCCAACAATTTCCCCTTTTTGATGATGCCAACAACTACTACTGACTATGCTAAAAAGAATATTACAAGATAAAAAAGGCATAGTATCATAGCAATAATATCAAATAAATGTCAGGCATGCTAAATTTCTCATTAAAGTGAAGTATCAGAGTATTAACACGAATATAGAGCAATGTCACATAACTGAATTTCTCATAAAGAGAGGTATCTATGCATTATCAGGCTGACTATCTATCCAACACATAGAAAATAATATCCCACAAAATAGAGAAGCATATTCCCCCTATCATAATTAATATAATTTCCCCTACAGCAGAGAAAAAGCAGTTTCTCTTAAAAAGTATCTAAGAACTGAAACAGAGAAACATATAAGCAGATACGTGAGGGTGTGAGCTGATTACTTTAGTAATAATCAGTATTGTTGAATGAAAAGTACACAACCAAATGAGAATGAGTAGTTGTCGAAGGCCAAAAGAAAAGACATGTCATATATGTGATAAAGAGATTACGTTTACATGACATTCTATTCTAAAGCCTAGAAGACTGTGGAGACAGTCAGCTGGACTTTTTCTTGAAGAGTTGCATCCGAGCTTTGAAGTCAGCAGACTATTTCTCCGGAAGATCAAGGCCATATGCTGAATATACGCGCTCCCTCAGGGCCTTAATCTCTTTCTTGCCTTCTTCATCGTGTTTGTCCAGACATTTTGCTGTTGATTGCATGAAAGATCTCTTCCTCAATCTCCTTCTTGCATATATTGCCTTGATGCGTCATAGGAGGAGGTAAGGTTCTTAACTGCGGTGCTTTGAGAGTCTGACCGGACTGTTCCAGAATAGTTTGAATTTCAGCATAGAGTGAGGAATCCATATGTTTCAAAAAATCTACAAATACTTCTTCAGGATCAGATTTCTCCTTGAGTATCTTCCAGCAACAGAATCTTTTAATAAAATCGACTTTGATTTGCTCCCATCTCTGGTTGATCTTATAAGGCACCTACTCATTAGTCCTTTTGAATATTACTGTCTTCACCTCATTGACAGATACCCTTCTTCTGTAAAACTTTGAAGATGAAAGGATACTTCTGTATTTCTCAGGAACTCCCTCACCAGCTTCCTTATCCGTTATCAGGCTTAGTGCCTCCAGATTAGCAAGATGAATTCGCTCTCTAGCTTCTCTAATCTGTTTGGTCTCAGCTATTCTATACAGTCCTCTTTCACAACTATCCCATAATTCTTTCATCTCTGCTTCCTGTCTCTTCGACAGTTCAGTTGTAGTGATAAGCTGTACATCTAAGTCGCTTGGCACAGCTGATTTAGATTTGAGAGATGCAGGCTTCTTAGCTTGTTTGGACTTAGTCGGAGTCTTTGCCGGGGACCAGGTTTGCCTAGGCTGTACTGATCGAATTCTTGTAGGAACTAGAGTACGGATTAGTACACCTTTCTTGGCCTTGGTCTTCATGGCATCTTCCTTCTCAAACTCACGCGCAAGCTGTTCGTCATAAGCAATCTGCTCTTCGCGTGTTTTGAATTTGAGCTTCTTTGGAGGAGAGGGAGAGGGAGAGGTTGGAGCTTTGCCTTTAGCTTTACCTTTGGTTGTTGTTGCTGCTGATTTCTATAGTAGCTCTTCTTTAGGTAGAGCTTCAAAATACTGAGCCACCTCAATGATGGACTCTTCTTTTCCCTTTTCTTCCCCCTTGCTTATTGTTGTTGCGCTGGGACCTGCCTCTTCAGATTTTAAGGGGTCAGTAGTTGAGGAGATCTACTACTTTTCCCCTTTTTGGCATCATCTATAATCGTTGCCAAGGCGGTCACTTTGTTGTTTAGCCCCTCAATAGATATTTTGATAGAGTTGAGAGAGGCTGCAACATCTCCAGCTATGTCTGTATATGAAGCCCATCTCTTGTCATGCTCTGAATTTATGGCTTTCAGTAGAGCTGTCTTGCAAGCGTCGATACGCTTGAGATATGTCTCCACAGAATCTACGACTTCCTTCTGAATCTGTGTGCATGCAACATGTTGTTCTACAAGTGCCTTAGCGACACTTTCAGTAGCGAGCTTATGTCGCTCCTCTACTGTCTTCGGGACTCGATCTGTAGCAAAAGCCATTTCCTGAGAGAATGTCTTGGTCTGATTCTACAAAATGATATGAAATTAAGTCGTCAGATCGGTCCTTTGTGCCTCAAGTTCTTTCGTGAGGATTGCTTCAGCATTTACTTCAGTAGGAGTGCTAATCCTCTGCACTTCCGTAGATATGGTACCCGACATCTTGGTCTGAGCCTCTGTGAATTGGCTCCATTTGGTGTTCACGTCTGCCGCGAGAAGACGGTTCTTGTGACCCTAATGTTTGATACACTTATTATTAGAAGCCATTACCAGATCCCTAATCTCAACAGCCTGATATCGAGATTACCGCTTCAACTGAGATTGGGATGGTGTAGGGATGATTGCGCCTAATTCAAGTGGAGGTGGTGGCGAGTCGTCCCTAGGAGATTTTCCCTCAGCAGATCCTCTCTGGTCTGCATCCTTGGGAGGTGAGTCGCGAAGAGAGTCAGCCTGAGTCCCGGGCTGATCACATTGCCCCTTCAAACTCAAGAGCGTTAGCATGGCGGCACGAAGATCCTCCATTGAAGCTATGTCAGCTGGCTCACCGTAGCCAATCTCCTCTCGAAGAGTCTGCTCTTCTTTAGCCAACTTAGAAGCAGTCCTTAGGCAAATCATCTCTTCCCGCAGATCCCATTCCAGGAATTTCAAATGCATCTGATCCCTAGCTCTGACGGCTATATCCATGAGATCTGAATGGTCTAAGATATCGGGAATTACATCGGCAACATCCTTAGTAGCTCTGCTCTGAGCTAGAAAAACTGAGGTGGGAATAGAGGAGGAGGAGTCAATAGGTGGAATGTCAGCTTCAGCTAGAAGGTCTGATTGAGTCTCCTCACTTAGAATCCTCTTAAGTTTCTCTCTCAGAGTCGCGTCCTCCTGACATGACTCTGAGTCCTGAACTGAGAAAGGCTCAGGAATCACTTCAGCGGCTTCAGGCTTCTTCAACGTTTTTCTATTATTCTGCTGAATTTGTTGAGGAGCTTAAGAGATTTCCAGGGGACACTTATCATGTAGTCCCCGTCCAATAGACTTTTCAGTCGCTGCTGCACTGGCGAACTTGACATTCTTCTTGTCAAAGAAGTGCATGTCAGCGAAGGCCGCATTTCCCTTTCATTGATCTTCAATCCAAATGGACACCTTGGTCCCATACAATAACATGCCCTTCGGGATCATATGCATGGAAGTCTTGTCTTCGCCATACACAAACTTCTAAGTCTGGGCCTTTAAGTCTGAGATAAAGAATTCAGTCGAGTTCACCTAAACGCCATCTACTATGGCCATCATAATCTAAAGTCTGATCCTAAGCAGCTGATCGTAGGATTCGGCTAAACTAGTGAGGATGTGGTTGACGATGTATGCCAATCCTCGATATTCAGTGAGGATCTAATTTTTGATAAAAGTTGTATTAAATATAATATCTTTCTTGCCAGTGAACAATGATAGGTACTTGTTGACCAACAACTCTTTGTACCCTATCGGAGAGATTCCAGCAATGGGAAGATTAAAACTATTTTGGAGGCAGTCAACTATATCAAGCTCAGCAATGTCTTCCACCCAACCTTTGTTATTCGTTGCTTGCTGGAAACTAAAACACGAAACATGCTATTTATCTTCTCCCTTGTGGATGTTGAGGAAGAATTCAGCAACCTGCCTCGGAAAACAGTGAATGGGAGCCCTAGTCAGAAAGATTTAAGGTCGGACGACTGAAGGAGATTAAATATCTTGTCCATGCTCTCTACTCCGCAAGATCAGAAGGCAAGAATCGGTTCAAACCAAACTCTCTTGCTGTGGATGATGTCCTCCATATCGGACGGGAGCACCACAGCTTTCTTAGGGAAGGACGCCATTGTAGATGTATAAAGAGTAAGTTAGTATCAGATTCAGTTTTAGAGAAGTTTACCGAGGGAAATGTGCTTGTGCATGCAAGATTTTTAAGCAAAGAAATGAACGGTTTCTACTCATGTGCGGTTGAGATTAATCAGTTTTTAAAGTGTTAGATGGCTCATATTAAATGTTAAAATAGGTTATGATTACTGTGCCGCCTATAATCTCAACCTACTTATCCTATCACCAAATAGGTAAGGTGAAATGACATGGATTTAATGCGCCACAGTCAGCATATAGAATGTCGTGCATTAAATGAAAAAGACATGCTTAATAATGTACAGTGAACATTAATGGCGGGAAATAAATGTTATATCATGCTGATCACGAAATGCTGAATAAATACTCATAACCTGTCACCTACACATAGTAGACAGCTGATATCACTTTGATGACACTGAGCATTTCAGAATTACTGAGAGTTTGTTCCCCCTCACTCAGTACCCTCTGGATCGTCTTACTGAATTAAGTCAGTAGGATCCAGTAGACATAGTTCTACTGAGAGATCATTGAATCTGGTCTCAGCTAGAGGTTTGGTCAGGAATCAGCTCGTTGCTTATCCGTGTGGATCTTTTCCATTCTGATATCCTTCTTCTCGACATGATCTCTAATAAAGTGATGCCTTATGTCCACGTGCTTGCATCGAGTATGTAGAATAGGATTCTGCGTGATTGCAATTACACTGGTACTGTCGCAGTAGATAGGCACTTCATCATGATGAATGTCATAGTCTCTCAGTTGTTCTCGAAGCCAGAATATGTGTGCGCTACAGCTTCCGGAAGCAATGTATTCAGCTTCATTAGTGGACGTAACTACTTAATGTTTTTTCTTGGAGAACCAAGATATCAACTTACTGCTGAGGAACTGACAAGTTCCTGAGGTAGACTTTCTGTCTATTCGATATCTTGCATAATCACCATCAGAATAACCAGTCAGTTCAAGTTTATCATCAGCAGGATACCATAATCCAACATCAGGTGTTCCCTTTAGATAACGAAGAATTTTCTTCGCTGAATCTAGATGGCTCCGTTTGGGATTCGCTTGAAATCTCGCCAATACACCTACAACATAAGTTATGTCATGTCTGCTGGCTGTTAGTTATAATATAGAACCGATAATAGCACGATAATCAGTAGAGTTTACATATACTCCCTCTTTATCAAGATCTATCTTGAGATTGGTATTCATGGGTATCTTTACTGATTTGTTGGATTCGCAGCCGAATTTCTTGATGAGATCTCTTTTATACTTAGCTTGATTGATGAATATTCCCTTCTTGGATTGTTTAACTTGAAGTCCAAGGAAATAAGTCATCTCTCCCATCATCGACATTTTGGATTTCTCTTTCAACATCTGTTCAAATTTTTGACACATAGTCAGGTTCCTTGATCCAAAGATGATGTCGTCCACATATATCTGCACGAGTACGATGTCAGCCTCTAATTTGATACTGAATAGGGTGCGATCTATTGTTCCTTTCTGAAAACCTTTCTGAATTAGAAAGGCATATAGGGTATCGTACCAAGCCATGGGTGCTTGTTTTAACCCATACATTACTTTCTTAAGTCTGTAAACCTGATGCCCTGCTGAAAGTTGGGAGGTTGTTCAACATAGATTTCTTTCTTCAGTACGCCGTTCAGGAAAGCTAACTTCACATCCATCTGATAGACTGTGAACTGCTGATGTGTTGCATATGCTAGGAATAGATGAATGACTTCCAATCTAGCAACTGGAGCGAATGTTTCATCGAAGTCTATCCTTTTTGCTTGAAAATATCCTTTGGCAACAAGTCTAGCTTCCTGACGATGACGTTTTCACCTCGCTTGTTTTTGAAGATCCACTTCATTCCTATCACGTGCTGATGTCTATATCTATCTACAAGCTTCCATACGTCGTTTCCGGGGAAGTGGTTGAGTGTTGGTCCCGGAGTGTACCGGTCGTGTGTAGAGGGGGGTGAATACACTTGACTCAGATTTTCTCAACTTCAAACACGAACAGTCCCTGTTCAGAAAGTGCCGTGCATCGAATAATTCGGCCCAGACCAAATAGTTGTTCTCGAATCATGTGTGGCAAAGAGTCTCGACTCTACCGAGATGTGCTAGCCGACCGAGTCGAATCCAGTATCAAACGGTAGAGTTCCGGGCCGGTGCGGAAAAGTGTAGGCCCAAATCGCTCGAGTGGAAAAACCGTTTTTAGCAAGTCTCGGCTCAAACGAATAGACGGGCTTCAAGTAAGCCGAGATAGTTGTATGATTTAAAGTTGGTTTTCGCATGAACAAGAAAATCAATGCAACAAGAATCGAAAGCAATAACAAGACACATATTTTTAAAGTGGTTCGTGATATCAATCGATCCTACATCCACCGTCCCGAAAAGTTCGGGAGGCTATTTATTATACTGAAGTTAGTCTCGCCGCCTTGTGCACAGGACAAAGCCGTGGCTTGGGGATTATACTCGAGCAAGTCCCGGTTTACAAAGGCATCAAACTGAAGTGTTTGAAAAACTCTCCAACTATGAAGGAGTCCTTTTACAATAAGGAACAAGTTCAAATGTGAACTCCTTCGTCTAAGCTATAGATGTATTCTGTTGAGCTTAGGGTTAGAGGGATAGGGAATGAGAGAGTGGCTTCTAGATCGACGAACAGCTGAAATAAGCTTTAGGTTCGTGTATCGTCGATTTGGATACTAGAGGCTCTTCTAACAGTTTAGCTTGGTTCCTTATGAGCTGAGAAGGTAGTCTTTCGCCGGAGATAGATCTTCAAATTCTTGCGGAAGACTTAGGGTTTTCTGGTTCTAGCTCGTTTGAATGCTTGTGTTTGTTTTCGTCGTTAAGCTTATGCGCATTCGTTTCTCTCTCTTGTGCCTTCTCCTTTTTTTTTCAAGGCTTAAAATGTCCCTCTATTTATAGAGCAGAGATTGGAAAAGATCCATTAGAGACGATCTTCCTTTCTCTCTCTTTTGGTAGCTAACGGCTCTTCTTGAAGGATGTAACATTGTCCTTTCCCTCCTTTTCTCGAAATATGTTAGCTTGCGCCTTTAGTAGGTAGAGACACGTGTATGATTGTCATTTATCGAGGATTATGGAGTGGTTGAGATGGGAACGTACTTCGAGGCATACCGAAGCCGACTTCTCTTTTCCTCGTACTTGACAATACTGATTGTATATTCAAAAAGTGTCTCGACGCTCGTAAGACTCACTCCGTTGCCGAGTCCGATCTTCATTCCTTAGAGAGACAACGAGGGTACTCTACCGATGGTCGCCTCGGAGTTCAAGCGAACTACTCCCCTGATTTCGGCTTCTACCGACTCCTTCGATATCAAGCCCCGCCGAGTCCAAGTAAATACCGAGTCTTCTACTTCGGTGCTGAGGCTGATAAGCTACTGACCTCCTTAACTAGAGCAGAGTGTCTACTGAGTCCGAAACCTCGAGACAAAAACAATTACACTGGAATGGATCATCAATCAAGATAGGGTTTTGGGATCTTCAAATCTTCGATAGGTACGCAGCACGAGGCTACCGAGCTTACGGCCAATGCCGAAGACGTAATCATTTCCGACTAAGTATAACAGTGCTGAGGATAAAATCATCACCCAATAATTTCCCCCTATTTGATGATGCCAAAACCTATCATCTATGCTAACACTAAACTATCATAAACAGAGCTCCATACATTATTACAAGTAGGATCAGTGGAGTTTGTTCTTCATGTTCTAGTCTACTGAGGGGAGCAGGGCAAAACAATTTCCCTCTATCTAAACAATTCCCCGAAACACAACAACTAGACTATCAGATCTAGAGAAGCAATAAGCTGACAAGTAAGATAAAGTGAGTGTGTGAGTCAGCAATCACTTCAGTGATTCTGAGTGTTTAAGCATAAAACAAACATGGCTGTTTAGATAATAAGATATTGTCTGAGCCGAAAGAGAATGTATATATAAGATATGAAAGTTCAGTACATTACATCTCTTTCTAAGCTAGGAAGATAAAGAAATCTAATACTAAGAACGCTTGTACTGCTTGATCCTGTCCATAAAGTTTTGCGATTCTGACTCAGGCAGGGGCAAGCCATACATTCTGTATGAGTTCTTCCTCGCCTTCGTGTATTCAAAGGGCTACCGGCTCATCTTCTTCAAGTCCTCCCGTTCAGCGGCAAAGATTCTTCACTTCCTTTTCTATTACTCCATGATGGATCGAGTCATCATTTCTTCTTGGCGAGGTATGATTCCGGGGCTTAGGAACACTGACTTCTATACCTTCGGGACACGGCTTTATGCAAGTATACGTATAGTTCCTGGTTCGTTATCATCATCCATTCTGTGTAAGCATCAGTCTTAGCCTTGTCTGGCCAGATTCCCATCTCTCGAGTAAACTTAGTAGGCATCCAATCATCTCGTCCTTGGCCATCTATACGATTTCGGATCAGCCGGCTTCCCCGAACCTTCCGTATCGATAAGGAATATCAGCCTTTTGAAGGTACTTCTCGCCGGCCTCTTGTTCAATTCAATTCTCGAGCCTCAAGATCTCGCCATATGTATTCTCCGTCTGGGCAGCCTTCTATCCGTGCCCCGGCTTCCTCTCCTCCCGTAGAATACCTATTCATCTCGAGCTAAAATGGCTTCGATCTCAAAGCATCTTGTTCTTTTGGATCTCATATAGGAAGGTTGGTGAGGAGAGTCTTCCGAGCCGACAAGGGTACCGGATTTCTCTTTGGATGTACCATGCTTCTCGTATTCTTCCATTGTAGCTCCTTTTCCTTTTCTCTATCTTCATCATCATGAATCTTGAGCTTCCTTGGAGGCAACCTAGCAAGCTTTCTCTTCCTTTAAAAGCCTCAAGGCTGGTGCCTTAGTTTTGCCCTGAGAGGTCTTTTGGTTTAGGCTTGTTGGCGCCTCTGCTAGGCTATCTCCCTAGCAAGCTTCTCCGTCACTGCTATCCGAGCCCGCTTCTTCGCTAGAAATGTATCTCTTTGATTTCTTTGCTAGAGGGGTCGGGAGTTCCAAGATTTCTTCCCTTTGCCCGGAAGAGGCGGTGGTAGAGGGGCTTCTTCCTCTTCCAGATCATCATGTTCAAGATACTCAAGCAACCTCCTTAATAATATCGTAGGAGTCCGGGTTGCGTGAGTAGCTATTCCGGAGCCACTTGGGCCGGTCTACTCCTGTGCTCGCAGGAGACACCCCGGGTCTTCTTCCAGGTCCAAAGTAGCAGAAATAGTCCCCAACTTCACTTGCGTCTGCATCGACCCGGTTTCTTGGCGGGCTTCAGTGGAGCTTCCCCAGTGAATTGGTCGGCGTTGGTTTAGTCGGTCGGCTTGGGGGTTGACTTGTCCCCTTTTTCACCGCTTCTTTCTTTTCTTCCCTTTATCCTTTCCTTCCCCCTTTTTGGCATCATCAATGATTACCTGAGTCGGAGTGGATATCTTTGAAGTCCAGGCTTTTGTAAGAGGTTGACAGAGAGTCGAGTTTGTCTTTGATTTTTGTAAGTGCCTCATGCGGCTCATTCCTCTCGAAGCAAGATCTTCATTGTATTTCTTGTGGGAGAGTTCAGCGGGCAAACTTTAATCCGTCGCCTTCGGACACCTTATCCTCCGTGAGCCCGTTGAATATTTTCGAGTCCTCGAGCTCAGCAGCTTGGGATAGGTTTGAGACCGATTTAGTATGAGTGGACCGAGAGGCCTTGAATTCGGCCGGGCGCTTTGGCCTGCCCTCCCGAATCACTCGAGCTGATCTTCAAAGTCCTCGTCTCGCTTTGTTAGTGCATTTGAGACAATGGAAGAGACATCGAGGGCAAATGAAGCTCTGACAGAGAGGTTTTCACTCGAAGCTCGCGCGTAGTGGCTTGGCAGCTTTCTTCCATACTTTATGGACGGCTTTGGCTAGAGCTCGTTTCCGAGCTCCTTGGATTTTCAGTGCCTTGGCCATGGACTTTGAGTATCGGCCTTTGGGCCGGGCGCTACTTCAAATTGAGATGTTAGCAAGAGCCGAGCAGGCTCGCAGACATTGAAGTACGGCGCCGCTGACTTCACAGCCCAAGGATACCGAGCGGTAGATCGAAGTTTGAGTGAGTTGTATCCTTGTCCTCGGGGTACTCCTCATCGGCGCCTGTGGCTCCGAATCATGGGGTGGGTCCCGACCGTCGTGGTCGCACTCCATCTCGAGGGGCCGAAGCTTGAAGTCTGCCGCTATCGTGCGGCAAAAAGCGCCAAGCGCGCGGCCCCCGGATCATCAGAGTTACCTAGGTCTTGGGACAGGCCCGGAGTAGCCTATCTCGCGTTGCCTTAGGTGCTGCTCCTCCCGATGTAATTGGGTCAGCGGGAGTAGTGAAGGATGAGGCGAAGCTGTGGGGTGCCACTCCCTGGAACCTTAGGGAGCATGTGGAGCCCGGCCTCGTCTAGCAATTAACACCAAGTTTTGGTGGCCGCCGATCTCCGATATTTGGTCGGCTATCTCTCGAATGCTTGAGATCTGAGCGTTGAGGCTTCCATTCCGATTGATTCTTGCTCGAGCCGCTTTCAGGTCGTCAAGATCTATGGCGACGCCTGCTTTTTCGCCAGATGGCAAAGTGCTGAGTGGTGGAATATCAAGCTGCTTTTGAGAGTTTGTATATCAGCACTCAGCTAGGTTCAGCCGGAACCCCTTGATCCACTTCTTGAGTCCGTTCCAAAGGTGAGACGGCCTTCTCCACCGAATGAGTCTCCTGAGGACTCGACTCATCTATTAGCTGCATAGGCTGAGTAGGCTATTCAAGTAGCATGTTCAAGACTTTGTTCGGTAGTTGGTTGTTCAGTGGTTTCCTCCTAGCATGCTCGGATTCGTAGGGGACATCGCCGATGGCTTTCTTCGATGTGTAGCCGATGTCTTAGAAATTTTCGCATGAGGAGACCTCTTCTTGGTAGGCGTGGTTTGCTGAAGCGACGGTCCTGAACCGATCTGCTGAAGAGCAGCTATTCTGTTGTGGAACCTGATCTTCTTTACATTAAAGTGTACCTTGTCCTCAAAGGTGATCTGGTCATCTCCACGATATCTTGTATCTGATGGGAGGCTTCGGAGTCATAGGACCTGTGCCTTTACATCGCAGCCGTTTGCACGTTGCCTTACCAAATTTGGCAACTAACCATGAACTCTCGAAGAAAGAACTCCGTCCAGTTGATTTTTGCTTTGTCATATATTGCCATCATGCTCTGGATCTTGGGTCTCGATACTTGATCGAATGAACCCGCTTGGCTTGTCAGTAGCTGTGTGACTATATAAGTGCGTGTGACGAACGGCATACATCGTTATTCTTTAGGGAAGGCCGCTCGAATGTGGTAGGCTTTCCGCAGGAATATAGATAGATAGTCGTCTATCCTGTCATCGTTGTAGCCAACATTGCTAACTCCTTCGACAAGCAAAGCGACTTCTCCTCGTGCTTCTTTAATTAAGATCCTGGTTCGGTTACGCGGCATCACCCATGGAGTGGACGGCAAAACGTCCAATGATGTCTCCAGATATCGAATCCGGAGTTGAGGTATATCTGAGACACCTATCGAGGAAGGAAGAAGGTAGGCTTCCTTGAGAGAATCTGCTCCAATCCTGACGCTCTCAGATACGAGAAAATCTCGTCCATGAAGTCAAGGTCGCAGGCGTCAAACTCCATGACTGGTTCGCACCAGATACGGTCTTTGCTCTAAGATTTCCCGCATGTTCCCCGGGAGACGAGAGAAAGATTTGCCATTTTATCTGTCACAAGAGAAGATTATCAGTATCGTTTGTTCATAAAACAGTTAGTATAGCGATACTGAAAAGAGATAATGAAGTATAGTAATAGATTTAATAATCATACCGATAAAATTCTGAGAATAGAGAAGATAAGAAGCAAGTAAAGGATTGCTAGAGATCTCAGAATTTTCGGAGCAAAGGATTTGAAGATATACTAATGGCGGTTTCTAAGATATGATCGAAAATATATATCTAACGTGAAGGTGAACAGTTTTCGATCAAATGCCAAATTTCAATCTGCTTTATGAAATGGACGGTTAAGATTGGATATTATAAAGAAGGTAATGATCACAGTAGCCGCCTAAGTCAAAGCCAGTTGTAATTTGCCTAAGTAGTAACTATGACAGGACATGCATTAAATGCGTGGCGTAATCTCAAAGATACTTATGCATAGAATGTCGTGCATTAAATGAGAGTCGTTTTCATTAAATGACGAACTTTAAGATAATTAATACCATGTTGAATCTGAATTATAAGTGCAGAATATTGTTCTATTAGTTACTACTGAGTAGAGATACGCAAACCTCGGTCCCGAACATAGTAGTCGAGCCTGATACCTCATGTAGATGGTTGCTTGATTCTCTACGTGCATTATACTCGTACTGAGAGTGAACATTCGCCCTTAGCGAAATGGTCCTCTCTTGAAGACTCTATCATACTCGGGTCGGTAGGGGTCCAAACAAACCCTAGCTCTACCGAAAGTTCTTTGAATCCGGATTCACTAGAGGCTTGGTCGAATATCGACCCTTTGTTTGTCAAGATGGATCTTTTCCATCCCGATATCCTTCTTTTCGAAAATGGTCACGAATGAAGTGATGCCTAATGTCCACGTGCTTGCATCTCGTGTGAAGTACGGTGGTTCCGAGTGATTGCAATATCGGGTAATCGCCGGAGAATATCGGCACTTCATTCGAATGACGCCATAGTCTCTTAGGTAGCTGTCTCGACTAAAGGATTTGGGCGCAACAACTTCCACAGCCTATGTATTCTCTTGTGCAGTTGACGTGGCTACTGAGTCCTTGCTTCTTTGAAAACCATGAGATCGGCTCTGCTAAGAACGACAAGTTCCCGGGTTGATTTTCGGTCATATTCTACATCCCGCATAGTCGGCATTAGAATAGCCGGTTAGTTTAATATTATCATCGGTGGATACCATAAACCTATGTCGGTGTTCCTCCGAGGTAGCTGAGAATCTTCTTTGCTGAGTCCATATGGCTCTACTTTAGGATTTGCTCGAAATCGAGCAGGTAACACCTACGAGTATAAGTTATGTCGGGACGAGTAAGCGTTAGATATAATGTTGTTTTCTATCGGCTTGTTCTTGAAGACCCATTTTGTTCCAATGACGTGTTGATGCCGGGTCTGTCAACAAGCTCCCGAACTTTGTTTCGTGAACCGATTCAGCTCTCCCTGCATAGCTATGATCCGGTCGGCAAGATCTTAAAGTGCATCCCATCGTCGTCGAGGCTCCTCGGTAGACAAGAAGCAGAATATAATGCGCTTTCTCCTTGGCGAGAACTGGATCTTGTCTTGACTTTTGCTGAAGGATCTCCAATGATTAGATCAGAGTGTGAGCATCTCCAGCCACGATCCCCGATGTTCGCCTTCATTTGAAATTTGATCAACACGTATAGTAGGTGAGTTAGGCATTTCAGGTTGTACTTATTATGAGATTGAAGCAATTCAAGAATGAGAGTGTGATCTACCGGAGTTTCCGTGTTCAGGGGCATTCTGCTCGGGGACATTAATAGATGTTCCCCCGAGTTGTTATTCTCGTAGTGGTCTCGGTTACTCTAAGGTTTCTTCATCGACCCGAGTTACTCCGGGATTGACTCGTCGGGAGAGTCAATCCGTTCCTACTTGCGTTGCTAGTTCGGATTCAGTAGGCTTATCTTCGGTTTCTTCATCCGAATCATCATCCCAACAAAGTCGGATCCTTTCAGGTTTGTCTTTTAGGTTCGGGATCCCGTAGCCGCGCACGATGTCCTCGTATCTCCGGCCTTAGAGTTATTGCTCCTGTCTTCGGTAGCAAACTCATTAAAAACAACATGAGGCTTTCTTCCACGCAAAGTGTCCGATAGTTGAATACTACGAAAGCTTTGCTTTGACTCGAGAGTATCCTAAGAATACTCCCGATCTCGACTTGCTATCAAAAGTTTTGAGCTGATCTTTCCCATTATCATGAATAAAAGCGAACAACCAAAGATATGGAAATAAGATAAAGAAGGCTTCCCGCCGTTCCATAGTTCATATGGTGTTCTCTTATGCTCGCTTTGTTAGTAGAGATCGGTTTCGAGCATAACATGCGTATCGGTTAGCTTCGCCTGGGAGAATTTGGTTGGGAGTCCCGAGTCTGCGAGTAGAGTTCTTGCTGGTTCTTTGAGTGTGCGATTCTTTTAGTTCAACAACCCCGTTCGCTGAGGGGGTGCGACGCAGCGTATGTCTCATGCTCAATCCCTTCGGGTTTGAGGAACTCCTCTACCATGGAATTAAGGAAAACTCGGTTCCTCTGGTCGAACGTGAATTTTGATTATCTTGGTGTTCTTTCTGACAATCGAGCTTTTTTCGAAGCGTTGTAACTGCTTTGCGTGGACTTGTTGGCAATGAATATGACCCATGTGTAGCGCAGTAGTCATCGATGACCACTAAAGCATACTTCTTGCCTCCGATCGTCTGGAGAGACCGGACCGAACAAATCCATATGTAAAAGCCGAAGGATTCCATCGGTGGAAGGAGATGGAACAGGTGGATTTTTGATTCCTTGTTTTCTTTCCCTTCTTACATGCTTCACACCGAGTGTCTTTACTCGAATACTTCATTCGGCGCTCCTCTTGCTAGAGTGTTCCTTGCTAGTTTGTTGAGCGTTTTGAAGTTGAGGTGGTCGAGTCTCCTATGCCAAAGCCATCCCATACGGTTGTCGTTCTTCGCCAACGGACAAGCTTCAGGTTCCTTGAGTTCCAGCGGCCACATATATATTCTTTACGCCGAACTCGATAACACCCGTTTTCACCCGTGGATTTATCAATGACATCACGTAAACCAAATACAAAAATCACTCTATTCGAGTTATCACGCAATTGACTAACATAGAGAAGATTATCTTGAAGTCCTTCAACATATGATACTCTAGGAACCGTAAGCAGGTTCCAAATGCTTTGAGTGCTCCATATCCTCTTGTATAGCCTTTGCATTGTCTCCAAACTCGATTCTGGGGGTCCTTCTTCGGGTATATAATTCTTCGGTAGGTTCCTTTGGTATGTCATATGTCTCAGCATCCACCTGTCCACATACGAAGGATCTTTGTGCACCCGCAAAACGTAATTATATTCAGTACCCTTTATTTTGCTTTTTGGGTCCTTAGATGTTAGTTTTAGTAACCCAAATCCGTCTAACAACCCCGTGGTTTCGGGGCATGTTTCTTTTCCGCTGAATTGACATACTGACCACCTGGACTGGTCAAAGCTGACTTCTTAGGCTGTTCGTTCACGGAGTCCGGATCTTCCGAGCCGGTGGGCTGGCGACCTTTTGCCTTTGTGTGATTTTCTTCTTTTCCGACTCTTGGAACCTCTTCGACTATAGGATCATGCACACTAATGACCCATACCGAGCCGGATGTGTCAACCGAGGTGGTCCATCCTGATTAGCCCACTTAACTACGCTAGTTCCCCCTTGCCGAACCGGTAGGCCGTGTTTGGTGCACGATCTTCCGGTCGAATACGATGCGTAGGATGAGGTGCTTTCATCTTTTTTTTGTTCTTTGCTGAGGGGTTCGAACATTTGCATTGATTGTTTCCCCTCGAACAAACCTATCAGTTGGGACGCACTTCGGAGTGTACGGGGCGGATGAGGAAGCTTCCCGGTTGAAACCAAGTCCTTCCTTACGGTGCTTGGGCTTTTTTCTTGCAAGCATAGCCTCCAGCTTCTTTTCGGGGCCCATGTACGCTTTCAGGCCATCGGCTGCTTCCGGACATCATCACTCTTTTTCGGTGTGTCGTGGCGAATGCGTCTGGCCGAGCTTGCCCCGCACTGGCTTCAATGATCTTTGTGAGTTAAGTCATTGGTCAAAACGAAATTCGAGTCTTTTGATGTTGAGAATTGGCCATCGAGAGATTTATCTCCTCCGGTGAGTCTCCAGCACAAGTGCTTCGCTCGGCTTGAGACGCTCGACTCTCCCGAGAAAGTCTCGATTCTCCACTTTTAGGTATCCATTCTGCGAAGGGTTCATACCGAGCGCGGGCACTCGTCCTAATTTGTTCGTCTACTCAATTCTTCATAAGTGGTAGAATCGTCAAATTCTCATGTCGCACCTGAAATAGTGTCGTGTGTGCGAGTGTGAAGAGGAGTTAAGTTTGTTCAGTGAGGAATTTACCTCATCCTCTTCTCCCCGCCATTGGGCACTTTCCAAGAGCCAACTTCTTCAGCCTTCAAGCTCTAAGGCCATAAAGCTACTTCATCATCTGATGAATCCATGAAGGAGTCGACTTCTTGAGTCGTCCGAGATTTCAGCCTACAATATAAGATTGTCTCTTTTTGGCGGAATTTCTCTCCTTGCCTTGCATGTCGCGCGTTCAACACTACGAGCTTAGACAATCATATTGATAATGTCTCGACATTTGCGTCAAGCAAGCGATGACTCTTTCTTCTTTGTTTTCGCTATCCTTTGATGGTGTTAGTCATCCCTTTTTTTGCATTCGAGGGATTGTGAGTCGGAGTGCGTTTTGGCGTATAATCGACTTACCTTTGTGTCTCGGTATGCTTTAGTCGGTTTACCCTGCGCCTCCTTCTCCTTCGATACTTCACGGCAAGCGGCCACAGCCTCCGAGCGAGAGACTTCCTTCTTGTAAGTCGTTGAGTGAAGGTTCAAGTCTTACTCGTTGTCTTGCTGTCACGGGAGATGTCTTCCAATGCTTTGGCGTTGAAAGCATGGTCAATTTTGGTCGGCTTCAGCTCTTTGCTTTCTCGTTGAGTGGTTCCGTCGAACTCAAACTCTTACGCCTGAAGTTCGAAAGATATGGTCGGGAGAGAAAACATCCAAATCGGAATAGGCCGCGATAAAGTGGCAAAAGGTGTCCCGAGATCCGTCCGGCGGTGCCCTCGGTATCTTGAGATTCATCTCGCATTTGCTTGAATGTCTTTCCCACCCGTTGATGGAGTTCATCGGATTCGTGAATCCGATATTTCAGTCTTCCATTTTGTCACCAGCATGAGAGACAACCATTTTCCAAAGCCTTTGGAGTTCCAGCACTAGTTTGTTAGCTTTCCTTATCTTCCGAGTCCCCCGACTCGAGCTAGTAGCGTCTTGGAAGTTCACTGCAGTTTTCAGCATTCTCGAACCCTTGCCCCGAAGTCACGAATCACTTAAGTGGTTAGTATATTGCTTCGGCGACAGCCTAGTTATGAAGTTTCTTCTCCCTCGGGAGATGAAGAAACTCGCTAATTGGGAATCTTCTTTACGGTGCCACATTCCTCCAAGCCAATTGCATCCTCGAGTCACGATGCTATCGATCATAGGAACGATAGGCCCTTCCTCCAAGTACTTGGTCATATCGCCGTAGAGGAGCGAGGTGGGGATGTCGTCATCCCGACTCCGTCATGGCCCCGCATAGTTCTCAGCGAGAATATAGGTACCATGCTTATACCTGACATATCAGCCATGAAGAATAATGATATGAATGTAGAATGCAGTATGCGGTGAAAACGATTTTCCGGATCCGTTCCAGTAGACTGGGTTTGAGCGACGAGAGTCTTATAGAACTCAGTGGTTAGTTGAACACCCGTGCTCTCCGATACAGGTATTGTTGGTCAGGAGTGTACGGTCAGGTGTAGAGGGGGGTGAATACACTGACTCGGATTTCTCTCAACGAACACGAGCCAGTCCCGTTGCCAGAAAGTGCCATATGCGAAATAATTCGGCGAGACCAAATAGTGCAGTTCGAATCGTGTATGGCAAAGTCGACTCTCGAGATACGCTAAGGCGACCGGTGAAGTCGGTATCAAACGAGGTGTAGAGTTCGGCGGTGCGGAAAAGTGTAGGCCCAAATCGCGTTGAGTGGAAAAACCCGTTTTAGCAAGTCTCACTTCAAAGTAGAGTGAGACGGTTTAAGTCGAGACGGTTGTATGATTTTTCAAAGTAGGTTTTCAGTATGACGTATAATCAATGCAACGAGTAATCGAAAGCATATAAGACCTGATTTTTAAAGTGGTTCGGATATCAATCGATCCTACGTCCATTTGTCCCGAAAAGTTCGGAGGCTTATTTATTATACTTGAGTTAGTCTCGGTACAACATGTGCACAGGAGATAAGCAGTGCTTGGGGATTATACTGAGAGCAGTCCCGGTTTGCAAGGCATCAAAGCCGGTGTTTGAAAAACTCTCCAACTATGAAGGAGGTCCTTTTACAATAAGGAACAAGTTCCAAATGTGAACTCCTTCATCTAAGGTATGGATATATTCTGTTGAGCTTAGGGTTAGAGGGATAGGGGAATGAGAGAGCGGCTTCTAGATCGACGAGCAGTGAAATAAGCTTTAGGTTGTGTATCGTCGATTTGGATACTAGAGGCTCTTCTAAAGTAGTTTTTTAGCTTGGTTCCACTATTGAGAAGAGAAGGTAGTCTTTCGCAGGAGATAGATCTTTTAAATTCTTGCGGAAGACTTAGGGTTTTCTGGTTCCTAGCTCGTTTGAATGCTTGGGCTTGTTTTCGTCGTTAAGCTTATGCACATTCGTTTCTCTCTCCTTTGCCTTTTCTTTTTTTCAAGGCTTGAAATGTCCCTCTGTTTATAGAGCGGTAGATTGGAAAGATCCGTTGGAGATGATCTTCCTTTCTCTCCCATTTTGGTAGCTAACGGCTCTTTTTGAGTTGATGTAACGGTGTCCTTTCCCTCCTTTTTCTCCGGGAAATATGTTGACTTGCAGCTTTAGTAGGTAGAGACACGTGTATGCTTGTCATTTGTCGAGGATTATGGAGTGGTTGAGATGGAACAGGACTTCGAGGCATACCGCAGCCGACTTCTCTTTTCCTCGTACTTGACAATACCGGGATTGTATATTCAAGTGTATGCGGCCGGTTGAAGGCACTTGTCTACGTCGTCAGTCTCGATCTTCATTGATAGAGAGACATGCGAGGGTACTCTGCGTGGTATGGTCAGTTGATTTCACCGAACTACTCCTGGCGAGATCGGTTCTCCCACGACTCCCCGGATATCTGCTCCTGGCGAGTCCGGTAAATGAATCTTCTACTTCAGTCTGAGGCCGATAAGCTATCGGCCGCCTTAACCAGAGCAGAAAGTGTCTACTAAGTCACGAAACCTCGGAGAGCAAACAATTACACGAATGGTTCATCAATCAAGATAGGGTTTGGGGATCTTCAAATCTTCATATAGGGTACAGAAGCGAGTGCTGCCAGCTTACGAGTAGATCTTTGAAGATAGAATCATTTCCCCCTAAGTATAACAGTCTGAGGATAAAATCACCACCCAACATTGAGCTCTTCTTTCATAGTAGTGATCCAGGTACGGCGACATTCGGTGTATCCTGCCCGTCATCGAGGCTCTACCACGAGGACAAGAAGAGGGAGTATAAGACGGTTTCTCCTCGACCAAAACTGGATCTTGTCTTGACACTAGTCGGGGGATCTCCAATTATTGGATATGAGCTATGAGCATCTAACCATGAATGACGGCGTCTTGTTACTTCATCTAAAATTGATTCTACTACGAATAGTAGGAGTGTTAGAAATTTCAATTGCAGCGATGTCCGTAATTGAAGGCGGGGAATTCGTAACAAGATCGAGGTCCTCTTCGAGTCACCGGGTTCAGGGGTATTAAGATTAAGAACATTATTAGTTCCTCAAGAGTTGTTATTCGCGGATAGAGGTCTCAAGTTACCCATGGGCTTTCTTCATCGACTGAATTACACGGGATTGATTATGTTCAAGAGATCAAGACCTTCCCGTTGGTCCTTTAGTTATTGTGGATGGCATTGAACAACGGGAGACATGAAAATGAGAGATAGAAGGAGTTCTCCCTTTCCAGTAATTGGGAACCAAATCTTGTTTGATAACCTGGGCGGTTTCGAGATATCTTTTTACATTTATTGTCACGGTGATCTCTACGTTGAACTAGGAGATGCGACTTCTTTCCATCTTCGCTCGGCCAGTTTCTTCTTTTTCTGAACCTTGGGACTTTTGATTCTAGGCTACATAGTAGTCACGATCCATAATGAGCTTGATGAGTCACGTGAGGGTAGCCATACCGTGTTCACTCGCCTACCGAACCTATTTGTTACCCCCGAAGTTAGATTTGGGGTGTTAGCGGGGCTTGTTCTGTCGTCTTCGGTAGGCGGGCGGAGGTGCTTTCATCTTTTGTTTGTTCTTTGTCCGAGGGGTTGAAGATTCAGCATATTGAGTTCTCCTCGGAAAAATGCTGTCGACCAAGCGATGTGAGCTTTTCTATCTCGAAGTAGTTGTTTCATAGGTGTAACCAAGTCCTTCCTTTGTGGAGACTTTGGTCGATTCTACATCCCTGCATAGTCGGCATTAAAAATAACCCGATTAGTTCAATATTATCGCTATTGAGGATACCATAAACCCCGTGTCGAATGTTCCTCTCGAGATAGCGGAGAATCTTCTTTCTTGAGTCCATGTGACTTTGCTTAGGATCTACTTTGAAATCGAGCGTGCATACCTACAACATAAGTTATGTCGAGTCGAGTAGCAGTTAGATATAATAATGAAATAATAATAGCACGAAATTCGTTATGGTCTCTGCGATACTCTCTTTCTTTATCAAGATAATTTTCATGTTCGTGTTCATCGGGATCTTGATTGGTTTGCCGGCATGTGCAACCGAACTTCTAGATTTAGTCTCGAGTGTATTTCCCTTGATTGGGTGAAACGTTCCCTTCTACCGAATGTTTGACTTGAAAACCGAGGA
Organism: Lavandula angustifolia; assembly: GCA_028984105.1. Taxonomy (NCBI): domain Eukaryota; kingdom Viridiplantae; phylum Streptophyta; class Magnoliopsida; order Lamiales; family Lamiaceae; genus Lavandula; species Lavandula angustifolia. Next base: position 27,482,400 of record CM054814.1, on the reverse strand, counting down.
AATAATTCATCTCTCCCGTCTTGACATCTCGAACTTATCCTTCATCATTTTCTCAAATTCTTCGACACGTGATGATGTTCTTTGATCCGAAGATTATGTCATCTACTTAGATGCGCACAAGTAAGATATCATCTTCGGTCGAATCCTGAATAATGTGCGGTCCATTGCCTTTACGAAAACCTTTACGCAAGAAACTCGGACGAGGGTATCGTACCAGCTCACGGGTGCTTGTTTTGCCCGTGCGAGCCTTTGAGAGTTCGCAGACCGATGTCCCTTCCGAAAGCCGGGAGGCTGTTCTACATATACTTCTTCTTTCAGCACGCCGTTTGGGAACGTAGACTTCACATCCATTTGATAAACTCTAAATCGTTGATGTATTGCGTAGGCTAGAATAGTCGATTGCCTCCAACTTGCAGCCCGGAGCGAAAGTTTCGTCGAAATCTATCCTTCAGCCCGACAGCGGTAGCCTTTGCCGAGTCTTGCTTTTTTGTTCCTTACTATAACGTTGTTTTTGTCTCGCTTGTTCTTGAAGACCCGTTTAGTTCCATAACATGTTGATGTCGGGGGTCTATCAACAAGCTCCCATACTTTGTTTCTCGTCAAGCCGATTCAGCTCCTCCTGCATAGCTATGATCCAATCAAAATCCTTAAGTTCATCTTCAACCGGCCCGAGGTTCTTCGGTAGACAAGAATTGGGAATATAACGCACTTTCCCGACTGAATCGGATCTTGTCTTTACCGCTTCTTTGAAGGATCTCCAAATGTCCCGGGTCGAAGTGTGAGCGTCTGACCACGATCTACTGATGTTTCAACTCTTCATCAGAGTTTTCAACACAGATAGTAGGTGAGGTTAGGCATTTCAGTTGTATTATTGAGATTGAAGCTATCGGTTACTAGAGTTGGGTCATGGAGTCAAAGGTGTTCAGGCGCATTTAGCTCAGGAACTTAATTTGTACCCGAATTATTATCCTCGATGAGGTCTCATTACCACTAGGGTTTCTTCATCGACCTGAGTTACCTGGGATTGACTCTGTTTACTGTGAGTGAACTGTTCAGCTCTCGCTACTAGTTGGAGATTCAATTGACTTATCTTGATTTCCTCTTACGAATCATCATCTCAACACAACCGGATCTTCTCCAACTTTATCTTTCGAGGCTGGATCCGATACACCCTGCTTGATGTCCTGGGGACTCTGTTTAGAGTTTTGCCTCCTGTCTTGTTAGCAAACTCATTAAAAACAACATGAGGCTTTCCTCCCACGTAAAGGTCCGGTAGTTAAAAACTACGAAGGCTTTGTGACCCGGGAGTATCTTAAGAAGACTCCTTGGTCTCGACTTCTGTTGTCAAAGCCTTTAACCGATCCTTCCCATTATTGTGGAAAAGTACGAACACCCAAAAAATATGGAAATAAGATATGGTGTCTTCTTGCTCTTTGCCTTGTCGGTAGAGATACGATGCGAGTGTAACATGCAAGTGTCGGTTTTACCTGGGGGCACCAAGGTTTGGGAGTCACGAGTGCACGGAGCGGGTGGTCTTGCTGCTTCTTTGAGTGTTCTATTCTTCCTTTTAGCAACACCATTTTTTTAAGGCGTGCGCGCGACGGACGTCTCATGCTCTATGCCTTCAAAACTTTCTAGAGGGTAACTCCTCCACCATAGAATTCGGGAACCCGGTTCCTCTGTGCGAGCGTATCTTGGATAATCTTGGTGTTCTTCTCGACAGCGAGGCTTTTTCGAGGGGCGTTGGTAACTCTACATTTTGATGTCGAGACTTGTTGGCCATAAATATAACCCATGTGTAGCGAGTAGCCATTAATGACCACTAAACATACTTTTTGCCTCGATCGTCACGGAGAGGGTGGACCGAATAAATCCATATGTAGCCGAAGGATTCCATCGGTGGAAGGCGATGGAACAGGTGAATTTTGATTCCTTGTTTGTATTCCCTTCGAGACATGCTTCACACTTTGAGTGTATTTGTTGAATACTTCATTCCCCGGGCCTCTTGCTAGAGTGTTTCTAGCTAGCTTGTTGAGCGTCTTGAAGTTGAGATTGTGCCGAGGTCTTCATTGCCGGAACCACGGGTTCAGGCGGCAGCTCCGATCAGCTACGTAGATATTCTTTTTGCACGAACATGACAACGTTGTTTTCCACGTAGATTTATCGATGACATCACATAGACCAGCGTAAAAAATCACTCTCATTCGAGTTCTCGGAAAATTGACTAACGAGAGAGGATTATCTTGAAGTCCTTCAACATATGATACTCTTGGAAGCGTTGCAGTTCCAATGCTGGCGAGTGATCCGTAGTCTCGGTATAGCCTTTTTGCGTGTCTCCAAACTCGATTAACGGGTCCTTCTTGGTAGTATAATTCTCGGTAGGTCCTTCCTAGTATGTTATGTGTCTTGGAGCATCCAGCTGTACATACCAAGAGTCCTTGTGCATCCGAAACAAAATTATATTTAGAATACTTTACTTTTTTATTTTGGGTCCTTAGGTTTAAGTTTTGAAGCCCGGATGCGTCTTCACGGCCACGGTGGTCTCGGACAGTTTTTCCCACTTTGATCAACATACTTAACTACTGGATTGGTTGAAGCCGACTTCCGAGGCTTCACCCTAGGTTCCAGAGTCCCGATCTTGTGTGAATTGGTGGGTACGCCGACTTTGCCTTACACTTGCGGCTTTCTTCTTCTTCTTGACTTTTTAGGTCCTCTCCCGACTATAGGATCATAATAATATGACCCATCCTGAGTTGGATGTGTCATTTGCCAGAGTCTATCTTGATCGGCCAACTTAACTTTGTTGGTTCCCCCTTCATTCGAAGCCGGGGTGATTTGGAACGATCTTCTTGTCGAGAATGCTGATAGTGTGGGATGAGGTGCCTTCATCTTTTGTTTGTTTTTTGGCTAGGGGGTTCAGAATTTCTGCGTTGATGGTCTCCCCTTGAACAAATCTATCGGCTAGCCGGTTTTTCTTGAGCGTATGGGGAGTACGAGGAGGCTCCATGGCTGAATCCAAGTCCTCCCTTTGCACGGTGCTTGCGGCACTGTTCTTGGCTAGCATCGCCTCAAGCTTCTTTTCGATTACCCATGTACCGCTCTCGTCATCAGATTCCTCCAAACATCATCGCTTTTCTTCAAGGGGGTTCATGCTCGATCTGAAGTCCCGACAACTCTTGCTTCGTGGAGAGACTCAGTTGATATCTTCGAGTGAAGTCTATTTGGTCAAGATCGAGATCTGATCTTCTTGATCTTGAGACTTGGCCGTCGAGTAGTTTATCTCCTCCACGAGTCTCACCCACAGAGTCCTTCCAACTCGAGTAGCCCGACTCTCTCGAGAAAGTCTACGATTCTCCACTTTCGGGGTATCCAACTTTGGAAGAGTCTTCTTGAAGTCCTAGACTCATCTGAATCTACTAGCCGAGTAGTTCTTCATATGCGATTGCGACGTCCGATTCTCATCTGCACCTGAAATGGTGTACGTGTGCAGTGTGAAGAGGAGTTAAATGCAAACAAGTGAGAGTTTACCTCATCCCCTTCTCGTGCCATGAGACACTTTTCAGCGTCTCCTTCAAGCTCTCGGCCATGAATGCCGCTCCATCATCGGATGAATCCATGAAGGAATCGACTTCATGCGAGTAATTCGAGAGTTCTCCAGCTATATGCTTGACGCTTCTTGATGAACTTCTCCCTTCGAGCTTTGATGTCCTTGCTCTCTCGCAATGACTGAGCTCGGGACAATCCTATCTTGATAAAGGTCCTGGCTTCTTGTAGTTGTAGCACGTAGCTGACTCTCTCTTCTTTCCTCTCGCTATCTTTATTTGGTGAGTCCTCCCCCCGTTTCATGCACTCGGGCAGAATTGTGAGTCACTTAGGTGTATACTCAGGACTTCACCTTGGGAGTCTCTGACGACTCTTGAGAGTTTTCTTCGCCTCTCCTTCTCCTTTTTGATACTTTACGGCAAGCGGAGCATACTTCTTAGCCACGTGCTTCTTGTATGTCACCGAGTGAAGGTTGGCCTTTGCTAGGCGCCGGAGCCATTGTGCTTGAACGATGCTTTGAAGCACTGGTCGCATTTGGGTGTCGTTCGCGCCGCTCCTTCCTTTGCAGGTAGACCAAGCTCGAACTCCTCGGCTTTAAGTTACGAAAAGATATGGTCAAGAGTAATAATATCTAAATCGAATGTCTCGATAAAGAAGTAGCAGAGGAGTCCGGGGACCGCTGTTCTGGCAGTGCCCTCAAAATCTTGAGATTTATCTCTCGGTTGAGAACGTCTTTCCCAGCCCCGTTGATGGTGTTCATCAGATCCGTAAATCGGCGTTAAGATCTTCAATCGTGTCACCGGGCATGAGACGGTCTCTCCGCACCGGCTAAGTTCCGGCCCAGTTTGTTTTCTTTGATCTTGAGTCCCAGGACTCGGAATGGCAGTACCAGATCCCGGAGTTCCTTCGCCGGACTTGCGTCTGAACTCTCCCGTGATAGTAATGCTCGCGGTGGTCAAAGGTATGGCTTTCTAGCGACCCGGTCTAAGTTGTGAAGCTTCTTCTCCTCAGGGGTGAAGAGACTTACGTCTTTAGGGATCTTCTTCCAGTTACCATGCCTCCTCCTTGTCTGTCCCGAGTTCACGATTCTGCAACCATAAGAATGATAGGTCAGTCCTCCGCCTGTGTCATGCTATCGCGGAGGAAGTCGATGTACCTCAGTTCGACTCTGCCATACCGCTGTTTTCTCACGAGAACATGGGTAACATCCCGATTCCTCGACATATGAGCGTATTGAAAATAATGATATGAATGAAGAATGATATCCAGTGAAAGCGTTTTACGGATCCGTTCAAGTAGACCGGTTTGAATAACAAGAGTCTTATAGAACTCCCCGTACGATACTAATTGTTGGTTCCAGTGATTAAGCGTTGGTGGTGTGGGGGGTGAATACACTCGAAAACAATTTCCTCAACTTTAAATGCGAGAACAGCCTTTTTCGGAGGTGCCGTCTGAACAAGTTTGAGTAGACCAAATAAGCGTTTTTGGGATCGCATGGCGAGTGACTCGACTCGGCATGAGGCCTGTTAGCTGACCTTGAGTCGAATTCGGTCACTGGATTGAGTGAAGTTCGAGTATAGTGCGAATGTGTAGGCCTAAATTCGGTTGAGTTAGAAAATGTTTTTAAGAAAATAGTTTCATGATATTAGTGCGATCGATTAAGTTTTGCTTTTGAAACTCGGTTGAATGATTTTAGAAATATTTGGTCATGAACAGTAGTCAAATGCAACAATAAAAAGACAGAACCGCGTCACGCAATTTTAAAGTGATTGGATCGAACAATCCCTACGTCCCAATGTCCCAAAGATTAGGAAGCTATTGCATTATCAGATAGTCTCAATCGGTTTGTACACGTGAGGACAAACAACGGTCTTGAGATTTATCTTGTGCAAGTCTCGTTTACAAGGTTTCAAACAAAGTGTTTTGACAAACTCTCCAACTATGAAGGAGTCCTTACAGATAAGGATGAGTTCGATATGAACTCTTCGTCTAAGCTATGGATAAGATCTGGCGAGCTTGGTTAGAGGGATAGAGAAGAGAAAGTGGCTTCCTAGAGCGATGAACGATTAAGTATAGACTTGGGTTCGTATTCGTCGCTGGGATGCGAGGCTTTTATGATCTAGTTCGACTTGGTTCCCTATGAGCAGAATGTCGCTTTGCCGGATTACTCTTTGAAGTTCTTGCAGCAAGCTTAAGTCATTTTGAGTTCGCGTGAATGCTCGTGTGTTCTAGGTCTCTTGTAAAGTGAAGCTTCAATTTGAATCATCCCTCTATTTATAGAGCACGAGACATGGATAGATCCGTTGGAGATGACGATCCAGTGTCTCTCTGGGTTTGGATAACTTGCTCTTTCAAAGATCGAGGCGCAGTCCTTTCCCTCCATTTCTGGAACGTTGTTGACTGGGCAACTTTAATGGAAGAGTGACAACCGATTGTTTGGGGCCATTGATCGAGGCCGAAGCAGTAGGTGAGACAAGCCAGAAACTTCAAGGTGGATGTCGAAGGCGACTTCTCATGCCCATTGTGGCTCTGCGGCTTGACTAATAAATGCCGGTAACAAAGCGTTCCGGCCATTCTTGAGCAGTCTATATTCAAATGGCATTCTTCCTTTCTGTTCGGCTCTACAAGATCAACTCAGTTCGGTGAACTACTCTGTTGAGTTCAGGTTCCACTTTGACTCCTTTGCTCGTTTTCTTTCTCTGCCGAGTCCAAGATTACCGAAGTCTTTAGTCTTCTTCTTCAGTAATCGAAGGGCGATGGTCGGGCCGAATAGCCAGCGGACGTTAAGCGAGCGCCCGAACCAAGATGAAGAGTGTCTACTGAGTCTCGAAAGCCTCTCGAGAGAAACAACAAATACAAGTATGGTTCATCACATCAGTAGGGTTTTGGGATCTTCAAATCTTCGGAAAGAGCTAAAGTTGGAAGTTAACTCCCAAACAATTTATGAAAGGTCCGAATCATCTCCCAACATATATGCATAGCTTAGACCCGAAGGAGTTCATTCTTGAAGCGGTTTTATTGTTAAGAACTTCCTTCACCGTTGTGGAGAGTTTCGTCAAACCCTTGGGGCCAGACCATAACGGACTTACTAAGTATAATCTCCGCAAGCCCAATGTTTGTCCAAGACACAAACCAAGCGAGACGGCTAAAGTTGGGATAATAAAAAAATAGCCTCCGATCTCTCACAAGGGGGACGTAAGATTTTTTGATATCCGAACCTCTTTAAAATCACTACGTTTTGTTTGTTATCTTGGTTGCATTGATTACTATTCATAAGTGAAAACTATTTTACAAAATCATACAACAAAGTTTCAACAATGCTTAACCGGGCGCACTAACTCATCAAATGCTTTTCATAAAAACGTTTTCAAACTCAACCGACCCCAAGCCTACACATTTCCCCGCACTCTACCGAACTCTTATCAATCCTGGCATCGACTACGACGCCGCCCAGCGTGCCCGGGCATAGCCGCCGCTCTATCCACGCGATCCGTAACAACTTATTTTAGGTGTATTCACCCCCCCCCACACTCCGAACGTTTATTCTCGGACCAACAATTGGTATCAGAGCCATGAAGTTCTCTAAGGGACTCTTGTTATCTCGAAAACCTGCATACTGGAACGGATCCCGAAATTTTTTTCATCGCATATCATTCTTCATTCATATTGCATCTATTTAAAATGTCTCGATATGGTCGTGAATCAGGAAGGTACGCCATGTGGGTCTTAGTAGAGAACTACGTGGTATGGCGAG